>OZ002736.1:26613991-27213991 GCA_963924305.1 Polygonum maritimum
CGACCTCCTCCTCTGGGATAGATCCCAAAGTCATCTTCTTTAGCGGGAAACGTTTCTCGGATCGATAATCAACGAGAAGGACGTTCTACCGTTCCCCACGGACGGCCCCAAATGTTAGTACACAAAATATGTCAGTGTACAGGTCTCAACTCCTTCTTCAATGGTCTTCAATGTTCTTCCACTCTACAAGCCTCTCTCCCTTCAATGACCTGCAAAACAATGGACCAAGGGGCGAGCGACCCCCAATCCACCTCCGATGCTTAAGTCAGTAAGGGCAATGTTGATCAAAGGCGTCAGGCAAAGGGATGGCTTAGAACTTAGAGGTTGAACTTACCTTCCACATGGGATACATGTGTATTTATAGAGGAGAGGGACGAGGGGGCACGCGTCCCGAGGTGGCCGGCCCATAGGGCTAGGGTTTCGCGATATCTTGCTCCCCAAGTCAACCAAATATCCTATCTTAGGCGAAGATAAGATTCCCCTCCATAAATAATATCCTATCTAGAGTAACTACCTTAATAAAAGATATAGCATAATAAATATGGATAGCAAAATAAATAAGATAGAGCATTAAATGCTAACTAACTAATGGGGAATTTTACCCACACACAATAACTAAACATATAGAAATGTGTAACTTTGAGCATGTAAGGAGAAAGGACATGTTACACAAGGTAAAGTTACTCTTGATTTGTAAGATTCTATCAATGTATCATTTCTATCGATCACTCAAAATCCAACTTACCACCGGAAGGTGAGTGTTCGTCATCAAGTACTTGGTTTTTTTTTTGAGCCCAGTACTTGGGTTGTTGAAGATGTCTTAATGTTAGTAGTCTTTTTGTACATTAAATCGTTCATCATTAATACATTGCATAAAAATTGTTTAATGAAACATTAGATGATTATAGGGTTTGATAACTAATTAAATTCCAAAAACAAAAATACTCACAAGACATACCTAACAAGAAAGCATATTTTATTGTCACCAAAGAAAATGAAGCACATTTAGCACATTTTAGTCTTTTTCATATTTACATTAATTCTCACTAATCTTTCCTCTTAAACTTCTCTAATGATTTCCTATATAAACCCTCCAAGAAACAAACTACTTGCCTCCACCTTGTTCTGGCCCAACATTCATATCCTCCTCTAGAACTCTTCCTCCAAAGAGTAAAGAGAGCCAGATCCACATACCTCACCCAACTGCCTTTAATTTGGCCTTGACACAAAGCTAAGAAAAAATAACACAAACCCATCATCAAGCTTTTTCCATCATTTTTTGTCTTCCCATACTTCCAAATCAAAACTCCCATCACTCACAAGCACTTTGCCATCTGTAAAACTGCAGATCTTGATGAGTTTCTTCTGACATTCCCATATCTCACTCCCACATTCCCCAGGCTTAATCCCCAAGCAAACATTCCCTGAAACTCAAATACTTGACAGACAAGTAAAGGCTAAATACAAAAAGAAAGAAGAAGAAGAAGAATCTACTCGCTTATATATATGTGCATCTTCCACAAAAGTTTCTAAGTACCAATTCAAGGTGCTATCTTTAGCTCTTTTTTCTTCCTCTTTCTCTCCTTGAGTTAACCAAGCAAGTAAAACTAAGGGGGAGAGAGACATGGAGGGAATCTCAGGTGCAGATTTTGGGATTGGAGGGCAGTTTGGGCTGATTTGGGAGCAAACAAAAGCACCCTTGATTGTGCCTTTGCTTAAGATATCAGTTTTTATCTGCCTTGTCATGTCTGTAATGCTGTTCATTGAGAGGGTTTATATGGGTGTTGTGATTCTGCTTCTAAAGCTGTTTGGGAGGAAGCCTGAGAGGAGGTACAAATGGGAGCCGTTAAAGGATGATTTGGAGCTTGCCAATTCTAATTACCCCATGGTTCTTGTCCAAATTCCAATGTACAATGAAAGAGAGGTTGGGTGGTTTAAAAGTAGCACTTATATTTTACTAGCTTTTTAGTAGTACATTATGCTTAACTTCTTGTTGTCACTGTTCTTGCAGGTTTATCAGCTGTCAATTGGAGCTGCTTGTGGTCTTTCATGGCCATCTGACAGGATCATAATCCAAGTTCTTGATGATTCAACTGACCCAGTAATCAAGGTGAAATTTTGTGCATAACCCATGTTTTCATTCTGGAACATAAACATAACCCATGTTTTAAATTTTCACATAACTTGAGAGAATGACTCTGTTTAAACATTACTTGGTTTTGCTCACTTGGGTCATTATGTTTTTGTAATTAATTCAAACTATACATAATCCATGTTTTTGCTCTTTTGGGAACAAGCATGACCCATGTTTTGAATTTTACCATTAGGTAAAAAAAGGAAGTGCTATGTATGTTTGTACTTTCAATTATTATTCTGTTCCCTCATCCGGGTCCATGTATAAAGCTTAATTTAAACTCAAAAGTAATGTAAAATTGATGAACAGAATTTGGTCGAGATGGAGTGTCAGAGATGGAGGAGCAAAGGAGTTAACATTAAGTATGAGATTAGAGACAACAGAAATGGTTACAAGGCAGGGGCTCTTAAGGAAGGCATGAAACGAAGCTACGTCAAAGAATGCGATTATGTCGCTATTTTCGACGCAGATTTCCAACCTGAATCTGATTTTCTATGTCGAACCATCCCATTCCTCGTTCATAATCGTGAGATCGCCCTCGTTCAAGCTCGTTGGAAATTCGGTAACAAATTCTCCTAAACAATATTGATTATAAATAGAATAGAATGGTAATTAGTTGTGAAGAGTTGTTAAGATCGAGTAAGCTCTAAAGTATGATCATAGTTGCATGGTGTCATAAGTTGCAAGTGATTCTCATTAAGATAGGTTGTGATGTTGATATTGTCGGTGATTACCTCCTTTTTCTACTTTTGCTTCATGAAATCCTTTGATTTTGTTGAGATTTGATCATGGCGTCTTGTTTGCTTTTTCAATGTTAATGGTTAAGTTTGGTCCCTCCCTCTTTTGAGTGGTATGAGTTGGTGGTGCTTTCAATGTCGATTTCTAATTTGTTATGAAATTTTGACATTTTATTTATTTTTAAATATTGTTTTCTTAAATTCGTGGTTGCAAGTTTGCACCCAATGTGTAAAATGGGGCATATGTTGAATTATTGTTTTATAATACTGTATGCAATGATATGATTGATATATATATATATATATATATATATATATATATATACACTCCATATAGTTGGTTGGTAAGTGAAGATGGATTTTTTGTTTTTTTGAAAAAAAGAAGTAGGTCAATTTATTCTGAGTAATTGTGCTGGGAAATTTGAAGGGTTGATAGGTAATGGTTGGATGTCACATCTTGTGTATGTTTTGATCGCCGACAAAACGTAGATTGCTTCTACAACAACTTTTATTTTTCTAGCCGTTAATCATAATTAACTCATAATTCAAACCTTTACCGGGTCCATTAATGAAAACTAATTAGAGAAATGGGTCAAATTATGGTGCAAAAGTTTATATTTTGAAACTCTCCCTTCATCGATTTCTAGCGCGTCTAGTTGTGTAGTTGACCGTGGTTTAATTGATATTCCAGATTTAGGATGATTGGATTGCTCTTTATTAAGTGTAATAATTATTCCCTTTTGTGCTAATAGTAAGAAACTTTTTTGGTTTTCGACCAAAAAAAAAAAAGAAACTTTTTTGGTTAATGGTAGGACAAATTAAATATTTAACAAAGCAAAGATATACAGTATTGTTAAGTTGGCAAAGCATATGTGCGGAAAGAGGAGGGTAGTGAGATTTGTTGTAATTAATTGAAGTGCTTTTCTAAAAGCATATATGAATTACTTTTGAAAACCCTATATTATTTTATTTTCTAGAGGAGTCACGTAGGTCGGTAATTAGTATTCAAACATTATAACGGTCACGTTTCTATTATACGTACATGCTTATACTTTTATTTATTTTTGATCTAAACATGCTTACAATTTATACCTATGAATATGGATGACAAAATTGACATTGGCAAAAAAAACTAATTAGTTACTACTGGAAAAAATGGCAATAAAAGCTTCAACCAAAAAAAAAAAAAATGGCAATAAAAGTGGACAACTAATTGAAGTTGTGTGATTTGTAGTGAACGCGGATGAATGCTTGATGACAAGAATGCAAGAGATGTCACTGGATTACCATTTCACTGTGGAACAAGAAGTTGGGTCTTCCACCTATGCCTTCTTTGGCTTCAATGGTCTCCATCTTAACTCTTTCTTAAAAATGTCTTACATATATACTTCATTGAGCATTCTTAGTTCTAGTAATATAACGATAAACATGGACAGCGCGCATACGTACAGGGACGGCAGGGGTGTGGAGAATAGCGGCTCTGAACGAAGCCGGAGGATGGAAGGATCGCACAACCGTGGAGGACATGGATTTGGCTGTCCGCGCTTCCCTCAAAGGCTGGAAGTTCGTGTACCTCGCACATCTTAAGGTACATTACACGGAAAACAAACTCAAAAGCGACCAAAATAAGATCTAAACGTATTTTTACTATTCTAGGAATCTCTTGACAACCGTCTAGACTTTTGACCCGTTTAAGATGTCATCTAAACTGCCCAACACTAGGGTTTTCTAGAGAACGTACTAATGCACTATAGCATGTTAACACGCGCATGTGTTACGTACGTCTAACTTGTTGGAATATATTGTGACCTCAGGTTAAAAATGAGCTGCCGAGTACGTTCAAGGCGTACCGTTACCAACAACACAGATGGTCGTGTGGACCCGCCAACCTCTTCAGAAAGATGGCCATGGAAATCCTCAACAACCACAAGGTCACAGCATGGAAGAAGATACACGTGATCTACAGCTTCTTCTTCGTGAGGAAGATCGTGGCCCACGTCGTCACCTTCGTCTTCTACTGCGTGGTGTTGCCGGCCACCGTGTTGGTCCCCGAGGTGGAGGTCCCGAGGTGGGCCGCCGTCTACATCCCCACCACTATCACTCTCCTCAACGCGGTCGGGACCCCAAGGTCGTTGCACTTGGTCATGTTCTGGATCCTGTTCGAGAACGTCATGTCGTTGCACCGGACCGAGGCGACGTTCATAGGGCTTCTAGAGGCTGGAGGGCGAGTCAACGAGTGGGTCGTCACCGAGAAGTTGGGCGACGCCCTCAAAACAAACTCCAAGCTCGTTGGCTCCATCCTTAAACCTTCCAAGAAACCTCGTCTCAATATTAGTGAAAGGTATATGTAGTTATGTACTGATTTTTACTCATTGTTGAACTACTTAATTAGTTAACTAATCCTTGTTAATTTGGGTTTTGATTAACTAAACACAGAGTGCACACATCGGAGCTAATGGTGGGAGCATACTTGTTAATGTGTGGGTGCTACGATGTTGCGTATGGGAATAACCATTACTTCATTTACTTGTTCCTTCAAGCTTTTGCATTCTTCATTGCTGCCTTTGGCTATATTGGCACCTTTGTCCCCACCTCTTAAGATCCCTTCATACCCAAATTTATTTTACACTTTATATTCACACATTTTTTATTACACTTTCTTCCTAATTGTTGTGCTTACATTTTTGAGATTTGTAATCCTATTTGTTCTTACAAACGGGCCGTGTATAAGGAAAAAAACAAACAAAAAAAGGGGCTGTTTAAATTCTTATGACATGATCAATCAGCCTATTCTTTTTTTTGATGTAATTTTGATATTGTAAGCTGAAGATCTATACACGTGAATTTTGGTTGTTGATTTGTTATTCATTCTTATTTCATGGTTCAAAATCCTTGATTACTAATGTCAATTTGGCAGGACAAATTATGCAAAATATATCAACTATGGATTCCAACACATTACACTTAAGTATCATCAAGATCGATCAACAACAGCAATAACAATGAAACATGGCAATGTGCCTCGTTGTGCACCCATAAATTCATTCTCTTTATGCAGAATTGACTTTTCCTAGTTTGTTAAAATCTCTCATTCGGTTTTGGTATCAAGTGTCAAAATCAGTGTTTGGCATTCTGACAAATTCACTAATAAACCACTTGATACTTATTCACTACCTTGTAAATATACTAATATTATAAATTCCTTATCTGAGAAATAAATCTGTCAGTTCAGTTACATAAATGACAACATCCTATCTGTTTGATACTTGCTTTGGAGTCAGCTTGTAAGAAGGGGATTTATACATCTGCAGACAGAAGATCTGAGAGCTTGTTCTGATAGTTACAGAAGCCACAATAATGAATTTTATTAACATTCTCAACAACAACATCAACAAGAAGTTGGTACATGAAAAGATATATGCAAAGATTACAAAATCACCTCATCTCGCAACAAATGAACTTATTCCTCTACCTAGGATCTGCATCATACCAGAAGTACTTGTTCAACATGTATACATACATATTCTTCATTCTGTCTTCTGTCTTCTGTGCACTCTATAGATATCATCATCAATGAGTTCATTTTGCTCCACCACTTGCAGGCTTTGTTCCGCCGCTGGTGGCCCCACCTTGCGCACCCGGTGGCTGACCCTCGTCCGGTTTAAACGTCTTGACCAACTTAAATTTCTCCATCTTGAGATCATCACCATTCCCCAAGCTCTTACTCCTCTGGATCACACGAGTCCGTGGCCTTTCAATCCTTTCCTCCACTTGACCAACCTTCTTCAACACCTCCACCAGATCCTCCCCGTGTACCGAAATCACCCTCCTGAACAAATCCTTCTTCCTCACATAAAGATGCCTGAAGAACTCCAGCAATGGAATCAGCCTCGGGTTGAAAAGCAACGCCGTCTTCCCCTCTTCGTTCGACGGGCTGCTAGTAGTAGAACCCGTTGTTTCTTGATGGTGATCTCTGCCTAAGCTTTTCTGTAAGAGGAAGCTCTTTTCCATCTCTGACTCCATGGCCATGGTGTCTGGTGTCCTCAGGAATGGTGTGTTGGTTGCTGTTGTTGTAGAAACCATGGCCTCACTCGGGCTCGGATGACCATATAGCGCGCCATATTCGCGTTCCTCGTCTTCTAGAGGTAGCGCGGCTCGGTCTTCTGGCTTTGAATGATCTCCTGAACAGCAGTTACCCATCTGCAAAGATTCTAGCTTTTGTTTTTCCCCTGCAAGTGTTAGAGATCAAAGAAGCAGTGTAGTTAAGGTTGTTGGGTTTATCTGGAAAGACTTTGAACAGGGCTATTTCCAGTCTTAAACAAGTTTGGTCAAGCTCGGGAGCTTTATAGAAAGGCTTTCAGTTCAAGTTGTTGCTTTCACGTCTGGCTCATGACAAGAAGAAACATTCCTCAGAAGACTTGTTGACTGGCATTAGTGCTTCTATGAAACCGAGAATCTTTAGGCATTGAATTTTACAGGCTCAAGGATGGATTTTCCAATTAGATGATTCTGAAAATGGATGAGTCGGATGATTCAGCTTGGGATTGTGCAATATAATATGAATCATGAGAACCACTCATTGGTGGTTATAAAATGGTGGGATAGAGAACTTGTGAGCCACTAAGCAATACAGCCGGGGTGGGTGGTCAGGTCAAAGTTTGAGTGTACTATAATTCATTGTTTGTACTATAATTACTCATTGGTCACTTGACATAAAGCTAATTCAAGCTCGTCTTTTCATTGTTTGTACTATAAGAACATCAAGTCTTTACGTAGTTCTTTAGGAGACGTTAATTTACACATTGTCATATATATGGAGTTTTTCTATGAACTACGTAGGAAACTTGATACAAATTAAATATATCAAGTTCAGTCGCAAATCTTAAGTGAACTAAAATTAAGTTCCATTTAGAACTACGTATGATTTGATCCCGTTACATACGGGTACGTAGGAAATTTAACGTGAAATTTGTACGCGTTAAATTCAATCGCAAACTTAAATTAAAAATTCAATGTCCTAAAGAACTACGTGAGGACTTGATGTTCTTTATGAACTACGTAGGAAACTTGATACAAATTCAATAAATCAAGTTCAGTCGCAAATCTTAAATGAAATAAAATTAAGTTTAATTTGGGAACTACAAGTGGTTTAATCCCAATCTAAAAAGGGTATGTAGGACACTTGACATAAAGCTAATTCAAGCTCGTCTAGTTCAATCACACTCCAAATTAAATTAACATTTTCCAAAAGAACTACATGTGATTTGATCCCTTTATTAGGGTATGTAGGAAACTTGGCATAAAGCACAATGCTCTTCGAGTTCAATCACAACCTTAAGTCAAATTTAATATATCACAGAACTACGTGTTGATTTGATGCCTAATAAAGGCTACGTAGGAAACTCGATATTGATAATGTATTGTCGAGTTCAATCACACCCCAGTTTAAATTAACGTTTTCTAAAGAACTACGTAAAGACTTGATGTTCTTTTATGAACTACGTAGGAAACTTGATATTGATCATAGAGATATCAAGCTCAGTCGCAAATCTCAAATACAGTAAATTATATGTCATCTTCTGAACTACGTAAGGCTTGATTCTCTATAAAAGAGATACGTAGGCAACCCGTAAAATTGGGTGCAGCCCAAATCATAAAAACATTAAATATTTTGTATCGATATTGCTTTTAATCAAAAGAGTCAAAAGAGAGGGTCGAACTAAAATAAAAATAATTATTATATGTTTTGCAATTTTGTGTACATTTTTGCTCAACATATTTTTGGCACACACATTGCAGATCTACCTGTTTGATGGGTACTACTGATGAGCTAATAAAATACAACCTTCTGCATAATAGAAGATGATAATAAGCTAACTTTATTTTTCTCCAAGATATGAAATCTTAGACACTGCTATATGAAGCCACAAACGGCAGCTCAACTAGCATTCTCAACAACAACAATCAACCACGACGACAACAACAACAACAACAGCAAGTTGGTACTTGAAAATGGATACGACAAAGATTACAAATTCACCTCTAGACCTGTAGCGGTTAAGTGTGACCAGCACCAGGCTGTGTTCCTTCGCTTGCAGTCCCACCTTTCCCATCTGATGGCTGACCCTCGTGTGGTTTAAACGTCCTAACCTTAAATCTTTCTTTCTTGAGAGACCCTTCACTTCGAATTCCCAGCTGGTGCCCTGAATCTGGTAGCGGTGCGCCCCAGACTTCTGGCTCTGAATTGTCTCCTGAAAAGCAATTACCCATCTTCCCTCTAATAGATTTTAGCTTGTCTGCAAGTAACACAGAATAAGCGATCAACAAATGTCTTTAGATGAAACAAGGCTTTTTCTGTGCAATCAGCCTGTTGCTCGTTGGCACATAACTCCTTACTGTAAGAGAATGGTTTCCCCAAACCCCATGAATTGAGCCTCTTACCTAAAACAGGCCATATAGATTGCACATAACTTCTAATATCTTTGGAATATAAACATGGTCTGAAATAAAAAGCATTCATGTATACTGGTCTAGATATAACACTTTAGCGGTAGGTTCTTGACCCTGAATGACTCACCATAATACAATGATGTATTGACAAGTACATTTTCCCTACATTTTGCTCTCTTTGTTAGATTATCAACTTCCTCCTGATATCACTTCCGTAACGAAGTCAAGAGACCAATTTTTCCTCACTTGAAGCTTTCTTGATTTGAGAATATTTTAGTAAAGGAGCATTAGAATGTGGAAAGCACATGAACCACTCTCTTAAGTTGATCAAAGGATAGATAAAAAAAATCAAGTGGACATGAGAAGATACTAGTCTTATGGGATGAAACCCAAGTCCAATTACCCTCCTTCAAGTAATCATGCAATTATGCAAATTTGGCCAAAAAATCTGACCAACAAAGCATGAACTTCAACTAACCAATAATCCATCATCAAATCACCATCTAATTCAGGCAAAAAAATAAAAAATAAAAACAGATCAGCAAAGCATGAACTTCAATTCACCAACCAATAATCACAGCAATTGAATTTATCACAATAATTTAATCAGGCTTCAGAATTCTTAAGCATAACTGATGACAAAAGCAGGGTTGCAGAGAAAGAGAGCTTACTCGGATTGCTTTGAGGATAAAAAAACAAAACTTGTTTGGTACGGGTAGGTAAAATACTTGTTTGGCCTATCAATGGAAGAATACTCGTTTGTTTTTTCGGTCATAGAATACCTGTTTCGTAGGAGCAGGTCAAACCGTCAAAGTTTTAACATAAGTTTTGAAAATTAATTAGAGGAAAGTTTGAACGTGTTTTTCTTTTTTTTTTTGGTCACAACGTGGTTGTATTAGAGCTACGGAGGCCTAGTTTCTCAAAAGGCTATCAAAATAAAATATTTTTTTTTAGAACACGGAAGGAAATGATCAATACAGGGTACTACGGAGTAAAAGGGTTATCCCTTGTTTAGAAGTTCATCCTTCTTGTGTTTAAAATTAAGATTCTTACAATATTTGCTTGCAAAGTGCCAAAATCTCAATTTCTTGACATGTTAGAGAATCAAATTATTGACATGTTAAGTTGATTCGAACCTCCATAACGAATGAGTAAGAGATGTGTAAACGGTCGTTGCTTTCATTCATAGAGGGAACAATTATTAATACAAGATTGTAGAAACCCTAGTACATCAATACTAGCTATAATTAAGGAACCTAATGATATCAAAACGATTATAAACAATACTTTCCTACAGCTTAATATTACGTAAAGATTATGAGAAGATCTTGCTAGTATGCCCCCTCAAGCGACGTTGTCTTGGAACGAGAGATGCCGAGCTTGATTGCTAGCTGTTGGAATCGAGGCTTGAGCAACGGTTTGGTAAGAATGTTGTTTGTAGAGATGTGGGACACTCGCACGGCCTGACGTTGAACAAGTTCTCGAACAAAGTGGTAAACTATTGCGATGGGTTTCATTCTTAAATGGAATACGGGATTGCTGCAAAAAGAGGTTGCTCCAAGATTATCACAATATATGACGGGTTGTTGTGTGACCGACAAACCGAGTTCTGAGATCAGGGATGTAACCCATACTAGTTCAGAAGCGATGTCGGCTAGGCTTTGTACTCCGCCTCCTTGGATGAGCGTGCTACGCTTTTTTGTTTCCTCAAACTCCAAGAGTTCGGCGTTGCACCAAATTAGAGTATGTATCCCGTAGTAGAAATGAAGTCGTCTCGGTCTCTTTTCCAATCAGCATTAGAGAAGGCATGCAATATTGGAGGAGATTTGGATGAAATGAAAATACCTTGATCAATGGTGCCAACGAGATATCGGAGGAGGCATTTGAGAGCCGACCAATGGACATCGATGGGAATTCGCATGAACTAACTGAGTTTGTTGACGGCAAATCCCGACATCAGGTCGGATTAAGGACATATATTGTAGGTTGCCAATGATGGTTCGGTAGTCAGTTGGTGTGGGAATTGGTTGACCACCAAGTTTGAGTAGCGGACTTGATGCCGAGAGAGGAGTTGAGGCCGGTTTTACGAGTTCATTCCAACCTTGTGTAGTAAGTCATCAACGTATTTCCTTTGAGATACGAAAATCCCTGAGTGATGAGGAATTACCTCAACTCCAAGAAAGTACGATAATGTTCTGAGATCTTTTAACGAGAACCGATTTGCAAGTCGCTTGATGAGAGCTTGGACCACCATAGATGAGCTTTCGGTCACTATTATGTCATCTACGTAAACCAACAAGTATATTACGTAGAACAAAGAGAGAGGCGTCTGACACGGAGCCGAAGCTTGGTATACCATGCCCTCAGGGCTTGTTTGAGTCCGTAAAGGGCTTTGTGGAGTTTGCAGACATGAGTAGGTTTGTCTTTATCAGCGTACCGAGGCGGTTGCTCGACGTAGACGTCCTCGTTCAAAGAGCCTTGTAAGAACGCGTTGTTGATGTCGACTTGCTTGATTGGCCACCCTTTAATAGTAGCAATTGTAAGCACCATACAGACTGTTATAGGTTTGATGACGGGGGAGAAACTCTCAGTGTAGTCACATCCGGGACGCTGTTGGAACCCTTTTACTACAAGTTGGGCCATATAGCGTTCAATGGAACCGTTGGGGAGATATTTAATTCGGAATACCCACTTGCAACCGACTAAGTTTTGAGTCGGGTGAGAAGGTATGAGAGACCAAGTTTTGTTAGCAAAGTGCATTAAACTCAGCATCCATAGCGGCATGCCATTTCGGTATTTTTAGAGCTTGGGTTATGGTTTTTGGTTCGGCTGATGAGGATGTTGTGGCGTGGAGGTTGAGCTTTGTGATTGGTTTGAATATGTTGTTCCGGGATCGAGTAATGATGCCTTGGGCGGGAGGTGGTGGAGAGGGAGAAGGAGTTTGTAATGGTTGCTCGGCAATTCCATTATTTGGGTTAGGATTGGCATTTTGTTGATCTAAATTAGGAGGGGAGATATCTTGATTAATAGCTGATTCGGTAATTGTGGGCCCTGAAGATATGGTATTTGTGGGAAAGTAAGGTAGAGAATTGCGGATGAGATCCTCTGTCCCCTCTTGGTGTCCCTTCCTTGTGTCCCCTTCAATTTGATTGGTTACTCTATATAATTTTATTAAAAACAAAATCAATTGTGAATTACTTAAAGGGGATGTGAACTAATAGGATTCAAGAGACACAAGGAAGGGACAGCAAGAGGGGACAGAGAATCTCCGCCGAGAGAATTGGGAATCAAAATCCCGTGATTTGTGGAGGTAGATGGACAATTAGGATTATGGGCAAGATTTGATGAATTACATGTTTCTTGGTTACGTAATGGGGTGTGAGTGGTTAGAATGGGTTGGTTTTGAGGGTATTGAAAGGGGAGGCTGTTAGAGTTTAAATTAGGAGAGGGTGTCGTGGTCAAGTTAATTAGGATGGAACCCCCACCCAACCGACAAATGAGGCACAAGTTTTGTTTTAGGTGGTACTAGGGTAGACGAGTTCATGTGTGTGTAAATTGAATCCCATTCCACACTTTCAGAACTCGAATGGATTAATACGTTGTAGGGGAAGGCGGTTGGGTTGAAGGTGACATGAAGACTAAATCCTATGGGTTTGGGGATCCATGCAAAGATATGCATGTTGGGTAGGGGCGAATCCAACAAAAGCACACGGTATAGAACGAGGTTCGAGTTTGTGATTTGTGTAAGGCTGAAGCCGTGGAAAACACAAGCATCCAAAGCTCTTCAAACTCAAATATTCCGATTTTTCCTTTAAAAGTTTTGAGCATGGAGACTTGTACTGTAAAATTGGAGTTGGAAGACGATTAATAAGATAAACCGCATTTGAAAAAGCATGTGTCCACTATTTAGTAGGCATGGAAGACTCTATAAGTAAAATTAATCTTGTTTCAACTATATGACGGTGTCGTGTTTCAAAGGTATCATTATGCTTGGGGTGTGGGGAGGAGATGTCATATGGGTGATTCCATTTGTACTTAAGTAATCTTTTAAAGCCGTGTATTCCCCACCGTTATCCGAATATAAGGTTTTTATTTTATGTTTGAAAAAGTTTTCTATTAAGGCTCAAAATTTTATAAAGACTCCTTTGGTTTCCAACTTATGTTTCATATGATAGATCCAAACATATTTAGTAAAACGGAAATTTCACGTGGTACCCTCCAGTTTAAGACAATTTCGCATGGTACCCAACTAGTTTAAAATTTTCACGTGGTGCCCCTCACATTTAAACAAATTTTGCCCCATGCCCTCTTGAAAGTAAAAATTTGTTTTTCACTTGTTTTTGTTTTTGTTTTTGTTTTTTGTGTTTTTTTTTTGGATAAAAACATAAAATTTAGTTTTAAACTAATGATAAGTAGCCATTCTTTCTTATCAATTCTTTTTTAATGATAATTTTGTTTTTTTGTTATCATTATGTTAATTGAAAGTTTTTTTTTGTTTATGTTTTTGGATAAAAACATAAATTTTGGTTTTAAAATAATGTTTAATTTTCACTCTTTCTTATCAACTCTTCTCAAAATTTTGGTTTTAAAATAATGATAACAACATAATGATAACTTTTCACTCTTTTTTGTTATAAAAATGATATTTTTTTTTGTTTTTGGATAAAAACATAAATTTTGATTTTAAAATAATGATATAAACATAATGATAAATGTTTGTTTTCACTCTTTTTATAAACTCTTCTCTTCAAAATTTTGCTTTTAAAATAACGATAAAAACATAATGACAACCTTTTCACTCTTTTTTTGTTATAAAATAACGA
Organism: Polygonum maritimum; assembly: GCA_963924305.1. Taxonomy (NCBI): domain Eukaryota; kingdom Viridiplantae; phylum Streptophyta; class Magnoliopsida; order Caryophyllales; family Polygonaceae; genus Polygonum; species Polygonum maritimum. The sequence goes on from OZ002736.1 coordinate 26,628,136, forward strand.
TAATTTTTTTTGTTTTTGGATAAAAACATTTTTTTTGAGCAATATAAAAACATAAATTTTGGTTTTAAAGTAACGATAAAAATATAATGATAACTTTTAACTCTTTTTCGTTTCAAATTAATGATAGTTTTATTTATTGCTTAATTTTTGGATAAAAACATAATTTTCAATATGTTTTTATCCAAAAACAAAAACAAAGAAAACAAATTTTAACTTCAATTAACAAGGTGGGCATGGGGAAAAACTTGTTTAAATTTGAGGGGCACCACACAAAAATATAAAACTGACTGGGTACCATGCGAAATTGTCTTAAACTGGAGGGTACCATGTGAATTTTCCGTTAGTAAAATGATCAACAAAGATGATGTAATATTTGAATCCATCGTAGGAATAAACCGGGGAGGTCCAAACATCAGAAAATATAATTTTGAGTGGATTTGTAGATATTAGAGATGATTTTGTAAAAGGTAATTTGTGACATTTATTGACTTGGCAAGAAACACAATTGGATTGAGAAAATGAAGAACTTCCTAATTTAAAATTGTGCTGAATAAAACGGAAAATATTGCTTGAAGGATGTCTTAAGGAATGACGCAAAGTGGACGGCTGTGTTGCTATTGAGGCATGAAAACCGGTTTATTTGTTGGCCAGACATAAACACCATCCACATAAGGACTTTTTAAGGATGGTTCTGCTCGAATTGATGTCCTGCACAAGGAAGCAATCCGACAAGAACAAAAGACTGACATTATTTTCAGCGCAAAATTTTGAAACCGATATAATATTTTCTGAAACTTTTGGAATGAATAAAACATTTGAGCAATTGAAAGGGTGCTTGGAATTTTGTAAAGATAAAAAACCGGAATGAGTGATTTTTAAACCTGTTCCATCGCCAATGTAGAGATTGTCGGGACCCAAGTAGGGGTTGTGGAGAGATAAGTTGTTGAGGTCATTTGTAACATGGTGTGATGCACCGTTGTCCATTAGCCATTGAGTCGGGGTAGGGTTGGTTGTGAGCATGTTGGCTTGTGGGGCGTTTTGAGTTGGGAAGCGATTGGAGGAACGAAGCTGGATATTGGGGTGTTCTTCTTTAAGGTCACTGCATTGACCAATGACGTGGCCAACTTTGAAGCAAAACTGACAACATCCTTTGAGGGCTTTTGTTGATTAGAGTTTGTGGTTTGATTAGGGTTTTGACGAAGTTGAGAGGAGCTTCGTTTGGTCCATTCTTGTGGGGGTGGGGAAGGTGGTGGAGTTGGTTGCCAAGGTGTTGAAGAGTACGACACTTTGCTTTTGTTCTTCCTTTGTGAACAGTGAGGGCAATAGCCGGGCCACCGTTGCTAGCGCTCTCCGTTAAAAGGTCGAGTTCGCTCAAGGTGAGTCATTCGTAGAGTTCCTGGAAGCTTATAGGAGTCTCCCGGTTGTTGACTCCATCGATGACGGATTAAACGAAGAATCGAGGCCCTTTAGGACATACTCGGTTAAGTCCTCTTGATTGACTTGAGCACCTAGAGATGCCAATTGGTCAATCGAGACCTTGATGTTTTGCATATAGTCCGACACAGAGGAGGCCCCTTTCTTCATGGATTGCAACTTAGTCTTCAATTGCTTCTTGTGCCCCCTTGGGTCCCAAACACCTTTGGAGCTCTTTTCATGTGTGACCAGATTGAGAATTTGGTCGGAGAGTGTGCCAAGAAGAGCACTATGGATGATTTGATCTTGACGTTTCCAAGTTTGATGCTCTGGATTCGGCCTCATCGTGCTGCTTTCACCCGGGATGGTTGGTGATGGTTCTGGTGCTGAGCCATCCACAAAGCCAAATAGCCCAAAACCAGTGAGAGTGATTTTTGTTTGAGTCTTCCAGGCTAAATGATTTGTACTAGTCAGCTTGACGGTGTTTTTCAAGTCAACAAGAGTGAATGGTTTGGTGCTTTCGTAGGGGTTTGGTAACGTGAATGAGGAACCAACCATGGTAAAGAAATTTTATGTGAGAGGAGGATCGATTCAAGCGGTTGATACCATATTGAATGAGTAAAAGATGTGTAAACGGTCGTTTCTTTCATTCATAAAGGGAAGAGGTATCAATACAAGATTGTAGAAACCCTGGAACACTAGCTATAATTAAGGAACCTAATGATATCAAACAGATTATAAAACAATACTTTTCTACAACTTAATATTACGTAAAGATTATGAGAAGATCTTGCTAATAATAATAAGAGCTTTTTACAAAAAACCACCCATTAAATACCCCATATTACTAATAACCACCCTTTATTCGCGATTTTATTATAAACCACCCACTAATTGAAAATCGTTAACAAATAGCCACCCAAAACACTATTCCGTTAAAAAAATTCGTTAAGTCGTGCGTTTTTACCGTTTTGCCCTCAACTATTCATCCGTCTTCTTCCCTCAACACAATGGATTCTCCGGCCACACATTGAAGAAACAGCCATGGCTCCTCTCACAGATCCAGAAAATCACGCCTGATTACTCCTCTTCTCACTCGCTCCTCTCTCCAATTCCGACTAAATTTCCATCTCCTTCCTCATCCTCTCTTCTCAAAACATTCGCTCTCTTCAAATCGAAAGCCAACTCCCAATACACAGAAATCACTTCTCAATCATGCCTAGCTTCAGCCCAACACAATCCATGTCCACCAACAGATCAACCACCTCCCCAGCCACACATTCGCTCTCAATCAACTTCTTCACCCAGCCACACATAATCGAAACCATGAGCTCCATGGTCTCCTTATCCACCTTATTCTCCTTCTTGAGCCACTCGAAGACCTCCAGAGCGCACCATGAATCCCTCCCTTCCTGAGAGAAATACACCAGCACAAGCTGCAGCTCTCTGGCCGAAAGCCGTTCGTTCATCTCCTCCAACACATCGGCCGGCTCTCGCTCGAGTTGTTTAATCATTTCGAAAAACACGTCGCTCATCTCATCCTCGCCCACACTCGTCACGAATCGGTCCTGCTGAACCGACTGAAGCGCCCTAAAACCCTTGCTATCACACTGAATTGGACCACCGAGCTTCAAATTCCGATTCTCACATAACGGAACTGTAACCCTAAATTGAAATCCCAAAATTGAAATTCCGACAAGGTCTCCTCTCAATTCCGATTTTCCACTTCCATTAGTCTACAAAATTCAAATTGAAATCCCTAAATTGAAAGCGAAACGCGAAAAACCTAGAAGAAGAAGAGGATTCGAGAGATCCGGCCAGATCTGAGTTCATAACAGCATTGCTCGCCGCCAGATCTCGTGGCCAACAACACCAGGAACGGCTTCTCATTCCCAATCTTGAGCGAGAAATCAGATCCGTCGAAGCGGACGGTGAACATCGGCGAACAAGATGACGCCGGAGAGACTCCTCAGGACTCAAATGAAAATTGAATGCGTGAAAATTGAAAGATTTTTCAAAGTAATAGAAAGATTTTTCAAATGGAAATTGAATGCTTGACAAATTGAATAAAATAAACAGTTGAATATATTGTCAAGAGTCTCACCAGCGGCAGAGGCTCAACGGGATCGGACGAGACGGAGAAAGAGAAAGAAGATGAACAGTCGAAGGGCAAAATTATCAAAGTACACGACTTAACGGATTTTTTTTGACGGAACAGTATTTGGGTGGCTATTTGTTAACGATTTTGATTTAGTGGGTGGTTTAAAATAAAATCGCGAATAAAGGATGGTTATTAGTAATACGGGGTATTTAACGGGTGGTTTTTTGTAAAAAGCTCTAATAATAACTTGTACGTTAAGACCTGACCTTACGTGATATGTAACCTGATTGATTTGAACCTTAAAAGACAGAGTCCGAACACGCTTGAACCTACCGGTTCGATCCCTCTAGCCGACACCCATGTGATTTTAGAGGTCTACGATGAGATTCTCAGTTTGATTATATGCGGGTGCAAATGAGAGAAAAATCAAGCAAAATAACAACGAAAAAATAGCTTATTTTGATTTTCAATCACTAAGGTCATGCTACACTTTGTAGAAAAAAGTATTTTCTTGTAAAAATGAATTTGTTTTACCTCGAAATCTAAAAAAACTAACTAGAATGCATACAAGGTAAAAAAAAAAACTTTTTTTTTTGTCAAAGTATATCAGAGCATAATTCGTATGCTTTTATATACTACTGAATATTTCCCCGACTCCTTGCCCCCTTTCCCTTTCCCTTCCCCTTCAATGGTGAACAACAAAAAACCCAAATCCTTGAACCCCTGTTAAATCTTCATCCTTATGTCTCTAATTTCCATTTGATTTTACAATGGAAATCTCTCTAGAACCAAAAGAGAGTCCTTTTGGGGCATTTCTCAAACAAATTTTTCAAGATTGGTTTATAGTCCAAACCCTAGAAGATGCTTCTGAACAACTTTGCTGCTGAGGGCATATTTCTTGCAAGATTGTGCTCTGTTTTGACAAAAAAGATGCTTCTGAACAAAACTCCTATGGGAGATTTATCGACAACTTTGAACCCGAACCCACTATGGTTGAGGAAACCCGAAATAGTGGTGTTCAAATGAACAACTTTGCTGTCCACAGTACGAAAATATGAACCATTTGAGCAAAAGAAATTTATACGACTTTGTTTATGTGAGGCTTGTAGGAGATATCACCCCTCCTGTGCATACTTTGAGCCATTGGTTGAAGAATATAAATTCCTTGGATGGTGAGGAGAGCTTATCTAAATCTTGGGAAGAAAAAAGGAAAAGAGAACTTATAATTGAAGTGATATGTGTCTCTGGAACTACTGAATGGATTAGGCTTAGTCCATGAAAAATGGAATTTAAGAAGGCAAGATGTGTGCTACCGTGAACCATGTGATTACATATGTAATTCTATTTGCAGGTCGACACCAAAAGTAAAGAAAAATCTGGGCAAAATGATGAAGCAGGCTAAGGAGAACAAAAGACATGAAGAACATATGATTACATATGTATTTCATGCTCTTTGCTTGAGCCATTTGAAGAAAAATTTGTTTTTTTGCCAGAATTGGAAACTATGGACAAATAATAATATATTATTAAACTTTTCTTGAACATTACTTGCGCCATAAGCCATGAAATTGCTTGTGCCGCAAGCCTTCAATTGCTTGCGCCGCAAGCTTGAGCTGCAATCCCCGACGCACAACTCAGGCCGTGGTTCGAGGTTCGTTTTGGATGTGAAGAAAGCGGCAAGTAGGCTTCCCGAGTTTGATCAGTACTTCCCCAAATGGTTAGGTCAGAGTCCCGGTGTCGTACAGAGTCTTTGTGGCCAGGTCGTTTCGGGCTTTTGAAGATCTTTCATTCAGGTGGAGGGAACGTCACTAGTCCTCTCTTTCCCATGATGGGTGACCTTTCGTGCCGGAGCGCTAGTCTTTTAGTGCTTCACTCACCTCGATCCGGAGCTCGCCACTGGTTTTTCCGTTTGGTGTTTGTATTTTTCTACTCGTGTTGTTTTCTTGTTTTGACCTTTTGTTTCTCGTCTTAGCCGGTGTCGGCTGCCGTCTAACGGCCTTTCGGTACACCAATTTTGGTTGGTCTACCGAATCTTTACCTGTTCAAAAAAAATATATATATATATACTACTGTATATTTTATTTTATCATAGACTGCCAAAACAAGAAGCATATGATTTAAATAAGTAAATGTGATCGATTTCCGATGGGTGGCTGTCGCACGAGTTTCGTGCAAGATACACACACCGAAACCTCCCTCCCCATAAAATCTTGCCCTGCCCTCGCTCGTCATCTCGTGGTGGTGATAGGTTTCTCCGAACCTTGCAACGATCGTCTTCCGTTCAGGTTCTATCTTCGTCCCTACGATCAATTTTACATTTCTCCCTTTGATTGATTATCGACATAAAATTGCTTACTTTATAATCTCATACCTTCTTTTCCAAATTCGGATTTCCGATTCCCGCCGAGGGTTTAGGTATCAGAATTGCAACTCTGCGATGCCATTGAACTTCTCTTAGTTGCTGTTAGGGCAATCGACTAGGTTTACCGTTAATTTCATCTTTTGCCAAGGTGATTGGTTGCAGAAGAATCTCGATTTTAAACCTAAATCCGGGAATTGAATGTCATGACATGTGGATAAGGAAGTTCATTTCACTTCCCTGCTATTCCCTTTTGATTTGCATGATTAAGTTAGTTTCGGTAGAGATGTTCTGCACTAAAGTTCCTGCTTTTATGGCATGATGAATATTTTGAGCTACCTCCTTGGATGAATGAAACGGCTTTCGGTAATTGGTTGCAAAAGACTCACGATTTCAAACCTCAAATTGGGAATTGATAAGCATGACATCATGTGCATGAGGAAGTAAATTTCACTTCTTGGTCGTCCCCTTTGTTTAGCATGATGAAGCTACTTTTGCACTAAAGTTCCTGTTTTTCTGGGATGAGAATGAGTGCGTTTTTTTTTGTCCTGATGAATTTTTTTGAGCTACTTCCTTGGATGAATAAAATGGATTTCTGACTCATTTTGTTTGAGCTACTTCCTTGAAGAGTTTGCATATGCTTTCCATACTCTTATCTCATCTCTTTCTGTACTTTTCCAGGTAGCAAGTTGTAATTCAGAATAAAGAAGTAGATTCTGAACTAGGGGAAGGCATTTCTTTGCAATGGCTACCACTGAGGCTGCAGCCCTTCAAATTCTCTCAGGAGCTGTGCCCCGCCTCTGTCGTGGCAACTCACAGTTCAGCAGATCAAACTTGCCATTCAGTTCTAGGTCTCGCACGAGATGCCGAAAGAGAAGAGGGATGGCACATGCTCATTTATTAAGTTATTCAAGTGTACACAGGGACGGAACGGCTGTTGGTTGGGCCCCAAGGCTAGGTTGTAAGTTATACGGTTACCAAAGACTTGACAAATCACACTCACTAATATGTCAATGCCAACAGTCTGATGCCATTAATCAGGCAACTGATGAGACTGTAAGTAAAACATGGTACATGGTTCAAGAGGAAAAGGCAAGAACTGAAACAAATGGAAGTTTGATTGCAGACAATATTTTAAGGGATACTTTTGACAAGCTCAGCATCAATCCAACTGAGGAGGAAGCCTGGAACCTATTGAGAGAATCAGTGGTCTATTACTGTGGAAACCCCGTAGGAACAATTGCTGCTAATGACCCCACAAGCTCTGATCAGCTTAACTATGATCAGGTCTTCATTCGTGACTTCATACCATCTGCAGTAGCTTTCCTTTTGAAGGGAGAGTATGATATTGTCCGCAACTTTATCCTCCACACGCTTCAGTTGCAGGTATGTAACATATAGTGCCTATGGTTTTGAGGATGTCTGGTACAAGCATTGGTTTATCCTGTCATAGAGAACTAATCTGTCTTATGCATTGAGGTATTGAAATGCTTCAACATTATAGGAGTAGCTTGTAATGTCATTTCAAAGGTGTGACACCAGAATTTGATTGGTACGCATTTTCTGACTTGGGCGGGAATCTGATGTTGTTTATATGATGGGAGCTTCAACAATTCCACCTCATGTACTTGTTAACCCTGACCAAAAGGGGGAAAGAATGACTGTAGGAGTAATGCTAGACTGTTGCTGAAATATAAAAATTAGTTTAAATACAATTTCAGCATTGATTTTTATGTATGTTCTTGCGTGATATCCTTTCTATGAATAAGGATTTGTTCTTGTCGTTAGGTTTTGAAGTGCATTATTTATGCGTCAAAATTTACACCGTAGAAAGTATTTTAACATGCATGATGTGTACATATCCATCATGCCAGTTTCAGTTTGAGCATCATGACATACTGATCTTTACCTGCTAAATCTATAGAGCTGGGAGAAGACAATCGATTGTCACAGTCCTGGTCAAGGGTTGATGCCTGCCAGCTTTAAAGTGCGCACTGTTCCCCTGGATGGGGATGACTCTGCTGTTGAGGAAGTTTTGGATCCTGACTTTGGAGAGGCAGCTATTGGTCGTGTGGCACCAGTTGATTCTGGTGATTATAGAGCCATACAAAATTGCATCATATAATCATTTTCCTTGCTGAAATTTTCTATGTTCTTGGCCTTTATTCATATGTATCTAAATATGCTGATTCAGGGCTGTGGTGGATCATATTACTACGGGCATATGGAAAATTCACAGGAGATCTCTCTCTTCAGGAAAGAATTGACGTGCAGACTGGAATTAAGATGATCTTAAAATTATGTCTTGCAGACGGTTTTGATATGTTCCCAACACTGTTGGTGACAGATGGTTCTTGTATGATAGATCGTCGCATGGGAATTCATGGCCATCCTTTAGAGATTCAGGTAAAGATATATCACAGCAAATCTGTGTTGCTGAATACTGCATCTTGTGAAGATATTTAGTTAAGAGTATGGTGCATCAGTTTCTTACTCTAATATTTGCATCAATTTCTTGTGATTTCATCTTGAGTCAAATAAGAGAAGAATAATTATAGATTCTACGTGTCATTTATGCAATGAATGTGTGACTTATGATATTCTTGTTATTATTTATAGTTTTTTTCATTGACCTTGTGGTGTGCATTTTGTTGACCCATGACAGACTTGACACTTCACTTTCAACATTGATACACTTTACTGCATTTTATAGAACTGCGATTTAGAGGGGACAAAATGTAAAATGAGATGAGATATTTTAGTATTTTGTTGTTCTTAAGCGTGAGGAAGGAAGGGAGATGGTAGTTTATCAAGAAAGATACACTCACTCTGTTTTTATCACAGGCTTTATTTTATTCTGCATTACTCTGTGCCCGTGAAATGCTAGCTCCAGAGGATGGCTCAGCTGATCTTATACGAGCACTAAACAATCGTCTGGTTGCATTATCATTCCACATCAGAGAGTACTACTGGGTTGATTTGAAAAAACTCAATGAGATTTACCGCTACAAGACTGAAGAGTACTCACAAGATGCTGTTAACAAATTCAACATCTATCCTGACCAAATTCCTTCTTGGCTAGTGGATTGGATGCCCAATAAGGGCGGGTATTTAATTGGTAATCTGCAGCCTGCTCATATGGATTTCCGGTATTTTGCCTTGGGAAACCTGTGGTCCATAGTGAGTGGTGTTGCCACTGAGCAACAATCACATTCAATATTGGACCTATTTGAAACCAAGTGGGCAGACTTAGTGGCTGATATGCCATTAAAGATATGTTACCCTGCCCTTGAAGGTCAAGAGTGGCAAATAATTACCGGAAGCGATCCTAAGAACACGTAATATTTCTACCTATGTGGGCTTTGTATAATATATCACTTTATAATGACATTTCTAATTATGATGTGGGTTTATGGTAACAAGTAGTTTTAACACTTTGGAGTTTGCGTGGTGTTTTGAAGCTAAAATTGGTTGTTGGCTAGGGTTTGAGCAAAATGGGGGAATTGTAAAAAAACTTTAAAAAAAAGACATTATCTGTCCAGAAAATTTTGCTGTACCAAACCTGCTTTTGCGAATAACTATGTACTATCCTGTAACACTGCCTTAATGCCTCCTGTTTCCGGAATGTAATCATTGTTATGGCTGTTTGTCGTTTCAGGCCTTGGTCTTATCACAACGCTGGATCTTGGCCAACTTTGCTGTGGCAGGTTAGATTTCAAATTCTGCTATATTGTTATGAAATTTTGTCACCTAAAGGCAATGTTCTGATGCAGTTTTACTCTTATTGTTGCCTTGTAGCTTACTGCTGCATGTATCAAGATGAATAGGCCAGAACTTGCAGCCAAGGCAGTTCAAGTGGCAGAGAAACGCTTGTCACAAGACAAGTGGCCTGAGTATTACGACACCAAAAAAGGAAAATTTATCGGCAAACAGTCACGGTTATTCCAAACGTGGTCTATTGCAGGATACCTCGTCGCCAAGCTCCTCCTTGCCAACCCCAGTGCTGCTAAGATGCTGATAACAGACGAGGATCCCGAGCTGGTTAATGCCTTCTCTTGCATGATCAGTGCCAATCCGAGGAGGAGGAAGCGAGGGCCAAAGAGTACAAAGCAGATATTGGTATGAAAAACGATCGTATAAAAAACAGCCTATTCCTAGATTATTTTGGCATGCCATATGCCTTGTTTGGGGTTGTTGCTTTTATCAGATATCAATCCCTTACATTGTGACTTGCCTGATTTTCTATGCTTTTGTTTGTTGACGCTTGGGTCTTGCTGGAAGTGCATTTTGGCGCAATTTAGCTCTAGAACACTCAAGCTAGCGTTTTTGAAGTATACTTTTGGAGTCTTCGTGATATTGTAAAGGTACAAGTTATTAGAACTGTCGATGCGCAATGGATAACGCATTCATTTGTATGGCTTTGGGTATAGATAAGAAAAACTTATCTGGTCTTCTATTGAAACATTGCAAGTGATTTTGCCATTCTGTTTGCGATTTGATCTTGTAATTATACAACACATCATTAACTCGAAAACAGCTTGATCCTAAACCGATTTTAAATGCTCAACTCGAATCCCCGGTTAATCAGATAATAAATAGGTGATAATATCCAGTCGCAAAATTCTGAAGCCAATATGGGTCTAGCATTTCTGATCACTTGTAGATTTTTGAAGTACAACACTAACATAGATTGTCAATAAGCTCACAACATCAGTTACAGTTTTATTGTCCTTCCTCAGAACATGGAAGTTTGAAACCAGGTGAGAATTTTTCAAGCAGTAGAAATAGGCTCTGCAGGCTTGGGTTCTTCAGCTTCAGTAACAGAAGGAGCTGATCCTTCCCAAAACTCGGTCTTCTTTCCGGTTTTGGAAACCGTCTGGAAAACTGCCTCAGGCTGCACGTTCCCCTTCACTGTCACCTTTTGCTCTTTGATATCAATGTCGAATGATTCTACCCCTGCAAAAGAAAAACAAACACATATGCAGAGAAACCAGTGTGAATATAGCATATGAAATGGCGAACACAGGAAACTTTGGAGTAAACACTATACACCAATAGATTTAAAAACAGACCTTCCATTTTCCCCAAAACTCTCTGAACAGCTCCAACACAACCCTGGCATGACATGCCAACCTTGAGGACAACGGTCTGCAATTCACCAACAAAGAGATATTCGAGTTAGAAGCAAAAAAGATTTGAATTTTCTCGGAAAAATTACAGCTAACTCAGGAGACAGCCTATCAAATGAACGTCAAACCGTATATATATGCATACACAAATTGAGATTCCACAAGACTGACCTCTCTAAGGCCAGCATAGTTGATATATCTATGTGAACCATCAAATTGACAGCAAGAACATGCAAGAGAGCAACAGAAGCAACTACCATAAAACTTGTAATGGACAGTAAAATCATTCATCAGTCAGTTGGCTTTCGGATGAGCACTAAACCTCTTGTATTTATTGTGCAATACAGACAAGGATCAGGGCGGTATAAAACGCCGTTACTATTACCTATGCATCTCAGGGAAATTCTGGCTAATGAAAACACTTGACCGGATGGATAAACTAATTAGTCCAAGCAACAGAAGCTCTAAGCCAGAAACTTGACCAAGTCTTCCCTGGAACATCCATGCTCATTCTAGAAACCCTAGGCATTTGAGACAATGGCCTATTCACAATAAAAGAAAAGGGACAACAATGCCATCAAAACCTAAACTGGGGAATTGGCCTATTTCCGATGCATCCAGGGTTTTCTTTATCTAAACCCTACCTATTATCAGAACAAGATTACTGCTCGTATTAATACACAGACTGTTGCAATTGGCAAACATGAATTCAAAAGCTAAAGAGTAACCACCACCACACACATTAAATGGAATAATCCCAAGCGTAAACTCTGCAAAATTCTAGACCTGCTTCGATATATTGACATGGAAACGAAGAATATCAAAGAGTAAAGAATGCAACAGGGGAAAACAAACATGGGAAGAATAATCGATTTGATAGCAAACAGAAAGCACGACACAAAATTAGAACTTGGAATTTTAGCTGATGAAGATTGTTTGACAATTCATGGAGGAGAAGGAAAACAAGCAAAAATCTTTACCTGAGTCATCTTCGGCGTAATGTATTAGGAATTAGGATTTCTTCGGACAAATGCAAGCCAGGAAAATATAAGCAGAAGAGCAGGCGATGGTCATCTTCGGCGTAGGATCTCTCTCTATATATACAGGTTGAGCTGATAATGGTGGGCCCACTTCAACGATTTTTGACCCCATTTTTTACGTAATTTATAAGCACGAAAATGTGATCTCACATTCTCACCGAAAAAAAAAAATGTGATCTCACATTATTAAAATTCTTTTTTATTGTTATTAACATTCACAATCTGGTATAAAAAATATCTTGCATCTGTACACATTAACTCCGTTTCCAATTAGCTGAGGTTTTATTTTTGAAGTCCTTGCTGTTTTGTGTCAAGGTTGAATACACTGTAACTTCTAATAATAACAGGATGGTAAATGTTATAGATAAGTATCAATCAACGTGAACTAAATACAATGTAACAAACAATTTCTTATGAAGCTACTACTTTTGGCCACATCAATAAAATTTTGAGAAATGTACGTAGTACCATATAATTTTGTAGTACATATATGTGTACTGCTCTTTGTAGTATGTACTTTGAAGTTTGAAGTTTGAAGTTTGAACCTCTTCTTGTGTATTGAACAATTCAAGATCACAAATTGGTAGATGGGAAATTGATCATAAATTCATAGCTTTCATGGATTTGGTGAGATGCTTCTACCAACTCTGACTAACTAATCAGCAGTTGACAGTTGACGCCGACCTTTAGTTAATGAAGGGTAGATTGGTGCAAGATGAGTTACTATTAGTGAATTTTTTTTAATGTTTATTAAATATTGTAGTCAATAAGGCACGTTATAAACGATGGTCATTGTATTTTTATACGGTCATCAATTCATCATGTGCAACGGTGATCAGGGGCGGAGCTACATTCGGGCCGATGGGGGCCATGGTCCCCCAATTCAAACTTTTTTTATCTTATATTGTTCCTCTTTTTCGGGACTTCGATTTGATATATTATATGCCTTAATCCGATATCTAAACAAAAAGTTATGAATATTTGAAGATTGAATCTTTATAAACCAATTTTAAGTCATTTACTTAGTATAAGTTATAAATTTACTATGTTTAACTAATATAGTCGGCCCCCTCAATACTTCTATCTTGCCTCCACCCCTGATGGTGATGTAAACAAGGTAACTAACTGGCCAGTAAACAAGGCAATGGATTCTTAATCTATAAAAGATGAGACCAGGATGTGATTTTCTATAAACAAGAGGACGACTAACACTGAACTAATAGACCGGTTAAAGATGTTCGAAAAATAAATGATCTTGAACATCCTATAATGCAACATTTGTAATGCACATCAAGACTATAATCCATTTGTAATGGTGCCTTTTCTTAGATTTTCTTCTGCCTCTAGGCACACCATCTCGGCTTCTTTAATGCTGTGTTAGTACTTGATATTTCATGCACAAATCTAATATCTCTTGTAGTCTTGTAGAATTTTACAACAACGTTGGAGAACATTTATGCTCATCTGTTTCAACAAGAAAGCGTATCAGCTCCCCACAAACATACAAAAGTTGGGTGCTATATACATGACATGAATAACAAGATCTTGTGCTTTTTTCCTCTCTGCAAGCTTGTGAGTGAAGTTCACAATCAGGAAGAGTATGGAATGTCAATTGAGGGCTTGATCACTGTCAGGAATATTATGTTGTAGAAGATTGTGAACAAGAAAAGAACAAAGGCGCCGTACACCAAGGAAGGCCCCGAAATAACAGGTTCTTCTGCTTTCATTTGATCTCGCAATGTGTCGGGAAGATTCGAAGCTGCAAAATCACAGTCCATACCAAATGAAAGATATTCAATCCGTAAAGCGAACATCTATACACATGAAGCAATGCGGGAAAGAGGGTTTGTGGTCGGACCTCTAGTCTTAGGTTGGGGGACGGGTTTGTTCAGTAGGGACTCAAGCTGTTGATCTAGCTCGTTCAGAGATTGTAGCGCCTTCTTCTGATCATCGAGCTCGTGCTTTGGTTGTGACACATTGTCATCCGATTCAGCTAACCGCTGCCTCCTTATCATTAGCCTTCTGGGCGATGAGTAATTACGTGACCCCGGAATCACGAAACCAGGTGCATCTGTAAATCATTCACCTCAATGCACGTTTGGTTTGGAACTGTTATTACCCCAAAAATGCAGTAATTACCACCTTAACAAGTCATGTATCAGAACACCAAACAATGAGCATGTCCCATTTCATAAATTGACTATCTAGACATGGTAGTTAGTTTTCTTCTGAGCAACCCATAACTTGACATCTAGTATGTTCCGACTATAATAGTCAAATACCAATATGTTAAAGCACAGTTTTTACATTTAGACCTCTTGCCATCTTCATCAATCAGGACACAAATAATCAGGAAATGGAACAAAACAGAAGAGTCCAAGGAAAAGTGAATTACAACACCGACAACACAACATACCGGAATTTCCAAGCTTGGACTTGCGGAAGAGAAGATGAGAAACATTCGGAAGAACGATGGCCCTCATCTTGTACTTGGATCCTGAGTTTCTGAGGCTGCCCATGGCAGATGCACATCCAGCTCTCTGTATTACAGAACACAAGTGAACTCAGAAAGACGGGTAACAGACAAAGGCCATCAAAACCTAAATTGGGGTAATTTGGGTTTTCTTTATCCAAACCCTAGCTATCAGAACGAACAACATTACTGCTCGTGTCAATACACAAATTGTTGCAATTGGCAAACATGAATGCAAAGATTAAGTGGAATAATCCCAAGATCAAAGTCTGCAAGATTCTAGACCTGCTCCGGTAATATCAACATGGAAGCGAAGAGCACCAAAGAAGGAAAACAGGGAAAAAAATCTTTACCTGAGTAGTCATGGCGTTTTGGATTAGGAATTTAGGATTTCTAAGGACAAATGCAAGCCATGAAAATATAAGCAGGAGAGCAGGCTGATAATGGTGGGCCCCTTTCAACGATTTTTGAACCCATTTTTTGGGCGTAAATTATAAGAACGGAAAAATGTGATCTCACATTTACAGTATGAAGACCTCTTCTTGTGTATTGACAATTCAAGATCACAAATTGGTAGATGAACCATCATCAGTTGACAGTGACACTGACGGACTGACCTTTAGTTAATGAAGGGTAGATTGGTGCAACATGAGTTTACTATCAGTGAAATTTTATGATGAATATAGTCAATAAGGCACATTATAAATGATGCTCATTGTTACTTTTATAAGGTCGTCATGTGCAATGCTAATGTTACTTGATATCTGTCAGCTGTATAGATTTACTCATTGGCCACAAGGCTATGGACTCTTAATTTATAAAAGTTGAGGCCATCATGTGAATTTCTATGAGCAAGAGGACAAACATTGAACCAGTAGGCGGGTTAAAGATGATCAAACACATATTTGTTGAGCCTTAATTGTCTGAAAAACAAAATCTTGAACACCCTCCAATGCAACATTTTTTAATGGGCATCAAGATTAGTTCATCTTTTTGGAACAGTTTTGAGATTCATTTTGACCAAAAAAACAAAAGTTTTGAGATTCATGGGTGGAAATAGGTTGGTTAAATGGGCCACATGCTTAATGGGTACTTGGAGCTGGGCTTAAATGGATAATTAACGGGCCATGTGCTTGACCCAAGGAATAGGCCAAAAATGGGCTGCCAAGGGTTTTGCCCTTTTGCAATGGCCTATTCACTATTGGAATTCCATATGAGCATAACATATTCGTCTATCCTTTTAGGTACTTGATTCAACGGTTGAGGCTATAGGATAGCATCTCGAGATTACTGTTTCGAACTTTACGAGTGATGGTACTGCCCCACTACTTGTGGGTGTGTGCCGGGTGCCAAGTATGTGACTATCGCGTGTGAGCTGAGGTGTCAAGTGTGTAATTGTAATGTAAGGTGGGATAATTATATGGTCTCAATTAATTGGATTCCTCTACTTCTCTTTGTCTTCAAGAAAAGTCGGTGTAATGAGTCAGGTGACACGTGGCCACGCCATGGCCGTGCACGTGTATATGGAGAATCCGAATCCGATACGAATCCAACGACGTAGCACTCAATTAGTGTAACTTTTTGCACAATGATGAGGGAGAGATTTGTGAGCCAAATGTCCTTTGAGACGGAAACTTATTTGAACCTATCTCTAATTTGTTGATCGATCAAAGTGGGCAATTCCCCCCCCCCCCCCCCCCCCAACTTTCACTCTCTTGTTGGAGTATATTTTCCGCAAATAAGGATTAAAGTTTATCGTATTGACAAGTCTATACGTTTTATAAGCGGGTGAGGCTTCATTTCCTCACGTAACTTACTTTAGTTCATATCCGAATTAAATACACCCAACAAATATAATAAGCAAATTCCTAGCTCAATGAAATGTACATAGTCTCATCTTGTGTGTTGGCCGAAGTTACAATAGTCACATTGAACCCTCGAATATGTTCGAAATAACTATATAAGATTCCAAACCATACAAAAAAAGAGAGTATAAATCAATTATCTTTATGTGGAATCCATATATATTCCAAGCAAAACATTATGCTCCACCACTAACACTCTAAGAGCATCACATGCACTTGGTGGCTAGCCGACTTATTCGACCTCCTCTAAGCCCCAACCACTACCTAATTAATCCGGTACAACTTTATAAAAAATAATTGTAGCCGATTAGAGTGATAAGATGCCTCCCATAAACTATCAAGCTATAGTTTAGCAATATAATAACCATTAACAAAGAAAAAGTTACACAATAAATAGTTTTATTTATGGTTGATATTTATTTTTATCAACTCTACACGTAAGGCTATACTAAAACTCCACTTACACATAAGAAAATAATATAAACATATGGATGTTCGTCGACAAGAGCGATTCTTTATTCCCACAAATTTTATAAAATAAAAAAAATGTATAACACATATCCTTAATGAACACTAAAGAAAATCTTAATGCTAATCTCTTCAGGTTAAACCAGATTAAGATCAAATTGGGTCATACATGGGCAAGATATGTTTTTTGGGTCAATACACTTGACAAATATTTAAAGCACATTAATACAACTATACAAGTTGGCAAAGGTTTCAAGCCAAAATCTATTCTCTGCGCCAATGCGTATCTACATTCGAACAAATCCACATGTATACTATTTGCCATGATCTATCTAAATTATTCCCAAATCCGCCTCACCCACATATAATATTTCAGGAAAAAGCTATTCCAAATAAGGGTATATTTGGCAATTACATGATACACTAGCTCAAGGCAGAATTGGCTGAAGACCCACTATATAGAGAGTAGCCTGAGTTGGAGAAATTGGTGTCAACTTACACATACAAAACCCACTACCACAAACACACAAAACACATAATCAGATGTCGAAGCTGAGCACGGCCAACTCCAGAATGAAGCCGATTGAGACGGCGCCCCCGAGGATTTTGAGGTTGGAGCGAAGGCCGACCATGGAGAAGAAGCTCGAGACCATCATTGAAGAAGGAGACCATGATCATGGTTACAAGACTCAAGGAGGTAACAACTCTAGCAGTAGCAAGACGAGCCACAGTGTCTATTACTCCTCTAGGAACCCGGCTTCTTCGTCTTCCAGATCAGATTTCCTGGATTACAAATCCAACCATCTCCAGAGAAACTGATCCATCATATATGGTGATGATTTTAACTTTGTTGATAATATGATGTTAGCTTCAGCTATGTAATCAGTCTGTGGCTTTATGCAAATCATGTCATGTGAAATAAAGTAAGAAAAAAAAAAGAGCTTTAGCTTGCTAATGAGTTCAAATGTCGAAACAAGACTACTTGTTTCGCTTCATTTTCCAGCTGATTTCTGATTGATCTTACAAGCAACAGTCTTCATTAGGGCATGGACTACTGACCCTTTTATAGTTACTAGCCTAAAATCTAAATCCTGTAAAAAACACTTTAAAAATTATGAAATCTCATAGATTCATTACCTTTGGTGCTTTGGGTTGACAGCAATCTTGGAGCCGTCTAAGCTGATAATACAGCTGAGATTTACCACCTGTTGCTTTACATATGATCTTGTGAATCCTGTTCATCAGTGTATATATATATACTTGTATTGTGTAAAAAACAATGTGACAGTAGGGTAGTTTTACAGGTCAAAACAGATAAACTGGACAAAGTTTCAAGTCTTTTGACTGGAATTGAGAAGGAAATCCAGCAAAAATATAATAATATTATAAAATTTTGAATATTGGTATTACATAACAACATATGAATACAATGTATGCCTATAGCCTTTTTGTATACTCTGGCATGTGATTTACAGAAATGAAGTTTCAAGGGTATAAAGAAAATGGATAACAAATGTGAAATAGACAAGTATTATGGAATAAGAAAAAGTTGTCATATGGACAACTATTTTGAATCGGGGGTTGTACTAATTTTCCTTTCTAGGAAGTTTATCGTACTGCTACATGAGTTCATAGTATTAGCAACAACAAGGGTCTCATCGGATCAATCACACTGCCAACACCTACAAGGTTAAGCATAAGAAGAAAAGAATTATATAGTCCTATCATGACAAGGAAATCCAAAAAACATGTTCTCTCATCTTTGAGTCTACAATCCACTGCTGCCAAATGGAGATCCTACTCCTCTCTAAGTATCATAACCAGTCCTCATATGCATATGTCAAATACAGATGAGAGGTCATAATAGACAACTACTACTTATAATAACATTAGTTCTTTTGGCGTATATATGAGCACTCTTTAAGAATTTCTTTTGGCGTATAATAACATTAGTTTTGTAGCTTTTGTTTTCATACTAAAGAGGAAAAGTTAAAAACGTTTTTTGGTTAATCCTTTTCCCTATATAATACTCATATATACGCCAAAACATCTACTGTAACAAACACAATTTCATTTCATGCTAAGCCCTAACTACAGTAGTTAAAACCAAAGACAACTAATTAGGACGGAGGCGGGGTCAGGAAGCAAGCTTGCCAACCAACAAACCGGCCGTGAGGAGTTTCCCTAGAGAACTTCAAGCCAGCACCTGTTTCAAATATAAACCAACTCTTGCGAGCAATGCGCACAAACTTTTGTTCCACAGCGGACCTAGACGGAACCTCACTTGTTTTTTCCTCCAACAACTGTTTAACTTTGTCTGCAGCATCAGGGAGCACCTCCACCGAGAATGTATTGATGAAAAGATAATCCCGGCTGAAATCATCTTGCTCTATTCTGGCACTAAACATGGAGCACATTGTCCAACCGGAGCCTAGGCTATGCTCAACATGAAACATTGTACCTTCTCCCATTTTACGAGGACGCAAAGGCTGCTCGAAGAAATCATGCAGGACTTGATAGCAAACGACCTGACCCTTCGAAGTGACAAGGTAGACGACCGCAATAGATATATCAGAGCCATCAGGAAGGTAGTCCTGCACTATTGCAACCACCATGTAGGCGCTCCCTCCTCCATGTGGGTACTCTCCAACACACCTCCCGAATCCATGACGAAGAATGTCCCACAACAGTCTCACCTCCAAAAGAGACAAACATTCTTCTTGTAGATGACCTCTCCATCTCCCTGCACCGGTGTCGAACGCAATTTGATAGTATCTCCTAGTTCCTGGGCTAGTTATCGCATAGATGCGGTTACCAACAACCATGTGATTCGTTATTTGCACTAGCTCGCCCCCAAATGTTGGGGTGATTTCTTTCCAGCCACGGCCTTCAAGGTTGCCAACCTCGTGCGAAAAAGTCCAGCGATGATTACCACAAAGAGTATCAGGAACGGAGTCCATCACATGTAGCTTATCACCAATTTTCTCGACTATAGGCCAGAATTTTGGCCGCTTCAGAACCTCAATGTTTTTTGCCTCAGAGCAACTGAGACTGCGAGTACCATCCTTGTTAGAGGCCAGAGACAAGCGATAGGAGACATGGGATGAGCCCTTGATACTATTCTGTGTATAGCAGAGGGCTTGGTAAAGATTGATACCCTGGGGTTTCGTACCCCACATCCTGGTATTGCTACTCATCCTAATGTACGCCGAGGCTGGAAGTTGTTGCCCGCCAATCATATATGCATCTGATCCCAGCTTGAACAGACCCACAGAGGCAGGATGTTCCCCCCCAATCAAATTCAGAGAGTCAAGTATAGGAAGATGAGGGGTATTGCTCTCGAACAGTTTAAGATCCAAGCACCAGATTGCAAACCCATTCGATACACAAAGATACCTCTCATTTTCCTTCATCTCTTCTTTATTCACACCTGACCACACGAAGTCAACCTGAAAAATAATAAATATTAACCTGATTAATTATATTCAAACTCAAAATCAATGTTGAAGAAATCTTGAACTTGTAATTATATGAAAAAGAAGGCTGGAGTCAACTTGTGACCAGGCCAACGGTGAATCAAAGCAAGGAATCTTTACCTTCTTTAACTGCCAAGGCCCATCATCAAATTCTGTTCGTCTTTTGTACATAGTGAACATATGAGGGGGTGGCCACCAAGCTGGAGGCTCGTCCGCAGCGTCATACTCATACCCATAGTCATCAGAACCCTCACCGTGATACTCATCTTCATCAGAACCCTCACCATCCTCA
Source organism: Polygonum maritimum (assembly GCA_963924305.1). Classification (NCBI taxonomy): domain Eukaryota; kingdom Viridiplantae; phylum Streptophyta; class Magnoliopsida; order Caryophyllales; family Polygonaceae; genus Polygonum; species Polygonum maritimum. The sequence goes on from OZ002736.1 coordinate 26,648,752, forward strand.
TACTCATCCTCATCAGGGGATTCAGGGTCCTCCACATCCATAGCCTCCCCATCAGCCTCCTCACTTCCCTCCTCCTCTGCCAAAAGTGAGTTGAGCCGAGCCATAATACCAGAATTAATGCCAATGGCCTCCTCATAGAGTGATTCTTGTATGAAAGTCGATTCATCACTTTGGAGAATGAGCTGTTGCAACTTGCAGAGATCTGTGATGCATCCAGAGATGGTGTTGATAGCATACCTGGTGGGTGGCAAACAGGAAATAAACTTTTTTCTATCCTGGCTGCTAGGTTGAGGGTTTTGCCCACCTTCCTCCCAAAGCATTTCAAGCCGACGCAAAACACTAGACTTGATGCCAAGGATCTCTGCCTCTTGTCGCTCTATTTCACCTTGGGCAAAGGAACCAAGCATCTTCGAGAGTAATTGGATGCATTCATTGACGCCCAGGGCATTGGTTACTGTAAAGAAGGCTGACAAACGGGCAGGGGAAGGGTCAAGGCCACCTTCCTTTCTTTGCCTATTCATCGTTTTGTTCTGTTCCTATCTCTTAATGAACAACAACACTGTGAATAAATACAAAATTACGAATTAATTTTGTATTAGTATGTGTAGCGTCTGAAGTCGATTTTAACCGAAAATAAATACTATCTTCTCTAATCGGATTTGTCCATTCGACAACTCGGCATTAGAATTTGTGTGTGATCACAAATTTTCACCTCGAGGGAACCGATTGTAAGCAGCATAGAAACAGAAAATCATCTGCAATCATACTTTCTGACATAATGAACCCTAACCCTAGGGACAGGCCAAGCTAAATTCAAATCTAGATTTCGCACACGATATTGATAATAGATGAAACGTGGAAGAGAGTACCGTGAGTGGAAATAGAAGCGAGGTGACGGGAAGGTTGGAGTGCACGACGCCGGCAGCCTGCAAATTACGCTGCGTTTCCGGAGGGAAAATAGAGATGTTTTGCTTGAGGCTTTCCGAGAGGGCAAATTACGATGAGGCTAGGGCTCGGACTCCAGACACCTCAGGCCTCTTCCGGGGGTTTGGAATTTACAAATCTCTCCGTATATATAGTTTGGGGAGTCACATCTTCACAACAAACCTAGTACTCCCTATTACTAGTAGACAGGATTTTTTTTAGCTTTTAAAGCCCTACTTTTTTTAATAAGTTGGGCTCGCCTCACCTAGTTCAATAAGTTTCTTTATTTTATAATCCTTATTAATATTTTATTTTTATTTTGAAAAAACAAATTCAAATAGAAATCATATGTATATATATAATATTTACATACGTAAGAATCTAAGATCAAATTTCAATCAATAAAAAATAAGTGTATACTACGATTCATTAATATGTAGAATCTAAGATCAAATTTTAACCTCCGCTTAAGTATATAATCAGGAGCCATCATATATGGTGATGATTTTAACTTTGTTGATAATATGATGTTAGCTTCAGCCATGTAATCAGTCTGTGGCTTTATGCAAATACATGTCAAGTTCAATAAAGTACTAAAAACAAACAGGAACTAAACCTTGCTAATGAGTTCAAAGGTCCAAAACAGACATTGTTTCGCTCCATTTTCCAGCTGATTTCTGAATGATCTTACAAGCAACAGTCTTCCTTAGGGCATGGACTAATAAGTAATAACCCTTTTCTAGTAACTCCTTTTTTACTAATTACTAGACTAAAATCTAAATCCTGTAAAAAAACACTTTGAAAATTATGAAATCTCATAGAAGGATTCCTTATCTTTGGTGCTTTGGGTTGACACTTGACAGCAATCCTGGAGCCGTCTAAGCTGATAATACAGCTTAGATTTACCGCCTGTTCATCAGTGTATATATACTTACATTGTGTAAAAAACAATGTGACAGTAGGGTAGTTTTACAGGTCAAAACAGATAAACTAGACAAGGTGTCAAGTCTTTTGACAAGAGTTGAGAAGGAAATCCAGCACAAATTCAATAATATTATAAAGTTTAAATATTGGTATTACATAACAACATATGAATACAATGTATGCCTATAGCCTTTTTTGTATGCTCTGGCATTTTGTTGTATAAAAATGAAGAATCAATATCTATACTATATATTAAAGTCGGAGAATTTCGAGCCTCCACGTTAATTCTGGCCCCACCCCATGTCAAATTAATTATCTATCCTTATTAATTTTACAATTACAAAATTCTCATACGTATCTATCTAATTACCATTTGTTGATATATATCAGAATAATATCTATATCCATAACGTATGAAAATAATATCTTATATTTATAAACTAACCAAATTTTATCTATCTATACAATCTAGATTCATCCTAAAATCTAAAGTTTACATTATTTCTAAATATCCAATTGATGAATTGATCCAATTACACACCCGTACATTAATTATAAATTTACGACCTTTTGATCCAATCCGGCTAAATTGTGGATCAAATTGGTGTGCACCATGTACGGGTGTAGGATCTAAATTTTGATCTAATTGATCCATATTATCTCTAAATATCTACGTTTGATGAATTAATCTATGAGCAAGTACGTTATAAATTTTACGTTATCTCTAAATATCCATGTTATTATAATTTTACATTTGATGAATTGATCTAAGCAAGTATGTTAAGTCTACATATTATAATCTACGTTTTGATATTCTCATATGCCATGTGGCATGTTTTGCAATTGATTTATGTGTTTGTTGAATTGATCAATGAGAAAAGGTAGCCAATTAAATTTTAATTCAAATATAATAGTACTATCATAGTGTATGTTATTAGTAAGTGAAATTAAATGTGCATAAATCCGCTAATATAATGTATTCAAAATAATTTTAATATTTAACACATAGTCGTACATTGTACGACGGGTAAAACTAGTATATTATAAAAACCGACCGTTTTCGAGCCACCACGTTAATTCTGACCCCGCTTGATTTTAATTTTTTCTCAACTAAATAGATAATTAAAAATAATAATATTAAAAGATTTGTAAAAAATGTTTACATACAGGATCACAACAAGATATTACGTACCATTCTTTCCCCACTACCAAGGCTCCAACATCGATCTCTAACAATTTAAAATACCCTATTTTCGTTTAAATAAATCAAAGTATATATATACAACCATATAACCATAGGATCTCAAATCCAACTGGAAATATTATCCATGAAAGCATTGAAAATATTACGCTGTTTAATTGCTTCTTTTTTTTTTATCTATATATGGAAGCACATTTTAATCTATTCTATAGGAAATGTTTTAACTCTATAGGAAACGTATCCTAGAGTTATATAGAATTCTATAGGAAATTTGATCAACAAAAACGTATCCTAGAGAAATGTTTTATTACGTGATTAAAAAGCTTTTTTTCGAATATATATATTATAAAAACGTATCTTAATAATTCTATAATTATCTTTTTACAAGATCAACTATAACTTTTAACTAATACGCTATTATCAAATCTTTAAATAGAGATTAGGGAGATATTATCCGATTCTATTTGATTTACTTAGATATTATCTTAATAGAATTATTAGATATTATTTGCGATTAAATCGAATAATTATTCTGTTGAGATATTCAAATAATTTTATTACAATATTACTGGGAATAAAGATATTATCAAACATCATAACATATAAAGATATCAGAAAAGATATTATTTGATTTACTTAAACAAGCACATTAAGATAGTATCTTAATATTAAATAGTGGTAACATATAAGCTAATTTAAAAAATAAATTTATTTGATTTACAATAAATGCGAATAATAAGAATAAATTTTTTAAATATGAGGTATATCAATTTAGATTCTTATTATGAGGTTTTAGAAAATAAAATGCAATCAAGTATAAATATTATTTTTATTTATGTAACTTTCGAGTTATACGAACTTCAAAAAAACGTTACTCTTTTTTTAAACATGTTCATACATTAAAAGTTATATTATATTTTTCCTTATCAATATTCGATAATAAAGTATCTAATTATAATTTAATATTTTAAAGTTAAATTATCGTGCATGGCGCGACGGGTAAAACTAGTGGAAGGTAAAATCTGAAATCTATCAGCCTTCAACACCAATGAATAACATAAACTGAAATTCTATGGTCACACCAGTCACCTATGAATTTGCTTCTCCTCTATTTCCAACACAGAATTAAAACATCATCAACAAATCCCTTCATTTCGATTTCCCAGCCACACCCATTAATCCGTGATGAGGATCAACATTCTCGATTAAGCTTTGGGTCTTCTGTTGTATCTTGGCTTGCTCTTGGCTATGTCACCAGTTATCATCCAACCGTTGATTATCTGCAGCACTCAGCAATCGAAAACTTTAAAGAAGATATACTTTTTTTATTAAAAAAAACTAGAAGCCAATCATATATACTGTACATGAAAAAAAGATTGCATTGTATTAAGGGAATGATTTGTACCTTGCCATTCATTTCTTGGAGAGCGGTGGTTGCAGCTTCCTCAGAGGTGTATGAAACAAATGCATATCCCTTGGACCTTTTTGAGATTTTGTCCATTATCACTTTGACTGCAAGAACAATCAAATTGCAGAAAATGAGCATATTTTGCTGTTTGAAGTATGACAACATGGTATTGCATCTGATTTCTAAAATTTGCAAAAACATGTACCTTCAACAAGCTCACCGAAGGGCTCGAATGCTGCCCGTAGTGTTTTTTCCGACGTATAGAATGAAAGGCCTGCAGATAACCAAATGAAGGTACATGTCTTATTACCATATCAACTATAAATAACAAGATTAGTAGAGCAACTCACCTGTAATGAAAAGTTTCTTGGGGTTGATTGTCTCTCCAGAATCTGGAGGATCCAGTGACTTACTAGACTTCTGTAAACTAACCCCTACAGAGTGCATCAATAAAAATGCATCATACAATCTTTTAGTTAGAAGCCAGAAATCAAACCATACAATTTCTAATATGGCTACAACCACTTGAGAGACCATTCAAGCACCTAAGCAAAGATGAAAACAACCACAAAACAGTAGAGAAATCTGTCTCAAAGTAAATCTGTGTATGACTAATTGACTACACATTACACAAGTACATTTTTTTTTCTTCTGTTAAAAAGATACATGCATAAACCATAAATGTAAAATGGGTGATCAAAAAGTTGAAGACAGCCAATAGCAAACCTCTATAGTCCTTATTCTCAGACCCAAAACTGTTGTCTGGCTTCACAGATAATACTCCAGGAATTCCTGTGGGACAAATAAAAAATCAGCATTGCACTACGACAAAATACACAAACTCTGGTAGTTCAAGAAGAACAAAATCATACCAGCTAGATCTTTAGCAGACTCCTCATCAAGTTCACAGCAAAATCCAAAGTTTGACTGCCATGACACATGGTATATACACATTTGGGCATCTTTTTCACTTCAAAAACGGCAACCTCATGTTAGAGTGATTTCCATCTATTCCTGAAACAATCAATAATCCACTGCCATCAAAATACTTACTTTCCTAGTACCTTGGTTAATGTCTCGACATAGAGATCAACCATTTGTGCCTTTGTGACAATACCGACACTTGGGTTATCCATCCTTACAAGCCATTGCTTAGAACTCCCAGCAGGAAACAACAATGTTGACCCGTTGGCAGACTGGCTCGAACCTTCCAGAAGAGCTTCAGTAACACTGTAGTCCTTTTCACCAGAATTTCTATCCAGGTCAGGTCTGACTAATAACACTTCTGGCAAACCTAGAGTTCATAAAAAACATAGAAGCAGTAAAGTCACACCCAGAAACTCACAAACAAGAATACTTCTTTCCCATTACTTTTTAGGTAATTACACAGATCTATAACACAAATCTAATCTACAACTACACAGTTGGCCAATTTTGCTTATGGACAGGAATGCCCAACAGCTGAATACAATTTCATTTATTAAGTGATTATGTGTAATCAACATTTTATAATGTGAAGCTGGTGAAGAAAATGGACGAAGCATTAGGAGTTGAAAGCTCACCAGCCAGAGCATGGGAGGTTTCTTCATCAATGTCACAGCAAAACCCAAAATGTGTATCGCAAGAAACATCATATATACAGCTCTGTGGATCCTTGTCACTGTAAATTAGACAAGATAAGGTAAAAAAAAATTGTAAGACCAACTCATATAAATTGAACAAGACAGAACCTGGACAATTAAACATCACAAAGAACACACCTCTCCAAAACCCTGTGCAAGATACCCACATAGTAATTCCTAATCACTTCTCTCGACAGAACAATTTCGTCCGGGGGTCGCTTAGTGAGAACCATCCAGTGGCTACAACGGTCACTAGCAACAGTGTCAGCCATTAACGGTGAAGCCGCCGATTGAGAATGAACGGAGAATTGCTTAGCTGAGAAACGGTTATTCAAAGGGTTGTTTTGAGGGTTCTGGAACGAAGTGGAGAGGGGTTTGTAAAGGGTGTTGTTTTGGGTTCTGTGTGAAGCGCTGAATTTGGTGGAATTGGATGTGAAATTGGAGTCTAATCGGAAGTTAATAGGAAATGGGCAGTTGGCAACGGCCGTAGAAGTGGAGATGGCGACGGATGAAGGAGGGAGGAGGGCAGCCATAGCCGGAGCTCTGGTGGTTTTCTTGCCTGAAAAGTTTGTCCGCCTTATCTCAGGCGTCGCGAGTCTTCATGGCAGGTTTGTGGTTCAAAACGCATCGTTTAGAAAGAGGACACGACGGGTTTTAGCTCTCGTTTTTTTTAATGGAAAATTTAGTTCTCTTTTTTTTTTTTTGGTGAGGATAGTTCTCTTTTTACTTTAGTACGGAGTATGACGTTGATGCCCGAAAACACCGATTGTAGAGTAACGCGATGAGAGCAAGAGAGTAGAACTCAACCGAAGCAACGGACGAAGAGATGGAAAGTATGTGATCGCTGATATTCAACGCGATGAGGGTAGTGTGAAGGCTCTTTTATATTTAGCTGTGGGATTACAGCGATAGACAGATGATTTCTATCGCGTTTAGGTGTATCGGGTTACAACAGTGATCTTTGGCTCGAGATCTAGTGTATGTGGTTCGCGAGTTTTTCGATCTCCGCTCTGGTGCATTGAGATCGCTATTTATAGGGAGGCTCGAGCTGGGCTGGAGCGAGACGCCGATGTGGGACGGGTGCCGCCCAGGTACGTGTCGCCGTATGGTTGGCCCCTGAGGCGGCAGCCGCGGAGCTGGTCAATCAAAGGCCAGGATGGGACGTCGCCGCCCACCGCTCATCCGATGGGACGTTGCCGCCCACCCACTTGCGTGGATGGGACGTGGCGATGAGCGCGGTGAGTGCAAACCCCGGGGCCGGGTCTCCGCCTTGTGAGGAGTCTGCTTCGTAAGGAATTGTTGATCTGGGCGGCGGTGTATCCGATCGCGATGGCGGTAGAACGGAAGACCGGACGCCATCTTGAGAAGTCCATACGTGGCTATATTTTGTGTTGGTAGGGTGCATTACCGCGTTGACGGTTTCTGGTATCAACACAACCCCATGGACCGGGACTCGATGCCCTTTTGAGGACGGGTCCAAAGAAAGTACCTCGAACTGGAAACGCGGTGTGGGGAACGCGCTATTGCTTTGGAGATGGACGAGCAAACGAGGGCGTCGGGACGAGAGAGGTGGCAAGGGAAGTCGTTGGGCCGCCATCTTTACGGGCCGATGCAAGACGAAGCCCATTTCGTCAATGGCCCGCCGAGATTTTGAACAAAAGGAGCGGCTCCCCCTTCGTCTCCCTCATTCCACAGTTTTCGTCTCCAAAATCCTTCTTCGCCTTCGAACTCGCCCACTCACTCTCGCCGACCGGAAACCGCTCTTTCGCCAGCGACGCCGCTCGTCACAAGTTCGCCTCCGTGCCCTTCCGACCACGAGGTACGCCCTTCTTCTTTCTCTCCCTCTCCTTTTCTCGTTTTTCTGGGTTTCTGGGGTTTTTTTAGAAACGCCCTAGCTTCAGCGGTGGCACCGCCGCTGGGTACTGGTGGCGCTCGGGGTAGTTTTTCCCGAAAAAACGCCTAGTGGGGGGTGGGTTTAAGGTTCTCCGCGATTTCTGGGTGGCGGACAGCGACGGATGCTTCCGCCCCAGACCCGGCCCGGATCCGGCCGTCGCCGTGCTTTCGTGTTCTTGGGTGGCGAAGCGGCCAAAAAACCTTTCGGGGAGGCGAAACGCCATGGGAGGCGAAGCGTCGTGGGAGGCGAAGAAGACGCTCCCAGCGCGATATCCCTTCCCATCAACGTCCCGTCGCCCCGGCCTATTCCTGGAGATGCGTGTCGAGAACGGCGGAATGTTCTCCTGACACACATCTCGCGCGTCCCTAGGACCTTTCTCACAGGACTTTCTGTCCTACCGCGGGATGACATCTGTCCGTGGTTGGGGTTTCGCGCTTTTTATCTTTGTTTGCCTTCCTTGCACACGGGCCTTCATTTTGTTTGTATCGCGTTATATGCTTCTCCATGATTTGTTTCTCCCTGTGCGTATTATCTCTCTTTTCCTTCCTCCAGGAGCCTCTTTGTTTCCGTGCCCTGGATTTGGGGCTTTCCAGCGACTCCTGCCCCTCAGGCGTGGATCGCGGTGACAAAATAGCGGATTGGGACGATTTCTATGCGACCGACCCCTCGCCCGAGCGCCGGGAGATGTCCGTGAGTGACTCCCAAAACGACTTCCGAGAGCCCGCTGGTTTGAGCAAGACTGACCCCACCACAGTATCTGCCGCACGTACCAAGAGCGAGTCGTCCTCGCGATCAATGGCGCGCTGCAAGCCTTACGATCCTCATGATGGGGCGCCTGACGACGAAGCGTCCACTTCTGGGACCGCGAGGAGCTTTCCCTCGCGTTACTTAACAGGCATTAGGGCGGAGGTTCCTCGCTTCCGTCAGACCAGGCCCGCGCGTCTGGCTGAATATGAGAACCCGGCGACGTTGGCCAAGGGTTGCGCCTCCATTCTTACCCTCGAGGAGATGGACCATATCGCGACAGGGTACCCCTGGCCAGCAGGGGTGGAGCTCCTGCTGCCACTGGACGGGGGTAACAGCCATGCCGCCTATGAGGCGGGCCATGTAGTTTACGCGGCAAGCCTTGCCGCGGGTTTCAGGCTTCCTCTACCGCGTTATGTTTCCGATCTTTTATTCGACCTCGAACTCGCACCCGCCTCGATGGCTCCCAACTGCTGGAGCTACATCGCGGCGTACCACCTTAGGTGCTTAGAGCTGAAGCACCCCCCCTCCGTGGGGCATCTACGACAGATCCTCACGATCAAAGAGGACACTAGGGGCATCGTGAATTTCAGCCTCACGAACTGCAATCTCATCATCACCCCTTCCAACATGGGCCCGCGGTGGAAGGAGAAATGGTTTATTGTACATGATTATGAGGGCGAAGTCATGCTCTGCCCCCTAGTTGCGGGCCAGTTCCGCGCTCACAAGCGTAAGCGCGGTGTCTCCAAGCAAGCCGTCGCGGCGAAGAAGGCCTTCGCCGCGCCTTTCAAAAGGGAACAGAGCGCTTGGATAACACAGGAGCGCCTAGAGCGGGCGGGACTAAGTCTGAGGCCGGCGTCGCCCCGGGTGGTCGAGATATCTTCATCGGCCACCGCGTCCCTAGAGCCCGAGGACGAGGGTATTCTTTTGTTGTTTTTTCTTTGGAACTGTCTTATTTCAATGCTTGTTTTCTTAATACATTGCGCGCGCTTAGCTTGAAAGTTCGTGACTTGTTTTTGTAGGTATGGATGTCTTTGACGCGCTCACCCGCAAGTCTGCCCCGACAGAATCTGGCGCGCCCTCCACCGCTAAAACCGGGGGCCAGAAGGGGGCCACCGCGAAGGGCACGCCCGGCCCCAAGGGAAAGAATCCCCCAGTAGACAAGGGCAAACGCGTGCTAGGGGATGCCCCAAAGCGCAAGGGTGCGGAGGATGCGGGCCAGACCGAGGGCGTGCCCGCCAAGAAGTCCAGGCGGGATTTGGTCCGCGTCGGGGACCAAGCTCCCGAGCCCATCGCGAAGGGCCCTGCCCAGATCACGACGGGCGCAAGGAGTCGCCGCCATTGGTCCCGAAGGGCCGAGGTGGCGGGCTTCGCCTGCTCCGGGCCGGCGTGGGGCACCTTCAACGAGGGCCAGTACTCCTACGAGGAGGAGAGGGAATGGTTCGGCACCCTCAACGCGGCCGAGATCGGGGGGGAGTGTATGAAGTACGGCCATATGGTATGTGACCCATTCGCCTTTTGGTGCCGACCCTTTACAACCTTTACTTGGGCTAAGGATGTGCTTTTATTTGCAGGTCAACGCGTGGCTGAACTACCTCCCCGACCGTTTGTGCGTTGCGGAGGCCAACTTGGAGGAGGCGACCAAGGCCAAGGAGGCGGCCGAAACGACCCTCGTGGAGGTACGCGCGCAAGCCGAGCGGGACGCCTCAGAGCTTGAAACGGTCAAAGCCCAACTTGCCGCGACCAAGAAGGAGGTGGCGGGGCTCAAGGCGACTTGTGCGAAGCAGCGGCGTCAATTGGAGGAGGCCCAGGCCAAGGCCGAGAACGCGGTCCCCGAGTTCCTCAAATCGGATGAGTACATGGACCGTCGCGTTGAAGATGCGAGAGCGGTCCAAGCTCTTAGTGCAGTCACCGCGGCCCTCCAATACGTTGAGAGGTACAAGGTCAAGTACTTTGCTCCCGATCTCCATCGCAAAATGGGGGTTGTCTGGGAGGGCGGAGTGGCGAAGCCGCCGCCGGGCGTCGAGGGGGACGACGCGGAGGGTCATGACGATCCGGAGGGCCAGGCCAATCCGGAGCTCCCCGCCGCCGATCCCGAGAGCGAGAAGACCAATGAGGCTCCCCCTCCCTCCGAGACCGCGGCCGTCGCCAACGCTGAGGCCAATGCCAATGCCCCCACCGCGTGAAGCTCTTTATCTTTGTGTGCTTATTTTTGTTTTTTGCTTTTCTCTGGTATTACTCTCTGGCCGTATGGGCCAAAATACTTTGGTGTTCGCCGCGATGCGGCTGTAACTGTATTTTGATCTTGACGCGAAGTAGGCGTCGTAACTTTGTTTGCCGCCATGCGGCATTTATGATTATTCCTTGTTTGTTCTTACTGTTTTTTAAACTCTGTGCATACTCGCCATCCAACCCCACGCCAAGCTAGGTGCTAGGACCGCGCTTGACACTAGGTTAGCGTAACTTTGGATTTTTTGCGACAACTCGCGGTGTCCAACCCCATGCCAAGCTAGGTGCTAGGACCGCGCTTGACACTAGGTTAGGGTAACTTTGGATTTTTTGCAACAACTCGCGGTGTCCAACCCCATGCCAAGCTAGGTGCTAGGACCGCGCTTGACACTAGGTTAGCGTAACTTTGATTTTTTCTCATGCTTCTAGCGAAGTTTTTGATGTATTTAAGGCTTTATGCAACTGCGAGGGGTACAACCCAACCCGAGTGCGCCTATGCGTATCGCGCGCGTTAGCGGACAACCCCAAGTGAGGATGGCAATTCGGGTTTCCCTAACGACTGTGGGGTTTTGATGTTTTAAGGCTTTATGCAACTGCGAGGGGTATAACCCAACTCGAGTGCGCCCATGCGCATCGCGCGCGTTAGCGGACAACCCCAAGTGAGGACGGCAACTCGGGTTTCCCTAACGACTGTGGAGTTTTGATGTTTTAAGGCTTTATGCAACTGCGAGGGGTATAACCCAACTCGAGTGCGCCCATGCGCATCGCGCGCGTTAGCGGACAACCCCAAGCGAGGACGGCAACTCGGGTTTCCCTAACGACTGTGGAGTTTTGATGTTTTAAGGCTTTATGCAACTGCGAGGGGTATAACCCAACTCGAGTGCGCCCATGCGCATCGCGCGCGTTAGCGGACAACCCCAAGCGAGGACGGTAACTCGGGTTTCCCTAACGACTGTGGAGTTTTGATGTTTTAAGGCTTTATGCAACTGCGAGGGGTATAACCCAACTCGAGTGCGCCCATGCGCATTGCGCGCGTTAGCGGACAACCCCAAGCGAGGACGGCAACTCGGGTTTCCCTAACGACTGTGGAGTTTTGATGTTTTAAGGCTTTATGCAACTGCGAGGGGTATAACCCAACTCGAGTGCGCCCATGCGCATTGCGCGCGTTAGCGGACAACCCCAAGCGAGGACGGCAACTCGGGTTTCCCTAACGATAAATTCATTATGTGGACAGTGTACGGTAGTTGCCTCGTTTTATTCATATAAAAATAGGTAGGATAGAGACATTACAACCGACCGCCACGCGGTGATAACCCTAGCTTATTTACACATAGTATTTCTTGAGGCGTGCCTCATTCCATGTCTTGGCGAGAGTTTGTCTCGTCGTTGGATCTGTGAGTTTAAAAGCCCCCGGTACAACCTCTTTGGAAAGGAGGTACGGTCCTTCCCACTTCGCGTCAAGCTTGCCCCCCTCGGTCCTTCGGAGGGCTAGATCGCCCTCCTTGAGACCGCGGGGCTTGATTCTTTTGTTGTAGTATGCCGCGGTCCTTCTCTTGTATTCGGCTGAGCGCAGCTCGGCCGCCTCCCTCCGCTCATCGCGGAGGTACATTTCTACTTTGAGAGCCTCGTCGTTGGTGAACTGGTCGTACCCCGCGACACGCTCCGTGGGTAACATGGACTCAACGGGGACGACGGCGTCACTGCCGTAAGCCATCGCGAAGGGTGTTTCTCCTATTGCCCTGCGCGGCGTGGTGCAGTTTGTCCATAAAACAAGAGGCAACAGCTCTGCCCATCTGCCCTGTACGCCATCCAGCCTGCGACGGAGGTCGTCGAGTATCCTCGCGTTCACATTCTCCACCAGTCCGTTGGACTGAGGGTGCGCAACCGAAGAAAACTTCAGCTATATGCTCAAACTTGCGCAAAAGTCTCGCGTTTCCTCACTGTCGAACTGAGGGCCGTGGTCTGTCATTATCGCGATGGGGACGCCGAAACGACAAACCACGTTTTTCCAGAGAAAGCCGCATACCTTCGCGCTTGTGATTCGTGCCATGGCCTCGGCCTCCACCCACTTGGTGTAGTAATCGACCAGGCCAGGATGAACTGTACCTGTCCGGCGGCTTTAGGGAAAGGACCTAGTATGTCCATGCCCCACATCGCGAACGGGTAGGCCGGCTGGATGCCGCGCAGCTCTCGCGCTGGAGCGTGTTGAAGGTTCTCATAGCGCTGGCACTTGTCACACTTTTGCACGTATGCCGCCGCATCGCGGCGCAGGGTAGGCCAATAGATCCCCATCCGTACTATTTTGTGGACCAGAGTCCGCCAGCCCGGGTGGCCCTCGCATATGCCCTCGTGCACCTCTTCGAGGACCTCGAAGACGGTGGCTTCGTCTACGCAAAGCAGGTTGGGCTCCACATAGCCGCGACGATACAACTTGTCGCCTTCGATGCAGTACCGTTCCGCCTTGAGCTTGAGTTTGCGTGCGCTCATGGCATCGTCCTGGGGCAACTCCCCAGTTTGGATATATCGGACTATGGGAGCCATCCACCCCTCCCTGGCCAGCGCGAACACTGCCTGAGTGACACCGCGCTGCATTTTCCTCTCGATCGTGACCTTGTTGCCGACCTCAGGCGGGAGGGCCGAACCCCTCTTGGCCAGTGCGTCGGCCTTGGCATTTGCCGCATGCGGTATGGATTCAATGGCAAAAGTCTCGAGGCAGGCAATCAACGCCTTGACTTTGGCACGATATTGGGGCAGAAAACCCGTGGTGGCATTTGCCGCACGCGGTATGGATTCAATGGCAAAAGTCTCGAGGAAGGCAATCAACGCCTTGACTTTGGCGCGATATTGGGGCAGAAAACCCGTGGTACACTCATACTGGCCACCAACCTGTCGCGCGACAAGTTCGGAATCTGTGAAAACCCTTATTCTCCGCGCGCCCACCAGCAGGGCCATCTCGATTCCCGCGATCACTGCCTCATACTCGGCCTCGTTGTTGGTTGCCTCGAAGCCGAAGTTGAGGGCATGCTCGGACGCGTAGGAGGGTCCCTCAAGGACCACCCCCGCACCCGACCCCAGGTCGCAGTGCGAGCCGTCAACAAAGACCTTCCACTCGTCGGGGCTTTCGTCTGTGTCGGGGAAGGTGACCTCCACCACGAAGTCCGCAAGGGCCTGGGCTTTGATCGCGGTCCGGGGGTGGTACGAGATGTCAAACTCTGACAACTCGACCGCCCACTTGGTCATTCTTCCCGACAACGCGGGCTGATGCAGGATTTGGCGCAAAGGGAGGTCCGAGAGGACCTGGATGGGGTGCGCTTGGAAGTAGGGGCGCAACTTTCTTGCCGCCACCACGACGGCCAGAGACATCTTCTCCGCGGGTGAGTACCGTTGTTTTGCCGGCTGAAGCACCCGGCTGGTGAAGTACACCGGGTAACTGAAATCGCGGGTGAGGACCGCGCTGACAGTATGCTGGCTCACGGCAATATACAACTGCAAATCCTCTCCCGGGACGGGCGGGGAGAGCGTTGGAAGATTGGCGAGGTAGACTTTCAGAGCCTGGAACGCGCTCTTCATCTCCTCTGTCCAGGTGAAGGTGGTGGTGCTCTTGAGACAAGAGAAAAAAGGGAGAGCGCGGTCTGACAACCTGGAGCAGAAACGGCCAAGATAATTTACCGCACCCGCCAGTCGTTGGACTTTGTTGCGCGAGGCCGGTGAGCATAGTTCCAACACCGCGGCGACCTTGGCGGGGTTGACGTCTATGCCCCTCGCGCTGATCATGAACCCGAGGAACTTTCCAGATTTCACCCCGAAGACGCACTTTTCCGGGTTTAGGCTCATTCGGTGGGCGCGTAGGGTTTGGAAAACCTCGGCCAGATCGGCCAGGTGCTCCTGCGCGCTGTGGCTCTTGACCACAATGTCGTCGACGTAAGCCGAGACGCTGCGCTTCAGCTGCTTCCGGAAGACATGATCCACCAGGCGCTGGAAAGTGGCCCCCGCGTTCATTAAACCGAAGGGCATCACCCTGTAACAGAAAGTCCCGCATTGAGTAATGAACGCGGTGGACTCCTGATCCAGAGGATCCATGGCTATCTGATTGTAGCCGGAATAGGCGTCGAGGAAACTCAGCGCGGTGTGGCCGGCAGTGGAGTCGACCAGATCATCAATGGAGGGAAGGGGGTAGCTGTCCTTGGGGCAGGCTTTGTTGAGGTCCTTGAAATCGACACACATCCGCCACCTCCCGTTGGACTTCTTCACCAACACGACATTGGAGAGCCAAGTAGGATACTTGACTTCGCGGATGAAGTTGGCGCGCAGGAGCTTCTCAACCTCCTCATTCGCCGCGCTGGCGCGCTCCTCGTTGGTCTTTCGGCGCCTTTGACAGATGGGTCGGGACCCCGGGCTCACGCGAAGCGAGTGGAGTGCCACCTCGGGAGGGACGCCCTTTAGGTCCGTCGCCGTCCACGCGAACACATCGCGAGAACGGGCCAGGAGACTCTGCAGGCTCTCGGCGTCCGGTCCGGTCATGCAGTCTCCGACAAATAGTTTCTCGGCCGCGTCAGGGAAGGGAGTGATGGCGACCTTCTCGAAGTCACCGAGGGGCTCGCGCTCCCGCTCCTGTCGTACGTCCAACTCCGCACTGGCCCCACCCGCGATCACGTACGCGGCAGGGCGAGCACGGGTTGACGCCTCATAGCACTTTCGTGCCTCAATCTGCTGGCCATGGGCGACACCGACCCGGTCTTCTACGGGAAACTTCAAGACTAGGTGATAGATGGACGCGACAGCCTGGATCTTCATCAACGAAGTCCGTCCCATTATCGCGTTGTAGATGGAAGGGAGCCGGACGACAGTGAACTCGATGGGCTCAGTCCGGCGGGCGTCTTTACTGTCCCCCAGGGTCATGTCCAGAGTGACCAATCCTGCGACGTCGACCTCGTTGCCAGAGAAGCAGGTGAGTTTCCCGGCGTAAGGCAGGAGCATGGCGGGGGAGATGCTGAGCTGTGCGAACGCGTCGTAGTATAGGATGTCCACCGACGCTCCTGTATCCACCATGATCCTCTTGACAATCTTGGTGGCGATAACCGCGTGCACAACAAGAGGATCTGTGTGCGGAGTGATGAGCTCGCGGGAATCGCCGGGTCGGAAGGTGATGTCGGCATGAGGGATTCCCGACGCGCCCAAACTGTTGATGGAGCCGCCGGAGGTCGTAGCGCGAGCATAACGCTTCCTTTCCCCGCCGCTAGATCCCGTGAGGGTGGAACCCCCAGCAATAGTGTTGATGTAGAGGTTGGGATCGTTTTGGTTGACCCCTCCTCTCGCGGGCGCGGAACCGGCCAAAGTATTGGCCTGTGCCGGCTGTCCACCGTCGTTGCGGGGCCCGAGAGCCGTGGTGTTGGCCCCGGTGTACGGGTCGCTGTTGTGCGGACCGTTGCCACCGCGGTTGTTGCGTGGCCCGCGGTATCCCTGATACCCGCGGCCACGACGGCCCCCACCACGGTTATGGCCGCCGCGCTGCCCAACCTGAGGCTTCGTTGGTGTGGTGGACACGGTGAGGGCCTCCGGGGTGGTTTTGGCCTTTCCCTTTCCGCGATCCTGCGTGGGCCTCCCTGCCGCATCCTCCGCAAAGACGCGCTTGGTGATGGCGTTGCAGGCGTCCTCATAGGTGTGCAGGGTTTTCCCGCACATCTTAACTTTGAAGGTCCCGTCGCGGAGGTTGTAGATCAACATATCGCGGGCGGATGTGTCGTTGAGTTGAGGCACCTCCGACGCCGCGTTGACAAACCGGGTGAAGAAGGCTGCCAGGGTCTCCTCCTCGCCTTGTGTCACGCCCATGAGATCCTTCGTCGTCTTCATGCGCGTTCGCGACCCGCTAAAGTGGGACATGAACCGCCGCGTTAGATCCTTGAAAGACGTGATGGAGCCAACGGGGAGGTTTGTGAACCACCTCATCCCGGCGGTCTTAAAGGTGGAGGGGAAGACCCGGCAGTACATGGCGTCGTTGTAGGTGTTGAACGTCATGTGGGCGAAAAACTGCCGGACGTGCTCACCCGGGTCCTTCGTGCCGTCGAACTGTAGCGCGGCCGACGGCTTCTGGAACCCTTTTGGCATGGGCTCCTCTTGGATGAAGTCAGCGAAGGGGCTGCCGTAAGTGGTGCCGCGATCGTCCACCATCATATTGTTTCGGGAGCCGGAGCGTGTGGATTGAGGTCGAGAGGTGGAGCGTCCTCGCGACATGCTCATGTCGTCGCTCGAGCTCCCTGGAGGCGGGGTGTGGTATACCTGGCCCGGTCCGTAACCCGCGGCGTAAACGGGTACATACGGTTGGTGGGGCATCGGGTAAGCACCCTGGCCGTGCTGCATGGGATACGCGCCCGGGCCATAGTGGTACGCGGGGGCGTAGCCTTGGAAGTGGGGGTTGGGGGGTGACAACGCGTTGGGAGCGTCCTGCTCCACCTCCTGCCCAGTTGAACTCCCGTTGGTGGTGGAATATTCCTCCACGTATGGCTCCTGCGCGGGTGCGTACTCTTGGAAGTACTGCGCGTGGACATACCCTTGGAACGGGGCCTGTGGCTGGAAACCCTGCTGGAAACCCGGGTTCCATCCTGGCATGGCCTGTGGTTGTTGCACGGGCGGTGACCCATAATACCACGGAGGCGGCGGCTGCATCCCGAAGGCTGTACCGTCGGCGTAGTAGGCGTTGTTGCTGTTAGCGTCCATCACTCGGCGTTAGTTGAAACGGTGCCTGCTTAGTTTGAGGAGCTCCCCACGGACGGCGCCAATGTTGATGCCCGAAAACACCAATTGTAGAGTAACGCGATGAGAGCAAGAGAGTAGAACTCAACCGAAGCAACGGACGAAGAGATGGAAAGTATGTGATCGTTGATATTCAACGCGATGAGGGTAGTGTGAAGGCTCTTTTATATTTAGCAATGGGATTACAGCGATAGACAGATAATTTCTATCGCGTTTAGGTGTATCGGGTTACAACAGTGATCTTTGGCTCGAGATCTAGTGTATGTGGTTCGCGAGTTTTTCGATCTCCGCTCTGGTGCATTGAGATCGCTATTTATAGGGAGGCTCGAGCTGGGCTGGAGCGAGACGCCGATGTGGGACGGGTGCCGCCCAGGTACGTGTCGCCGTATGGTTGGCCCCTGAGGCGGCAGCCGCGGAGCTGGCCAATCAAAGGCCAGGATGGGACGTCGCCGCCCACCGCTCATCCGATGGGACGTTGCCGCCCACCCACTTGCGTGGATGGGACGTGGCGATGAGCGCGGTGAGTGCAAACCCCGGGGCCGGGTCTCCGCCTTGTGAGGAGTCTGCTTCGTAAGGAATTGTTGATCTGGGCGGGGGTGTATCCGATCGCGATGGCGGTAGAACGGAAGACCGGACGCCATCTTGAGAAGTCCATACGTGGCTATATTTTGCGTTGGTAGGGTGCATTACCGCGTTGACGGTTTCTGGTATCAACATATGACATATTTAAGTCTTGAGCCAAAACCAAAAGCAAATAATGGAAGAATATTGTGCAATCTTTAGCTAAAAAATTAATTTTCATAAATTCACTTTTCACCATTTTAAATATGTAAACAACCAAGGAAGAATAAGAATTTAGACGCTTGGCATAACTCGGATGTCTAACCTTGATAAATACCTAGGTTGCCCTATGATTAATGACAAAGTTTATAAGGAAACTTTCATAGACGTTATAGGCAATCCGAAAACACAACGAACCAAATGGAAAGCTAATGGCCTCTCACAGGAGGGTCACCCTACTTCGATTACATCCAATTTAGCGGCAAAACTGAGTTATGCAATGTAGAGCTTTATGCTGCCTACCAGTATTCACAATGAACTAGACCAAATAAATCGATTCTTATTGTGGAATAAGGACCGAAATTATAAACCCCTTATCGAATGGTGTGAAAATATGCAAACAAAAGAAATTTGGATGCTTAGGAATAAGAAAATCAGAACACATGAACAAAACACTATTGATAAAGTTGCTACGGAAAATAATAGTGGAGCCGAACAACATATGGGCGTAAATAGTCACGGAAAAGTACCTTAAAAAGGCAACATGGTATTCACCTATAAAAAGCAAGCAAACACGTCATGACAATTGAATGTGAGTAGTTTTATAGGGATGACAAGGAATTGAATAGTGTAGAGCTCGCCCAAAGGCTCCCACAAAATGTAGTTGACAAAAATCATTTCAATCAAAATACCAGAAAATCGCTTATGTGACCGATTATATTGGGGCCCGAGTAAAAATCGTTGGCGCTTTACCCGAGCTAGAATGGTTGAATTTGGAAACTAGACACATTCCCAAAAAAATAAAAACTTCCTCTAGAAGATAGATAAGAACGGGCTACCAACTAAGAGCAAATTACGAGCAAGACATGTTGTAGTTCCCCAATATTGTATATCGTGTAACAAATTTAATAAAGACATCGGACATCTGTTAGTGGAATGCGCACATACACGGTGTATTATCCGACAAATTAACCCAACCACAACAGATGTAATACAAAATTACAATACCACAAGCAAAACACGTACCCGTGACATAATAACAAACCTATAACAATCGGTTGGTACTGACATGTTCACTGAGCTTGACACCATTTGGTGGTGCCTATGGCATCAAAGAAATTTGAAGGTGTTCCAACAAGATCTAGACAATGTAATCACATATATGCCACAACATATTCGGAACCAAATCATTGGTTGGAAAAGGTCAAGGAATATACAGGAGACAAGGAAACTGAGACAAGAAGGCCAAGCAAGCCAAAGCGGAAGATAAAAAATAAATCATGAGAAAAACTGGAGAACGGATATATCAAACTGAACTTTGATGGCTCAAAATAGAACGGCGAGGCATCCTCAATGGGATATATTTTAAGAAACCATAAAGCAGAAGTTATCAGCATTAGGGCTGTGAAGTATGGACACAATTCAATCATGATCACCAAAGCCCTTGGCCTACGAGACGGGGTTAGGAAAACCAAGCAACTTGGATACAAAAAGATTGAAATTGAAGGTGACAACTTGATAGTTATTGAAGCTAACAAGGGTACGAGAAAATGCCCTTGGTAGATTGACGTATTAATCTCGGACATTTGGGTTTTTCTCCAAGGGTTTGAGTCAGTCAAGATCAAGTATGTGAATAGGGTTCTCAATGTCGTGGCTGATAAAATCGCAAAACTGGGTCACAACCTCCCTATTGACCACACTAAGAATCATCAAAAACTTAATGTTCTCGTCCGAAGGGATGTTCAAGGTCTAGGTCGTCTCCGTAGGCGGGACCCCTAATTTTTACCTATTAAAAAAAATCAAGTCTTGAGCCACTTTGATATGAAACTCGTCGTGTATTTTTTTTTTTTTTTGAAACGGTGAGAATTAGGATTCCGTCTTAGGGCAGAATTCCTAGGGCATCCTTTCAGATGAGAGCTAAAAGCTCGTGATGGTTCAAGATAGTTTCCCATGAGTGACTGTGGCCTAGAAAAGCAATTTTATCGGCCACAACATTACATTGCCTATTCTCATGATAAATGTGGACTGACTCGAAACCTTGAAGGAATACGAGAATGTCTGAAATAATCCTTTCTATTTCCCATGGACAACGAATTTGTCTTGTGACAGCTTTGATAATGATGATGTTATCCCCAGCTACCTCAACGCTACTAGAAAACTGTGATTTAGCGATGGATATAAGCGACGGAATTTCGTTGTCACTGTAATAGCTACAACAGTAACAACGAATCATCTCATCTATGGCTATTTTAGCTACAAAGTGTTTTTTCCCATCACAAAAGTCGTTGATAATTGCGACGAAATTAGATATGTTGCTAGTTTAGTCGGAAATAGCAACGTCAACAAGTTTTGTGGCAACGGTCGTTGCTACTAGCCATAGCATTTGCGATGATTTTAGAACTTCATAGCTATAATAGCAACGGAAGTAAATCAATGTAAATCCGTCGTTATTACCCATGCATTTAGCAATGTGTGTTGCTCATCATTGCAAAACAAGTTGTAAATATCTAAGTTTGAAACGCCACCGTTGCTAAATTCATTGCTATTTAGTGACAATGTTATCTACGAATATAGTGTTAATTGCTATTACGCGCAACGACAATATTGTTGCATAGATCATGTTCGTGATAATATTTGTTTTTTTTAAATTTTCTACTAATGTTGTCCGTCGCTAACATAGTCGCAATATGCACATAATTAGTTGTTTTCACAAGGTTGGCGATGTGTACTAGTGTCGTGCCATTGTTGTTTTCGTTGCGAGTCACAACTTATGTCCTTGTTGTACATATTTTAGCAATCCATTTTTAATGTTAAAAATTGCTTATTTTATAATTACACACGTGATAAAACATCATTTATAGATATATATTTAGGTTTTTTATTAAAAAATGTTTTATCTAGGCATATTTATAAGAACAATATTTTTATATAGAAAGTTCATTCATTGAAGAAAGATTTTATTAAAATAATTTATAAAATATATAATGATTGTTTTGTATATGATCTAAAGTCTAAACTCTCAAAATAAATATATAATATATTTATTGAATAAATATTATTCAATAAGGTCAAAAATATTCAATTATTAAATATTGGAAAACCACCATATAAATATAAGGTCACAATAAAATCATAAATTAGTATTTATATAGAGTTAGTAAATTACATAGACATAATTAAGATAATTTAGTGGAATATAATTCTAGTATGCTTGAATTTTCTTAACGCTAAAGTCAATTATATAAAATTACACAGACCTAATTTCTTTACATTTAATAAATATTAATATATTATTTAATTCTATAAATTAATAAAATATCATGATCCCAATTTTGTTAATTTATAGACCTGATCAAGTCCAACTGCCAATTAATTTGGGTTAAAATTTTGATAAGACTCACAAGTCACAAGGTACAACTATATATATAAGCGATACATATACCAATATATATGAACTAACATACGTACATTTGTAAACTTTGATAAGATTCATAGGCTAGAACATATTTGTTTTTGCTCTTTTAGTTAATTTATTTATTTATATGGAAATCATGACTTTTCACAATGATTTTATATTGATCTTGTTAGTTTGATGTCTCAAAAAAAAAAAAAAAGAGGGAAACTTAAAATTTGAAAAAACCCTCCTAAAAGTTTCCCAAAATTTATTGGCGGTAATTTAAATTTATGTTCCATATTAGACTCATATATTGTCTTAACACTCTCCTTAATTAACTCAAATCTTCCCTGGGCCTTCAATCCCTACGTAATGCCGTCTTGCTCTCGAACGTACCTCACTTTGCAATGCCCATCTTTCTCAAAATCAAAGTTGACTCTCTTCTTGCTTACAAGGTACGTGCTTCTCTACTCTACAATTGTATATTGATCCATAAATTAATCTTGACTCTCTTCTTGCTTGCCTTCAAGTACGTGCCTCCATACTCTACTATTGTGTGTTGACTGTTGATCCATAATCCTTTTCCTTATGTCAAATTCCAAGGCTTTAGGATTTGACTGGATCTAATTGATTGCTAGCTATTATAGGGTTTTAATCAATTTATTTATTTCCTAGTAATTTCTTAAGTGTTATAGGATTTCTATGAGAATTTAGGACCTTAACTAATTAGGTTAAACAGCTAGTTTAATGTAATTGAGTAATCTATGCGATGTTATGTGTTTCATGCATGTTAATTAATTTTATTGCACTTCTTGGTCATAGGCAATAGAATTATGCGTATTGTTTTTAACTAGAAAAGATATAGCTTCATATATATTGATATATTTTTTTTTGATATTCCCTTTTTGGTATATTGTAAATACAGTACATCTCACTTGTATGCTTTACAGAGATTGTATCAATGGAATGTGAACCAATTTCCTGAGGAGGCCATTCTTGCTATCTTCAATACAAAAATTGGTGACCACCTTAGACAACTCCTTCCAAGAGCGAAAGCAAAGGGGAAAAACCATCATGGATGAAAAAAGAAACATGGGATGCGAAACAATTATTGTTAAGATCATTGCATCAAATGCTCAATATAGCAATGACATTAGATACGAACATAGATACGATCATTAAACTAGCAACACTTGTAGCTATGATCAATTTAAAAGTAATATAAATAACAATGTCGTTAGCTATGAACATAGATACAACTAATAAAATAGCAATACTTATAGCTATGACACTAGTTATAATATTCATACCAATAGCATCTCAACATAACTCGATGTTAATACATTAGCACCACAAATTAGCTTCTGAGTTAGTTATGCATCTAGCAATAGTACAACTAGCAACAAATATAGTGATATACCTCAACCACGCCTATATCAACGAACATTGCAATGGTAATGCAACAAATAATGCAACAACTCCGGCTACGATTCATCAATGAAAGAAGTCAAGCACAACAACGACGTTTTCAATGGAACAATAATGAAAGAAGCAATGGATGCAAATAACAACGATGTTAGAGTGACGGAATTTTCATCCTTATAGCCACAACTATTGCAACGAGTGCACCAACGAACATAGCGATATTAGTGGATACAAATTAGATTGTTGCTAATGATGTCGCTAAAATGTTGGGATGTATGACATCTAGTTCGTCAACATCAACAACGATTTATACTATGGAGCTCTGATACATTGCTAAGTTCGTTGCTATTTTAACGTTGCTAAAGGCTACACAACGTTTAACAATGACCTAGCAATAGCGTTGCTAAGGTCATGGCTAGCCTTAATCCGTGGCTAAATCCATATCTAGGCGTGACTATAGGCGTCGCTATTTTACAGTATTCTAGTAGTGCAAGTTTCCTTATATTCATCTGTTTGGCCATGAAACTCGTCGTGTATGTTTAGGTTATGTTATGTTATTGACGTGTTGTGTTGTGCTGTGTGCTTTGTCTCTGGTCTAGTTATAAAACTCATTTCAATGTATTATGGTGTTGAGGTTTTGTGGCAACTATGCTTTTTTTTTTTCCGTCCTAAATAACACATTGATAATTAAGTATTTGGGTTTTAAGAATGGGTTTAGGGTAAAGCTTTGCAGATTTTCCTATAACAACCTCTTATATGAACCATTGGTTAGGGCTTATAATTAAAGGTGTCAAACGGGCGGGTCGAGTGGATTCGGGTTCGATCTTTTCGGGTTCGGTCAATCGTGTTACATGTCAAGTCGGGTCGGATCTTGACAGGTTATTGTGTGGGTTCGGATCGACCTGATAGGTCAAGAATTTGAATTTTTAACGATTATTAAAATAAAATTATGATTAATAATAATATTATATTGTTTTTTAATAGATTTCATTATAATATTTTATTTATAACCGTTTTATAATAAAATATATTATAATACTCAAAATAAAATATATTTATTCTATATATAAAAAAAATCGGGTCAGTCGGATCGGATTTGGGTTTCAACCCAGTCGGATTCAGGTTAATCGGATCTAGTTTTTCTCTTTGCTCGCTACTATTTAGGTTGAATTTCAACTCTAAAATTTTCGGTTGGTTCGGATCAGGTTTTGACAACTCTACTCGAAAACCTTTGGCAAAACCGAAGAAATTTGTGGTTTAAATGCATGGGTGTTAAAATGAGAATATGCTGGCATACATAATACTACGTGTGACATACCACACCCACACCCTATATTTTTTATGATACACACCCCAATAATTGAATGAATTATAAACTCCCATACAATGTCCTTTATTTTTATTTTTTGAAGAATAATATACATTGCACATCACATACATTAAGCATTGCGTATGTATAAGGTGCATATGCATATTGGAACATGTGGACTCCAAATTTCCAATTCACCAAATAGCGGGAGTTTGTTTTTATCAAAGCTAATTCTTTTTATCGAAGGGAATATTTATGTAGTTATGATTAGTAATTTATAAACTAAGGTCGGCAATATGTCACCGGATACACTTGTCTCTTTGAAGCCGAGAAACATCGCATCACATATTATAATTTGTTTATCTAAGCTAAGGTCGGCAATAGGCTATACCATCATACTTGGTGTCAAGAAAAATCATAAACAAGATCAACTAAAAATCACGCAACCGTAGCAATCATAATATAGAACATTTGCAAGATTTTAAATCATAAAAAAAAACTATAATAATATTAACGACGGAAAGATGTGAAATTGCCAAATTTTGGAAATACAAATCCTCCTAATCAACCACTACTACCTACTAGAAACATCCGAATTATTGCCTTGGGCCCCAGCCCAATCAATAAGCCCAGCCCATCCACTGACGACTGACGTGGCTCATATCTTGTGGTCAAGCTTGGCGGCCTTGACCACGGGATTGGCCTTGGCGATGGCCTCTTTCCCCATCGCCTTGAAATCGAAGGTACACGAGTGCTTCTCGGCGTACCTGTGGGCCCCGCAGTAGGTGGTCCCACACCTGCACTTGAATCCAGTCAGCCCCACGCGCTTCCTGCACGCGCCGCACCTGCTCGGCCCCGATGATGTCGACGGAGCCGAGATCTGTACCGGAGATTCAACGGAAGCCGCTTGCGCCGGCGAAGAGGACTCGGCGGAGACAAGAGAAGAAGGCGGCGGCGATTGGACGGAGGCGGTGGAGGCCGCCCAGAGAGACTCCATGTGTTGGTGTTGCTCCTCCTTGTGTCGGTGCTCGCGATAGCACTTGGAGCAGAGGTTCAGCGTCGTCGGGTTCCCGAAGAATCCGCAATTGTTCGCGCACAGCCCTTGGGCGTTCGATTGCTCGTACCTTTGCTCTTCCGCCATGGATCCAAATCGAATTGAGAGATCGAAGATCGAGAGGCCGGATCTACGAGAATAAGTAGCAGATAGGCAGAGAGATTGATTGATTGATTGTGAAACAGGGGGAGGGGGAAAGGGGTATTTAAAGAGGTGGATTCCTACTTGGGTAAGAAAGAGGTCTTGGAAGAATCCGGGCTATCCTTTTTTTTGTTTTCTTTTTCCTCAAGTTTTATTGTTTCCTTTTTTTAAGATGTTTGATAAAGATATAATCTGATTTTGATTAGATATATAAAGATATGAATTGAATACTATTTTAATGGTATCGCTAATTATGAGGTTTATAAAAAAAATAAAAATCAAACGGCCCATGCTATGTATAATGTATCTGACCTAAATTAAATAATAATTCAAGCTACCTAATCTCTTTATAATCGTAATCAAGTGTTGTGATTTTTGTTTAGTCGGTATTACGACAAAACTTGTCCTCGTATTTTCGTTTAAAAATCACTATTTATGTAATTGTATATATTTTTTATTTGAGAGATAAGATTCCATACATATTATTATTATGCAATATAATTAAGAAGATAAAGTAGTAACAAACTTTTTAATTTTTTTTATAAAAGAAAGGCTCTTTTCCCTTAATAAAATCTATAAACATAATCAAGTAATTATATTTTAGGGACATACTCCCTCCGTTTCAATAAACATGTCGTTTTAGCTCTAAAATTTTGTTTCAAAATACATGTCGTTTTGCATTTTTGGGCATTTACTTTACAGATTTACCTTTATAATCATTAGCTATTTATTACTAGTGGTTTTCAATAAAGTAAAAAAGTGAGGTAATAATTAGGGGTATAATAGTCCATTTAATAGCTTCCTTAATATATGTGTAAATGACTAAAACGACATGTTTATTGAAACGGAGGGAGTAAGATATTACTAGTATTAGAATATACTGTAACAAAAGTTTATACTGATGAACGATGTAGGGAAAAAAAGGATATTTTTTCAGAAACTCTCTTTTGATTTTAATCTTGTTTAATTAAGAATAAGATTAATCTTTTTGTTACAAAAGAAAAAGGGTTCAATGAGTATCAAACTTGCAATGATAGAAAACCGGGAAAGGGGGCATGTTGTAAACGAACAGGAAAACCAGGGAATCAACCCACTTGAGTTTGTGAAATTCCGTGAATTTAGACTTCAAAACTGTGGTCGCTTCGCTTTGTTGGCTGGAACTGAAAAGGTTGGAAACCATGACAACAATTGTTTGTATGAGGAGCACCCCATTTGCTTGAAAATGACAACCCACTTCTTCTCTCTTCTTATTTTCATCTATTTGCTTGTTCTTATTTGCATAATTATATACTTGTTACATTGTAGGTTAAATGGTTAATCTTGTGAAAACCTAAGAATTATAGGATTGAAACCCGACTTGAAAATTAGCGGATAAAAGAAACAATCGAATCTGATTGACCCGAATTCGTCGAGTTGACCTTTTTCATATGTATAGAGGACGTATATTCTATTTTAAATATGCTAATAAATTTTTAGAAAATAATATTTTAGTATGACATATTATTCTTTAATCATAATATTATTTTAACAATCATTAAAAATTTAAGTTCTTGTCCTGTTTGGTGTATTCGAACCTATACAATAATCTGTCATGATCAGACTCGACTGGACTCGTAACTCAATTCACCTGAACCTGCACTAAATCCGAACCCGAACCCGTACCCATCTGAACCACTCGTTTGAGAAAAGATTCGGATCCTAATTATATGTATTTGAATCTAGTAGGACTTATTATTTCATTAATTAGTTCAGGATACTATAGAAATTATGGAGGACATTTCTGAGCATCTGTTTGCAAAAAAAAGTTACAAGAAAGTCAGGCTGATTGTATGAATAAATAAGCTTTGCAACAAAAACAAAATCGAATGGTCCATCTCATATTTTCATAGTTGTAAAAATTGTAAGGTTACGCCTGCATATATATTTGCTCACAACATTTGACTTTATGGTTAATGATTGTGACTTGAATATTTTTATTCTACGTATTTCAGGTATTTGACAAAATGTTTTTTTTTTTATACTAAGCTGATTAAGGATAAGGGTCGAGTCACAATTAGGTGTTCCAACCAATTATAATTAAATGCGCTAAACTTGGTCAAAAAAACTCAATCCACGTCCGCTTGTTGCTTGATATAACGATCCATGGACATGAAGAGCTCAACTCATAATAGGCCCTAATTCATTATTGTTAGGTCATGCCACATTTGGTTCTTGATATTTCTTTTATGTGGGCGGCGATCCTTTCACGTTGCGTATATAAAAATGATTTTGATTAGTAGATTTTAATATCGTTAATGTTGTGTTTAATTGAACATAAAGGTTCTTGCGTGCAATTTGTCAATTGGGTGAGAAACATGCATGCTTGCTAGGTTAGGTAGAACACCTAGATTGTTTTTTGTAGGCATTTCATTCCCAAATTGCTTAAGAGTTGTGGCTTTGATGTTGACAATACACAACCACAAAGTGTGTCTTCGTTTGGTTTGTCTTTCATACTTGTTGTTCATTCGACTACCAAGTTTTTGCTCGGTCTCAATTTAACGGACGTTTTTTGATATCTCGCATTCTTAACTTTCTCATCAAAAGAAAGGAAAATGTGCTTCTTTTAATGACTTAAACATTTCCCTTTCTTGGTGGTTTGAAGCTCCTTTCATTCCTTACATTTGTTTTCTAAAAACTGAAAGATGAAATTTATCTTACTTCTAAGCAATAATAGACTTGAACGCCAATCCAACACCAAAAGTAAATTACAAGGCAACAAAAAAAAACCTTCTTCACTCACTCCTCTACATATATATACAAAACAATGTAAAGTCCAGACTGAAACAAGCTAAGCACACAAAAAAAACATGATCTACAAATTCTCTATTCTCTTGTTCTCCATTACCTTCACCTTGTCCTTAGCAGACATAGATAACCTCCATGACACTTGCCCAGCAACCGAATCCTCGAGAAACGGGCACGGACCCGTTTTCATAAACGGGTTACCTTGCAAGGACCCGGCTGAAGTGAGTCCATCAGATTTCAAGAGCACCAGCCTTAACAAAGGAGGTGACACAGCAAACTATCTTAGATCCTCAATGAGCATTGTAACAGCCTCTGAGTTTTCAGGGCTAAACACACTTGGCCTCTCAATTTCAAGGACTGATCTTGAGATTGATGGGCTAGTGGCAACTCACTCTCATCCTCGCGCATCCGAGATCATGTTTGTAAGCAAAGGGAGTGTGATTGCTGGGTTCATTGACACCAACAACAACAAGTTCCAGAATGTTCTTGGCGAAGGCGACGTTTTCGTTGTTCCTAGAGGAATGATGCATTATTGCTTCCATACTGGTTCAGAGAGTTCCACTGTCTTTTCGGTTTTGAATAGCCAGAATCCTGGTGTTGTGAGTGTCACAGATGCTGTTCCTGGTCCTAATGCATAAAAGTTGGGGTAATTATAGTTTGTAATTTTGGAAATATTGAGTTCTCTTTTACATATTAGTAGAAATAGGAGTAAATTATGTATATTTGCCAAGTGTTGGGGCATGTAATGATAATCAGTACATGTATAAGGAAAATGATTTCATTTACCAAATTAGGCCTAGTATGTGTGTGTGTGTAGTAGTTTGAAACATACCTGAAACTTACCAAATATCATAGTATGGTGAACCTATTGATGAATTTGCTGAGAACAGGACAGCTTTCACGACAAAAGTGGCGCTTCGATGCTATCTAAGTCATCCTTGGGATCATCATTTGGAGTTGGTCCTGAATTCAAACTCCATGAACAGAACAAGGCGATAATCTGAAAAGGGTTCATATATTTTGGTAGGTGTCATGTTAGTTGGGGATGAAAATTGTATGTTAAGGAATTTATTAGAAAATGATAGAGGAAAGTTTACCAGGGAAAAGGATGCAACAATGATGCTGAAACCCTTGCAATTAAAAGGAGCATTACTTGACAAGAACCAATCTGCAAGAAAATTGTTCATAACAATCAGCTATGTAAATGGTTTAGTTTGAGCTTTAGAACTAATTAGATTAGATGATAGTTGCTTGAAATTAACTCACTGGTCAATGGGCTCATATATATTGGTGATAGCAAACTGGCTATTGCTTGTACACCAGCAACAAATCCCTGTGCTTTTCCCTGCAGATTATGTAGGAAAATAGTACTATAAGTGATCTTCAGTAAGCTAATGCTAACAGATGAGTACAGAGTCAGTTTTAACAAACCTGGTCACTGGATCTTGATGCTTTTGAAATGATTGCATAAGTCTGTCAAATCATCACAAATCAAAGAAAGTTACATAATGTCAAAAAAATAGTACTCCCTTCGTCCCCGAAAACTTGTCCGCCTTTCCTTTTCGGTTGTCCCCAAAACTCTGTCCACCTCCATTTCTTTCCATTTATATCACTTTTTTTTTACACTCATTACCCAACTTTCTCCTCAACTTTATCACTTTTTTCAATAAAATTACAAAACTATCCCCACTCTTTTTACATCACCTATCAACTTTATTATTCTATTCATCAACTTTATCCCTTTTTTCACATCACCTATCAAACTTTACCACTTTTTTCACATCACCTATCAAACTTTACCACTTTTATTAATCCGCGTGCAAATCTACTTTACGGACAAGTTTTCGGGGACGGAGGGAGTATGAAACAAATAGTAGAAGCTGAGTTAATGGAAATTTAATTAGAGCAAGGGAAACTTACAGAAGGTTTCACAAGGACATATATGACTCCAAATGATGCACTCAAGTATGCCACCTGAATAAAACATAGTGAGTTAGTTTCAAGCAATAAAACAGGTATTTAACTGCAAAAACATGCATTATTCTCTTGAAAAAGCTTGGATAAATGAGGTCTTTTTTCATACTAGGAGATAAATCAATGAATCAAAACACAATATTATAAATAGGATTAACTTACCCAAGGTGCCCAAGCAAACCCATAAAGCAGTGCCTGGAAGTAAAAAAGGTAAGAATTCTGATTTTTTGTTTGAGTGAAATGTCATATACAACTGAAATTGCAGCATACTAGGAGAATCACTGTTCATTTGTAAGAAGTAACAGAGAACATACATATGCAACAGATGCGAGTAAGCCCGCGCAAAGTATCACTTTATCGCCCACCAAAGGATTGATAAGAGGCAACACTAGTATCTGGAGACAGTTACACATGATCAAGATTCGCGACGTAAAATAGATCTCTTTTTACTTGTGACATAATAAAGCAACAGGAAAGTTAGAAGCTTGCAAGTGAAAGTGAGAAAGCTACCTGAGATACTATTGAACCAGCTCCTACAACCATTAGTATCTGCGACAGCTGGGATTTGTCGAAACCGAATAATGCCTTGAGATAGTACTGGAAAGCAATGCATGGATTCAAGTATTAGGATAAATCTAATACTATAGGTTATCAAGAGAAATTTAGGTAAATAAATTAAGAGTCAAGAGAACATTGGGTGAGAAAAATACCAGTATGATACTGCTGATTCCTGACATTCCCAACTCATAGAAGAAACAAACAAGGGAAATGTCCTTGAGTGTTGAGCTGTTGCAAAATAATGCAAACTTTTAAACGCCATCATCATTTTGTTACAATAAAATTTTGGAAATTTTGTTCTAAAATGAAGAGGAACATACTTTGTACTTGGAATGCATAAATTACCTGCTGAAAACTATAGTGGTGGCGTATTTCATGGAATTGTATCTTTCTTTACAGACTTTGACTAGTTTGGAATGAAGTGTCAAATTATGATCTTGGATTGGCGCTTGTTTCACAGTTTCAACCAGAAAGAAATGCATATAAACAGGGCATATGGTCAAAATGGCAACGGATACCTGGTTATAACATTATAACAACAAATGAGTAGTTAACACTAATTAATAGCTACATAAACTAATGTTAAACATGATGAAGAAGTACGCATAAGAATAGGAAGGTACCAAAAAGACATATTTTTCAGGGAGGAGAAAGGCCAGGAGATTTCCTATAACATGTGAAGCCGAAAAGATTCCGGTAATCCAGCTAAATGCAGCTGCTCTTTTGGATTCCTCGAGCACATCTGCCTGTCAAGAGTACTAATTAGTCTTAATCATATAACTAAGCTTTGATTGATCAATTGCCTAAAGAGGATGATAATTGCTTACCACATAGGCAACAGAGATGCAGAAAATACTGCCTTGGCTAAGAATGTAGGAAATCGTTCGGAGCACGTAGTATCCGTAGACGGCTCCTTTGGACTGATTGATAGCAAGCAATCCTGAGAACACCCATTTTTTGGATCAGTTAATAACTTATAAGAAAGTATGTTACTCTAGAAATGGGTAAGGTTTTGTTAGTTAGGCTACCAAAGGGGAAAATCGAAGTCGAGACGATGAGGAGGAGCAGGGGCTTCCGGCCATAATCGTCAGAAAGCTGGCCCAAGAGCGGAAGCACGATCATCTTGAACAAGCCAACCACCTGCAATAGCCATGATATTAATTAAACCAAGATTAACTTAATACAAAATTAAGGTAGGTTTAAAAAAACGTGTTGGGTACGTACGGTTTGTTGGAGACCGTTGAGGGAGATGGCGGGGGAGCAGGAGGAGGAGGAGGAATGAGGGCAGAGGGCGGAGGAGGTGACGTCGACGAGGACGGAAACCGTCATTTCCTCGGCGATCCAGTGGAAGCAGAGCGGGATCAGCAACTGAATTAACGGCCGTAAGTCCTTTGCCGTCGAGTACCACTTCATTTTTTTTTTAAACCGAAAAAAGGAAATTGTTTGTTTTAACAAGATGGGAGTCAATTTGGATGAGCGTAGAGTAGAAGCTGAGTTATATATAAAAGTGAGTGTGATGGTGGTGGAAGGGGCCCACCACCCCACGGGCCAGGGCTCGTGTTGTTCTTCGACTCACCACACGCCTTCTCGTGCCTTTCTTCGCCCTCTATGGATCTTCGGCTCGGCTCGGCTCGGCTCGGCTTGGCTTAGTGGCTCATATCATTCTTGGACACATTTGCGTTTCTTTCGTTTTGATCCGAGGCATATTTGCATTTCTTGTCTAGATATATATTTGTGTTTTTTTTTCTCTCAACATTCATGGGACATAACACGAGTAACTCTAAGTTAAGACCTATCGATATTGATTTTCTTCATTTAGAATTATATAAATTTTTTTAGATAAATTTTTGGGGGGTTAGGTTATAAAAAATGAAAATTATACACTAAAACATAGATTAAGCACTAATAAACATAGATTAAGCACTGAAATAGTAGTATCTTTAGAAAATGAGTTTATTACTTTATGCTCGACATTCATCCCCATAAGAGAACACACAATGGTAGACCAAATATTGGTCATGTGAATAAAAAAATAATATATTTGATAAAAGTGGAGAAAAACAAGGTTTGTTTGGCGCACTTTTGGTCTTTCATTAACATGGTGACACATCACCTTAGAAAGAAGAGAGAGAAAAATAAATAAAAAATATTAACAAAAAAAGAGAAAAATGATATAATATTATATTATGCTGACCAAAAACTTTGATCTACCAATAACTGTACTCTAATCACCCTACTCAATTTGAGTCAAGTTGTAAATGGAATTGTATATTTAAATCCATTCCTAAAGTAGTGCTGTACTTGCAAGTTGCAATTGTATATTTAAGTCCATAATTACCGTGACAATTTGATTGATATCAACTATGAAGATGTTCTTGTTTGAATTTATTTTTTTTGGTCGAATCAGTAATCGTCTTTCTTGCAACAAAGATAAGTGGGTCCATCTATGATGATCTAAGAACATGAGCTACTGGTCTAACATGAGTCAGACGACCCATCTGTAAATTCGGATGATCACCACCGAATTTATTAGTTACATCCAAAACAAAAAGTAATCAAAAGCAGAATCTAGTGCTCCCAAAATCCTAACAACAGTTGCTCAACAAGTCAGAAGAGCTCTTTTGCTAAAGCCGAAGCCGAAGCCGAAGCCAGCTGAATCATGGAAGCCATGTCATCATGCAGCCTGCCAGCGTGGCAAAATTTATGTGCCAACTCAGCAGCCCGTGGTGAGCTCCATTATGGGGTATGTGTTTATTTGGCGCCCTTTGAATGTTGGCTAGGGATATAAAATTCTGTTAGTGGGCACGTATCTTTCACTGCTTTCTCTTTTTGTTGCGTCTTCATATTCAAACGATTATCCTTAAGAAAATATCCTTCTTTTTGTTGCGTGTTAGAATTCAATCACAACCTAAGCTTAGAGTCTAAATGGTTCCGTTCAAAAATTGTCGAGGATTTGCAAAGTTCCAGGCAAGAGGACCAAAGATGAGTACATTAATTTCGGAGGGTGATATTGTCACACAAGTGTCATGCCAAGTTTTATTAAAATAATATTAAGTGTAATTAAGTGGAGTAGAGTCCCAATAAAGTAGTGTTTGTTTTATCTTTTCTTACTTAAATACAAATCTGAACCAAATCCGAACCTATAGGTTCGGATCGATCCCACATGTTAGCTTTGTGTTGAAATTGGGTTGGGCCTTCGAATCGGGCCGATTTTTGAGTGGGCTTTTAATTTTTTTTGGGTCTTCCGATTGGGCTTATTTTTATCTGATATGTTTCAATTTAAATAACACTTAAGCCCAAGACTTACTAAATAATACTCCATTTAAATCTGAATTTCCTTTAATTAAGTCACATTAACTCCATTTGAACGTTGTCTCTAAGCTTCCAAAAACACTGTTCATATATCCCTGAGCAAAAGGAGTCAAAACTCATCTAAGTGCAGGTAAGACTTCGATTTTCTTTGTATATGAATAAAAAATGCGGAGTTTATATAACTAATTGTAATGATTTTATATTTTTTTTGGGTTCACTTCGAATGGATTCCGAAAAACCCTTGATCTCAAGTGCCGAAAAATTGGCCGATTATTTTTTTGCTATTCGATCATCAAAGGAGCTTCTTCCTCTCAAAGAAAGACTTCAAGTGCCAAAATTGCAAGCCAGCACTGTCATACAGATAAACAAGGAAAGGAAACTCAACCAGAACATTTTCGAGTTGGTTGACGCGTTAAGCGTTTGCATTTCTTCTTCCCTGGAAAATTATACACACACAAAGAGGTGTTACTTGTCAAGGCTCTTTTCATGGTTCAGTAAATGTAGAAAGATTAGTTATTTTTACCTGTCACGAAGGTAAAACATTTCTTCATGAATGGAGTTCACGGTGTCCGTCAACGACTTCAGCTCAAATTCCATAGTCTAGCAGCCAAAAAACACAGACAAACGACATTCAACAGTAGTTCAAATCTATACAGGTTCCAAACAACATTGCAGGATCTAAATGTCTTCATAAATGAACTTCTGATCTTCTGATCTTCTGAAGAAGGATAGAATTTGATCTTAAGGTCTTTCTCCGACTCAATTCTTAATTTTATCGAAAACCCTCTACCTGATATTTTTATTTTTATTTTGATCAAACCTCTACCTGATATATGGACATTGTTTTTCTAGAATTGATAAGGCCAAATTGTCTCCTTCTTCGGTGAGAGGACTTCTAATCATGATTACATTCACAACCATAAACAAAATAAGAAGTACTCAACATTTGGCAAATCAGTGCTTAAAAACTAAAATTCTTCAAAACTACAACAAAAGATTCAGCCATTCTTATGAATCAATGTGCTGAAAGCACTTGCTCACACTCAGAAACCCTAGAGCTAGAACAAAGGCGAGTTATGCCTGACCAAA
Organism: Polygonum maritimum; assembly: GCA_963924305.1. Classification (NCBI taxonomy): domain Eukaryota; kingdom Viridiplantae; phylum Streptophyta; class Magnoliopsida; order Caryophyllales; family Polygonaceae; genus Polygonum; species Polygonum maritimum. The sequence goes on from OZ002736.1 coordinate 26,684,268, forward strand.
ATGTAAGTGCGATTAAGGAATGCCCTGTCTACATTGTAAGAACACATCGCTGCCTGTTCATATTGAACCCACATATGCGCATTGTCTAGTCGTAGCCGGTGTCGCTGTTCGTCTGAGCACTTTGCTTCGATCTCTCGAACGAAACCGCGCGTTTTGAGCTTTCAATTCTTCAAATGTTGTCATTGGACTTGCTCTTCTGTCTTCTTTTAATCATCCTTGCTTTCTTCTTCATTACTTTCGTCCTGGTAGTTGGAAGGGAGTGGGACTGTTCTAAAGGCCCTGTATTTTCCTACATTGTTCAGATGCTCATTCTCCAAACTGACCCATTTAAGAACCATTAGAGAGCTACTCTGTAATTGACAACAAACAATGAAAAAAGTAGCAATGGTTTAGTACCTAAAGAAACTCCACATGCTACGACGAACGATTTCAAGGCAACAAATGCTGGTGGAAATTGCACTTTTTTGTAGTCTGTAGACCTTGAACTCCAAGACAAGCTGTAACCAGGAAATCCTCAGGATAACACCTATAATCTGCACCAAGAGAAAGCCAAAGCCACAGACACTAATGAAACCAATAACACCTGGTTTTTCAGATTCTTCTGTAACAATAAGCACTATGGATTTAGAGATTTACCATGGCTATGAAGTATACGCTCTTGTGAGACAAGACGAGTTTATCCCAAAGGAGGAAGTTCTTGGAACGCCATCGAAGGAGTCCTCAGTGAACTACAATGTCCCAATACGTTTGATAAGAAACAGCCATAGCTCAGCTGGCTAAAGACAAGGCCAACCACAGTGTAGTCTTGTGGAGTTCATATATTGATCTTATCATCACGACAACTATTGTCAAGAAGTATTTCAAGGTGGTGTACGCGTTCAGGAGATCCTTCTCTTCCACCCGCCTTCTGATACACTGACAAGCAAAAAACCAAAGAGTCAGGGGAAAAGAGAAAATCGAATGAGAAGGTTATAAGAAGGGGGTTTCGCGAACCTGAAGACAGCGGATCCAGTAGGGTATGACTGCTAAAACGAAGTAGAAAACATTGTAGACGGTATAATCGTGGCATTTGCTTTGAGTCTGAGAGACACCTTTGCAGCTGTAGTAGCATACATAGAACTCAAGGCTCATCACACATTCCATTGACATTATCACCACATTAATTTATCTGAACAAGAACAGAATAATCAAACCTATACCTTGAGAAGTTGTTGGCAATAGTCCGCCTGATAAACTCTTTCTGATTATAACCAGAGAAATCTCCGGGGAAGCATGTATTCTCACAAACAGATTTTTATCCAATTCTGAATACAAGAGAGAAAACACGCCAAATTGAATCACTCTTGTTTGCAAGATACAAAGGAAAAAATCCATGGAAAATAATTCTCGCCAACCTGTTTCACATTCCTCATCCTCCGAGACCGAGCAGGGTTTTTCTTGGATGCGAACATCTTCGGAATTATCTTCTACATTCAAACAAAAGAAGAAGAATGAAGATTAGAAATTGGATGATTAGCAGGAACGAGAAGGAGAATGCGGAGATGACGAACCTTCTTCTTCTTGTCGCATTTCGAGGAACTGTCGTTTGAGAAAACGGAGTCGGCGCCGGAGGGAGGGGAGCCAGAAGAAGTGGCGGTAGGGCTCGATCTCTTCGTCGTTTCGCCGGATTTGGGGCCATGGAGATTCATCATCCAAAATCAACGCAGTTTCGCCCTCAATTTCCGTCGATCGGAATTTAGGGGGAAAATTAGGGAAGATGGTTGACAATCTTTTGCCATAATCGTTGGATTTTGGAAGGATAAGCTTCAAAGGCGGAGCATAAACGATAGCGGGATGGAATCAATTTTAGGGCTTGTAAATTTTTTTTATTTGGGTATTTTTGGGCAAAATTTTAGGCGGTTCCTGAATTTTTTTAACTCGTTGAGGCGGGGAATTTCAACGGGTGTTCAAAATTTTCATTTTTTATGACTGTTTCGTTAGGTGGAAGACAATGTTTGATTATTAATGACTGATTCATTTGAACATAGGTTGTTTTCTCAATCAGTTTCATTTTAACATGAGTCGTTTCATTAGGTTTGTGCGGGTTCGGCTCGATCTAACAGGATAAGAATTTGAATTTTTTATGATTATTAAAATAATATTATGATCAAGTAATAATATTTAATAATAAAATATTATTTTTACTAGATTCTTATAATAAGTTTTTATTTACAATAGGTTTTATGATAAAATATATTGTAATATTTACAAGATAATTGATTTATTCTACATATATAAAATATCGGGTCGAATCGGATCGGTTTCGGGTTTCAACCCAATCGGGTTCGGGTTAGAAGGGTTCCGTTTTTTTCTTTGCTCGCTACTATTCGGGTCGGGTTTCAACCCTAACATTTTCGGTCGGTTTCGGTCGATTTTTCGGGTCGGCTCAGGTTTTGACAACTCTACTATATAATATCCTAATAAATTGTTTTAATTTAACTTTATTGTATTCATCTAATATGATATTATTATTATTATTATTATTATTATTATTAGTTTATTCTATATTCTATATTATTATTATTATTAACTTGTATTATCTTTAATCGAATATGCTAATTATATTATTAATTTATACTATAATGTTTATCATTATCATTTTTTTCTCCTATATGTTATCTCAATAAATTATATAATGAAATTGTATTATACTCAATCTAATATCATATTGTTATTATTAGTTTATCACCAATTTTGAAAACACTATATATAATGTCACTATTATAAGATTCTTTTCACAATTTCGTGTATGTTCTAGTTTTGAATAAAAATTTGATAATGCATGTTTGTCTCCTTATGAAGGTGAAACATGCTAGATTAAATCCATTTATTTGATGAAATGCATGTTGCCCTAAGTCATATTCGACCTATTATTTCATAAGTGAACCGGTCTTACGTATTTATGTTTTCACTTATAGATCACCATAATTTCGTATGGGTTGAACTTGACATATTATATATTCATAATGAATAACTTATGTTATATTCTTAATTCATATGTTACGGTTTTGTTATACATTTCATAATGGCTTAACTTAAGGGCACGTTCTAGGGTTAAGGGCTTAAGGTTAATTTAGGGTTTAGGGTTTATGGTTAATTTAGGGTTTAGGGTTTCGAGTATCTATACTAAATAGATTCATGTTGGTTATAAATAGGTCTGGCAATTCGGATTGTTCGGATCAGTTTAGATCGGATTAAATAGTTATTTCGGGTCTTGTTCGGTTCGGGCTCGGATTCGGGTCGTTTCGGATCATAATATTTCGGATTAGTTCGAATCGAATTAATTTCGATTGGATGTTGTTCGGTTTTGGGTCTAGTTCGGTTCAGGACTTTTCGGATTGCTTCGAATCGGATAATTTTGGATCGGGTCAATTCGGATTCCGGTGTTATTTGGAGAATTTAATGAGTGATTGAGTTCAGTTTCGGGTGACGATATCTCCGAGACTTCGGTCCGCTTACCTGATCCGCACCCGTGATAATTTAATTAATTTTAATAGATATAATGTATTATGTATTAAATTAATGCATCATATAATATTTATGGGACTTGAATGGTCAAACAATTAATCTAATAATGGAAGTACAAAATCCTTAATTGACTCCACGGTTCTGTATTTCCATTATAGATTGATTGTTTGACCATTTAAGTCCCATAAATATTATATGATGCATTAATTTAATACATAATATATTATATCTATTAAATTAAAAAAAAAGACTAGTATTGCAATTGTCATCTTAATTTGCTAATGGTAAATTCAAAATTGGTTGATTCCGAACTCAAATGTACAAACAATTGAAAAAAATAATAATAATCGAAATGCTATTATGATTATTATCACATTTACAAGTGAAAATAAATGCGGTTTGTAAAATATGTGAAGCTAGTGGGAATTGAACCCTCACCCATATAGAAGAAGGAACTCAAGGCACATGCATGTGTACCATCTGCACTAGGAGATTTTCTTGCCTTTTATTACTATTACTGTGTACATACTAATACATATTCCGTAAAAAACCCAATTAAACAAATTTCGAAAAAAATCCCCGCAATCTTCCGTCACAAATAGGAGTCCAGATTTTGGGTTTTAACCGATTCGAGATCAAATTGGTTACGACTGCTGTGAGCGATCGTTGACCGGTGTTGACCAGCCGTTGACCGTCGTTGAATGACTGTTGACCAAGGTTGACCGATTGTTGACCGGTGTTGACTAGTCATTGACCGGCATTGATTGATGTTGACTAGTCGTTGACCGGTGTTGACCAGTCGTTGAATGACTGTTGACCAAGGTTGACTGATCGTTGACCGGTGTTGATCGGCGTTGACCTATCGATGAGCGGTGTTGACCAGTTGTTGGCCGGTGTTGACCAGTCGTTGACCGGTGTTGAACGATCGATGACCGGTGTTGAACGATCAATTGTTTACCAGTCTTTGACCAACGTTGACCGACTGTTGACCGGTCTATGTTGGTTATCATATGTTGATTCGGTTATACGATCCGACCTATGTTGGTTATCCTATGTTGATTCGATTGTACGCTCTGCTCGTTATCCGATGTTGGCTACGATTCTACGATCCGATCTATGTTGGTTATCCTATGTTGGTTACGATTCTAACGATTCGATCGATGTTGGTTATCATATGTTGTTTACGACTACTTTGACCGATCGTTGACCGGTGTTGACAAGTCGTTGAATGACTGTTGGCCAGGGTTGACCGGTCGTTGACCGGTCTTTGACCGGCGTTGAATAACTGTTGATCAAGGTTGACCGGTCTTTGACCGACGTTGACCGACTATTGACCGTTCTATGTTGGTTATCATATGTTGATTCGGTTATACGATCCGATCTATGTTGGTATCGTATGTTGATTCGATTGTATGATCCGATCTATGTTCGTTATCCTATGTTGGTTACGATTCTACGATCCGATCTATGTTAGTTATCCTATGTTGGTTACGATTCTAACGATTCGATCAATGTTGGTTATCATATGTTGTTTACGACTACTTTGACCGATCGTTGACAGGTGTTGACCAGTCGTTGAGTGACTGTTGGCCAGGGTTGACCGATCGTTGACCGGCCTTTGACCGACGTTGACCGACTGTTGACCGGTCTATGTTGGTTATCATATGTTGAATCGGTTATACGATCCGACCTATGTTGGTTATCGTATGTTGATTCGATTGTACGATCTGTTCGTTATCCGATGTTGGTTACGATTCTACGATCCGATCTATGTTGGTTATCGTATATTGATTCGATTGTACAATCCGATCGTATATTGTTTTATCTACGTAGCATCGTAATCCTTGTCGTGTTCCACTAAACGAAATTGTCTCATCCATCATCTTGTACTACTAGAGTGGTTGAGTCGATTATAAAATCGTTAAGTTTCTCGTATTTTGTAATCATCCTTCATAAGGAGTAACTATAAAGTGGCTTTAGTCTTTCTAAAGTGCCTTGATAAATTGTTGACCTTTGGTTCATTGGAAGTTGTGCTCATTCCTTGCCTTATATAAAGGCGAATTAATCAGAAACATTTATTATCCAACCATTTAGATGGTTAACACTTGAGGAACCAATAATTGAGTTCTTCCAATCTTCGTCTTCAAATATAGAATCACAGAGTATTCTGTATTAAGGTTCGCCTACCTTCCACTCTATAGAAGGCTACGATAAAGAGAAAAGCCTAGAGTCCCCCCAGTCGACAATTGTCAAGAATGCCTCATAGGAAGAGTACCAAAGAATTATGAGATATATATCGGGATCGCAACTTGTAAGGACCCTTAGGAATCCTACACGTTTTCGGTTTAAGCTTTGTTGACATGAATAAGTGTTAAGATAGAGATGGAATCATGAAGAAGTGGAGGATAAATTCATCAAATTCAATCACACCTTAGCCTAAACTACACTAACTAAGGAGATCTTGAGTAAATCATCGTCGGAGTGAGAAGCTTGTATATACAGTAGTCAGGTGCTAATAGAATAGTCACCTTAATCAAAATAAAATAATTGAATTAAGCATTCTCTTCCTCAATAAACCTTATCTCCAGTCTTAGATCAATGGGACATACCCCAAGTGTTTAAACCGTTTATAATTCTATATGTTGCTGAACTTCTATATTTGAGCTGATCCAGGCCATACTCTTTTTCCAAGTATGCATAATATAAGTAATATTTTGCAAAATAGCTTCCATTCTAAATAAGATGTTAGTAAAACCTCGTATAAAGAAAAAAGGAGAGAGAGTCAAAGTAAAAGATGTGCTTAGCAAGATAAATTCGGAAGTCATATAGGAAGGGTATATCAATGCTACCCTTTGAAATTTGATCAACTACAAGGTAAAATAGTTATTATCAAAAAGGAACGTGGAAGCGAAATTATTTGTTACCAAGAAAAAAAATAAAAATTTCTTTTGTATTGTTTCAAAATTCCTTTCTTCATAAATAAAAGAGCACCATGAGAAAGCATTCATATTGAAAGTTTTCTATGTTTTGAAGTGCTAGATTATTTTTCTAATCTAAAGTTGAACGTCATCTTTGTATTGAAATCTGAACCCTTAATATTGAGATCTTAGATTTTTATGTCTTTTATTTGATAAAAGTAATTACTGTCATAAGGATTATTTAGGAATTTTGAAAGAAAAAAAAAAGGGAATGATTTTGAATTTTGACACTAATTGTCAATGAATTTCAATTTTATCAATCATTTGTGTTATACTGTCAATGTTGTGATTTTTATCATACTGGTCATTTGCATAGGTCCACTCAAGATACAATTTCATGCATTAAGTATTCCTAAGTAAGGAAATGTTGAAATCATACTATAGTTTTTGTTTGAGAATAATTGTTAGTTTTGTAAAACTCCAACATGATCGACAATTTGGTCTTGCTATTTTCAAGCGTCAAACAACTATGTTTACACTCTATGATGAATCTCCTTTTAATTCCAATATCTCCTAATGTAGACTCTAATGGTCAATAAAGATTTTACTGTATGATCATTTACCCATGTTCTTAAAATTACTATAAGTCATTTTGGTTTGTGATTTTCATGACAACATCGAGATATAAGTGACAATCCGAGTTAAAATTTTCCTATAGTATGTTCCTATAATATATAAAGGGTCAAAATCGTATCATAGTTTTGCTATGTTGGATAAAGTGGTTATTCTTATAAGTTCTTACGAAATTCCTTTAAATATATATATATTTCCAGGTTGTAATGAGATTTCGAATTAAACTTTCCTACGGTTTTCATGGTGGTGAGTAAGAATGTGTTCTGTCTTCCATCCTGATCACATGGTAAGGCAAACTCACATGTCTTATTCCCATGAAAATACTGTAAAGGATTATGCTGATTCTACCCCCCATCCTGATCACATGGTGGGATAAAATCATATAATTCCTTAAGGACAAGTTTGGAAACCAAATTTCAAAAAGTTGTATTTTGATGTATTACAATTCTACGTTTGAAATTTTGGAATATTAACATTTTGTTTTAAAAGTTGGAAGTAACAAAGATTTTCCATTTAAAGCAATTCAAAAGAATTTTGAGTCTATGCTATGATAATCGTATATTGTTACTAACATCGATTCATTTTTGGACAAAGTGTATTTGAGCAATCATATATTTATACTTCACTGGCAAGTTTGCATAAAGTTTGAAAGACAATGTTAGTTGTCAATAAATGAATTGTTTCATTGAATACCCTTTAAACCTTTTGGGTTCAAATAAGTCCCATATTTTAAATCATCGAAGTGGTTCAATAAAAGCATTAAGGAAAAAGAAATTTCTTATAAATTTTAAATCATATGTTAGCAATCGTGATACCCTTATGGCAATTTCTTCTAGTATATCAAAATAGAATTTTTGACTTAATCATGTAAAAGTGTTTAAACTAAGTACTTATATCTTCAATAAAACAATTACCATTGGACAAAGATCTTTTTGTGTATAGGTACACATCGTACGGGTGTTCTATAAAACTTGTTCTATAATTTACAACTTTGAAAGTTTTATATACCTTTAATTAAAGCTTTAACAAGAATTGCATCTAAGACAAGTATGTCGATTTGTTTTTAAGGGGGTACTTATAGGATAAAGTATTATTTCATACAAAGGAAGCTCTTGAGCTTATTCTTTTCTAGTTCAAGGCAACCCTAGTTCTTCCTAGTTTCGAGGACGAAACTATTTTTAAGGGGGTACTATTGTAATAACCGCTATTTTTCTTTATATAAAATATCATATTATATGATATATGTATTTGATTGGAAGTGTAAAACCTTACTCTTATGAATTCGTTTTCTTAACGATAAATAAAAGCTTTCAAAAAGTAATATTATTGATTAAAATATAATTTAAAATAGGAAATAGTGGTTTGTAATCTAAAAATAAAACTAAGTATTTTCACTTATAAATAATGTACAAGTTTAGTTATTATAGAAGGGACTAATTAAAAATATAATTAAATGTTTCCGAGTATTTATCCGTGTAAATTTCGGGTCGAATCAATACCCGATAACTCTTTCCTCCGTCCCATTTTCTTTTGTTTTACGTGGCCTTCCTTTCCCCTACGTTTGTGTGGCCTTCCTTTCCCCCACGTTTCCCCCTTAGTCTTCTTCGATCTTATCTCTATCACCTTGAGATTAAGTTGAAATATTCCTCCTCCTTCATCAAGTCAAACCGCTGCTTTCTCTTTGTTCATTTTGCTTAGCTACGGGTTGCTTCCCACTGGTGTTCGACATCAGCTTCGTCGCCCTCAAGTCGCCTCCAATCACTTTTGGTTATCTCGTGCTCTGTTCTAACCCTGTTTGGACTGTCACGTTCAAAAATTCGTATCTCTCTCGTTTCCCACCCAAAATTCACGAAACAAGTCTCCAGATTTAGATTAGAGAGTCCTCTTCAAGTTCTGTGTTGTGAGTTTGGCAAGAAACCAGCTCGAAGTGGGGTAATTTTACCATTGAAGGTCGCGGATCTGCTCGGGAACAGAAGCTCCGATCAGTCGCGGTAATTTATTTATATCTCTCTCGTTTCTTGCTGAAAAATTCCGAAATCACTTCCTGAGTTTAATTTAGGAAGTCCTCTACAAGATTCATGTTGTAAGTTTTCCCAAAAGCTCAATCTAAATGGGTTGAATTAATTGTTGAAGTTGGTTGCGCAGTTTGTTCGGTTTCCGGCAGAGTTGCTCATGTGCAGGAAGTCGAATTGCAGCACCTCTGTAAATTGGGTTTTACTCCTTCGTCACTCATCCATTTTCTAAACCGTTTGAACCACCCTAAACCAGACTTCAAGACCTTTCCAATGACACATCACTCGCCTAAAACCGTTTAGTATCAAAGCCGTAATCCTCCATCGAAGTCGACCTCGAGCCATGAACGAAATTGTTTTTCGTTCAGATCTGTCGAGCCATTTCGGCTATAAATAGGCGTGGCTCGGCAAACAAAAATCAGATTTGAACTCCCCTAAACCTCCTCTACAACTTTCGTTCAAAGTCCGAGCCGAATCGATTCCGTTTTCGACCTCCGAAAAATACCCGATCAAGCCTCGTTGTTAGTCGATCCTCACCGGCGACCGCCGTACGTCACCGAGACCACCGCCAGGATCTCCGCCGGAGCGCGCCGAGCCAACCACCTTCTTTACAAGCCACCAAGAGCTGTCGCCGGACGTCCTCCATGGCCGCCGGAGGATGTTCGTGAAAGGAGGGGCGTAGAAGGCGGGTTGCAGGCGTGCAGACAACAACAACATGAAGAAGGAGACCAAATGAGGAGGTCACGTACTTGAGTCGCCTTAAGCTCGTGAATCGAGGACGTCGCCTCTGTAGGAATTGTATCCCGTCAAGTTAAGGCAAGTGGATGGTTCTCCCTTACTACTCGATATTTGTGAATTCCATTTCCTCCGTTATCATATCCATTTTTGTTGGGAACACCTTGTTTGCTAAATAAAATGAACTTAGGGTTATCTGCTGTTTAGAAATAATGACCCCTTTGTTACTATACTGCGCTAGCCCATGGACTTAGGACCGATGATTGTGGCCTCTGATTGTTTCAAGTCTCTTTTCGAGACTTTGCTATGGACTAGGATAGTCATTAGGGGTGAGAGACTCGTCTCTGCTACACCTCTTAAAAAGATGTATTAGGATGTACCTATACCCTAATACTGGGTCATGACTCTGCCTGCTCTACAAGCGTAGAGAGGTGACAACACCCTAGCTAGGTGTTAAGGACTCCGTCCTTCTTTGATGTGGCCCTTGACCCGTTTTGGGTTGCTGCATCTAAAAATCTATAACTGATTGCACTGTTTTGTCATTAATGCAAGATAAGTGCCATATGCACAATAATTAATGAACAAGGAATGTATTGGGTGTGGCCCTTGACTCTTATGAGTTGCCACATCCGGAAATCGTTATAATAAAATGTATTGTTGTATTACTTAAAGAAGATAAGTCGGTGTAAGTTTATACTAAACCTTGATGTGTATTAATAAGTTCCCAACAAAATCTTAATCATTTTTCGTTCCCAAGAATCACCTTCTTGTGATTTCCTATTCTCAAAAGAAAGCTCGTTATTCACCTCCCTTCGGATTTGTTCCTTTCATTTTCATCTGAGTTGTATTCGAATGAAGCCTCGTTCTCTAATTGATATCACACCCTGAACCTCAAAAGAACCCGATTTGTCGTGCATCGTTCATTTCCCTTCGGATCCTGATGCCGACACACTTAGCCTTTTAAGAACCTAGTCATATTCTACCACTTGCTTAGTCTCGCGTTAGACTAATACCACTCTCTTTTCTTCCCGACATTGGTCGGCTGGTATTTCTTGCTTTTATGGAAATATCAGGAAGTAAAGACAGGTTTGCCGAAGACCCAAAGATGAAGACTCGAGGATTTAAGGAATGAAGATTTTTAAGAGGTTCAAGTTATTTTAAACATTTTGGAATTTCCTATTTTGTTTTTGGTGAAGAATATTTTAACCGTCATTTTATTTCCGCTGCAAAACAATTTATATGTCTTCATCACTCAAACATTGTTATTTTGTATCATTGATCATTGGCTTCCAATCATGTATCGAACGTTGCATCACTTTTGATGTAATATAAGTTCAATATGTTGTTTCTATGAACCGAGTTATGTTACCAACCGCCTTGGGTGACTTTGGATGGAAAAATCCGAGGTCACTGGCATGTAATACCCTGGGGTTCAAAATAGGGGTGTTACAAGTTCGACTTCCAATGTTGGCGAGGTAAATTAATTGAATCCTGATTGTCTTCAATTTAATCTTCTTCTGGATGCTGTATTGCCCAATTTGTGTGTGAATCTGTATGTTTCTTTTCTACTTCAAAAATTGGTTGAGACTTCACACCAAATTCAACCTGTGAATTCCATCTTCTTATAAATGTCTTTGTTAATTGCCCAATTTGTTTGTGAATCTGCTTCGTTTCTTGTCTACTTGAACATTTGGCTAGCCTCTCAGTTGATATTCCTTGTAGGATAGTGTTTGCTGAAATTTCTGAGTAATGGTAGTACGTATCAATGATACTTTGATGCACGGATGACCACATTATGGCTGCTTTGATATGTGTATTTTTGTATGGATGATCACTATCCTTGTTGGCAATTCCTTTGCAGTTTCCAAGAGGATATATAAGCGAAAATGAAGGGAGGTAGTAGCTCTTCCCGAAGGCGCACCTCAACGAGACTATTACGAGAGGAGCGAACAACAGCAAGGTAACGGGATGACCCAAGATCAAGTGAGGAGGATAATGAGGGTTTATAGAAGTTCTTAAACAATTTTAATCTGTTTTTGTTTGTTGAACTTTTGTAAGCTATATGAAGTTTAATAATAATGTTTGTAGTTCGACTAAATTTTTAATATTATTTTTAATTTTAAATCTAATTGTTATTATTATTAATATTCAAATGTATTTTAAATAATATTAAACAGTTGAAACAATATAAATTAATTATTCTAAAAAATCGGGATAGAACACATTTAGCGAGAACTTATGTCCTCGGTAATAGCTCTCGCTAAATACTCAATATCCAAAATTACCGAGAACAACATGTTCTCGATAATTATCGAGGGCAGCAAGTTCTCGGTGATCTTGGATATTGGGTATATGTTCTCGGTAATTTACTGATGACAATATGTTCTTGGTAAATTTTATCGGCAAAGTTCTTGTGATACTTGATTTTGACGAGAAAATACCTACGAAATTAGCGAGGACTTATGTTCTCGATAAATTAACGAGGACTTACATTCCCGCTATATTAGCTACAAGCCAAATGTCGAGAACACGTTGTCGTCGGTAAATTCTCGGTAATTGTCGTTTACCGAGAACTTACCGACGACTACGGTTCTCGACAATTGACAACTTTTTTGTAGTGATTAGTGGTAATGAAATGGTTATGTAGCTTTTATGAAACAAAATTCAACCGTTTCCTTAAGCCTTAATAGTGGTAGTGACATTGGCCCAAATGAGTAATTATGTACAATGTATGATATATGAACAATAAGTGTATGACATATGAAAAATATGCTACTTTAGAGAAAATAAATCATTTCAGAAAAAATAAATGTCACACTATTTCTTGCATATTTTTTTGCATAAGATTACGTGTCATGCATAAATCAAGGGAGTTAAACACTTATAACGTTTAAAATCATAGGGCAATATAATTCGTGCTTAAATACTTATAATGGAGATTAATAACTCACTTATAACGTTTTAAATAATTTTGACGAAATTTTATATAGTTATAAATCGCACAAAAAACGTTGTCTTCGATCAAGAGAGTTAAACACTTATAACTAAGGCTAAATACTCACTTAAATTGTTGCCTTCAATCAGTATTAAAATGCTCTAAGGTTGAAAAAATTGTTAAACTAAAAATCGCACTTAAGTTGGTCCAAGATTTAAAACTAACATGTTTGTTTATGGGCTAAAATAAATTAAAACCCAAAGTTAACAAAAAAATGTGAAGTTGATCAATAAATTTCGACCCAAATGAAAGGCCCATAAAGGATCATGTACACAAACCTAAGTGGGACCCGCCCGACCCTATAGGCTTGGTAATCTACCAGAATTATGAATTATTGGGATAAAGATAAATTCAAAAACACTTTATTGAAGCTATCACCCACTATCTACACTTTAATATTATTCTATTAAAATTAGTATGACATTTGTGTGACACAAGAATTCTCCATTAATTTCACATAAGTGGCTAACTTGTGCATGTTTTCAAGTTTCTTTTTGTTTTTGATTTTCGTTTTCAACATTTTCCTTGATACATTAGTACATTAATTTCATCAACACAAAGCTCTAATGACACTTTCAGTCTAGTTGCTACTTTTTTTTTTTTTTTTTTTGACTCGGTGAGGATTAGGATCCCGTCTCAAGGAGGGTATCCTAGAGCATCCAGATGGATGAGAGCTAAAAGCTCGTGGTGATTCAGGATTGCTTCCCATGAGAGACTGTGGCCCAAACTTGCAATTTTATCGGCCACAGAATTACACTTTCTGTTCTCATGAGAGATACGAACTGACTCGAACCCCCTAAGGGACACGAGAATGTCTGCAATAATTCTTTCTATTTCCCACGGACAATTAACTTGCTCCTTCACGGCTTTTATCACTGTCACATTATCGCCTTCTATTTCTAGATTGCGTATTTTGTTCTGTTTTGCCTTTACTACTCCATCCCGCAAGGCCAGGGCCTCAGCCATCAATATCGAGATGTTACCATATTTTTTGGCTGTCCCACTTATAGGACTTCCGTTGACGTCCCTTATGATCGATCCTCCTGAAGCATTTCCATTATTTAATTTCGACCCATCAAAATTTAGTTTAAAAAACCCTTGGCTGGGTTTTCTCCACTTGTCCGGCTTTTTCCTTCTTGCATCACATCTAACAGAGCTATTTTTTAGCGTCATTTCTTCATCTTCTTGCCAACGTTTGGCATGTTCCCATTGTTGTAATTGTGTGCGTATGTGCATGCTAAGGTCTTGTATGAAGTCATTAGGTGTTTGTTGAAATGCCAGTTTATTCCTTTGATGCCAAATGCTCCACCAAATTACTGCCAGTTCAGTGAATTCAACTTTCCCTAACTTATTTTTGATGTCAGATAGGACATTCCGTGGGTTCTGACAAGGGGCTACATAGGATCGGATAATTCGCTCCGTATTTACATTTATGCTTTTTGTGATTTTCAGCGTGTGTGGACATTTGATCATTAGATGTATGGAGTCTTCATGAACACTATTACACATTAAACATCCTTGAGGGATTGCGACTTGTTTTTCTCTGAGTCTTTGTTTTGTTGGAAGTCCGTTCATGTCAATTTTCCATAAGAAATTCTTCACTTTTGGGTAAGTGTCTAGACTCCAAATCCAACTATTAGGGTTAGGGTTCAACGCGTCTTCCCTAGTTACTAGGCTTATCGCTGAGCTTGTCGAGAACCAACCATTCTTGCTTTGGGCCCATACAAGTCTATCCTCAATATCATTTACTGGAATTGGAATTGTCGTTATTTTCTCTACTATGTCCCTAGGAATAACTTGTTCAAGCTCATTTATTCTCCATTTTTTGTCCGTCGAAATGAAGTGTTCGACCTTAACTTCCTCGCTTTCTATAGCACTTCTTGTGGCATAGTCTAGCAACGGTTCTTGTAATACCCATTTATCCGTCCAGAACTTTATCGATTTTCCGTTGCCTATCTTCCATCTGAGGCCTTTCTCAAACTCCGATTTTAGTTTCATCAATTGTTTCCATTGCCAAGATGCGTTGGGCTTAACTTTATACGTTGTAAGCATGTTTCCCCTTAAGTATTTCTCATTAACGACTCTAACCCAGACATTATCTTGTTGGGTGAGTACTTTCCATAAAAGTTTCATTTGTAGGGCTTTGTTCATATCCCCTGCTTTCCTAATACCTAGACCCCCGTATGCCTTAGGTTTGCATATTCTGTCCCAACCTACCAGCGGTTTATATTGTCTATCCTTATTCCAAAAGAAGCTTCTATTTATGGCATCAATTTCATCATGTACATCTTTTGGTAACATAAAGCTTTGCATTAGGTAATTTGGTTTCGTAGCCAAATTTGATCTTATTAGCACCGATCGTCCTTCTTGGGATAATGTGCTAGCTTTCCATTTAGTCAATTGTCGTTGTGCATTTCCAATTGTGTCTTGAAACACTTCCTTATTTACTTTGCCATTGATGATCGGGCGCCCCAAATATTTTTCCAAATTTGTCATGGTGTTAATCCCTAGGGCTTGTGTGATGCTTTGTTTCTGTTGGTGATTTACCTTCTTCGAAGTGTGAATTGCTGACTTATAGTAGTTCACTTTTTGACCAGAAACTGCACAGTACTCCTCAATAATTTTCCTCATTTGATTGCACGAATTTTGAGTTCCTTTAGCGAAGATTATGATGTCGTCTGCAAAGGCCAGAAATGGTATCCTTGTTCCTCCCCTTGCTATTGGGAATCCAATTAATGGTTTCGTGTTTTCACTCATACTTTGAAGTTTTCGAGCAAGGATTTCCGCTCCAATCACAAATAAGTATGGTGACAACGGGTCACCTTGTCTAATTCCTCTTTCTGGTATAAATGGGGTAGTGGGCCCATTATTTACTAGTACTGATAGTGATAATGTACAAACACACTCACGGATCCACTCAATAAATTTCTTATGAAAACCGAACCGGTCAAGGACACGAAACAAATATTCCCAATCCATCCTATCATATGCTTTTTCCATATCTAATTTAACAGCCATCCATCCATCCCTCGCTTGGCTTCCTCTAAACGAGTGAAAAATTTCATGTACAATAAGTACATTGTCTTGTATTGCCCGACCTACTACAAACGCTCCTTGCAATGGGTGAATGATCTTAGGCATCACACCTTTCAACCTTTCTGTTAGTACCTTGGCTATTGTTTTATAGATCGTAGTACATAAACTGATCGGTCGGTAATGGTTAGTTGTTGAAGGGTTGTCGTTTTTCGGGAGAAGTGAGATAAACGTGTTGTTGCTTTGTTTAAGAAGTTTCCCAGAGTGGAAAAAACCTTTTACGGCTTTAGTTACTGTAGGACCCACTATATCCCAATATTTCTTATAAAACTCTGCCGTCATTCCGTCCGGGCCTGGGGACTTATCTGATCCAATATGAAATATTGCATTTTTTATTTCTTCATTAGTCACTGGTTTCGTAAGGTGCATATTGTCTTCTGGTGAAATTTCATTATCTATTAGCGTAAGATACTCTTCCAAAACTGATGTGTTTATAGGTTCTTTTGTGTATCGTTTACAAAAATCATTTCTAATCTCACGACATATATTTTCCTCTCCTATAATTTGTGTCCCTGCACTTGTGACAATCATTTTTATGGCTTTGTGGTTTCGTCTCCCTGTTGCTATTTTGTGGAAATACCCAGAGTTGGAATCACTCAATTTGACATGTTTTGTCTTAGCCCTTTGTTTCCAATATGCTTTATGGAACTGCAATAAGCACTCTTTTTTCCTTATGAAGCGGAGTTGCTTCTGTACAAGTGCTGGTTGTGGGGATATGATAATCTGTTTTTGAAGTTCAAGGAGCGTATCCTCGATTTCCCTTAGTTGTTCAAAAGTGTTCCCAAATGTCTTTCTTTTCCATTGTTTAGCATGTGCCTTCAACAACTGGGTCTTCTTCATTAGTTGAAACATATATGATCCTTGGAAGTCAGCTCTCCATGCTTGCTTTACCACATTTCGAAAATCTTTTCTCATCAACCACATCTTTTCCATCTTAAACGGTGCAGCCTTGCTTATTTGCCCATTCATGAGCTCTATTGATATTTTACAATGGTCTGACGAGGTAAAAGCGTGATGATGAGTATGGATTTCTGGGAACCATTGGAGTATGCATTCGCTGACGAGCACTCTATCCAACTTTTCGTATATATTGTCTATTTCTGTCTTGTTCTTTCTCCACGTGAATCTATTTCCAGTCGTGGGTATGTCTCGAAGGTCACATTTGTCTTTCAGGTTCAATAGTCGATTAAAACTACTGGCATCTGGAATACACCCTCCTTTTTTGTCGTTTGGTTCTTGGATTTCGTTTAAATCTCCTATGATTACCATGGGAAGATTGATTCTGTTCAAGCAGTCAGAAAACTTTAACCAGAATTCATCCTTTCGGTTTTCACTTGGAGGTGCATAGACAAAACACAATGCAATTGTGTAATGCGTTAGGTGATTTAAATATTTTAAGATAATGTACCTTGGCTCATGTATCAAAACTTCAACGTGTTCACTACTAAATTGATGCTCTTTCTACATTACACAAATACCTCCAGCCCTGCCATCAGCAGGGGACCATACGATGTTATCAAACCCAGCACGTCTCCAGTTTTGATCACTTGGTAGTTTGTCTGTCTTAGTTTCTACGACACCCATTATTTGTATGCGTTCGATTTTACAGAACGAATCAATTTCAGGCCAAAAGGACTTCCTTCCTATCCCTCTGCTGTTCCATAGAGCGATTTTCATTTATCCCTTATTTTAAAGATTAATCTTACAACCCCTATGAGTTGGTTATCAATTTTCCTAAATAGCATATCAACCACTCGCATGTTCACGTGCCGTTCCATCTTTCGATAATACATTTTACCTATTGGTTTTCCTATCTCACGATTTTTAATATTTTTACTAATAGCTTGTATCATTTTGTCACATACCACCCATGTCTTAGTCAAGAGTTTTATTGAAAAAGTATTTAGTTGATCGAGTGCATAGAGAACAGGAATACCACGGTTAGTTTCATCGGTTCTTATATAACGTTTTGTTAGCATCCAATAACAAGAATTTTCAATATTCAATTTGGCAATATAATAATGTACATGTTCATGTAAAGAGCAAGTCATTGAAACTTTGTGTGAATCCGACCAATCACTTTTTCCATAACAATAATTAGCCTTTCTGCATTGATTACAAACCCTATAAGCTTTATTTGGAGTCAACCTGCATGGCTTCCATTTGCCTTCATTAATATATCGGTTCATAATACTCCATTCTCTAATTCTTCTTGTTACCTTTTGACTTGCTTGTCTTGAGTCCTGCATACTCACAACACCATTTATACATTTCATAAGAATATCTTTTCTTAATTTACTCTTACAATCAGCTATTCTCCATGATATACATATATCAACTTTTAACAATGTTTTGATCCATAAAGCCAGAGTACATGCGTTCCTTTCTTTAAGATAAAAAACCTTGATGGCTGTAACTTCAATTAAGCTGACACTAACCAATAGCAGATACTTTCCTTGGGTTTTCTGCAGCAATTGATCTGATAAATCTAGGCTAGCAACACTCGAACAAATGTATTCTAACTCACCTGCAGACAACACAAAACACCACCTCCAGTGCTGAGTTTGCCATGAGCCAGGATACCATTTTTTTGTGCCATCCTGATCTATTGTCAGTACAATGTTCATCAAGATTCTGGCCTTTATTACCTTCCAAACATCTCTATATTCCTGCCAAGAGGGAGCTATGCAATTAAAAATAACAAGAAGACTTGAACATAATTGGATTAGAGATTCTATTAGTTTATTTAATTCCAAATCAGGGAAGGGGTCCCTATGCCATAACAACAGGAAGACAGACAACCCAAGTTGCAAATTCATCATGCTGTTAATACCAATAACAAAGCAATTATCAGTTTTGCTAAACCACCATAGAATCCTTTTATAAAGTTCATGCTTATGTGTTCTTACAATTTTCAGATTTGCCTTGCTCTTTCCCTTTTGTTTCTTAAGACCAGAGTTGACAGTCTTCATAAACACTTTGGATGCACTACCCTTTAAGGCCTCAATGGCCATGGTAGAAGTTTCCTCAAAGAATCCTTTAGTCTTATCACCACCCTTTAAGGTCTTATCGACCATGGTGGGAGTTGATTCCGACTGAATATAAGGTTTCATCATTTGACAGTGTTCTTTAGGAGATTCCTCCACATCCACAAATTGCCTTCTCAGCCAGGGATTTCTCTTAGGGTTCTTTAGAGTCATGAATTTCAAGCTATCAGTTAGACTAAAATAGGCCCCCCAAACATCCAATTCATTAACAAGGCACCCATACCCATAGATCACATCAAGCAAGTCAATATAAGCAAGAGGAAAAGATAACAAAAACAACCTAGTCATTCTTGGATTTTTCTGACCTTTAAGTCGAATCTGGAGGAGGGTATGAACCCAACCTCGTTGGTCTTCTTCAAGCCGATCTTTCCCGGACCTCCATGTCGTTCGCCGCTGAAGAAAAGCCCCCGACATGCTTCCCCCGATCCGCTTCGTACGAAGGTGAATTCTGATCAGCCCTAGACGCCAAATCGCCCGTGGTTCCTTGAGCAATAGACCACGATGCTTCTTGGGTCGCTTTCTTATGAGGGGGGAGAACTTCCCCGAACGTCCAAAGCCACCATGAACGCCCCTCTTTGCCAGAAAGTGTTGATATTTTTTAACGCCAAAACCAGAAATTTGGGAGTTTTGAGGAGAGATTCGCCAAATCGGTTCTTGAAGAGGGGTTTTTTCATCATTATTTTGGATTTGTGGAAGAAGAATTGTCAAGATTGTGCTGATTTGGAATGAGATACGAGATCTAGGGCTGTATTTTGGGCACTGTTCATGAAAGGGGGGTGAAGGTTTTGAGGGCAGGGTTTCGATTTTCCTCGGGAGCGTTTTCTCAAGACCTTTTGCATTAGTCTAGTTGCTACTTTGTCAGGGAAAAAGAAACATTCAATTTGTTTTAAAAAATACAAGTAACAAACAACAAGTAACAAACATGAAGATGTCTACCTTTTGCATGACCTACTAAATTTTACAAAGATGGAAAACACAATAGAAAAAATTCAAAATACATAATTCAAACGTTTGATGTCAGAAATTTCATTACATTACAAGTATCCAGTGATTCCTATAACCCACACAGAAAAGCACCCTACAAAATTTTGCAGCTCAAAAGAGCATTCCCTAATATCGAAACAGAGCAACATGAAAGCATCATCATGCTATATATTGCCCGAAATAACAATAACCATTCTTGCAATGGTCAAGATTTCCCATTCGACATGCTTAGGACATATCGTGTCACTCTGCAACACTTACCCTCTTTTCAAGCAAAGATTCCAAAAATTCAGAGCACATTTTGGTAAGCGGTGGGAGACTATACGACGGACCAGTAAACATCGTCTCCCAGGGTCTTTGAGACGGTACAATGGAAGAATCATTTGAGTTAATCTTGGGTTCAAACTTTGGAAGTTCACCGTACAATGCAGTGTAACCAAATTGCTCTGCTTTTGATCAAACAAACACTTCAGACAAGTATTCTAAGAAACTACCATATATGCAAGCCTATAGATCAATTTATTTTCCCATTGACAATAAATGCTGAAACAGAAACTATATGAATTAAGAGAAGATCAGGAAGGCATAGTTTACCTGGCTCGTCTTCAGCAGTAACAGATTGGCGTATCAAATTCAACCCCGTTAAATCTTTACTGTAAGGATCAAACACTATATACTCGTGATCGCTATTAATATACGCTAGTAACATGGTCGGCTTTTCTCCAGAGGAGGCAAATGCTTCTGAAGGGAGTTTGTTTGCTTGAAGAAATACCAGACCACCTCCGTCAGCCTAAACAATAATACCAAACATAAGAATAAAGACTACAATATTATATCTAGAAATACCATCATACAATGGTGGGCCAAACAAAGCGGTTAAAAATGATTCATAGCAGGATAAAGAACAGAGAACAATACCTTGCTTACTGACCAAGAAGCAATCGGATCTGGATGACCAGCGTTGAACATTAAGATAATGCCGTCTCGTGGGCATATAGCGGTAGCAGCAGGAGATGTAAGATGTGTTGACAAGTTAGGAAGAACTGCAAGAATTGCAAAAGTTGCAGTGTTCTCCATGCAAGCTACAGCTGCATAAATAATATAGAATGTTATAGGAGATACATAAACTGAAGCATCATAACGTTTGCCTTTATTGAAAGAAAAAACTGGATAGAAAATGCCTTAGAGAAGAACTTCAGTTACAACAGGAATATGCATGCAATCCATACTATTGACACATGATCAAGAGGGATTGCATTCATTACTAACCTTCTACTTG
This sequence comes from Polygonum maritimum, assembly GCA_963924305.1. Classification (NCBI taxonomy): domain Eukaryota; kingdom Viridiplantae; phylum Streptophyta; class Magnoliopsida; order Caryophyllales; family Polygonaceae; genus Polygonum; species Polygonum maritimum. Next base: position 26,705,471 of record OZ002736.1, read on the forward strand.
AAGTTTGTATGACCATTCCAAGGACAAGTTTGACAAACTCCAGACACTTAATTGGGACCTTGAAGTTCTTGAACCGTGGGAAGCTGATAGAAGATATTCAGAGTTCCCAACAAATGATAGGCTGTGAATAGGCTGCATGAAATTACAACTAAAAGTCAAAAAAGGAGGACAAATCTCTGGAAGCTTTAGTTCGACTTAAGGGAAGCGAAATTAAACAATACAACGTGTATCACAGGGTTTATGAGATGGAACAGGTGAGGACGTTTGTTATAGTGATATAGCATAAATGCAGTAAATCGAAGAAAGTAAATAAAAGTAATATTACCCCAGAAGACTCCGCAATTACAGCCACAAGATAGTTCCTCTCAGGATCCCAAAGAGTAATCACAGTCTCAGCAGCCATGGCAAGTACAGACCCATCTGCAGAGAATGCAGCAGCAGTCATCGGCTTTTTTCTGCAGTGAGAATAGAGATCAAATTGATGATGGTTAGAAAAGATTAGATGGAAATGAAAATATACCCACCAACTTGTATAGTTTCAATGTTGTATTTTTTTAACTTAATGTTTCATTTTAGAAAGGCATGTATGGCTCTTATACTGAAAAAGTATCAAAAATAAATGAAGAAAGCCCAGAGGACCATACTTGTATGAACCAACAGAGTGGCATGTCCAACCAGTGCTTTCCAAACCTTGATCATTGCCATGAACTGTGTGATTGTGAACCCAAACCTGAGAAGGCAGAATAAAATAAAATTATTGAATGTTGGACATGTGAACTACCTAATGGAAACTAGAGCAAAGGATAGGGTTTCACCTTAAAGTCGCCACCATGAGAAGCACTGGCTACCATGCGAGAAGCAGGATGAAAAGCAATTGCTGAAATATCAGCATCCCTGAAAATTTGAGACAATTCAAAGTTCATATAAAACATAAGAAAGTTTGGTACAATTTTCTTCCACAAAGAATCAACATTTCAAATAGAAAATGCTGAGTTTGAAAGCATTTTCCCAATTTAAAAAAATTGATGACATCATCAAACGAGGCTGCTGCTTCCCAGGACAACTATGCAGGGAGGAAGTTTCAATGAAGGTTGACAAATGCATACATGAAAACCACACAACATTCTATTCTTTGCATTTCATTCTCTATGCTTAGATCCTGGAAACTTCACCTGTGTGGTTCATAAACAATAGTTGACAATTTACAATCTTTCTTCTGGGACTCACAAGCCCAAAACTTCAGACTGATCAGACCACCCAATCCATCCTCTGGGAGTCTAGTTTCAGCAGTACACATCACAGAGCCATCAGGTGAAAGGGCAACTAAATTCACCATTATCTGAAATGAAAACACGGAAGAAGATAAAAAAAAATCTGATAGCATACTAGTTTAGACTGCAAAGACAAGAAAGAAAAACTAATATATATGCAAACAAAGACAAAATCATAAGTTTAACGTTTTTTAAGCAAGAAAAGGAGTGAGGGAAAGAGTGTTTTACCGTAATATCATCACCAGGTTGATGGTTCCTTTCACAGACTTGAACCTGAAAACATGACCTCAACCAGTTAGCATGCAAAGAATAATGAGTTCAAATGAAAACAATCATTAGTTCCTGAATTAGTTTTACTATTCTTCAATTGGTGTCATAAAGCATATTACTAATATCACCAACATCACAATTTTGCACCTATTTGACTACATAAAAGATATAATCTATATTCCTTTTTAGCAAACTATGTGCGATTAAATGAGAAGGATTCAAAGCATATATATAGAGTATCATATATCACTCAACAAATAAATCTTATAGCCGTGTAAGTATGAATAACCAACAAGAATAAGGAACTACACCCCCTATGTATACCTCAGAAATCTCATGGTTATCAAGCAAGCTATAAAACTGGATGCAATAATTGTCTGTAGGTAAGCACACCAGCCCAGCTGCTTGATCGAAGGCAAAGTCATTAGAAAATCCATTGCATGTGTCCAAGAATGAACGAGGAAGCTGCAGAAAATGACCAGTACATCTTAGAATATTAAAATCTATGGCATACTGATGACTAACAGCTTTACAGCAATTTCAGCAAACAACTAAAGAAAAATATAGAATTAAGAATTTGCTTCCATACAAACTGTCAAGATTTCAAAGTAAACAAATACAAGTATCCAAGTAATTCTGGGAAGAATCATCCAACTGGAAAAGCAAAATTAATCTCCAAGTTCTCACTAAATAAAAAAGTAGATTTTAATAAATGGATTTCAAGGTTGTCCAACATCAAAAAAAGATTATGCAGATAGATCGTCATATAATCTAGCTGCTAAGAAGACCTGCACTTGCAAATTGAAAATATCTACACAAACCTTAATTCCTGAAATGGACTTCAAGATTTCCAGTGAAGGCATCTTTACAAGAAGAATCCGATTATCTGCACAAGATATCTACAGACAATCATATTAGTAAAACTGGGGAATCGATCAAATTCAACGAAAAATAGAGCCTAGGTGGAAATCATTCAACTATGACAGCCCCAGCAGATTCACTTCATAGTTCATCAACTGAAATTTCTTTGTTTTGCTAACAATAGGAAAATGTATCAAAAAAAAAGTATACAAAGATATCAATTCTTACCGATGAAATAAGAGGATCAGGAGAATCAACAAAATATAAGAGAGGTGAACCGATCCGCGGTAAAAACTTCTGCTTCCTTGTATCTATTTGCCACAGCACAAGGACTCCATCATTTCCACCTACATACGGATTAAGAATGACGATTGCTTGTGTACAAATAAAATAAGACAATCTCTGCTCACAATAAAGCAAAGATAGAAAGAGAAGAACGAAAATCGAAATGTAAATCATATTGAAATTTGTAGCCACTTTCTTTTAAGGCTGCACAACACTTAATTGGCGCATCACCTAAGCCAGAAAACAAGATATGAAATACCAATTGCAAAACTCCTTGACATTCAGCAACTCATATGCTGATGACCCCTACTAACAAGGACTATAGAAACAACCTATTTAAGGACCACAATAACAGGAAATGCCCTCAATATCTATTCTGTCATTTTCTTATTAAGACAACAGCGCTAGTTTATCATCATCAACAATAAAGGTAACCATTGTGGGGGCGTGGCTATAGGATCCAGAAGATGGAGAATCTTCAAAACTTAGCTTTAACCCGTGGATGATAATTTTTGACCATTTTCTCTCGACTTCCACGTATTGTGAATATGTAATTCTAGGGTATGAACAGATGAACAATTTTAAATTGAAATATGATACTAAAGGGGAGACAGAAGGAAATGGTGAACATCAAAAACTAGTCCTTGGATATGAGTTAGGTAATCATGGAGAGTTACAAAGCCTGAGTGAGTTGAGAGTAGTAAACCAAATTCTGTAAATTTTAAGGGAAAGGATAAGAATCAGGAAAGTCCAATTTGGGGGAACAAAAAAATGGACACAAGCAAAAGAAGTAACTTTGATTCCCTTTACTTATCAATTATCATGAATATAACTTAGTAAGTGGCCCATTCTATATCAACAACCAGTCTCTATTTGTACAATATTATTCCTAGAAACCGAGACTCGGTGACAGAATCAATCATCACATACATCAAGTTAGATTGCTACGAAAATGTGAATATTTTTAACAGCATTTCTACCTGAGTACAAATAGGCTCCATCAGATGAGAAGGATAGAACCTTAACTTCATCTGAATGCCAATGCCATGTGGTGCATGATTCAGCATCATCATTTCCCCTGACACCAGGTCTATCATCCTCATTCTTGGTGATTCCATCACTGAGTTGATTAGTAAATTTATTGGCACCAAAAGCTCTCCAAATTAGAATTCTCCCCGTTACATCTCCAGCAGCAACAATTCTCTCAGTCGGATGAAAAGCCAGTGCAGAAAATTCCTTTGTGTGACGCAATTTCATCTTCTTAGGAAAAGCGTGACTATAATCCTTTTCTGGGACCATCCATACAAAAGTTGTGCGTTTCGTTTGAATTCCAAAGAATTGGCCAGAAGGACTGACGGTTAAAAATGCAGGGCCTTCAGTCTGTACACAACAAGAAAATCTGATTTTCACACAACCAGAAAAGCAAACGTTCTTTTCATATCTGTGCCATAAGAGTTCAAACAATTCAGACTGGTCAATTGTTCCGTAAGACAACACTAATCACCAATCCTAGGTTCAGTGTTCATATATGCATCTAAATGCATGAAAAGAAGCAACGAGATAATCAAGATAAAGACAATCTTATGCATCCTAATACGCAACTTCTCTAGAAAAACTATATACATTAATGAAGTTCATTAAAGAGGATATGTTATGTAATAGAGGGTAAAATATTATCTAGATTATTAGTATGAGCAAAGCCCCAAGCTCACGTGATCATTCAATATACGGAGAAAATTAACAATATATATATAGCAAGTACAAAATAACAGCGACAAAACACAGTAGCTATGCAAAGTTTAGTAGATTAAATATTTCATGCTGGCAAACCTCTGCTAAGATAACCCCAGGAGACAAACAGCTTTTCCTTATTAAGCTACACTTTCGTATATGTCCATTTAGATAAGCATGGCTTTGTCCACGGATAGAGAAATCTTTCACAGAGACATAAGCAATCACATCATCTTCATTTTGATCATTTGCTTCTTGTTTACCTACTAGACTCGGAATCACCTGAAATTGAAAAATAACAAGTACGCAGAGAGTTAGAATAACACTTTATGAAATGGTGATAAACTATTCCACTTCCTGATCTTTGCAAAAACTGAAAGATACTTCAATTTTCCTAACATCTTGCAAGTTTCAAAAAAAAAAAGCACAGGTTCAATCACTTACGAACAACTGCAACAAATCATCGTCCATTTTTATATGCCAAGAGATGAATCCAGTGTTATAATAAGGGAACATTAAACTTACAAAGGAATTTACTAAGATTCGAGCTCATTAAAACTCCCTTATATTCAAAATGCTACTAGTTCCAACAAAGGGTTAAGGCCTTGACCAAGAGGTCTTGAGCTTAAATCCTCGAAATAGAGCACTTTTATACTTGTGCATGGCCTGCAAGCAATCTTTCCAACTGCAAATTTTGGCAGAAAGTACTCCAGCACTTGTACAATAACCAAGAGAAAATACTACAGTGGTTCTTCTCTTTCGTACGTAAAACCTAGGTCCAATGCATGATAAAACTTCATGAAATACAGGCCTCATCATCATTCCTTTCTACAAGCACTTCGATTGTCCTTGCTCAAACATAAAATCAGACAGAATCTTGCCATTGAGCTCCCCTATGCTTAAAAAATATGTTCTCCGTCAAGACCTTAATCAGTAAGCACATGCTCATTGACTTCAAGAGTTCACCCTTGGAACATATTGTCTTTGTTGCAATGCAATTTCTTTTCATATTAATCATTAAGTTTAGGGTCTTAGTCATATACTGTATAAATAATCAAAAATTACTCACCATAGAGAAAATGGGAAGCTGGACGTCAATAGTTTTGACCAACTCGGGCACAGAGAAATCCCAATACCGAATAGTACCGTCAAGAGACGACGTCCAGCAAAAGCAGAACACTTTGCTCGCACTCGGCACCACAGTAACTGAAGTCACTAACGCCTTGTGCCCTACCAATTCCGTGATCTGAGCTCCGCGAAAACAAATTGCAATTAGAAATCGATACAAATACTTCCAAATCCGAACAGGTGATTCGCACAGGGACTAATAACAAAGCAAGAAAGTTGAGCACACGAGAAAGAAGAGAGGAAAAAGGAAAACAATTAGTTTACCAGCATGCCTGTGGAGGTGCTGAAGACGGAGACGGTGTTGCCTGTACAAACAAGGAGCTTCTTCGCATCGTTTGAGAATGCTGGTGCGCAAGAAACGAAACTCTTCCCGCCGCTAATCATCTTGCCTGGTAAGATGATTACAGAGAAAGGATGGAGATTTTAGGGGAGGAAGAACTGAAGAAGAATGAGGAAGGTAAGCAGCCAAAGCAAAACGAGGGTTTGTGCTAGGGGTTTTAGCAACCGTCCCTTATACATGGCCGTAATATTTGACGGAAAAGACACAATTGCCCTTTAGGGCGTATTTATATTTCTCCCATTTTTAGAGTTGACCGGTTTTGTTAAGACTAGTTTCTCAAAACTTTAATCGGATTAATACATCGATCATAAAACGGTAAGTACCGGAAAACATACATTTTGAGGTCACCCCTAATTAGATCTAGTTAATAAGGTAAAATTCCTAATTACTAAACTTAGAGTTCGATAGAAGATCCTAAAAATGAGCCTCTCCCACCACCCACAAGACCATTTCACTCACACAAGCACCACAAATAACCGATTCAAGAAACAAATTTAACAACTTCGATCATTTTTTTCCCCGTATTATTGCTTCTTGATAATCTTAAGATCAAAGAAGCAATTTAATAAATTATCAAAAAAATAAAAATGGTGAAGAGTAGCACAATATTATCAATTGTGGTGGTCTTGGTGGGAGGCTTGGTGTTGCACTCGGTGCGCCCGCCGCCGCAGAAAACGTGCGGGGGCCCGGGCGGGCCAGCAGTGACCGCGGCCAGGATACGGCTGAGGGACCGCCGCCAGCTGGCGTATAAGGAGAGTGGGGTCCCTAGGGAGAAGGCTCGGTTTAAGATCGTGTTTGCTCATGGCTTTGATTGTTGCCGCCATGATGTCTCCATAACCGCCTTTCTTCCTCCGGTATCATCCATTACTTTATCTCACATTTTTTCGTCTTAGAAGCAAATTGTGGTTCATCTTGCTGTTCTTGTCTCTTTGATCAGTTTTTTATGCATAGAGGGTGTACAAATGTGACCCTTGTCTATATGGGTTGGGTTGCATGGACCCCTGAATCAATCATTATATAGTATGTATAAGCGGTTATTTTAGGGAGCCTTTGGGCATTTAGTTAATCGGTTAGCTCTTATGGGTAGTACCCCTCACAAAAAAAAATGATGGTTATTTCAGGGAATGGTGTTATCTAGACCCATATTCAAGTTGTATTGATCCGATGATCTCATGAAAAGAAGAGCTTGAATGAGCCCAAAAAACGTAACAAACCACATATAAAGTAGTTTTGAAGAAGCTACATTAACAATCTTATGTTTGGACTTCAAGCTTACGATGTCATTTTTAAATGAAGTTGAGAAAGGGGGCAAATAGCAAAAGTGGCAAACCCATAATAAACGAGTGCTCGTTGGTCCGGTATATTGACAAGTACCATCAAAGTTTGTTATAATTCAATCAACGTACTCCTAACTCAACTATTAAAAATTGAAAATTTACAGCTACAATGAAGTCGAGTGTACAAAAAAGGGGTTGGGACAGGTTGTGTAGTTCAAAAGCTAAATTCCTTGTTTACTAAACTCAGCCATCTTCGTAAATATCCCATCTAACTGATCCTACAAATCAGCTTCCACCACAAGAGCATTTCACTTTCACTCAAACAAACACCAAAAAAACCAATACACCAAACCCCTCCTTGTTAATCGGAAGGAGAAACAATGAAGATTGGTACACTAGCAATCATAGTGGTCGTAGTAGTAGGCGCGTGGGTGTTACACTCGGCTCGTCCTCCGCCGCCGAAAACATGCGGGGCCCCAGGTGGGCCTGCAGTGACGGCGTCGAGGATAAGGCTGCGAGACGGGCGCCACTTGGCGTATAAGGAGAGTGGTGTGCCCGTGGAGAAGGCACGCTTCAAGATTGTTTTTGCTCATGGATTTGCCCGTTGTCGCCATGATGTCACCGTTATCGCCTTCCTTCCTCCGGTATCATCAAATTAACTGACCTTTTTCACCTTCGGTTAAATCATGGTTCTTGTTCATTCTTACTTCATGATCAAGAAATAAATCATGCCCGATTGTATGGTGAATTATGAACATCCTTGGACTTAAAGAAACGAGTTTCTTTAGCATGGTTTCTTAGGTGTAGTTCTGTTGGTAGAAAGCATTGTTCAAATAAGATCATGGTTTTGGATTCATGTTTTGGGAAGACCATTAAAGGCTCATTCTTTAGATCAGTATAAAAGGGTCTAAAAGATGTTGAGTTAGTTGGTCTAATTATATTTTGACAAATTTCCCCATCAACCAAAGATGAGTTGCTGATTTGTTTACCACACACTTTCTATGCAGAGAGTCATTGAGGAGTATGGGGTGAGCATCATATCTTTTGACAGACCCGGCTATGGTGAAAGCGATCCGGACCCAGACAGAACACCAAAGAGCATTGCTCTTGATGTAGAAGAGCTTGCCGATCAGTTAAGCCTCGGCGACAAGTTCTACCTCACCGGCTACTCTTTAGGTGGCCAAACTGTTTGGAGCTGTCTCAAATACATCCCTCACAGGTAACTCAATCAAGAAAGACCTCTTAGGGAAAAATCCACTCTAATCAATATATCTTGTACCACAAATCTGTGCCATATATACATATGAAGGCATGTGCATGTTGTTACATCACATGTTTGTGTTATGCAGGTTGGCTGGAGCGGCATTAATGGCTCCTGTGGTGAACTACTGGTGGACCGGGTTTCCCGCCAACCTATCAAACGAAGCGTTTCACCAACAACTTAAACAGGATCAGTGGATGCAGAGAGTTGCTCATTATGCCCCTTGGCTTACATATTGGTGGAATACACAGAAGTTTTTTCCAGCTTCAAGTGTTGTTAGTAGGAAGCCTGACAAGTTGAACCGTCAGGATTTGGACCTCATTCCTAAAGTCATGCCTTTAATGCAAACCTACAAGGTAACACTAACAAGCTAGAATTCAAAAGCTAAACCAAGTGGACATGTCAGAGTTTTTTTTTTTATTACAAGATGAGTTGTGGTGAACATTTTTGGTTCATGGTTTTGTATGAGTTTCCAGGCACAGGTAAGGCACCAAGGAGAGTACGAGTCCATCCACCGCGACCTTATGATAGCGTTCGGGAAATGGGAATTCAGCCCCTTGGAGATAGAGAGGCCATTTCCGGACAACGAAGTGGGATCGGTTCACCTGTGGCAGGGAGATGAAGACGGCCTTGTTCCAGTGACACTGCAGCGTTACATTGCAAAGGCGCTTCCATGGATTCAGTATCATGAGATCCCAGGCGGTGGGCACTTGTTTGGCTACACAGAGGGCATGTCAGAAGCCGTCTTGAGAGCACTCCTTGATGCCCAAAGTTGAGCTAAGGACCATTCTTGTTGCTCCATTTGATGAATGCATGAAACAATCTTGTTATGAAAGTGTGGGAAGTGATCATCACAAGACTTGCGTTTTCAGTATTGAGTTTACTGGACAGGAAAGGATGATTCCTTGTTTTAAGTAGTCATCTATCTATCTATATACTAACAAAATGACTTTTTTTTGGTTACACTCAGTCATATCATCATATCATACTTATATTCAATTCTCTAATGTGTTATTTCGCAGTATTTATGATATATTGTTTATCGATAATTTAGGTCCCGGTCCCGTTTTATTTTAACAAATTAATTTTTATACTAACAAATCTAAATAACACATAAGAGAATTGAATATACTTATGCTAGTTTTCTGCTAAGAAAATTAATGTTGCTTGGATTCAATTCCATTCTTGCATGGTTTTCTACTGCATTTTCTACCTGATATCTCTATTAATTCGCCCATGTCACAATTTGTAAGTACCAATGATCCAAACAAAAAGCCCACCCACCCATAAAGTAGTTGGAAAATTGAAGAGACTTGAGAGTGGGAGAAAACATGAAAGCACATGGTGAGATTTTATTATCCAAAAAAGTGTGCAAACGGACTAGCAATAAACAATAGAAGAGTAGAAGACCATAAAACTAAAATTACAAAAACATGCAGCAGGTACACCAAATCAAGATTGAAGAGTGTGTAAATGGACTAGAGAAAATCAGACGTTCATCTTTGTCACCCTGGCACTGAATTAGGCACACTATTAGCCTGAATTTAGTGTGCAGGTGACAGGAACCCAAAAAGGAATGGTTACTTGGGCAACCCAGTTTCTGGGTTAAGAAGAGCTTGGCCTTCATCTGATAGCAAAACTGGACCCTTTCCAGGCCTTGTGCAGATGAAATAAGAAACATCTCCCGGGTATCTTTGGGCAGTCACATTGTCTTTCACTTCGGGTGGAGCCGTCAAAGCTTGAATGTCATTTGTGTCTCTAATCCCAGCATCTTCTAGGATTTTTTTGTCACCAATGATGTAACTGGAGAAAGGAGAAGACAATGGCTGTCAGGAAATCACATATCTTCATAGAAGCTGAAAAGGTGAAATATACAATATAGTTTTTTTTGTTTGAGCTTTAGATCATTCATCTGATTAACTTACCTGTTGAGATCAACACCATCACCGGGAGGAAAGTGGAAAAGCATCCTTTGCAATAGATTTGTAGCAACTTTCCTGTTACGAGCAATTAGAACTGCATTTGGCCCTGCATCAAAGGTGTATGCTACCTGCCAAATTTTCGTAGTTCTCAACGTCATCAAGCAGCTGACAAGCTTAAGTTATTCTGTTCTCATTTTATTTTGCATTTTCACTTAATTTGAAAATATCTACAGATAGTATAGGCAATGCCTATTTCATTTGTGACAATACTTCAAATCACATGACTTGGACGAAATGGCAAAGAGAAATGTAGTGTTAAGAAGAGAGATCTCAGAAGTCAGAACAAACCTGAGGCGTTCCTTCAGCACGGTTCCACTTTTCAACAAAGCTTATAATCCTGGTATTCCAACAGTAAGAGAACATTCTTGAAGATTCCAACATTAATTTACTACATGGCTAGATAATTTCCAACATTAATTTACTACATGGCTAGATAATAGTAATGTGAAGGAGATAAGGCACTTGCCTATGGGATGTATCATTCATGTAGAATATTGGTGGATAAGTGTCCAGACAGACAGCATGGAACTGATTGCTGTCAGCACAAGCCAGATTAGCAAAGCCCAGAAAATCCCGGTTTTTGATGGCTTCTTCCATTTGATGTATACGTTTAGGCACAATGTGCTGTACCATTAGACAGATGAGTGTGAGATAATCAGATAAATGATACAAGAGGTAACATATACTTCCCAAGGAATAACAGTGGAAAGTGAAAATTTACCTCTGCCCTATGCTTTAGAAGCAAACTTGTTTCAACACTATCACGCATCCCAGACGTACTGCTTGTTTCTTTCTGCCTCGAACTTACCTAATATCAGAAATGTTCAACATTTTAAACTACAAGCAATGAAAACATCACATGGGATCACTTAGCATATTTTGATTAAGGTATAAAGAGTTTATCTACCAACTAAGGTTTTAACTTGCATTAAGAATACATAATCAAAGGTTCAATGGTCCAATAGTCCTAACAGCTAACAGTCAATTCCGCAATTAATCAATGAAAACTTAGGGATTCTCATTCAATTAAGAAAACATACCACTGCAATTAAAATCACAAGATCGTCCCAGTGATTTTCATCGGCAAGCTGCACGGCCTTGCTATCACTTCCATCGTCATTCTTCACATTGATAAATTATGTTAGTTTACTGCAAAGATAATTAGAGATAAAAGCATCTGAAGAAATGATACTTACTTTTCCCATTTCCCACTTGACAAACCCACCGAACAGACTACGACAAGCACTGCCAGAGCCTTGCCTGTGTCGATAGAAAGTTAGAAACATACATTAGTTTGACAAGACTAGAGTTAACCTAGATAATGTTACATAAATTGAGTAATAAACCCTTTACAGAGTCAACTCAGAGTGAAAAAACGGTGCACAATAACAACCATTTCGAATTAAGACTTGAGCAATAAAAACAAGGTTATATATGGGTGCACTGTACAGAATTGAGTTTCTGAGCAGCTGAATACCTAGCAATTGCAGAGAGCTGTCCATTATCTTCTTTGACATTCATGAGCTTTGCAAGTGCAAACACTGCAAATAATAAGAACTTGAAGTTCAGGCTAATTTTTAGATTATTCGGATGCCTCACATATATACTTGGATAGATGCCATAGTAATATTGATAAATTTTCAAAATTGCACTAAAATGAATACTTGGAATTTGCAACAGCTCTTGAAGGTAGGCAGTTGGGACCCAGGGATCCTACGACTTTCCTTCCAGTGTTCAATAGAGCACAAACTTACCAAGGCAAGCAAGACCAGCAGCAGAAGATGCCAAACCGGCAGCAGTAGGGAAGTTGTTATATGAAGCAATGTGAACATGCAGTTTTCCCCAATCCTTCTTTGATATTTTTATTCTCTTCTCCTCATCTTCAACATCATCAGCACGGCTGCGGATCTCTCTTAGACAGCTCTGGAATCTACCACTAGAAAGGGAAATCTCCTACAGTAGCCCAGAAATACAATAAAGAGCAAATCAACACAAAGCTAAGAGCTTCCTTCAAATGCTAAGAAAGACCCTTCTATTTCACAAGTCATGAAATATTCAGGTAGGAAATACAGTAATATTCTTGATCATGATACTTGAAAATTTTAATTTTTGGATTGATGAGTAAGGATATACACACTTCTAGCACTGTAATACAAATCATGAAGTGAAGCAGCTGGTTCAGTTCAGACTCTGGAAAAGGACAGTTAGTTCCCTTTAAAATCTCTTGAAGATCACTGGTCCTTAATCATGATGACTCATCAAAAGCAAAAGCGGAATCACAGAGATCTACAAAAGCATGTTCTGCTGACGAATCTAAAGGATTCAAAAAAAAAAAAACAGCCGAATTTGAAGCATACTCATTGTGCACTGACCAGACAGAATTACAAGCTGCATTCATCAAACAACAGCAAAAAAAAATCAAAAGCGGAATCACAATAATTTCACAGCACAATATTGAAAACATGGGATGCCTAGTAGAAATTGAAAGTTCGGAACCAATGTATTCTTCAGCAAACAAGCATAAGACCCAGAATTTTCCAAGCATAAGACCCAGAATTTTCCAAGCAATTCAAATATGGAGAAAAAAAAAATCAGAAAGCACGCATACTTTGCCATTGAGCCAAATCCGATCCTGGTTGAAGAAAGGACTAACGGCCACGGTTGTGGTGGTACACAGATGACTAGGGTCAAGAGTAACGCTGATACTATCATTCACCGGCAAAATTAGGGTTTCGTCTCTTTTTCCCCAATACTTGATTACAGCAATGTTGGTGGGCGTTTGAGCCGTCACCATTCTCACCCAATTCTCCGCCATTTCCAAACAATAATCACAGTTAAAAACAGATCAACCCAGATAAAAAAGACCCGAGCTTTTACTTTGAGTATGATCTGGGTAGAGCTTATCAGAGCTGGCGGAATTGAATCGATTGGGGAACCTTAAAAAGAGACGAATTGTGATCAGTTGTAGACTCGGGAATAAAATAAGAAGGAAAATGTTCAACGGGGGAGGGAGGTGGGGTTTTCACGTGGCCAGAAAGTCATTGTCGTTTTACAATCGGTCATTTTGAGGATGCTGGTGGGGGACCCCCTAGCATCCATGGAGGACTAATTTGGTCTGAGATAAGGTGCCAAGACGAGACTTTTTTTTTTGTTTTTTTTTAGATTATGCATGTTTTCACTTATGACGAAGTTACTCTATTCGCAGATTCATTGCTCTGGAAGAACAAAATCAGAGTTCAGGATCAATTGAAAATTCCACCTGCAATAGTTATTTTAGGCAAGAGAGACCATTCAGTACAGGCTGAGTTTAGACAACTTACCCCTCTCTAAAAAATTGAATTCCTTTCGACACCATCATTTTCTCTAAAGGGAAAAACGTTCAACTAGCGTTTTCTGCTACCTACTAGTACTAGTCATTGATAGGTGAGTGGAATGGACTCTTAGCTTCCGTTTGACACTAGTGAGATGGGCAACGGAATTGCTAGCGGAAACAGAATTCTCCAAAAAATAGCATTCTTTATGATATAAAGAGTCAATAGAATTCCATAGTTAGAGTGAAATTTCTCGCCTTGCACACTAAGAGAACGGACCGTTAGTCATTTAATCACAACACATCTCCTGAACGTTCAATGTATCAGATCTTGACTACATGTACTACAAGGCCCGATTTCTTCGACTAGCAAAAAACAATTTTGTCCAAAGTTTGACACTTTGACTACTCATCAAGTTAACCCAATAGCAATTCTTTTTCATAAACCTAAACAAAGGCAATTGTATAGAAAAAAACAAATCCTGTCACGTAACAATTCTTTTAATATATCATCCATTACATCACTACAAAGATGGGTGTCTTATACCAGACGTTTGAACAATATCTACTATAGAATGCATGGTGTCATGGTGATCTTGTGGGGGATTAGTTATGAAAGTTTGAGTTGTTTTATTGAGAAAATAATATCTACTATAAGGTGTTTAACGGTTCAGGTCGTCCGTAACTCGGCCCGGCCCGACTCGTAAATTACGGGTCGACTCGTAAAATCCGTAAAATTAAAACAATAACAATTTAAATTTAATTTTATTGTCTTTGTTTGGACTATGGAGTGTATATTTTTTTTTTCTTTGTGAGAGTCATTTCTATAATTTTATTACATTGGATATTAGTAAAATAATATTGTACAACCAAAAGTTTTTTTTTAAATATGAAAAACAACATTATTAAGCGCAATTATATAGTCGGGTTAAACGGGTTTTACGGGTCAACCCGTGACTCGACCCGTAAAACCCGTTTGACCTAGTCAAACGGGTCGACCCGTGACCCGACCCATTAAACCCGTAAAGTCTCGGGTCACATTTTTTCTATTTACGAGTCAACGGGTCGATCCGTGATCCATAAATCGAGTTACGGGTCGGGTCGGGTCGACCTGTTGGTCATCCCTAGTATAAAGCAAAACTTATGTCTTTGTTAATATTTGCGCCACCTCATCAACGTTGAATAAAAAAGGTTATTTATGTCACGTGATCAATGTTGAATAAAATAACGATTTTATTTTAACACTGGTAACTACCATTATATCTTATCCAATTTTTGATAGGTTAATTTATTTTTCTAATATGTATCAGTAGGATATCTTGCTAGAATCAATAGAAAAATGATTTTGGATACCTTTGATATCTTCCTTAATTGTGATATGAATATACTGTATAATTTTCAGATAAATGTTTTTAATTTTAGGTAAAAGTGATATTTTTTCATTTTTATGAAGATTCTACATAATTAACTAAAATAATAGATTTCACAATTGAAATTAAAAAAAATACGTATATAGGGGTCATTATCTTCTACGCGATGGTTCATGAATTTTAATCACCCGGTCCATGTATGACAAAGCGCGAAAATTGTGTAAACACTTGGGAAAAATAAAAACTCAATGATCAATCGTGGAACATAGAAGACAATTCAATTTCAAGCACATGTGCGGATATTATGACCATCTGTTTTCCCGCATTTGCCGCATCGCCTTTTTTCTGCCGCACTTGATGACATTGCACTCTCTCTACCACCCAACATTCGCTTACCGGAACCCTTGTTCTTAGGTTGTTCAGGTTGGTGCACATGAATCTCGCTGGGTACACTAATACCGGCTAAGGACTCAACACTCTTAGCATTCACTGATTTCTCACTGTATGAAGAACTACTACTAGCCACAAGTTTCTCTTTTTGCTCCTTAAGAACACGGGAAAACTCATGTAGCAATTGAGGACGGTCTTCTAGGATACCCAAGCAACTATAAAAATCTAATATCACTGAACTAGTTAAGGTTTGTGTTTCTTCCATAGCAACACACTGGTCAATAATGGTACCATCAATAGTAAAAATCGGTCTAATCGTTGCAGCTTTTGTCCAACGTGAAAGGATGAAATTTGCGGGAATTGATTCCAAACTGAGGTTCTTGAAAACCACAAACATATGGCGACAAGGTAACCCAATCCTTTGGAACATTCGACAACCGCAAATAACATCATTGTTAACCAGATTATGAGCAACTTGAACTTCAATCTCACCTTATTCCTTTATGCTGCAAATTTTACCTTCGGTTTCTCGAGCCAAGGTATCAACGCAACAGGTATAGCATGCAGAAACGATCTCAATCTGGACCTCATGAAACAAAAATTGTGTAGACTTCAGCTGCATGATGCTCTAGTTGTAGAGGTGTCTCAAGATCTGGAACCATATGAGTAGAATCATAGTTGAACTTGAATTAAGCATGTCTTTGAGAATCAGCATAGCCTGAAAAATTTGTTTGTAATATGGCCAAAAAAGTTATTCTGAACCTTTGATATGAAAGTAGTCCGAACTAAACCACCAAACATTTCATCTCTAAAATAAGCTGGAATCCAGAAACGTCGAAGGGAAAACATATCATTAAACCAACGTCTATTTGGGGAGGAGATATGACTAACCAACTCCAGCCACCTAGATTCAAACTCAGCCGGAACAATCTGATGACTCCACACTATACTGTTTAGTTGTTTCCTAAATTCATTCACATCACCATATTTGGTCTTTATCTTTCCACGCACTTTCATCATAATGTGCCACATACAGAGCCTATGGCGGGTCTGAGGAAACACCCTCTCAATAGCAACTTTCATGGCGGCATCTTGATCGGTCACCAAAATTCTTGGATCATGCCCCATTGCTTTTTTAAAGTGTTCAAACACCCAAACAAAAGATTCTATGTCTTCCTTGAGCAATAGCCCGACTCCAAATGTAACACATTTTTTATGATGATCAACGCCGGTAAAAGAAGCAAAGACTATATTGTACCTGTGATTTGAGTAAACATAACAGTTCATGATTCATGCTAATAGTTCATGCATTCGATCAAGGAAGTTCACAAATATTAACATAACAGTTCATGCATTCCAAGACGAGAGTTTAGAAGAATACCTGTTGGTCCTATACGTAGAATCAAAAGACACAACTTCACCAAATAATGAGAAATGCTTGCAGAAAATGGGATCAGTCCAGAATAACCTTGTCAAACGGTCAGACTTATCAACATCGTATGCGAAGTAAAACACACTACACATTTCCTTCTTTTTTCCGAACATATTAATCACCATCTAAGCATCGGAACCCTCAATGTAAGCCATCAAATCTCTTTTATAGTTTTTAAAATCAACAACTAAAACACCCACATTTGCAAAACCCCCTACAAGATGGTTGAACAACTTATGACTTGTTGTTGGACCAAAATTGGATTTCTCACAGGTCAACATGAAGTCTTGTGGCAAATGTCAAGCTTTCGGTTGCACTTTAGAATTTGTTTGTAAGCACCAGTGATAGGCTTGTGACTATGGCGCTCTACAAACTTCTTGACCACATAACCAAGCGTACCGACAAAACAGAATTTGCGCATCACATCCAACTCTGTTCGACACTCTTTTACGTTTGCCCGTGTTGTTTTTCCCGTCCTTGAACCCTTGACAATTACACAGCATATACTTGTGAAGGGTAGTCTTATCAGCTGGCTCCGTACGAGAACCACTATGACGGATTGACGGGCATCAAAACCACAAATAGAAGCATACCATGTGTAAAAGGATATGCCCTCATCCAAAGTGATAAAATGTTGACCTTCATGTGGTTTATACTCATTCGGACAAGTAGTAATGAAATATGAACAATCTTGCGATAAGTGGAGAATGTAGGCATCACTATCGTTCTCATCATCACCCAATGGGACTCCACTAATAGTACTTGTATCATTGTCATTCAATGAAGGTCCATCGGTACTAGCATCACCATCTGAATGAGAAATGTTATGATGGCCGGAACTTGATGAACAACCTACAAAAGAAACGTAAAAGCTATAAGTGAAGCAACATGAAAACACATAATGAGTACTACAAATGGGCAAATACGAGTATTCTTTTGGTTCACAAAAAATATCATTATGGTTCATAAATGTTCAAGTAAAGGTTCATTGGAAGCCTTTAAACGGTTCATGTGGATTAAGGCACGTTTGTTGAGGCATTTTGTCGAACTCATGGTGGGCAACAAGACAAGAATAAACTTTCACCATAACTATACAATCGAAACCATCAAAATTCAATTGTTCATGTTGTCATAACCTTCCAACAGTGCAAATTTAACGAGTTCACACAGAAGAGAGCGGATTAAAGCGAAAACATCCATAGAGCCAAAGGGATTTCCTAAAACTAGCTACACTTTCAAAAATCCCAAATCGTTTACCTATATCCATAAAAAGGGATTTGAAGGTCGGAGGAATCAGTTTAGGGAATGAAAAACAATTGAATTGTGTCGGAGAAGAGAGCCGAAGAGCCAAAGAGAGCGAATATGGAATGAACAAGAGCTCGCGCGACGAACAGATGGAACGAACAAGCACTCTACGCGAGCGTGGAGAAGAAGAATGAACAACACAAATACGCAAAGACGAAAATACCCCTTGTAGATAAACGCAATTTAAAATCCGCTTGTTAAATCTGTCCGTTAATTTTCCAAGATCCAACGACCATAAAATGTTCGCATTTTACACGTTATTGGCCGATCTCACCTGGTCACTAGTCTTCGTTTTAGTATATAGTTATGATGATGACGATGATACGTGAAAAATTCTAAAATTTTGGATGGTTTGTAAGAGTTTTAGTTGGTTAATTGAGAGAAAAGAATAAAAGTGATTTTTTTTTTGTGTAGAATTTGTCCAATCTCCAAAATCCATTATCCCGAATCCGTATCATATCATTCCTTGTCGGTTCAACCCGACCCGGACTCAATTCGGTACAAACCGACCAACCCGGGTCGCCCGGCTCGTGCTCCCGCCTTAACGCTAGGCAATTCCACTCAGTTCCTCTGCCGACTGCCGTAGCTCAAAGTAGCACTCCAAAAACCCTAAAAACCCTACCATAACAACATGAACAACTCACCTGAATCCTGATCCTTTCTTCCTCCCCCCTTGCATGATCTTCTTCTCCGTATCGCTAATTTATATTTTTAGTCTTTTATCTTTCACTTTGGAGTCCAAAGATGCTTCCTTTCATTCCGTTCATCGCCAACCAGGGCCAGGGACACAATGGAGCCCCTCAACAGGTTTGTTTTCATTCATCGTTCAAAGCTGCTGATTTGAATTTCCAAATTGTTTTGGGTTTCTTCTAGTAGGACTTCTACGTTAGGGTTAGGCTTGAAATTGAAATTGTTGTGTTGTCTAGCAGGCTAATGGAAATTCTAACAACGGTATGCCGAATTCTAACAACGGCATGTCATCCCAAGGGCAATCTCAAATGCCTTTTAACCCAAACCCTCAAAATCCAGGTCCCTTCAACAGCCCTAATTTTTACATGGGGCATAATAGTCTGCCTCAGCAGAGCCAAGGTGGATTTGGCTTACAAAACCCGAATGCGCTTGGAGGTTTGAATGGGCCCATTCTGGGGAATTTGCTTGCACAGAATTTACTGTCTGGATTGCTTGCAAATGGTTCCATGAATGCTTTGAATCCAAATGCCGGTGGTTTGGTGAATGCCCAATTAGCTCTACAAAACCAGTTGCAGAATGTCAATCAGCTGCTTAGCATGGCGCTTTCGGCTCCTTCACAACAACAATTGGGTTCTTTCAATGCTCCATTTGCTGGAAATCCGCCGCAACCTATGCTAGCACCCAATGGGAACTCATTTAATCATGTGGGCAATGGAAATGCACACTCTTTCGTGCCACCAAATTCCAGTCCAGTTATGAGCTCTCCTCAGGTAGCTTTCTGTCTTATAATTTACTGTCTTCACCTTATGTTTTCCAACGCCATGTTAAGGTACACCTTTAATATATTTCAATGGCCATATTCACCAAAGCATTGTGCATAAAAGCTTATGAATTTTGAATTAGTTAGCTTCAGCCCTAGTTATGTCAGTGCAGCTGATCTTTTCCATTTTAAGTCAAAAGACTCAAAACAAAGTCTCTTTTCTATTTTTTTTTTATGTTCTTACAGAAGCAATCCATGATGCATAAGGTTTTTTTAGCAGAGATGATAATCTGTGAACTGCATCTAGTTTCTGTTTTCTTGCTAATTTCTTGTTCTCTTGGACGAGGAATTTGGTTGGCTCTGCTTTGCCTTGTCTTTGCTAGTGAAATACCACTCCATTTTAAGAGAGGAACTTCATTCAAATTTACTGGCTACGCATATAGAGTATAGATCTAGCCCATGCAGATATGTAAATTATGAATATAAATTTACCACTGTCACTTTCTGCAGGGAATTCAGGGTAACAAGGACAGGGTGAATGTTTCAACTCCAAACCACAGACAAAATACTCAAAATAGATCTTTCAATAGGGATCATAAGGGAGGGGCATCTAACTGGAGGTATGTCTTATGCAATACATAACCTTTTGGTATTGGGAACGACAGTTATATACTGGTCCTGGCTTTTACAGGGACAGGTCTCAGAATGCACAGAATCAGTACCCCCAGAAAATGAATGGAAGGTCTCAGAATGTACAGAATCAGTACCCCCAGAAAATGAATGGAAAGCCAAACTTCTCTAATGA
The DNA here is from genome assembly GCA_963924305.1 of Polygonum maritimum. Taxonomy (NCBI): domain Eukaryota; kingdom Viridiplantae; phylum Streptophyta; class Magnoliopsida; order Caryophyllales; family Polygonaceae; genus Polygonum; species Polygonum maritimum. Next base: position 26,725,939 of record OZ002736.1, read on the forward strand.
AAGTAGACAAAAAGGTCTGCATTTTAACCACTTCATGCAAAGCTGATTTCTTTTATCTATTTTTCTATCCATGGTTAATGATAGGATACCTTCTTAATAGGACATCCATCCTAAGCAGTGTAGTTATGTGAAGTACTTTTAGTTTGCCAATTTTTACCTTCTTGAAAAGAGGCTCCCTGGATGCATGCAGGTGTATGTAGTTTAAGCTATAAGGTATAATGTGATCCATTGGTGTTTATGGGAAATATCAGCCATTTTGGCTGAGTTCGTTCAGTTCGTTATTTAAATTCAAAGATCTCCTTAGTATCTGAAGAATGTTCTTGTCTAGTCATGTAATATTATGCTCTTTTTTACAATAACCACATGCTTAATGGTTTGGCTCTGAATCAGAATTTAGACTATCAGAGATTTATTCCTTGTGTTATTTCCTTATGACACAGGCAGTATTAGGGATGGTGGCGCAGAACTTGTGCACAATTCTAGAAATGATTCAAATGGTGGTAAGAGCAGGTAATTCATTCCCTGGCAAGTAAATATGGCATCTGCTCAGGAAGTCATAATTCCTCTATTTCGATATGGCCCTAAACTAGACAAAGTGTGATATTTAAAGTCAATACTGACTTGTTCTTGCTGTCTGTCACCATCAGTGCTTGCGTTGTTTCATTCGCTTTTCTTGCTTACTGAACAACAGTAAAACACTACTAGGATTTGCTTGTTTTAAACTTTTACTTTCCTATAAATGCAGATCACTTGTGATGCAGTATTCAGATAAAGAAATACAGCAATGGCGAGAAGAAAGAAAGAAATTTTATCCTACAAAAGCCAATGTGCAAAAGGTTTGGAATAAGTGCTGAAATTCTTTGTGAAATCCGAACATTTGCACCATCTAATGATTGTGCCACTTTCCTACCAGAAGCAGCTTCCTGATGGAAACTGCTCCCGAGATGCAGAGCAAGAAGCAGAACTACGGCGACAGGTAAAGTTTTTTAGATCCGTGAAGAGAAATTTCAATACTTCATGTGGGCCCATGTTTGTTGTCTGGTATAAGGTTTACTGAGTGACCTCAGTGTTCATGTTCAAAGCATTACTTCTTCAGTCGGATCAGAAGTATATGGATTTTCCTGCTTCATGTTCCCTTTTAAAAAACTCAGTATAAAATTCTAGTTTCTTTCTTTTAGTTATCTTTGACGGATTCCTTTTCAGTGGATTATCCAATGTTGAAGATAAATTTAAATTTGTGCATGTAGATCTGTTTCCCTGTAGTCACATTTTGTTTTTTTGAATTGGATTACATTTGACATTCTGAAAGATTACTTGTTCATTTCATGCCATAATGCGTACTGCTCATTCAAGATGCCTAGGATTTGATGATCAAATAACTTTGAAACTTGTGGTACTCTACAATTACATAACTCAGTTGGTTGAAACTAAAGTTTCAAATAACATGGCAATTCCATGACTTAATCAATGGAAGATCGTAAGAATTCTCCCTGGTAAAGGCCCATGAGTACAGTAACTTTTATTTTTCACATTTGACACTCCTGAATCTTTAAATCTGCTGCTCTATACACTTGTTTTAGCATTCCTGAAGTTGTAGTTGTCTAAATTTTTGAGGTTCTATCTTTAATTGGGCTACTCCCCAGAAGCATGCACTAAAATTATTCCCTACTCTTTCTTAACATCTTTGCAGCAACTCAAGACCATACTGGCAAAACAGGCGGAGTTGGGGTTTGAAGTTCCAGAAATACCACCACATTACCTATCAGATGCAGACACCAAACAGCTTGGAAGTGATCAAAGGAAAAGGCCACACAAACCAAACGATAGGTTCCAAAACAGGTTTAATAACAAAAGGGGGAAGTTCGACCACAACAAGCCCCATGGAAAAGGTGCACCCTTTCCTTCGAAACAACAGAGACAAAGAAACGACATCAGTACATGGAGGAATCAGGTGAACGCAAGGAAGCCAACGCTTCTGGAGAAGCTGCTGACATCAGATGTGAAGAGAGACAAATATCATCTGCTGCAAGCGTTTAGGTTCATGGCAATGAACTCGTTCTTTGAAGACGAGAACAAACCACTAGAGTTCCCAAAGGTTTTCGTGAAAGAGGCGGCACCTGATGCAGCCGATCCGGTCAAGATTGAAGAATTGATTGCTAGTGAAGACCCTTTTGATGAGGAGATTGTGAAACATGAGGGTGAAGAAGGTGAAGTTACTGATTAGATGATTTTGGCATTTTGTATGTATGATATAATATATGTAATGTAAGGTGGTTCCTGAACAGGAGGGTTTAAAACTTTAACTCCGGAGAATGTATTTCCAATGCCATCAAACATGGTTTTGCAATCATTAGTGTTGTTTAGGAACAAGAGCACTTTCGATCATGGACTTGATATTGCTATTGTAAAGGCTGCATTCCACACTAACGCGTACATTAATACCCTAGAAAGACGCCTAAATTCAAGCATTTGCTATCAGTTCCATCCAGTGATTTCTTAATGGCAGAATGCAAGCATTTAGACCTGTCAAAAGGTGACCCGACCCGTAAACTTGAGATCCGACACGAAATTTCTGGGTTTCAACCCGAAAATTTGAACCCGAAACCCAGTTTAAACCCGAACCCGGTAAACCTGAAAATTTGTGGGTTAGGGTCGGGTCAAACCCGCTGGGTGAAGAAATCTATAAGGCGGAAAACTTACTTTAGAATACACTCTAATATAATGACTTACTTTAGAATACACTCTAATATAATGAAATGACAGATTGACGGGTAATTGTGCACCCAAAATTTTTAATTATATTACAATATATAAAATTTATTTTAGAAAATTATGATATATTTTATTATTAAAATATTTAAAAATAATATTTTGCTATTATATTTTATTATTTAAATACTATTTTATTTAAATTTTGGTAAAAAAATTGATACTCTTGACCTGTTGGGTTGATCCGACCCGACCCGAAAACCCGAACCGACCTGACCCAGTTTGACCCGTAACCCGATTGACCCTGACCCGAACTCAACCTGAACCCGGAATGGCCCGACCCGAACCCGCTCGACCCGAACCCGCCCGACCCGAACCCGATTGACAGGTCTACAAGCATTTGTTATCAATGATAGTTCAAATGACATTAGAGGCTTCTAATATAGTCTAGCATATAAGATTAACAAATTATTATTTCTTGTATTATCATGCTAATGACTACAGATAAAATACTATACATACGTAGTATTCATGGCACATATGTAATAGGTTAGTAAGTAGCCCAAGAAAATATTGAAAGTATCATAGTTGACAAGTTGATCGATAAGTGCGTGTCCAAATACCAAAAGAAGTTTTTGACCAAAAAAACAATTTCCAAAAGAAGTTTAGTCATTATGAGCTTCTTAGCTGAGTTGATCGAAAGTGGTTCCACATCACGAAGATGTTGATGTGCAATTGCGCATCCATTATGAATATATGAATGGGTGCTTTCTAGGCTTATCAATACATACCAATTCATAGCAAATTAAAGTAACACTAGGATATAGCCTCTTTTTTAGGTACGAAAAGAAGGTACACTCATATTTCACTTTCATAAAGATCGTCTCGTATATAACATGGTTTTTAATTCTTTATTTTTGAAACATTTATCGAGTTGATCTTTATACAAGATTATTTCATACAGACTATACAATAAACATAGTTTAATTATATATGAGTTTTCGTTTCGAAGTGGTATTGTAAATAAATTAATGGGAAATTCCTTTTGGTATCATTGTTGTCTTGATAATTTCTTTTTTTGGTCGAAAATAAAAGTTATTTCATTTGGTACCCATATGGTTTATACATTTTCCTTTTCATAGCCAAAACTCTATTTAAACCCATTTTTCATCCAAAAAAAAATATTTTTCATTTAAAACTTAAATAAAAACGAATTTACTTTTGCTTGCAAAATATACAATTTGTAGACTATATAATATACAATTGGATGAAAATTTTCAACAACCTTAATTTTTTGGGATTAATTTGGACCATTCTCAATTTAATAAATCATAAAAAAATATTACTAAGCAAATTCACAAATCCCAAAACTCAATATATTTTTGGACCATTCTCAATATGTTTTTGATAACGTGTATATGTGATATTAATAAATTACAAATCCCAAAACTCATTAGTTTTAAATATTCAAAGTTCACGAGTTAACTTTTTGATGGAAAATATTTTAATTTAAATTTTAAATATTCAAATATTTTCATAGCAAATCCGTTTTTATTTAAATTTTAAATGAAAATTAATTTTTTTGGATGAAAAATTGGTTTAGATAGAGTTTTGGCTAAAGAAAGGAAAGTGTATAAATCATATGGTTACCGAAAGGAATAACTTTTTTCATAGGACACGAAAAGAAATTGTCAAAACCACAAGGCTGTCAAAAGAAATTTTCCTAAATTAATTGGTTCACTTATGATCAAGAAAAAAATGCCATGATTTTTTCCGCACGATGCCAATAAGACTTTTGTAATACTCTATAGAGTAGTTAAACATATTAAAAAAATGTATGGGTTTGTCATTAGGTGCAATTTATATATCAATGTGTTACAGTGCAAATCGGAATTGCCTTTGGCTTTTAGTTTTTGGGTTTGTTATTTTATAAGCTTTATCCGGTCTAGTGTAAAGCCCGGTTTACTCGTTGTTGGGCAACCTAAGTAGCTAATATAAGCTCACCCTTTGTAATGTTTTGAATCAGGAATGAAAACACTTTCTTCTTTTAAATCTCTCAATCTCTCATTGAATCACTGATTCCATCACAGGTATACCTTTTCGGTTGGTGTTTCTAATCTCACACTAACCCTAGGTTATCTGAAATCGGGTTCTTCAAGCTCTCCAAACTCCAAACTCGGTTCCTATCCGGTTACTCCGTATCACAATGTTAATTACGATTATAGTACGTGTTTGGCACCTTTGTACTACGTATGCCTGAAAAGTTTACAAAAATTGAAATACTGTTACAAAGAATGAAATCTTAAGCTGTAAGAAAAGCACGCCGTCCACTATAGAAAAAGAAAATCCACATTGTATTTCCAGAAAAGCAATTGCATAGCAAGTTAACAATCTTGTATTCAAAACAAAACAAACCAAACTCTTCTAGGTTACGTATCAATGAATAAAATGAAATCAGGGAATCAACCATTCATTGCTAGAATGATTTATTTCCATTTATTTTGGAATCATGGATGAACTCTTATTTCATACGAGGAAGGTTAATAAAAATTTTCAAGTTTTAAAATGTTTATGCTTGTTATATTTTGAGTCGAATTTGAATAAATAAAGACTCTTATACATAAACTTCACAGTGGATAACCTTCGGGCATTCAGTCAAAACAGTTAAGTCTCCAAGAATAGTACCCAAAGGTTACCGGTTCGACTTTCATGGACAATGCCCTCAACCAAAAAAAACTTCACACTGGATATTGTTGAGTTTTTCCATCAAAAAATATATGTATGATAAGATCTTACCTTCATTTTTTTTGTATATTTTCTATGACTAGAAAAATGGTGCAAATGTAATTTTTTTATCATTAATTAATTTAATATAACTGTAACAATATTCTAAGTTAATTTGGAATATCTATTAGATAACTATTAAAACTACTTTAATAATCATAAAAGCATTTTAGAAGTTTGACAATTTTGTTACATTGGTTGATCCGAACTAGCATAAAATAAGTGAACTCTTGATCCGATTAACTCATTAATTTTAACAACTGACTAACCCAAGTGATGATAGTCTCAAAACGCTCATATGATTGCCACTTAATTAACTTCCACCTTAGTTTCTATTGCCTTTCACTTCTAGGTTTTGAACTAGTTTTGTTGTCAATTCTTTCATGATACCAAAACCCAAGAACGTTAACAATTTTCCCTTTTAGATATGAAAATTGGGATTCCTTATTCTAGAAAGAATTCCAGGGATCAAATTCATCCACAATGTACAAAATTCCATCATTTGGTGTATTTTCACAAACTATTTTTTTTATCCCTTTGTGTCCCTTTCTAGATTCACATCTTTGAACTAGAGCTCTCAAGTCTCAATACACAAGAAAAAAGAGAGGCCTTTTCAACTTTATAATACTACTTGATTTTCCAATTGATTTATCTTTTTTTCTTTCCTTTAGGAGGTGGTGGTGTTTGTCGCCAGCCATTACGATTAATGACTCCCTCTCCTGCTTTCATGCCAATTCATCCTCTCAAAAATGCCATTGACCCTTCCAATTTTTGGAACCCAATTGCCCTTTGCGACATATGAACAAGAGACCCATTCAGCGGCTTCAACAAGAACAACTACTCCGACAGCGACTCACCGGATCCTCCTCCTCCTCCCATTCCCCCTTCGAATTCCCACACTCTTCCTCACAAAACCCAATTTAGGGAATTCTTCGCCCCCAATTCTCTAAACCCTCTCTTTTTCTCTTCTTGCCTATGTGATTCCACGATTTGCACATCAACTGTTTGTGTTAATGCCTGTGAGAACTCCACAGCTGTGGAATCGTGTACGCGCTGGAGTTTAAAGGCGAGAGCTTTTCGGTTTACAGCTGCGCTTAAGCTGTGAGCTCAATTGCCCTCTTCTAGTTGTGTGTGTGTGATTGCAAATCTGCAATCTCTGTCTTGATCTGGCGATTGTGATCTCTGGGAACTGGGTTTCGGCCTACGATCTCGTGGAGTGTTTGATTGTTTGATGCTCTCTCATTAGGTCTCTGATCTCGGAACCCATGGCCTCAGACCGGCCGCTGTTCGTGCCGTCTCCGAGATCAGTGGGCGCCCAAGATCAGCCCTCGGTCAATACTCTCTCCGATCTCCTGAGGCCTGTGCCCGAGCTTAACCCCATTGACAACTTTTTGACATCCTCTTCTCGCCGGAGCGTCTCCTCCTACCAATCGAGGATCTCAGGTGCAACCTCTGTGAGGGAGGTGGGTTTTGATGATCTGGATGGCAGGCATACCAGGTTTGAGTCTAGGAGGGCTGAGACAGAAGTGTTGGGTTTGTCCCAAAAGGAGATGACTGATGGAGATGCAAGGTTGATTTATATTGATGATCCCGTAAAGACCAATGAGAAGTATGAATTCACTGGTAATTTGATCCGAACGTCTAAGTACTCTGTTGTCTCATTCTTGCCTAGGAATTTGTTTGAGCAGTTCCATAGGGTAGCGTACATATACTTCCTCATCATAGCTGTTCTGAATCAAATACCACAGTTGGCAGTCTTCGGCCGAGGGGCCTCAATCATGCCATTGGCTTTTGTCTTACTGGTTTCTGCCATTAAGGATGCCTATGAGGATTTCAGGAGGCATAGGTCTGATAACATTGAGAATGGGAGACTTGCTTCAGTGCTTGTCAATGGCCAGTTTCAACCCAAGAAGTGGAAGCACATTCAAGTTGGTGAAATATTAAAGGTCTCTTGCAATGAGACTCTTCCCTGTGATGTAGTTTTGCTTTCTACAAGTGACCCCACTGGGGTGGCCTATGTGCAGACTATTAATCTGGATGGAGAGTCGAATCTGAAGACAAGATATGCGAAGCAGGAAACCCTTTCTAAGAACCCAGAAAAGGAAAACATTTGGGGTGTGATCAGATGTGAGCAACCCAATAGGAACATTTATGGATTTCTGGCTAACATGGAAATTGAGGGGAAAAGGATGTCATTAGGGCCATCAAATATCATCCTCCGAGGTTGTCAGCTAAAGAATACTGACTGGGCAATAGGTGTGGTGGTATATGCTGGTTGTGAGACCAAAGCTATGCTCAATAGCTCAGATGCTCCAACTAAGAGGAGCCGGCTTGAGACAAAAATGAACCAAGAGATCATTTTGCTCTCTCTGTTTCTCGTTGTTCTCTGCAGCATAGTATCCACCCTTTTCGGTATTTGGTTGGTTCGCCATAAGGACCAGCTCAACGATATGCCCTTCTATAGGAAGAAGACTTATGCTGGAAAGGCTCAAGATTATCACTATTATGGGTGGGGACTGGAAATATTCTTTAACTTCTTCATGTGTGTGATTGTGTTCCAAATCATGATTCCCATCTCTCTGTACATATCAATGGAGCTTGTTCGGGTTGGTCAGTCATACTTCATGATTCGAGATGCCAACATGTACGACGAGGCCTCAAATACAAGTTTTCAGTGCAGGGCATTGAATATCAATGAGGATTTAGGACAAATTCGGCATGTGTTCTCTGACAAAACTGGTACATTGACTGAAAACAAGATGGAATTTAGATGCGCAAGTATATGGGGAGTGGATTATAGCTACGAGGATGCTAGTGAGCCAACAGATCTAGATAGCCATTGTATTCAAGGTAATGGGTTTTAGTTATTATAAATTTTTATTACTTTATGTCGAAGACTGCTTTCTTCTTTTAAACCTGTTTCCCTTGTGTTTTCCTTCTGTTTTGTTCTTTTGGCGCTACCAGTGGATGGACAAGTTTGGAGGCCAAAGGTGAAGGTGAAGGTCGATACTGAACTTCAGAGACTAGCAAAGATGGGGAGGGAAATGGATGAAGGGAAACATATTTATGATTTTTTCCTTGCACTAGCTGCCTGCAATACAATTGTCCCCATTGTTACAGATTCGCATAATCCGGCTGTGAGAATAATAGATTACCAGGGGGAGTCTCCAGATGAACAAGCTCTGGTATATGCTGCTGCTGCTTATGGTTTTGTGCTCATGGAAAGAACTTCGGGACACATAGTTATTGATGTTCAAGGAAAGAGACAAAGGTGATCTAAAATTGCGTATACTTGCAACGTCTTTAGCTATCTTACATCCAAGTTATTAGTGCTGTGGTTTGTTATTTACCCATATTGGTAGTTGTTTTTAATTTTGTTATAGCTGAATCTTATATTTTAGGATATCAAAGATAAGGGTTCTATATGTCTTGTTGTAAACGATTCTGTTTTAAACTCACAAACATGTCTGCTTCGGAAAAAAAAAACTGGAGGATTAAAAACTACCCATTGAGTTCCTTAAGGTTTAGTATCTGGTTCAGCATGACCTTCTAGATCTAGTTTGTCATGAATGACTGAGTAGTTACTCTGTCGCAGAACAGTAGTCAGTGAGCATCAAATTTCTGCTTATAGTTTATTTCTGATTGAAGAAGCAGCACTTGTGTATGGAGAACTTTTGTGCCTTTTTCTTTCCTCTGAATTTGCATATGGAAGTCTTATTGCTTGCTGTTTCCTCTGGCTTTATTTCCTGGACTTTGCAGGCTGGATGTTTTGGGAATGCATGAATTTGATAGTGATAGAAAGAGGATGTCGGTTATATTGGGATGCCCGGACAAATCTGTGAAGCTCTTTGTAAAAGGTGCTGACTCAACAATGCTCAGCATAATTGAGAAATCATCGAACTCAGATGTGATATCTGAAACTGAATCCCACCTTCACAAGTACTCTTCGTGTGGTTTGAGGACACTTGTTGTTGGAATGAAAGAACTAACTACTCTGGACTTTCAGCAATGGGGAGCTTCCTATGAGTCAGCTAGCACTGCTTTGATTGGAAGGGCTGCTAGACTTCGTCAGGTTGCTGGTGAAATTGAGAATAATCTGTCCATATTAGGTGCCACAGCAATTGAGGATAAACTACAAAAAGGAGTACCAGAGGCAATAGAATCTTTAAGAAAAGCGGGCATTAAAGTGTGGGTATTGACCGGGGACAAGCAAGAAACTGCCATATCAATCGGGTATTCTTCAAAGCTCTTGACTGGTGAGATGACCCAGATCCTAATACATAGCAACTCAAGGGAATCTTCTAGACGACGCTTGGATGAAGCATTAGCATCAGTAACTAGACATGGGGAAAGTTCAGCCACTGTAAATGCACTAATCATTGATGGTACCAGCCTCGTTCACATTCTTGACTCTGAACTTGAGGAACAGGTAAATATCTACCAAGGGTGTGTTTGGATTATGTGTTACAATGCTGGTTCCTGCATTAAATCCTGTAGTGCAGTATAGTGAGTAAACTAAACGCACCCCAATCATCTCATTTCTTTCTAATATGTTTAAACCTAGATCATATGCTGACTTAAGAATATTTTCATTTGTTGGGTATGTGACCATCCCATAGCTCTTCCAGCTGGCGAGTCATTGCACTGTGGTGCTGTGTTGCCGGACGGCTCCTCTCCAAAAGGCAGGAGTTGTTGCCCTCATGAAGAATAGAACAGATGATATGACGCTTGCAATTGGTGATGGTCAGTACCATTCACCACCTTAATGCTCCCTTTGTCTTTTTTTTTCTGCGCTGGTTTTTGTTTGTGCATTTGCAATTATTTTGTTCCCTCGAATATGTTTAAATATTGAACATGAATTTCAGGTGCAAATGACGTGTCTATGATCCAAGTGGCTGATGTTGGAGTTGGAATTAGTGGCCAAGAAGGACGACAGGCTGTCATGGCATCAGATTTCGCTATGGGGCAGTTCAGATTTCTAGTGCCTCTTCTGTTGGTTCATGGACACTGGAATTACCAAAGAATGGCATACATGATATTATACAATTTCTACAGGAATGCAGTTTTTGTTCTCGTATTGTTCTGGTGAGTGTTTTTTGAATGTGGACACTCTTTGTTCATTATATATAACACTTTTTAAACAGAGCCTTAGCAGTTCTAATTATAATGACATTTCTCATTGTAAATAGAAACCACTATGGCTTTGTTTTGGCATATCACTTTATAATGACATCTCTAATTAAAATTACGTCTTATCAAATTGTAATCGGTCAAAAAATGGGGAGAAAAAAGAACTTTGATTAAAAGACGTAAAAAAACATGTTTTTATACCAAACACATTTTTTGACAATAGGTTATCATAATTGAAAATGTGATTTTAATTCCAAGTCCTTTACTCTTGTAGGTATACACTCTTTACAGCTTACACTCTGACAACTGCCGTAACAGAATGGAGCAGTGTGTTGTATTCTGTCATCTATACGTCTTTCCCTACTGTCATTGTCGGTGTCCTTGACAAGGATTTGAGTAGAAAAACTCTCTTAAAGTTTACTCGGCTCTATGGACCTGGGCAGCGGGAAGAATGCTACAACACAAAGCTGTTTTGGCTTACAATGCTGGACACTATATGGCAGAGTGTGGCCATTTTTTTCATCCCCCTACTTGCATATTGGCAGACAGACATTGATGCATCGAGCTTAGGAGACCTTTGGACGATTGCAGTTGTGATCATAGTCAATTTACACTTAGCCATGGATGTTGTGAGATGGAACTGGACTATCCATCTTGCTATATGGGGATCTATAGTGGCGACCCTCGTATGTGTCATGATTATTGATGCTGTGCCTGTCCTGCCTGGTTATTGGTATGTCCCTTCCATCGGTTTTCCTTCTTCTTTTTCTGAAAATGGTTACATTCTTCATAACTCCTAATTCTCTATTTTGCATGACTTTCTTGGCAGGGCTATTTTCAATGTCGCGTTTACCAACTACAAAGGAATCGGGTCGTTCTGGCTTTGTCTACTCGCAGTTCCGATAGTTGGCATGATACCGCGTTTTCTGATTATAGTAACAAAGCAACACTTTAATCCCAGTGACATTGATGTTGCAAGGGAAGCAGAGAAGTTTGGGAAACTTAAGGATTGGGAGAGTGCAGAAACCGAGTTGAGTCTAATAGCTTCAAAATCAAATCATCCTCAAAGGTTATGAGGTAAAAATTGTCATCTTTTTTCCCGGTTTGTGTAGAGAGGAAAAAAAAGGGAATATATGCATTTTTCTGGCTTCGGTTTCTGGTTGTTGGAATTGGGTTGAGGGAAAGATGCTTGATTCCCCATATAGCTAGATGTAGGGATTCTTTTCTATCCAAAGGGTAGTCTTTGTAACATCTTTTAGGCTTTGCACTTTCCCCCAATACTTGTCTTTGTAACCTCGGCCGATAAGCATTGCGTCCCCATTAATTTGATATTGTGGGTTCATATTCTCATGTCGATGTATCGAAGAGAAAAGCCTGTCATACTTCTTTGTAAGAGTGTAAATTACAGTTCATATTATACCAAGTTTTCAGCATCATTTTTTCTTGCAATCTTGCACCTTTATTTCGTTTGAGACATTGGAAAGGATGAGGAAAATGACTTGTAGTTGTTCTGATCCTTGCTAACACATGATGGTTAACTATTATGTCATTGAACTGATCTTTACTCAATGGCGTCGTTTACATAAATAATAAACGGGCCACAAAGTTTTTATTTATTTATAAGAATTCTGTTATGAGCAGTTGGAAATTTCAGTTGCTGGGATTTGCAGAAGAGCTGAAGGAGTAGGAAATCCAAGCCCCGAGCGCGACGATCACCATGACAGCTACTCCCATGTTCACCACAAGCTGCCTGTCCTCCTCCAACCCCCTCAAACTCATACTTGTCTTTCTTTTTCTGTACTTCTCTTCCTCCGTCAACCCTTCATACCTCTTTGATGCTTCAGCAGCCTGAGCAGCGTTTGTTGTTACTGGCGCCGTTGGCGGCGTTGGAACATTCGATTTGGTCATCCACCTGTCCGAAGCAATCGGATCCTTCGACGGTGCTGTAATATTCGACTCGGTCGTCCACCTATCGGAAGCAATCGGATATTTCGGCGGCGGTGGGATATTCGATTCGGTGGTCCACCTATCGGAAGCAATTGGATCCCTCCGTGGCATCGGATTAGGTTGCGGTAGCGCTTGTAGTAAGCCCGGTGGACTATATTTTGCTCCCGGTGGTGGTGGCAGTGGCAACGACGGCTTTGGATAAGGTTCGAATTGCGGTTTCTCGTGCTCTCGTGGCTTTGGATGGATGCTCGGAGTGTATCTCGCCGCCTCCGGCTGCGGGAGAGGAGGTTGAGGAGTTGGCCGAGGCGGCTGTGGAGGTGACTGTCTGTATCTCGGTTCAGGCGTCCGTGTCCGTGGAAGAGCGGCCGGTCTCAATGGGGCTGTCTGCGGACGCGGTGGAGGGAGATCTTCTGGTCTCGGCATTGCCGCTGCCGGCCTCCGTGGTGTCGCCGGCGGCGTCTTCTGTGGAGGACGAGCTGCCGGTCTTGGTGCAGCCGCTGGTTGTGAAGGAAGAGGAGGAGCTAACGGTCTTGAAGGAACTGGAGGCGGTGGAGGAGCTGGCCTCGGTGGAGCCGGTGGCGATCTCTCCGGCGTTGTGGCCTCGTCGGAGAAGCCGGCCGGAGACGAGGATTGAGGGGAGGCCGAGTAGATCTTCTTGGGCATGGTGATTCGGAGGACTCCGCCTTCGAATTTCGCTCGAGTTTGAGTAATTTCGCAGTTCGCCGGCACGGGGACTTCTTCCGAGAAGCGGCTCCAAGTGTTGCCGGCGACCAGGCGCTCGCCGCGGACTCGGAGCATTCCCCTGTTGCTCTCCGCCACAATCCTGATCTGCTCCTTCAAAAAGTCTAACCACCAAATTAAGCCAAACAACACAATCACCGGTCATTAAACCCATTCCCTCGTTACAATGCGATGTCATGATTAAATTTGGATTGAAAAATTGGCGTGGCTTACTGGGGAGGTGAATGTATACGGTATGAGCTTCGGCGTCTTCCTTGGACTCCATTAGAGGGCTAAAATCGTCGTAGACAGGACGAGCGCTGAGCCGTGGGCGGTTGGTTGAAGCAGCAGGACCTCGAGATCGCATGTTCATGGCCATTCTTGCTTGAGATCGATTGAATTGGTTTGTGGGAGATATTTCCTAGGGAGTTATGATCCATGTGCTTATATAACCATCTGTATAACCAAGGAAGAAGATGAATGAGGGGTTTTGGAGGGTGGGGTTTTCTTGTGGATTAAACTATACCAAATTGGTTGGAATGGGTCATTTGGGGGTTGATCCATGGAGGTGCAGTTTCCTCTCCAAATTGGAGTTCTTTGTTTGGAGTTTACTCTTTCTTTCCGAGTCAGCTATCCCCTCAATTCCAGCTTAGTTTTTGCCATCATATAAGAGACCGGTGATTGTAAGTTACAATTACGGGTCTCTTAAATTAAACTAGGATGAAGTTGTAAAATATGAAAATTACCCACAAATTTTGAAAGTCACCCATTAAAAACAAGATTGCACATAATCATCCATAATTGATAATGCTAGGGTGCGTTTGCAATGCATTTTAACTTTATAAGAGAATAACAGGAGGGTTCTGTGGAGATGACCAACTCATGCGCCTCAAACTACAATGTGGATTTTTGATCACAAAGCTATAATACGTATAATTCTGATCAGTCTACATTGCAAAGTTGATGTTTTTGTTTCTAAGGTGAACGATAGAGGACAACATTACAACAATGTTACCAATGAGTTCAGCAACAAATGATGGAATAGTATGTGTAAATCTTAACCAAATACCATGGAGTTGAAAAAATTTCAGAGCAAATGCAGCATTGAAAGCTAAGAGATAAGGTATATGATATGACTTGCTTGTAGCAAAGTATGTGATAGGAAAATATTCTATCTACTCACTCAACATTATGGCATCTTCGGCATGAATAGCATTGATATATAGTTATTGACTTCATCATGATTGAGAAAATGAAGAAATAGTTATTTATATTATAGGTTTATTATAATTTATTATAATAAGCTAGATTAAATCTCATTTTTATATTCCTTCCATATAAAAATAAACTTTTTTAATATAAGTTGATTAAAATCTCATTTATATATTATTTCCATACATAGATATTGTGTTAAATATAAAGTTTAGTAATAATATTTTATATTATTTTAAGTGGTGCATTTATACCCGTCAAACGGATTGGCTCCATCGGATTCGGGTTCGGTTCAATCAGATTACTGGTTAAGCCGGTCGGGTCATAACATGTTATCGTACGAGTTTTGATTGGTCAACTCATGAAGAATACCAACTTTTTAAGATTATTAATATTATATTATGATTGAATAATAACATTTTCAATGATTTTTTATAATAAAATATATCATAATATTTAAAATCAAAATCATTTATTTTGCATGCATAATAAATCGGGTCAATCCAATAGGTCGAATCGGGTTTGGATTCAACCCAATCACATTCGGGTTAATCGGGCTCAGTTTATTTCAGATCTAAATTTCGGGTTTTAAGCTTCTAATTTCAGGTCGGGTTGGATGGATGTTTCAGGTTGCATTGAGTTTTGAGAGCTTTAAATGCATTCAGATGACTATATACAGATGACTAAATGCATTCAATGCATTTAGGCCCCACTTGGTATGCTGTTGGAATCGGATTTGAATCAGGAATCGGAATGAACCATTCCTCAGACATGTTGTTTGATATACTATTGGAATGAACCATTCCAGATAATTTCGGTTTGAAATTCTTAAGGTTTAGAGTTCTTAATTATGATTTTAAAGGTTTATAGTTATTAGAATTTATAAAATGAAGTTTATAAACTTTAAGATTCAAAATTAAGAATTGCAATGTCTGGAATGGGCGATACCCTCCAATTTCTGCTGGAATCAAATTATCCTGCAGACTTTGAATGAGTCATTCCTGGGAATGAAATCAATTCTAGATATATCTCTGCCAAACAGGATACTGGAATCAGTCATTCCTGAATCTTGATTCTCATTCCTCATTCCCAGGGAATTGTACCAAACAGGATCTTAACTACTCCGTATTAAGATCACAGTCAACACCATCCATACAAAGAAGTAGATATGACAAATAATTTTATAAGAATTTTGATACTATACTCTTTGGCGCGGCTCGGACCCACCTACTTTCTATTTTGTTTTTCCTTTTTTTCGTTCTTTGATTTTTGGAGTGATTGCAAATAGTTTTATTTATGGAGAAGAGTAGAACGGCAACTTCATTCATTTCATGTTATCTGAAAAGTAGTGTTCAACTACACATTATATACTAGGAATAAACTTGCTGAAATAACTAGAAGAGAGTAATCTAAACGGTCCAATACAAAGGTTATGCAGTAAGACATATGGGCCTAAACAGATGGTTCAACAAAATTCCGTCTAAAAAAAGGATGAATTCCCAACATTTTTGGCCGGGGCTACATTTCACCCATATATTTTAGTGTCTTCTTCCTCTCGAACTTGATTCACCAAAGGACGTTCAGCTCCTCCACATGCCTTCGCCCGCTTCACGTAATTGTTCACGTTGGTCGCACTTTTAAGCATACCGAGGTGGACCATCGCGATGATGTCGGTCAAAATCGCATCACTAACCCGGTTCTTTTTTTGCCCAATAAGTGTTGATCTTGTGTATTGCTTTGTTGAAATCCTTGGGATTCATGATGTGTTAGAGATTAATTAAAAATTCCAAGTGGGCCTCTTGCATGGTTTAATTGGGTCAAGAGCCCATTATCTAGAAGATACACAAGAACGGTATTAATTAAGGGCAATTCTAGAACATTATAGAAAGTAGGGCTAGTTGGACAAATCTTGAAAAGTCTAGGGAAGTGTATATAATTCTTTCCTAGTAGTGGGTGAAAGTGGTCTTTTAGTATCCGACATGCATTGCCTATATCCTTGTTTAAGGTATCACTCAATTTAGACTGATCAAGTGTGGGTAGGATAGATCGAGCAATAGTATTGAGTAGGCTCGATCGAGTCTCAATGTGGGTAGTGTCACACGTGTAAGTTAGAGTGTCTAAGTGTCCCACGTTATAAAGAGGTCCGAGTCACCCGTATAAATTAGTATTATACGTTTCCACTATATAATACAAAGTCACTTTTGTAATATTGTGTCTTTGTGTCTGTTGGGTTTTAGTGGGTGTACAAGTGTCCTAGGTCCGTCGATTTCCCAACAGTGGTATCAAAGCCAAGGTTGGTGAGTGTGTCGTTGTTGGTGATACGGGTGAGCTTGTTGGCATGAAGACGGCCAACTTGTCGAGGATGTGTGCGAGATCTCACTCTTTGATGGGAAGTTTAACTTCACATCGTGACAAATTGAGTATGGTTGGAGACTTATTAGTGTTGTGGTTGTGGAAGGTACCGGTCAAGTGGGCATGGTGACCAAGATGGAGTGAAGGGTCACATGCGAGTGAGGGAGGACCTAGAGGAGACGAGAGAGGTCCTTGCCGAAGAGTGTTGGTGACCGGCACACCAATATGGTACGTGTTGTTGGTGAGGATGATGTTCCGAGAATGTAGATTAGTTGGCAACGAGTTGAGTAGTTGACCAGATTGTGTGGTTGATGGATGCCGCCTCGACCCATGTGTGTGGAGATCAAGCTTATATGACAACTTGAGGAGAGATGAAGAGTTTGGTCACTGCAACTTAAATAATGGAGAGAAGTTGAGGGTTGTAGGTACCGCAAACGAGGAAGAGGGTTGATGACGGTACACGCCACTCTTCATGACGTGAGTGGAGCAAGGTGTTCGAGAGACGAGGTGCTTGATCACATGGTGGCGAGAGAACGAAAGCGTTTGTGTTTTACAAGGTGTTAGGTCGTGCATGAAGTAAATGCATTGGCGAAGGAACGAAAAGAAGGTGAGATGTTTGGATACGAGGAAAGACACTTGGAAATATTAATTAAGGGAGAAATTGTTAGAGCTTACTTAAAATTTCCAAGTGGGCCTCTTTCATGGTTTAATTGGGTTAAGAGCCCATTATCTAGAAGATACACAAGAAAGATATTAATTAAGGGCAATTCTAGAATATTATAGAAAGAGGGCTACGTGGACAAATCTAGAAAAGTGTATGTAATTATCTCCTAGTGGGTAAAAGTGGTGTTTTAATAGCCGACATACATTGCCTATATAGGCAATTGAAGTCCTTGTTTAAGGTATCACTCAATTTAGAGTGATTAAGTGTGGGTACGAGAGATCGAGAAATAGTGTTGAGTAGGCTCGATCGAGCAATAATGTTGTGTAGGCTCGATCGAGTCTCGATGTGAGTAGTGTCATACGTGTAAGTTAGAGTGTCTAAGTGTCGTGCGTTATAAAGAGTCCCGAGTCACCCATATAAATTAGTCTTGTACATTTACACTATATAATACAAATATTGTGTCTTTGTGTCGGTTAGGTTTTAGTGGGTGTACAAGTGTCCTATGGGTCGATTTCCCAACATGATGAACCTGTTGAAAAAACAAATGAATCAGAGCTACCAAATGAACAAACCGATCAGAGAAACAATCGAACAAATGAAAAACTGATGAAAAACAAATGAACAAGATGAACAGAGAAATCAAGAATTTACAGCAGATGAACAGAGGAAAGAACAGATGAACTGAAACCACAGATGAATAGAAACAATCAGATTGAACATAGCATAAAGGTGAAGGCCGAAATCAGAAATGCACAAATCAATGACAAACCAAAATTGAAAGCAAACAAACCTAGAAATCTAGAATACAAGAACAGGAAAGAGGAGGATACAATAAAGGCAACTGAAACTGAAATCGATCCAAATAATCAAAAGGCAGAGCGGAAATGATGAAAAACGAAAGAGATGATTTCCGAACCTTGGAGATGGAAGGAAACAGAAGGTGCTAGTCTCAGACGAATGCAAATGAACTGAAACCACAAATGAACAGAAACAATCGGATCGGACATAACATAAAGGTGAAGGCCGAAACCAAAAATAAAAGCACAAATCAATGACAAACTCAAACAAACCTTGAAATTTAGAATACAAGAACGGGAAAGAGGAGAATACAGTAGAGGAAGAGAACAGACCAATTGAAATCGATCCAAACCATCAAAATGTAGAGCGGAAATGATGAAAAACGAAAAACATATGACCTTGTTGATCCCAAACTACTCCTTGAACATTTCTTTCGAGAATCTGCCAAATGAATCAGGCAAGCAATATATGAAACAAATCGGTTCAAAAAAGTTTAAGATTGGCTTGTAGATAGCTAAATTTAGAGACTATGTCAAATTGAAAGCATTATTGGGAAATGTTCTAATGCTATATAAGTTGAGCACCATAATGATAAGATAGTCAAATTTCCTCAACCATGCCAGTCACATTGAGTTGGGGTCACAATGTCACGTCAAAAATATTGACAACTTAGTAAGTGTTCTTCTTAAAGAGTTGAACCATTCATTCCTGCCAAGCACACCAACATCAATTCACCTACCATAACATCCAATGCAACAAGTGTAGAAGTTACTTTTAGCAGTAAACGATTCAATTCTTCCTAATCTTCACCAAAGAAAATTCAACTCTTCCTAACGTGTTCACAGTATATTATATGTCATGCTATTATTGTTATGTTATTCAATTCTACAATTCTACGTATTGTATTCACTTTAATATTTTTAGCCATCATTAACATATTTTTTGGTCATTATTATTGACATCATTTGTATGATATAAATATTATATTACTATTTTCTTTGTGATTATTAGCATATGATATACTGTATATATTATGTTATATTACGCTTTAATACAAACGTAATGCACCCAACAACGATATATAAATTATAAAAAAAAAACAAAAATTATATTTATACCCCCAATCCCCCATGTATTAAAAAAGACATAACTTTAAACACTTAAACGACCAAATTATTGTTACCCTATCGACTCGGGCAACATCTGGGTGCAGTAATCTAGTTATTATGTAATATGCTACAAGTTTACTAGCTATTCAATCTTCAATTCTTCAAAGCCTTTTTTTCCCCCTAAATAAGTGAAATATTTAGTGGAAAAATCTTCCGACTCTTTAAATTAAAATTATGTCAATTTTAACAAGAGGACTATCTATCTATATCTATATATATATAAAAGTTAGGTGGTATCCTCATTAATTGCTCTATTTAGTGTTGGTTGTAATCTTCCCTATATAATAAACACTATGCAATAATAATCAAACCAACCACAATAGCATAGTGGTTAAGTCTTCCTCTAATTACCCAATGGTTTGGGGTTCAATCCTCTCTAGCAACATTTTTGTTCAAATATTTTTTTAAACCTACTTATAGTTTAAATGCTAAAAGCTTAGATATACATATTGAAACGGGTAATGTACATATGTTCACGTACATATTGTTAGTTGACCTCTATTATAAAATGGCATAATTAAATACATAACCTAAACAACACAAATTAAATGTTAAAAACTTACCTATACATAATATTACGTAATTTTTGTGTACATGAGATTTGCCAACTTTGCCAATGTTTATTCACCATAATTTAGTATACATTTATTCCAAAGAAACTTTTCCAATGTTCACGTCCATATTGCCAATTTTTTTGTACAAAATCTGTAACTCCTAACAGATTGTGAGCAAGATAATTTAATATACATTTATTGCAAAGAAACCAAAATTATAGAATATCGGACATATTATTAGGATCAACACTTCCATATGCATACAAATGTTGGCCATTCATGGGTGTTCTTTATAATTTGGTTGAAAAGATTATATATATATATATATCTATATATATCTTATCTATATATATAAAAGTTAGGTGGTGTCACCATTTATTGCTCTATTTAGTGTTGGGTGTAATTATCCCTATATAATAAACACTATGCAATCATAATCAAAATAACCACAATAGCATAGTGGTAAAGTCTTCCTCTAATTACCCAATGGTTGAGGGTTCAATCCTCTATAGAAGCATTTTTGTTCAAATATTTTCTAAAACCTACGGCATAATTATCATTTCGAGAGTAATTTTTACTTTCTTTCTACGAACGGGATTTTCATTAATTCAAATCAAATCCCGTAAAAAACTTATATTAGTTATACATTAGATGCCCGAAAAGGCAATGTTATTAACACTAATATAATCAGTGTTAGTGCACAATATACACAAGAATATTTTGCAAAATCATATTTACACTATTCATGTTAAAAGAATTGGGAAAAATATGATGGCCCTCATCATATAAAAATTAAGTTATGGGAAATGGCTAAAATAAAGAATTGAATTTTGAGTACTTAAAAAAATTGATATCGGTATGTAGTTATATATATCAATATGTAAATTTTCAAGACATGCATAATAATGGAAATAAATACCTAATCTTTATTAGAGTTTTAACATTATTAAAAAAAAAATTTTGTACACATAAGGAGTTTTATTTGCAACTTTTTAAAAATTAATTTACACTTTAATTTGATAAACATTTGTTTTTTTCTTCTTATTTTCCTGGCTAAATAATTATCACACTTATTAATTTATTACATTACAAAGAATAACATGTATAGGTAGTATTGGTTAAGAGGAACTTGATTTCTATATTGAACAATAGTTTTTTTTTTGAGAACAACAGTAGTTTTAATTAAATAGTCATTCAGTTGAAAAGTTATGAGAGTGGTATATTAGCTATTCAAAAATTAAAAGAAAATTAAAAGAACTATATCTCCAATTTGGTCAATTAAGTGAATTAATTATAATTAACGTAAAAGACTTTTTAATTAAAGTTGATTAATAAAGTTTAAAAATAATTTTGAAACCCGTGCGTAGCACGGGACATGACTTCTAGTATAATACTCCATCCGTTTCACAATAAGTGTCGTTTTAGCTCTTAACACAGTTTTTAAGAAAAGCAATCATTCACTTTAAAACTTACAACTTTTTCTTAATCTTACCACTCATTACATTTTTTTGGCCAATGAATGAACAACTTTATTCAACAAATACACATTCCAATAAAAAATATCATCATTCACCCCTATTAAATCACTTTAAAAACCTAAAACGACACTTATTATGAAACAAATTTTAAATGCTAAAACGACACTTATTATGAAACGGAGGGAGTATAAATTTCGGATGGATCCTCATTCAATAATCATTGCTTTATAATAAACAATATAGCAAAGATTTGAATCTATATTGGGATTCAAATCCTCCGTCCCACAAACACGTTCCCTCGGAGCGTCCCCCGTCCTCGTCGGTCGAAATCTCAAAACTAAACTCTTCTTTTGCGTTTTTTAAAGTCAAAAAATGAAATGAGCTTTAGCAATGAGCTCCCGTGTTTTCCACGCGCGACTTTCGCGAGTTGGCACGTAGACCCAGTCAAGAAAAGGAAAAAGGAGAGAAAAAATATTGCCAAAAAAAATTCAGATTTTTTTGTTTTGGTACTGTGAAGGGAAAACTTGGAAGGGGGAATCCGAAAACGGATTGAGAGAGAGAGAAACCACGTTGCAGAGTGCAGGGTGTGTTTTGTGTGTTCTTCCCACTACAAACATCCATATCCTCTCTCTCTCTCTCTCTCTCTCTCTCTCTCTCCGATTCTGCCTCCGCATTTTCTCTCCCACTTCGCCGAAAACCTGCTCTTCCATCCTCCACGTAACTCTCTTTCTCTCTGGTAGCTTTGTTCGGCTTGACCGTTTCGTGCTGATGGTTGCTGAGTTTGTTGATTTTCCTGCTCTTAAGTTGAAGCTCGGCTGATTTGGTCTCTTGTGATTTGTTTTGCTCTTCTGTGTTTCTTTTGCGCATTGGATTTGAACTTATTGAGCGTCTATCTTGGTTGGTAGTTTCTGATGAACCTCTCTTGTTCGTTTTCTCGATTTTGCACGGAAAGTGCTTCTCTTGACTAGATTAGTATTTTATTACTTGATTTGTATGGCGTGAGGGTTTTGGATTTCGAAAGGTTCGCCTAATGCAATACTAGTCTGAGTTTTGTCAATTGTCATCTTGTTGTACAATGATTGTGATGCCTATATAGCCTTTTGTACGCACTCTCCTGTATGGTCAGGGTAATGGTGTTAAAATGTGACAAAACTTGTTTGCTTGTTCAAGCTCTTGCTGATGAATTCTGTTTAAGTGGGATTGATTGCTGAACCTAGTGGTGTGTTCTTTCAGGATTTTTGTACTGGGATAAAGAGGAAAGTTTGAATGATGTGGGGGAGGATAGCTTGGGTGGCTGTTAATGCTCTTCTATGGTGTGGGATTTGGAGTGTAATGGCAGACACGGAGTATGTGAAGTATAAGGATCCAAAGCTGTCGGTTAATGTTCGAGTCAAGGATCTCTTGGGTAGAATGACACTCGAGGAGAAGCTTGGCCAGATGACCCAGATTGACCGGGAGTTTGCCACTGTTGATATAATGAAGACCTATGGAATTGGTAATTTCATCACGCGTATCCTATAAATAAAGTCAATTGTATCACTTTTCTGGCTGTTTTTCATTAATTTATACATCTTCTTCGAGTAAATCATTCACATTTTCAGATATGAAAGTCGAATTAGTAGTTTTGTTGTTTGACATTGCACCTTAATCAGTTAAGTTTCAGTTGCCGAAATCATGATTTTTTGAAGCAGAGAATGGATATCCTCTACACCACAGATTATTCCTTGATTGATTATGAGTATAAATAAAG
Organism: Polygonum maritimum; assembly: GCA_963924305.1. Lineage (NCBI taxonomy): Eukaryota > Viridiplantae > Streptophyta > Magnoliopsida > Caryophyllales > Polygonaceae > Polygonum > Polygonum maritimum. The sequence continues at coordinate 26,749,206 of OZ002736.1, forward strand.
GATTTGGTATGTCCATATGATGGAAGTGAATAGATATTTCAGATATGGAAAGCACTTAGAGGAAATTGTAGTTTTGTTTTTCTCCGTATGCATTATGTGGATAAGAATGGATTCTTTCAAATGAACTTTGACACTCTAATGAATGATTACACCTAGACTTGGTAAATGTGTTTGTTCTAGACCAGATAAAGCTTTATAAATGCTTCTATTTTCCTTTTACTTTCCTGTTTTTATAGCCTCAAAAAGATTACAATATTTATAAAACTCAGTTTTTTGACTCTCAGGCATAGTTTTTTATCTAACTGTTAATGATGGATAAAATGGCACTGTGTAGGTAGTGTACTGAGCGGTGGTGGTAGTACACCTCTCCCACAAGCTAGTTCTACAGATTGGGTAAACATGATTAATGACTTTCAGAAAGGAGCATTGTCTAGTCGTCTGGGTATCCCGATGATTTATGGAATTGATGCGATTCATGGGCACAATAACGTCTATAATGCAACAATATTCCCACACAATATTGGGCTTGGAGCAACCAGGCAAGTGAATGGATTGAATTTACTGACTATTATGTATCATTGTTTTTTAAACTCTGGATTATTCTGTTTAATCAGCATGATTGAAAACATCTGACCTGCCTCATGATTTTTTTTTGCAATTGCTATCATAATCGAAGTGACTAGTGGAAGCAGTATATTGTCCTTGTGGCTCTTCTTTCTGAACTTTATTAAGGCAGTTTTTATCAAGGTTTTTGCCTGACTGAAATAAATCTCACGTGGTTCCAAAGTGATAAGTCGGGTGAAAGAGAGCTTGAATTCTTAGTCTGCAATGATGTTTTTATCCTGAAAATAACTTTGAAATGACTTACTTGATACAGATATCATCTCTATGTACTTCACTTTTGTGCTTCTTATATGATGGACTCCATTTGTATTATTGGAATGCTCCTGGGTTGATTTTTCTGTGAGTAAACTTTATTGATGGGTCAAGAAGAGCCTATAATGTACAGGGATCCGGACCTTGTGAAAAGGATTGGTGCTGCAACTGCTCTTGAAGTCAGAGCAACAGGCATTCAATATACCTTTGCTCCTTGCATTGCGGTATAAGTTTACTCTTCTAGTTGGTTTGCTTTAGAATATTTCTTTGCTTATTTTTTTAAAACCAGAATTAGCCTTTGATGCCGTCAGATTAATTCTGATAACCCTGTAACCAGGTCTGTAGAGATCCAAGATGGGGCCGTTGTTATGAAAGCTATAGCGAGGATCATAAGGTTGTCCAACAAATGACAGATATCATAGTTGGTTTACAAGGAGAAAATCCTAATGGGAAACGGAAAGGTGTTCCTTATGTTGGTGGAAAGTATGTGCTCCTTATACCAAAGACTACTAATACTTTTATTGTTTCTGGTTGATGCATTGCATAGGATGATTGAAACTTAGCTGTCAGGTTTCCAATAGCTATAGTTATCTGCTTCTATTTCTCTCTCAAACCAATGCATCTGCTAATGGTTTTAGGCAACATCTACAGCCAGCAAAAATGCTGTTATTCCCCCTTTTAGAATGAGTGCCTTCATTCTGAATCTCCCATTGGTGTGTTTAAAGGCCTTTGAGATTAATATTTCAGGGGAATACAGTTGAGTTGTACATAGAACTGTCCTATATAGATGCCATGTTGTATATGTAAGAATGCCTTCTTGAATTTTGATATTCGTTCGATGTTGCTAATTTATTGTAACACAAGCTGATGGAAGAGAAACCTGCATTACTTATATAAATACATATAGTTTCAGTTGCTTTCAATTTCTGCTGCTGAGTTCTGTTTTTTTTTTTTTCTCATTTGGTATCCATCAGGGACAAAGTTGCAGCTTGTGCTAAGCACTTTGTGGGGGATGGAGGTACAACTAAGGGTGTCAATGAGAACAATACTGTGATCGACTGGCATGGGCTTCTTGGCCTTCATATGCCAGCTTATGATGATTCTATAATCAAAGGTGTTTCAACAGTCATGGTTTCATACTCGAGCTGGAATGGAGAAAAAATGCATGCCAATCGTGATTTGATCACTGGATTTCTTAAGAACACCCTCAAATTCAAGGTGAAAGAACATCATGTTTGTGTTTGAATATTTTTTCCTTCGAATGTCCCAGAAAAACCGTCACAACAGTTTATTCTGGTTATAGTAATGCTTATAGAAGATAATGTGTTTACTCGGTTTCTGTTACTTTGTCTTAGGGTTTTGTCATCTCAGATTGGCAAGGCATTGACAGGATAACATCACCACCTCATGCCAACTATACATACTCTGTACTGGCTGGAGTTCAAGCTGGAATTGATATGGTTAGTTATGATTTTCTTGGGCAAGTATTTGCTTGTAGAAATGTATGAAGACTAACCTGCCTCATACATTGCTGAAAAAGGAGGTTCTAAACTTCAGCACTTTTGATATATTTACAGGTCATGGTTCCCTATAATTTCACCGAGTTCATAAATGATCTTCAAGACCTTGTCAAGAACAAGTTCATCCCAATGTCTCGTATTGATGATGCTGTTCAAAGGATCTTGCTAGTGAAGTTTACCATGGGTCTTTTTGAGGATCCACTAGGTGACCTTACTCTAGCCAATGAACTTGGTAGTCAGGTCAGCCTGTTCTCTCTGTTTCTTTTTTACCATTCTTTACAGTTAGTCGGTTACAACTGGCTGATTTCAGTTTTCGGCTTAGTGATGACCAATTTCAAATCATAAACATTTTCTTATCACATTCCAGCTCATTTATCTTATTATCCTATCATTTCACCAGCCTCACAGAGACTTGGCTAGGGAAGCAGTTAGAAAGTCTCTCGTCCTTCTGAAGAATGGAAAAAGTGCAAACTCTCCTCTACTTCCACTTCCTAAGAAAGCATCAAAAATACTTGTTGCCGGTACCCATGCTGATAATTTGGGCTATCAATGCGGGGGTTGGACAATCAATTGGCAAGGATTCAGTGGGAACAACTATACAAGGGGTACTTATCTTTTCAAGCAATGCAGCTCCTTGTTAATAATAATGTGATCAACTGCTTAAAATCATATTCATCTCAGTCTAAGCTCATTGAATATGTTATTGAATTTGACCCAACTGACATTCTTGTACGTAACAGGAACAACCATCTTAAGTGCTATAAAATCAGCAGTTGATCCCAGCACAGAAGTGGTATTCAGCGAAAACCCTGATCTGAATGTTGTCAAGTCCCGCAATTTTGCATACGCCATTGTTGTTGTTGGAGAGCCCCCTTATGCTGAGTCAGCAGGGGACAGTGATACTCTAGAATTAACAGATCCTGGCCCAGCAGTGATCAACAATACATGTGGAGCTGTGAAATGTGTTGTAGTTATCGTTTCTGGGCGACCTCTTGTGATAGAGCCATATCTTGCCTCCATGGATGCCCTAGTGGCAGCTTGGTTACCTGGTACTGAAGGTCAAGGTGTAACCGATGTCTTGTTTGGAGACCATCCTTTCACGGGGAAGCTGTCAAGAACATGGTTTAAAAGAGTTGAACAACTACCTATGAATGTTGGGGATCCACACTATGACCCTCTGTTTGCTTTTGGTGCTGGAATCACCAAGGAGGAGTCTAATGTGACAAGGTAAACAACTTCAAATTTGATAAATGACATGGTTTTACTTCGAACATGATCTTTGCTCTCAGTGACCAACAATGACTTCACTGAATGCAGGGCTGTGTCGAGTGCTGCTGAAAGAAGTCCATTCTTGCTCATTCTTGTGATTTCCGTGCTTGTGGCGGTTTTTATATGAAAGGTGTGATTGTGATGTAGGTGTCAGATCTAGACTAGTGTTAGAGGCTGAGTGTTCTTACTCATTTTTGCTTGGACGTTATCATTCCTTATGCTGCATTGTAGGTAGCCTGTGTAGTCTTTAGCCCCTTTTTTTTGGGCGACCCTATTATTTAGCAATTCCAATTCCATGCTGATTTAGAACTTGGAAGCTGAGTATGTGGTACAATGGAAGCCCTGGTTCCCTAAGCTTTATCTATGATACACAATTGCAACTCTCTCACTTTTGGCATTTGGGTTTGGGAAGCAACTAGCTACAATGAGACACTAGCTCAGAGCATTCCTATATGGAGAATTAGTTTTCTAGTTTGGTGATCCTATAATTAGCATTATGGGTTGGAATAGGAAAGCAACGTAATCACATATGCCAAATCAATTTAGGCTCCTGTGTTGGCTATAGCTAGAACACGCTTTCCTACTGTGCTCCTCGGGCCCATGATTCCAATTGGGCCGTGGTGGGCCCAAATCCGCACTTGAATGAATAGACTTCGATATTCTGCCGCTGATCTCGGCCGAATGTTTGCTTTTTCATCGGAGTTTTCTTTGGGATGTGGAAATCCTAAAACCTTAAGACAGTTTCCGTTTTGCTCTATTCCTTCAATGGTGTTTGATCAACTCTCATCATTAGAATACCTATAAGCTCGTTTGATATATAATTCTTAAGCTGAAAATCACCAACCTGTACTTGAAAACATAACATAAATAAATTAAGGAGCTTGCACTTTCTTCCTATCTACTATTATATGGAAGAAGGAAAGCCGCCACCAAGACCATTTCTTGATGTTTCATGCAACTTGAGCCAAGATGCCGTATTCTACAATACCTTACTTGCAAAAGTCGTTAATAATTGGAGCAGTTGATCGACAAGCCTACAAGAAAATCCTCATTAGCTTCTACTCCAATGGTCTCCTCTTTCAAGTTGGAGTAAACGTCAGATGTAAAATTATGGCCAAGTCATCATGACACAACTGTCTTACCAAGAGTATGACACGCGCTTTTGGGTTTCAGGAAACTCTGTCGAAGATGTAATATAGTGAGACATACACAATTACAATGGACTTAGAACGACAATGACAAAAGAACGAGCGTGTGCAAGAACTGAATTTTGCCGAACTGGATCAAGCTCAACTGATTTTTGACTTGTGGATATTTTTCCAGACCCAAAATAAGAAAATCTGTGGATCCAAACGGGCAACGCGTATTTGCTCAATATATATACGCCATCCTTAAATAGAGAACACAGCTTTGTGACCTGGTAAAAACCCCTTCTTTCTCTTGCGCCTCCTTTTTAAATTCCTACCCTTTTCCTCTAGTATTAAGTAACTATTGTGGTTTCCATCGTCCATCAATTCAATTGATTTTTAATGATTTTGTCTTCGTTGACTGCTTCAATTCAATCCTGATTTCGTCCCCAGTTTCCTATTTTTGAGTTGTGATTTCTCGTTCTCGTTCTCTTACACCTTTTTCTGTATGGTCCCAGGATTGATTAAAAGGGCCTCAAATTGGAGTTAATCTCATCCTTGATTTCTGGCTTTAATCACCTCTTCTCAAACACTTGCTCTCTTTTTTTTTTGCAAGTCTTCCGGCTTAAGCCAGAGCTTAGAAAAGCAACTGATGAATTGGTCTGGTGAAATGGCTTCTGCATAATTGCTGCCCAATTTCCGATCTGGGTTTCTACTTCCTGTCCATGCAAAGCTTCATCTGATAGTCTTTTTTATGCTGTTAGTTGCCCTCATTGTGTTTGGTATCAGTCTTGACCCCTGCAAGTGGTTTTAGTTTGGTCTGTTTCAATTGGAGCCACAAAGGTTTGACTTTCAATTGCAGGCTACTTCTTATCCTATTTTTGGTTCTTCTCTTGGTTAGATTTTGAGAAAGCGTAAAGATTTTGATGCTTTTGAATCTGTGCTGAAAAGGGTTTATCAAGGAGAGATGGGGAACACTTGTGTAGGGCCTAGCATTTCCAAACGAGGGTTTCTTCAATCTGTTTCAGATGTGATGTGGGGAGCTAGAGGTCCAGAAGATGAAGCTTCTTCTTCACATCATGAAGATAGAAGCCATGAACCAGCTCAAGCTCAAGCTCAGGCTCAGGCTCCAGCTCCTACTCCTCCTAAAGAAACTGAATTGCCTTTGCCCACCCAAAATAAACCACCTGAGCAATTGACAATACCAAAGGCAGTTGTAGAGCCAGTTGAGCAAGCCAAGCCCAAGAAACCACTCCTATTCAAAAGAGTGCCGAGTGCGGGTCTTCGAGTGGGATCGGTATTGCAGAAGATAACTGGGAATATTAAGGAATTCTACACTATGGGTAGGAAATTAGGGCAAGGTCAATTTGGAACCACATTTTTGTGCATAGAGAAAGCCACTGGAAAAGAGTATGCTTGCAAGTCAATAGCTAAGAGGAAGTTGTTGACTGATGAGGATGTGGAGGATGTGAGGAGGGAAATTCAGATAATGCACCATTTATCAGGGAATCCGAATGTTATATCAATCAAGGGAGCTTATGAGGATGCTGTGGCAGTTCATCTTGTTATGGAGTTGTGCAAGGGAGGTGAACTTTTTGATAGGATTATTCAGCGTGGCCATTATACTGAAAGAAAAGCAGCTGAGCTTACGAGGACAATTGTTGGAGTTGTCGAAGCCTGTCATTCGTTAGGTGTTATGCATCGGGACCTCAAGCCGGAAAATTTCCTTTTTGTTAGTCATGACGAGAACTCTCTTCTTAAGACAATTGATTTTGGGTTGTCTATATTCTTCAAGCCAGGTACATCACTGCTCTTTTAGCTCTGGCTATTATGTAGCAGTAGCATTAATACAAATTTATATGGCTTCTCATTTCCTGCTACCATATGAACTTGCTAATATGGCTGTGGAAAGAATTTCGTGTTTGTCATTCATCAATGGTTAACATACCAATCTTACATCAGAAGATTGCATACAAAATAGATCCAGTTGCATATCTGATCTTGATTGTCTATTTCAAAAACAGTGTCCTCAATGATCATCCTGAGATATATGATTACAAACTTCAGATTGTGAAGTCAACAATCTAGGCAAATGTTTTTTTCATACAGTTTCTTCGATGATCATAGAGGTAAATGACTGATAACATTAGACTGCCTGCTGCAGTGAACTTTATCTTAGTTACTCTGTTTAGGTTTGTAGAGAAAAGTCAGTTAACATTTCATTGTGGATACTCTTAACATTTTTGTATATCTGTTGCTTTGTGGATGTATCATGAATGATTATTTGATTGATAAATTTGGCTTTCTTTCCATCCAATGTGAGTCATTGTATATCTTTTGACTGGATAAATTTAGAGGTTATTCTTAGAAAGATCAACTGTTTTTCAGCTCTTAAATTCTGTACAAGATGGTTTATGAAAACCCTTCATCTCCATATGCGTTCATCTTTATTCCGTAATTGATAATCATCTGAACTTTGTGATACAAATGCTGTACTTGTGGCTGTTTTCAGGTGAGAAGTTCACTGATGTGGTTGGTAGCCCTTACTATGTCGCACCTGAAGTGTTACGCAAACATTATGGTCCAGAAGCAGATGTATGGAGCGCTGGGGTGATTACATACATTATACTTAGTGGTGTTCCTCCATTCTGGGACGGTGAGTGTCTTATACTCCTTGAACTTTTTGGTGAGTTTTTAAATGTACTTGTCTGTAATCTTTTCTGTATCTGGATTATGAATACAGAAAATGAGCAAGGGATTTTTGAACAAGTTTTGCACGGCAATTTGGACTTCACATCAGATCCATGGCCCAATATCTCTGAAGATGCAAAGGATCTAGTAAGGAAAATGCTCATTCGTGATCCTAGAAAGCGGTTGACTGCACATGAAGTTCTATGTGAGTGTTAGACTCGATATGCTCAATAATAGATAACCAATAATTTGTGATTTCTGCACATATATCAATTTCTTCATGCCCTTAAATGGGATTTTTTTCATTTCTCCACTCATCCATGGTAAAAAATCTCTGCAGGTCACCCTTGGGTACAGGTTGATGGAGTAGCCCCTGACAAACCTCTTGATTCTGCAGTCTTGAGTCGTCTGAAACAATTTAGAGCTATGAATAAACTAAAGAAAATGGCCCTTAGAGTAAGTCAATGAAACTCTATAAGGTGCTATGATATTTTTATCAGTTGATTAATAATAAAGATCATAAAAAGCATAGCTAGTTCTTTTGCTGGCAAGTGAGAATTTTGAGAAAACTCATGGTACTTTGTGATGTAATAATGTGTAGCAGCATTTGGTTTTAACATATGAAATTCTGTGTAATGCAGGTGATTGCAGATACTTTGTCAGAAGAAGAAATAGCTGGCCTTAAAGAAATGTTTAAGATGATAGATACAGACAATAGTGGTCAAATTACTTATGAAGAACTTAAGGTTGGACTTCAAAAGGTTGGCTCTAACCTCAAGGAGTCTGAAATCTATGACCTTATGCAAGCAGTAAGTACCAAGTCCGTACACAAATATTTTTCTTCTAGACACAGAACAGAAAAGGCCCATGAGTTCTTGATATCAAATTATCTTTATGCTCTGTGCTTTGCTTTACGTTTCTGATCTTGCCATGCCAATATAACGTTTCTTCCATCCTCAGTTATGCAATAGTTAGTCAAAACTGTAGCTAACTGGTTAGATACATTCAATCTTCTTACCTCATTTGTAGACTGAACCTCACCAAACAGCATTTATTTGAATATGTTTTTTTACAATTGCTGCAAACTGAATTCATTTGTTTGATATGAAATTACAGGCTGATGTTGATAATAGTGGAACAATTGATTATGGGGAGTTTATTGCTGCAACCTTGCATCTAAACAAGGTGGAGAAGGAAGATCATCTTTTTGCTGCCTTTTCTTACTTTGACAAGGATGGAAGTGGCTATATAACCGTAGACGAGCTTCAACAAGCATGCGAGGAATTTGGGATCGAGGATGCTCAATTGGAAGAAATGATTCGAGAAGCTGATCAAGATAATGTAAGTAGCTTTTCATCATTTCACTCCCGAAAATCCAACAAATTTTCTCATTAGTATTGGGGATTGACTTTTGCGATGGTTTTGATTGTTACGCTTTTTTGCCTTTTTCTCACAGGATGGAAGAATAGATTACAATGAGTTCGTGGCCATGATGCAACAAGGAAACCCAATTACAGCTCCTGGTAAAAAGGGTCTAGAGAAGAGTTTAAGTATGGGATTTAGGGAGGCTTTGAAGATTTGATCATCTTATGTTGATTGATATATATCACAAGTACTTTTTTTTTTGTCAATTTTAATTATTTCTCTAGTTGCTAGGTTTTCCTTTGCAGAATGGAGATTGTATAGTATCTAGTAATGAGGTAAAAGAAAAGCTCTCATTTTTCTATTAAGTTGTAAGACGTCTACAGTTATATAAAGCTGATTATGAATTTACATATAGTGTTGCAGCCACGAACCAGCTTGGCATAAAAATTGTGGACTTCTTATTCAAATGTGACTGCTTTGTAACAATCAAAGACACCTTCCACCATTTAGTAGAGCATGTAGAAGCACATGCTGTTATGAACCATAGTTTTGGGCAACTGAGCATCTGTTCATATATGGAAAATTCGAGATAACAATGGAAATGTCGAAAGATGGAAGATTTAATTCGTTTAATATCCCAAACATGCAAAACAACCGATGAAATTGACTAGGGTAAAATTTTATCCAATAAACACCTTTAAAACAAAATCACAATTCAATCAAACACTAATGACAGTAGTGTAGACTACCACAAAAGAGGTTAGTCAGTGTTCTTGTATCCATATTCGCCATCTCATAGCCTTAAAACATGTGTCGTCAGGTTTTAAGTTCAAACTCATCACTGCTGAGCACACTGGACTCTCTGGGCACCTCCATGCATGTCATCATCATCGTCGTCATCATACGCCTCCTGCCGAGCATGCGCTTGCTTCCTGCGCATTTCCTCTTCAATATTGACATCATGGAGAGTGGTTTCCTCGCACTCGTCGAGTTCCATGTCAGTTAGTTGGCTCGGAGTACGAGACGGAAGAGCAGCCTCCACTGCCTTGCATTGTTCAAGGGCCAATGACCCAGGGAAATCGACTGTGAAGTGGATGTATAACTTCCCCTTTATGAAGGGTCTCTGGTACATTGGCATCCCTTCATCATTTATTCCCTTAAAAGAATCTGAAACATAACAGAAGAGACAACATCCAGGATAAAAGAATTAGTATGTTTCACAGAGATGAGAAAATACTAATGAGAGAAGTCTGCAAGAGGTATTGTCAAAGATCGGTTGGAATGTGAAATTGGACTTTGGTATCAGATTGAAGGCTATATATGTGTCATGACTAGTGTTATTTATCTCTAACAATAAAAACCCAATTCCTAGGGTTTGGAATTCCAGAACCCCATTCCTTGAGAAAACAATCAGGGGAAAACATAGCACTCAGAATCAGGTTGAAATTCATGAAACCATCTTTGATTATACATCTAGGAAGAAAAAAACTACCTGGTTTAATGACTTCCCCAGGATGAGACTTGATGAGCAGTTGCCTACCATCCATATGTGTCAATGCAAATTGAAAGCCACAAAGTGCTTCAGTGAGGGACAGTGTATGTTCATAGAAAAGATCATCGCCCTTTCGCTTGAACTTTGCATGCTCCTTCTGCTGTAGAAGGAACACTATATCACCAGTAACTGTGTCAGGCTGCATCAAGAAAAACGAAAAATAGGTCAACAATAGAAAACAGCAAAACCACACAGGAATTATTGGTTCAATGTAGTCAAACATTACCGCCTCATCTGCTTCTCCAGGGAAAGTAACTTTTTGACCATTTTGCATTCCCTTCTCAACAACAACTTCCAGAACTTTCTTCTCCTGTACAACTTTATCACCTTTACATTGTGGGCAGCGATCTCGGTCATTGATTGTCTCACCAGTTCCCTTACATTCGTTGCAAGGATGTTGCATCTGTTGTATCATAGAAGGACCTAACTGCCTTAGAGAAATCTTCATACCGGATCCTTGGCAGCCACCACACGTCATTGAAGCCCCCGATTTTGACCCCTTTCTGAAATTGGCAACACACAAAACCAGTCAGACAAACAACATCTGAGATCATAAATTGTAACCTGAAGATTAATTGCTCACCCTTTGCATTTTTTGCAGATCGCATTACGGGAGAGGGACAGCTTTTTACTAGTCCCATTGTACAGATCCTCAAGAGAAACCTTCAAAGGATGGACCACATCCTCTCCTCTTCTTTGCCTTCTACCTCTGCTACTACCAGCACCTGTACAAGAAAGTGTCAAATCTCAGCATGAGTATATCTATCCAAAAAACAAGTGTCAAATCTCCGCATGGGAATATTGAGAGAAGAGCAAAGCAAGCTTACCACCAAATGGATTTCCACCACCAAAGAATGACTGGAAGATGTCAAATGGATCATGTCCACCACCACCACCTCCCATTCCTTCCTTAAGTGCATCTTCACCATATTGATCATATATCTCACGCTTTTCTGGGTCACTCAACACCTCATACGCGTGCGACAGTTCTTTGAACTATAGAAACAAAAAGAAAGAAAGAACGGTATGATCAATCTGGTGAAGTTAATAACCGTAAACAATTTTTTTTGGTCGAAGTATAATAATCCTAAACAATGCAACATCAAGTCCTTCCACAATCATAGAAATTTTGGAGATTAGGACATTATAACTAACTATATTATAGATAATCCTACTAGCCAATCTCATCCATGTCCTGCTAGTATCATAGAAAGTTCCAATCTTTTGACTATATTTGAAATCCTACATTGACAACACACCATCCCCATTAATCAAGATTAGTAAACTAAAGGATCTACATATCGCACATTGACAATTCTTCTAAACAGCAAAATACGAGCTACAATTCTTCTAAACATTCGACCAGCCAATAATCGAATTGCAATTCCACACATCAGGAACATCATAAAATCAGGCAATCAGCAAGTCCTATGAATCAAAAACCACAGATCGCGAGCCCTATAGCCAAAAATCAAGCAAGTAACAACACTAAACAGATATACATCTACCAAAAGAAGAAACAGCACAAACCTTTTCAGGATCGCCGCCCTTATCGGGGTGGTTTTTCATAGCGGCCTTCTTATACGCCCTCTTGAGGTCATCTTCCGACGCACTTTTAGAGACACCAAGGACCTCATAGTACTTGGTGTTGTCGCTCTTCTTCGGCGCCCTTCCGAACATGTTTCCCTCCCAGAACTTTTCCTCTTCTTCTTCTCCCTCCAAAACAACACAGAATCTACACCAAAGATAGAGACTTTTCAAAGTTTCGATATCAGATCCACTATAAAAAAGGATTCAAATAAGCAAGGAACTGACCTATCTGGAGACTGGTTTCTGTGGCTGAGGGGGAGATCGAAGAGAGACGGCGAAAGAGGGTTTGTTCTGTCTACGATTCTTCCTTTTATTTGGTGGAACGGACGGTCATGATGTGTTTACTCACTTTTACTTTTCTTTTTCTTTTTCCTGATCGATGAGATGCTAAACCGTACTTCTTCTTAATTAATCGACCTCGATTTAAAATACTCGTAAGAGGGTGATTCTGAAAAAAACTTCTCTAAAGATATAAACTATAAACATATAATAACCGTTCGAAGAATCTACGGTTGTGATTGAAAGGAGAAGTTAGAAAAGAGAAATCGTGGTTTAAAAAACACGGTGGCATTTTTGCAGTTATACCAACATTTAAGGTCAATATCGTCTTTGACCTTCAAAATATAAAGAAACCCTCAAACTCATTAATGGTGACCGCTCTCTCAGCTCCGCCTTCGTCGGCGCTCTGCCGTCGTCCACAATTTCTTCCCGTCGCTTCCGCCTCGGCGCCGCGGCCACTGAGTTCCTCTTCCGCGCGCATTCATCGGCCGGAGTCTGGAGCAAGCAGCGACGGACGAGGAAATTGGGGGTTTCAATTTGTTGCTTTGAACACGGACAGTCTGGAGAGGTATTTAAACCTTCTTTGATTTGTACTGTCGATTCGCTAGAGTTTGAGCAACTGATTTTGAATTGGCTATGGATTGAACCGGTGCTCAAATTAGGCTAGGGTTTTGATCATTTGTGCTAGAAATTCCAAGTTCAAATGAGGGATTTCGAAGATCCTTTTGTTTTGTTTTCCTGTATTGGAAAGAAGAAATGTGTCTCCTGTTGTCATCCTCAAACATGTATAATCTGACTTTCCTTCAGCTACATAGAGTACCATCGTCTTCTTCCTTGTCTAACTCAATACATCACGATTCCTAGTCGTTAAAGGCATGCATCTCGCTCGTGCTATAGACCTTCCCCATCGCATTTCCCGTCAAGCTCAGGATGCCCAATCACTCGCCAGCCACTACGCCGGCCACCTTCAACTATGCCGGAGACACCTACCCACCTCCTATTCTCTCACTCGGACCGTCCACGCTCACATGATCACATCCGGGTTACTTGCAGGTTGAAGAGGAGACGAATCCAGTGCAAGTCCTTTTGGTGGGATCCTTAGCAATTGCAATAGCAATGGAGGTAGTACTTCTGATTCTCTTTGTTCTTGGTAGTTTCCGAGTGTTTAAGCTTTGCTCCGACGTGCTACTTTTGTGGGAATTCTACTGAATTTGAATGTGCCTGCATTCTGATTTTCTTTATTTCTATTAGCAGAATTTTCATTAGTACTATTATGACAAACAAACGATGCTCATCTACATGCAAAGTCTTGGGGTGTAACACTAGAAACCCTTTACCATTTTAGTGATTCAAGTCATGCCACAGCTTCATATCGTAGAAAATCAGGATTCTAAGATTAGAACAGAAGGGTATTGACCCCGAAGATTTCGTCTTACTTGCAGGTTTTGAAATTTGTAATGGGGCTAATATGGAACATCAACTTTCTGATGTTCTTCCCACAGAATGTAGCTCCGACCAAATTGTAGACGATACCAGTATCCCAAGGAGTTCCTATACCGAAACCAACCACAGATGTTTGGAGATCTCGATGACTGAAATCACAACAACCATTTTTAGTACCTCGACTTCCAAAACAACTCATGTAGATCATGGTATTGCAGTTAATGGCTGTAGCAATGGAACAGTGAAACTTGATGAATCCACCGTTTTAGAAGAAGCTGAGGAGGATACACCTGAATTTGATGTTGAAAAGGTGCTTCACAAGCAGGAAACGCACAACTTGTTTTGTCCCAACTGTAACTCCTGTATTACCAAGAGGGTTATTCTTAGAAGAGGGAAGGGAAAACTTCAAGAAATATATCTCCAAGTGAGGAGAATAAGGAGATAGTCATCCCTGAACCCGTCTAAATTCCTTCCCCGCTAGAGACTGAGGGCCCGTTTGGTATCCAACGGCGGAAACGGAAACGGAATGGAATGGAATGGAAACGAACCTAGTCCACATTAGCATCATGATACATGATGAGTCACCTCAATTTTCATTCAAAAACTACCGCAAGGGGGGCTTGGGTACCCTTGTGGCACCTCAATCATTCCCTAATCTAAGGGTGGGGTAACAAAACACCTCAATCATTCCCTTCATCCCTTCTCTAGACACACAAATTTCAAAGTTTAAAATTAAAATATTTTTTTTAATTAATGTATAGTGACCCATAATTAGACTATGTTCATTTCCATTTCATTCCATTCCGTTTCCGCCGTTGGATACCAAACGGGCCCCGAAAGAAGTGAAGAATATGTTAAGGATACTGTAGGCAAGATGCATTCCGACGTTTATCATGTTTTAGCATTTTTATTCCAATGGGTATGTGTCTTACATGTAGACATAACTCTTTATAAATAAATTTTTGTTTTCCGTTTGATCAGATCGATGGGTCGATAGTGCATTGGCACTTGGAAATTAAAAAATCAAGAATTAGCATAGTCAACTGTTTGTGCCAGTATGCAAATGTATCTTCTTAATCACACACCAGATCAAAGACAAAAGTAAAATTAGCAAGTTTCGAAGGAATAAAAATACAAGTTGATGAGATGGGCTACTGAGTTTTAATGATTTTTGTTGTTTAACTATGACAACATACTGTACTATTTTCAAATTAAATTAAGGTTAGTAGAAGAGTGGTTTTTACTGTCATGATTGGTTTTGACTCAAAACGATACCCATCCCTCTCAACCTCTCACACGACCACTAATTATTATGTTTATGTATTTTAGATGTGCGTTTACATATTTGAGTACAATGTTCACGTATTTGAGTATCATTTTTATGTATTTTAGATATGCGTTCACATATTTAAGTATAATGTTCACGTATTTTAGATGTACGTTCACATATTTGAATATCATGTTCACATATCTTAAATGTACGTTCACATATGAAGTAGTTGTGTTCACGTATTTTAAATGTATGTTCAGATTAATGTTGTCAAATTCCTGCACACTATATGTAAAGCTTTCGAATTTGCACAATTGCAAAGCATGATCTCTCTCTATATATAAAATTATAAAATGATAAGTTGGGTTATAGTGAAAACAAATGCAGCTTTGCTGCATTTGTAAGATAATTCGATAGAGATAGCAAGTAGAGATAGAGAAAAAAGGTTGATTGCTAAATTTCTGATACATTCAAGTGTATGCATTATATGACGCATAAGTAACTATAAATAAGTTTAAATATGTGAAATAGTTTATTATGTCCGTTTCCATGTTCATGTTTTTTCTTTAAGTGTTCACATATTTAATGAAATTGTTCACATATTTTTGATCATGGTTCACGTATTATTAAAGATGGTACATGAATGCGGATTAATCCCGTTCACATATTCCCTGCCTCTGTTCACATATTTCATGCCTCTGTTCACATATTTCATATATCTATATGTTCACATATTTAATGTCTTTGTTCACATATTTCACGCCTATGTTCACATATTTCATGCGGGTGTTCATATATTTGACGCCTATGTTCACATATTTTATGCGGGTGTTCGCATATTTTATGTCGTGATTCACATCTTAGTAAAGATGGTATATGAATGCAAATTAATCTCGTTCACATATTTCATATCTCTGTTCATATATTTTATGCCTCTGTTCACATATTTCATACATCTATATCTAAATATTTAATGCATTTGTTCACATATTTCATGTATCTATATGTTCACATATTTAATGTCTCTGTTCACATGTTTCACGTCTATGTTCTCATATTTAATGCGGGTGTTCATATATTTCATGCGGGTGAACTCCATTAAACATATATACATTTTGATGGTATATTCACATTAAAGTGACGCATGTTCACATATAAACAGAGAGCTGATTTACTAGATATACGTTTTTACTTGAATGGGGTTTTAATGTTCTTATGTCCAAATTGTTCACGTATTTTAGATGTACATTCACATATTTGAGTATAATATTCATGTATTTGAGTATCATATTAACGTATTTTAGATGTACGTTCACATAGTTGAGTATAATGTTCACATATTTGAACATCATGTTCACGTATTTGAGATGTATATGCACATATGAAATAATTGTATTCACATATTTGAGTATCATGTTCACGTATTTCATATGTACGTTCACATATTGGAGATGTACGTTGTGAGCGCACAAGACGGACAAAGGAGGCACATATTTTAGATGTACGTTGTGAGCGCACAAGACAAAGGAGGCACGTATTTGCTTGGGTAGGTCTAGAAATAATCACATGCTACATAGTAAACTCTCCACATTTAGTTTAATCAACTAGGTTTTTAAATTGTAGATCAAACACCTTAAATGGCACACAGGGTACAAAGCAGAAATTCAAGATCTATAGAAAATAACAATTGAAGCACCACTGTATGCTAGTATTTTATACTCAAGATCGAAGCCAAGGACACCTTTTGCAATTCAAGGTCAAATCACAGAAATTCCAACTTAAAAATCTAAATGTTAAAACAAACAAATAACAAAATCTTCAGCTATCTCTGTAACAGCATTGTCCACAACAATTTCCCTGTGGCCTCCATCTGGCTCAAAGACTCCACTCTTGTAGTATTTGTAGGATTATGTACAGCAGAGACACTGTCAGGTACAGGTGTCTCCATTATCTTTGATTGTAAAGTTGACTTGTGGCTCGGTTTAAGAAAATGAACCTGCAAGAGTACAGGGATGAAGAAAGGAAGGACTATGGGAAAGAGAAGGACATGGAAATCTAGCCTTTACATAAGAAACGATCTCACACCTCACTACTAATGTAGCGCCCATTATAACCTCCAAAAGATACAAGAACGTCTTCTCCATTACAAGAGCTCACAACCAAGCTCAAGCCCTGTTATAGAAGATGCATACAGGGGTTATGTACTATCTAGTTTGTAAACCCATATGAAATCAAAAGAGTGAGAAAGAAGAATGACTAAGCAGAGATAGTAAGAATCATAGTATAGATACAATAATGGGCATGGAAACAGTTCAAGTTGCATGATTGCCCAATCTAGTATTCCTCATAAAGCTACTCCAAAATTTACAAAGTTGCACTTCTTAGAATGTTATAATCTTGATGTATTATCAAATCAATTATCTAGGATCCTTGTATGTTTTAAAACAATACCAAGTATTTTATCACAACTGTAGAAGTTCCTGTGAACATATCAAGTATCAACAATATTGCATCTCAAGCTGGCCCAGCATAGGCATTAGTAATTCTTTTAAAGTGGTACCATTTAACGGCATAAGATCCTTGAGACTTTGAGAGAACACCAGAAGATGATTCTCTTTTGAACTTGTATTGATATATTCTAGTGAAGGTTTATACAGGCAAGACAGGAGAATGATTCCACATGAGAATTGAAAACAACATAAGAAGAAGGAAACTAGTGTACTAATAGACGAGCTAAATGGATTACAAACTGCTAGTATGCACATACCTCACTAGCAACTGGAACGCGTCCTTGAATAGTAGTCGCAATTAGAACGAGTCTTTGAACAGAAGGAGATGTTGTAGTCGGCTAGGGTTCGGCCATCTTAGAGCTGCTTTCCGGCGAAGATCAGACGCTGTTGGTCCGGAGGAATACCTACACACAAAAGAATACAAATCAGAACACTTGGCAAAAATGAAGATTATAACATGAAAATTCGTCAATAGTAACTTTAGCTTCTCTGCCAATGATCAAATTCAGTATCTCTTGCTCCATCATGTCAGCGGTTATAGTAGGAACACCAGAGCCTTTCCATTTGCCTACCGCCTGTCCAGAGGCGAATCCAAGTCCAACTCCGACGCCAATTCCAACGCCCAAAGCTGACATGAGAAGGCTCTGCTCCATTCTACTCAATCGATTCTCCTCACTCCCTCGCTCAATTAGGTTATTCCTGCTAGAAATCCACAAAATCAAATCAAACAACACAGAAATTCGTAAGGAACACGAACTGTATGATTTTCGGATAATCGGTAGCAGACTATCTCACTATATTATTGGCGGAATTTAATCAACAAAATAGACGAAGAAAAATGAAATTCACATATGCACAATTGAAGCAAAATTACAGGCTGGAGGTTTCCGTAATCTAACCGCCTAGCTTACGGTGGAGGGCCGGATCTAGGCATGGGGATTGGAGTGGGTGGTGGTCGTCGCTGAATCGGGGTTGGAGAGAGGAGCTTCGCCAGATCCGAAGGCAAAAGGCACGCTCGCGAGCGGGCCGACGTCCGGCGAAGGCGGCTCGGGCTAGGCAATGGCGACGTGGCTAAAGTGGAGCGGTGGCTATATCTGGTTGACGACAGGCCGACGTAAGCAGCGTCGACCTAGATTTGGAGAGGCCGGAAGAGGAGAGAAGCAGAGGAGCAGCGACCGGCAATAGATCGCCGGCGGGCGAGGAACAGATGCGAGAGGAGGTGGCGACGGTGGGGCGAGGGTGTTTGAGAGGAAAGGAGACCGAGGTCGCGGGGGTGGAGGCTGGCGGCGTGAAGATGGATGGAAGAAGAAAACAGTGCTCGTTATGTACAGAATGCACAAAATGACAATTTTACCCCGTTTCTTTAAAAATTAAAAGGAGAGGATCTTTCAATCATGTCCGTCTATTTAGACAATCCGACAGTTATTATTTGTTTTTAGTTTATATGTTAGTGGGTGTTTTTATTTGAACCCATCCCTTTGTTTTTTTAATATTTAAGCAAAAATATAAAATGGAGTATTAAGGATTTTCATAGCTCAAAAAAAAAATCATAGATTTAGTTTGCAAAAAAAGCAACCGTAATTCATATCCTTTGGACAATAAATTCTCGCCCCCGCTTTGCGCCCCGGTCAGGCTTCCGTCGCGCCCCGGTTGGGACTACGAATGTCTCGGCCGTTGTACCATTTCCCGGCTACGGACGCCGTGGTCGTAGTTGCAGACTTGCGGTGATTCCAAAGAAAATAGACTACGAACAAGGCGATCGTAATATAGTTTCCAAGTCCTCTTCGTTAATGTGGTAATTAAGTTCACTATGACCGGGAACACCCCGGTCATAGTGAGGTGGCGATTGAATTAAAATAGGAAGTGGGAAGTGGTCATTGAATAAAATAGAAGGCTAGAAGGTGGGCGGTTAAGGTTATTTAGCTCGGTTATATGGTTAGGGTTTGTGCATTTGTTAAGTTATAATTAGGTTAGTTTATAAGTTTCATTAAGCTATTAATCTTTTTATATTAATGAAATAATGAGTCGAGTACTTGTACCATGTATGTGTAACGATTATATAGGTTTATATGTGTTATTTTAACTTTAAAAGAAACCATGAAAACATAATACATTAACACTATCTTATAGTATATAAGATAGAAATTTTTATAGATATGTACGGATAACGATTATGTACGCTTATATTGTTAGATAGAAAATTTTATAGGTATAGTTATGATTTCAAATATATATATTAATAGATAGAAATTCCTATAAATATAGGTATTGTTACGCTTTCAAAAATTATTTCTCGGTTTTATTTTGATTGTTTTAAAATTGCTTTATGATAAAGATCACTTTTTATTAAGTAATAATATTTATTTTTCTATACATATAGATGCGGTTTCAAAGATTATTTTCTGGTTTTATTTTAACTATTCCAAACTATATAGAAAATAATATGCATGTATATATATGTGTGTTGTTAGATAGAATTTTTTTTCCCTTATTAGATTATTTCAAAAATTAATGATTACAACTTATTATATAAAGGAGGGTCCAACTAATTATTTTATTAGAGAAATGACATACGCAAATTTTTGTGAAAACATTGACTCTAGTTTATATTATAGTAGTATAGATTCAACAAACAATTAATATAACTTAACAAAAAACGATAGCTAAGATTTAATATTTGAAATTCAGACATAGCATAACACATGCGTTTATGAAAAAATCACATAGTATTTAGATCATGCAAATTCGAGTATACAAACATAACAAACTAAATTACTATCTATAAAGGCTGACATCACTATGACGACCGGTCTAAAACTATGAGATGCAATGATGTGCTGGGTTCGTAATGTGTGGCATTGGGCGCGGTTCCACAAATAAGTAACGTTGTAGTTCATTAACAAACTCTACAATCGGGCCAGCAAATTGTTTCAAATATGAATATCTCAGCAACATGCCCGTTAATATGAGTTATAATCTGGAAAAAAAAAGTTCAACGGACAGAGTAGCAACATGCCCTTTGATACGAACATATTAATATATTAAGAATAAAACTATTAATTAAGCAAGTTTGATTAGTCAATCATTTTGATTTCGAATTAAGTACAAGATTAGGATACTATATATGTAGAAAAAACTATTGATCAAATTCTATTGGATATTAAGAATAAACCTATAAAATAAAGTATAAGATTGAAATTTCACACCATCAAATTTGAGTTTATTTTATGTAGGTTCATTTTGCTAAAGTTAATCAATTAATCAATTCTAAATGTTGTAGTTTTGAAAAACACCAAGCAACAGGCCCGGATTACAACTAGTTTAATCTAAAACTCATGATTCATAGTAGAAAAAATATTATGGTCAACTCTCTCGACATGTCAAAATTTTAAAAGTTACTACATGAAAATGGATTTATTTACGTAATTGTGGATTTATTAACGTAATTGTCGACTGTCTTTAACCTTATTAGAAAATTAATGAATATTTAAAAAATAGAAAATGATATTTAGTCATTATAAAGTACTTTACTTTACTTTACTTTATAACCCAGTAGAGTTCCCCTTCCGGGGAATCTGGGGGGTCAGGATGCACCCCTGGCTTACGCAAAGGGGGTGCGCTCGAAAGACCCAAAGAAAATAAAAGAAAACTGAAACTGAAACTCAGTTATGTGTCAATCATAACTGAATTTAGTTAAAATGCATCAAAATTGATGTAGGGTCATATCCAACTCAAAGGCACTATAACAGCCAAGGAGCATGAGGATTAGGCCCCAATTAGTCATTATAAAGTCAAAAATAAAATATATCACTGCCAATTACATATAAGAAACTTATTAAGTACAATATTTGGTTAATATTTAGATATAAAGTTTGAATTATATCAGTAAATGATAATATATACTTACAAATATAAATTTAACACCATGTTTTTCCATATCAGTCTTATAAAATACATTAAGAATCTTATTAATGAGATTATACTCAATAATAATTCTATTTATAACATTATAATATAATAAAAATAAAGTAATAATCTACCAAGTTTTCTCTCGTGCGAAGCATGAACGTAATTCCTAGTTGTAAATATGTTTCATTGATAAAACACTTTCTACAAACTTTCCACGAAGATATGTCAAAGGATTCTTTGGATTTACGCCCGCTATAGTCTTTAGCGTTAAATCTTGTTTCTCCACTGCGGTGAGCCTGCCAACAAAGGGATGACCTAACAAAATTGGATGGACGGTTGTGATTGTGCTTGTCACATTCCACCGTTAAACCCCATGTGAAACTATGTTTGTTCCTTTTCCAAATGAATCAGAACGGACTATTTGGGCGGGTGTGATGTGATCATTTAGACACCTGACCTTTGAAACAAACTTATCAAGCACCTTAACTTGTCAATACCTATTAAATACCTTGAGTGTGAAGTAGCATTGCACGTATGATATACACTTATTTAGGCAAGTGTGATGTGGCATTGCGCGTGTGATATGCACTTATTTAGGCGAGTTAACATAGTATACGTAATACCGCGTGCGTGTTACGGATCAGTATAATCACACTTGATGTATTCAATAGTAGGGTTGTTCATAACCGGATATCCAATCCGATTAGACTAAAGGAATCGGATATCTTGGACAAAATTTTCTTTAATTTGATATCTGTATCCGATCCAGATGAACCCGGATATCCGATCCGAATAGCTTGGATTAGACTGGATAATCCAACCGAATATCCATTTATCATTAAAACACTTCAAATTAAAATTGAATGTCTCAATTTAAAAGGTCTAAGTTACAATTATACATACAAAATGAAGAATACATGGGGTTATAATGCTTTAGAGTCGAACTCTTAAGATTTAGATGACGTTAGAAAGAAAAATATAGTAAAATTATTTAACTTACTTTGAGATTATGTAATATATTTTAGATAATTTATTATAATAATATATACCGGATATCTATTGGAAAATATTTTCATTCCATATCCTATCCGTTAATTTGCTAACTTTTACCGTATCGGACCGGATTCGGATAATTGTCCGTCGATCGGACACAGATAGACTCGCAACGTATCAACCGGATCGTCGGATCGGATCGACCGAATCGCCGGATCGGATTGACCGAATCGCCGGATCGGATTGACCGATTTGCCGGATTGAATCTACTGAATCGTCGGATCTGGTCGACCGAATCGAATATTTTTGAACACCCCTATTCAATAGGTAGATTTTGACAACTTGAGATGTTTGATAGGTTTGTTTCAAAAGTCAGGTATCTTTTTAAGCCTTTCATTTAGTGTTTATCTTTCCATCCTTCTTGCTCCAGTCTATAGGAGATTTAGAGTTTGGAGAGCAGTCACGACGACAAACTCACCTTTGCTAGTGTTGTTCCAATCTATATGAAATGGTTTGATTTCAAACGGGGATGACATGAAAATTAGGCATTTATAGAACTATCAATAGAATTGAAAGCCAAAATTTATATCATTATATGATAACTACATAGTTTGCGTTATTGTGACATTTGAATATGTATAATATATAAACAAATTTGTCCATCAGTTCTTATCAATATGATTTATCGTTCTTTTGTTATCTATATGATTATTAAAGGTCAAAAAACATGATAAATTTTTAGTGAAGGATAGTATACATTACCAATAAAAATAATACACTTCTTTGATGTCTTGTTATCGGGAAGAAAAAACTTGATATACGGATATGTTTCATGATTATAAAGCTAACATATTTTTTTCATGAAACTTATCTATTTAAAGAAGACCAATTATTTCTTATAATCTATTTGTTCTTCAAAATTCTTATCTAAACCATCAATTTTTTAAATATGTAGGGTTGTTAATAATTTAATGTTGAATATTATTTTTTAAATGACGTCATTGACCCGTTGGTTAACCCGAACCCGCCCGGTAACCCTCCATGACCCGACCCAATTTGATCCATGACCCGATTGATCTGAACTCGAACCCGAAATGACCCGAACTCGCTCGACCCAACCCGTTCAACAAGTCTATTGACCGCATCTAATAAAAATAAAGGATTTATTATTTTCCACACACTGATCATAAACTTATTCTCCACCTTACCTATAATAAAAATCAAAACAATCATATCAATGAGAATTTGGAAGTTGGAACCTCTTAAACATTGTTTTCTACTTTATTTGTTTTCTATCACCACTAGAGCTGTTAAAACCTGACCTGGTCCGAAAAATCGATCCGAACTGATCGGAAATTTTTGAATTGAAACCCGACCCGAATAGTAGCGAGCAAAGAAAAAAACCGAACCCGATTAACCCGAACCTGATTAGGTTGAAGCCCGAATGCGGCCCGACCGACCCGGTTTTATATATATATGTAGAATAAATATATTTATTTTAAATATTATAATAAATTTTATTATAAAAACTATTATAAATAAAATATTAGTATAAAAAATCTAGTAAAAATAATATTTTATTATTAAATATTATTATTTAATTATAATACTATTTTAATAATCATTAAAAATTCAAATTCTTAAGCTGTTAAATCGACCCGAACCCGCACAATAATCTGTCAAGACCCGACCCGACTTGACCTGTAACCCGATTGACTCGAACCCAAACTCAACCCAAACCCAAAAAGACCGAACCTGAATCCACCCGTCCCGACCCATTTTACACCTCTATTCACCACTATATATTACTACTACTAAATTGCCCTCTAACCCAAGAGTTGCACCAAAAAACTATGGTTTGATCCATTGACCACGGCCACGGCGGCCGTGGTCGTTATTGCCTATTTTGTAAGGAATTGCAACGTACACGGCGTACGTGGTCGTAGTTAAGTTTACCCAATTTCCTTCCAACTTACTACGACGGATATGTACGTAGTACAAAAAGCGGGGCGCGGATGAAATCTGACCGGGGCGCTTAGTATTAATAAATATCCGTGCCCTATATTAATAAATTATATCCTTTGGACAATAAATTATATTAATAAATTATATCCTTTGGACAATAAATTTTAGAAAAAATAAATTATATTAATAAATATCCGTGCCCTATATTAATTCTAATCGAATTGGATGTCGATATAATATATACTCAAGACAAGGAAATTATTATCTATAATATTTCTGACCTATGTTCTAAAATTCTCAATCTTTTCTTCAACCAAAAAAAAAAAATTCTCAATCTTTTCTTAAACCATTCATTTAATTTATGGAAATTAATTCGAGTACCTTAAAGATCAGTTAAACCATTTTATTGCCAAAGGTACCCAATGGAACAGATTGACAAGCAGATTACAAGCAATCCCACTTTTGATACCGTACACACAACACACAACTGGGAAAAGTAAGCTATACAAACCATACAACACATAGCCCTTGACAAGAACAATAGAGCCACCAAGAACACCAAAGTATTAGCCAAAGATTACTTGCCCATTTGGTAATTAATTAAACTAATCCAAATTGAGACAGCATCATCAAGAACCATCAAAGAAGCCTCTTTTTTCACTTCCATTTTCTAAAGATTATCATCTTATTGAGAAACGAGGTTGTTTATTGACCTGAAAGTAATCAAACTCAGCTGGGTAGAAAATGCTAGCATCATCTGTTCCAGATGGATTTGAGCCTTTGGAATTCAAGGTGCCCAAACTGTTAGCATTCACTTCTTGCTGAATTTCAGAGCTTGAAGATTGCTCCTGATCATGTTTCATGGTTCCAAGTGTGAGATTTTCGTTATGTAACTTCTCCTTTGAGTTCAGGAATCGCCCGCCTACTCCTCTTTGCCTCCGCATTGCATGAAGATGTCTTGATTCATGAAGATAAGGCTGTCGAATATCAAAAGAGTGTAAGTACTAAATAACCTTTTCCGGGCTTGCAAGTTAAATAACTTTTGTACAAGAAAAACATACTATATGGTGCATACCTTATCACGGGTTGGCTTAGATCTGATCGCTGCGTTTGCTCTAAGTTTTCTTCGACGTAGGATCCCATGGTATTGCTTAGGATTTACATACACTACCCCTTCATTTGTGGGTAAACTCATTGGATACATTACTGTCCCCTATCATTCACATTATAAACACTTCACCTTACATACTGATCAACATTAAAAAGTACTATAGTTTTGTGAGTAAACATCCACACCTTGGTTTGAGATTCATGAGTTGGGAAAAAGCCATAGAGCTGTTCTGGGTGAGGGTAGAAATTAGCAGGAACCTGAACAGAAAGGCGAAAAACACGGAAATGTATGGTTAAAACCTCAATATATACATAACCAACCAGTTAATAAGATGCAAAATATATGAAAGATGATAATGATCAAGAAAATTACCATTGGCTGTCCAAGTCTGATCTCTGGAGATCTCTTGTATGTATGTTCCTCACCCATCTGTGAATCCTTTCCCATCTCAGCCTCTATTTTGTCACCTAACTTGATCAAATACATAATATGATTAACTAAGCTTAAGTTATGTAAAATGAAATGCATTGCCAAAGGATTTTATATATAGGAGCTAGGCAGGGTTTTTGACAATAGTGAGTGGGTTCAGTTAGCTAATCAATGTCCACGAACACAGTCACTGATTAAATTTTCTATTCAGTTTGAAGTGTTCAACTTCAAACAAATCACAATCATGAGAATCGGTCGGATGATTCATGAACCTCTATCTCAAGAATGCCGACAACAGATTCAGTATCAATATATTTGAGGACAACCATTTGTATAATATCTACAATAATGCCAGGTGATAACAAGAGGTAACAGAATTTCAACAAGACACACTAAGGCTAGACAAGGTCAAAACTAGTATATAAATTAATGGCCACCTAGATTCTAAGCTATACATTTGGGCAACAAGTCGTTTTTGTTAATACATAAGCCCAAAGTCAGACATTAGAAAAATGGCTATATTGCGCATTTTGCATTGCTAAATCCTCCATTGACATATATAGTTGATAACATATCGTATCTAAAACCTAATTTTTAAACTGTTGGGATCTTGGACGTGGTAGTGATGGAGCATTCTAATACATGTTCTGTTAGACTATCAACACAATCAGAAAATAAAATAAAATTATTATGAATCTAAAATATCAAGTGTTGGGAAAGTCCGGGTCAATTTTGTTTTATTTTTCCAGGGATGGTAAATCTATTTTCAATGAGTAAAATGTAGCTTAATTATTGACAGTTTTCAACTTATACAATATGATTTCTTATTTTACAATTTACACACAAAAGAGTCCTACAATCAAAGCAAAATTTTAATGTTTGATAATTGGTATTCACATTAGTGACAGATTTCTTCACAAGGTAGTTATAATCATTCATGCATGCAAGAGGGGCTATTATCATCTTTCAATAATATTCAGATGCCTTTTACCAGCAAATATCAGAAGTCTAAACTCTTTCATCTAAACACACACATCACATTTATGAAAAACATATAGATCAAATATAGAGCAAACAAACTTAATTTACCTGGATTAGATCAAACTTTAACAGCAGAACTTGCTAGAAATCAACCTCACAGGGTCACCTAAAGTCTACAATTTTCAAGCTAGCCTGAGTTCACACAGATTCACACCACCTCTTTTACACTTATTTTTGCATTAAGCTCATGCAACTCAAACCCTAGTTGGAAAAAAAGACATGAATGATATTAACATAATTATGGATCCTCTTGGTTCGAAATGCAAATAAAACAAACCTAGTCCATTTTAGTTCCATGATCATGATACATTAAAATGAGCTTACAACTCTCTATTCATTCCTTAAATATAAAGATGGGTTACAACATACCAGGTAAAACCATTCCCTCCTTCTAAAGGCACAAATATTAGAGTCGCGAGCTAAGACAAAACAATGTATCATAGCAAATCATCGATTCGTTTCCTTACGTTGAGAGATTGTAACCACATCAGCCTTAAGGTCATATAATAAGCTTCCATGCATGGCTAACAAGATGTCATGTGCAATCCTGCCTCCCAATGCATTATTACAAAGTTTCATGGATCTGATTTGTGCAAGTTGGGTTGGAAAGTTGTGTAACAAAATATATAGAGAGAGGACCACCCTTCCCCCATGCATTTAAAAAGAAAAAACAATTATACAGCCTAACACTATTTCATAGTTTCAAGATGCAAAGGACTCCCAACTGTTGGATGAAAACACTATTGTTAAACTAAACCCAGTTGAATAAAGCTAGCTTCAAATTAGGGAACAGGGAATTTCAATAGTGGCACATGGTTACTTGGACCAGTAACTGGGTAAGAAAAGAATTACAGTTTACTCCAATCATCATCTTCCACTGTTTGATGTACATAAAATAATGAGATTGAACCCACATTAAACTTTAGTAAAGACCCATCTCTTTTTCAAGCAATGATTCTGATTGGCCAGTTTGCTCTCATTACTAGCAAATAGTTCTTCCTAACCAATCAAATACCAGATATGTTTGTATCATGCATCACCATACCAAATTACCAACCCATGTAAAAGCCACACAGCTATAAAAAAATATCTAGGGAAAACAGTTTTTATCTTACTTTTCCTTTAGTTAATTTCTAGTCATATCATATATTATTGAAAAATGGAGACTTATACAATGTCAACAAATTACTGGTTCAGTTCAAATAGCACTTAACTACGTACCATCAGCATGTATGAGAGGGCAGTATTTGTACTTTTTGTGCATACATAATCACCTCCAGAAAAGAAAGGTAACATCGATGAATGGAAAAGAAAGCATTTCTTCATCAACTTAGAGGTAGATCTAGTTTCTTTGACTACATGAAAATTTCATGAAAGTTAGGTTTCAAAAAAAGGAACATCAGCCCCTAATTCTAGGGCTAATGCTATCAAACTCTAACTACAAAACACAGCTCAAATGAAGGGCTGATGGGATTAATTGAGCTAATTTTGAACAAAAAAACTGAGAACTATGTCTTGTTAACAAAATTGCTAATAATTAGATATACACCCAATTTTTTGGAGGAATCTGTCCATGTATGTAGTACCTGAGGCTCATACCCATTTCAATTTCTACAGCTCAGAAAACACACAACCCCTTAATAGCTACTTGAGAGGTAACTAAAATCAAAACAATCAAAAGGGGAAAGCTGAAATAACAGACCCAAGCACAAAATCAACAAGAGAGAGGAAGATGACAAGGATTCATACTTTTCTAGTCTTGTTTCAGAGGTGTACGTGCAAAAAGAAACAATCTTTCAGCGAGCATGATCCGTGCAAGAGAAACCCTTTTGCTGGAAATAACGAGACATGAAAAGAAGAACAAGAACACAAGAAGACCCAGAAGAATAAGGGTTGAACTTTCTACCAAAGAGAAGAAGGGTTGAACTGTGTTTTATTAGTAGGAAAAAGAAGGGAATTGGATAGCCAATGGGAGTCAGCTTTCATGCAACTTGCTGGTGTACGTCAGCAGCTCTTACCCTTTTTTTTAATCCACTTTTAGGTTTGCGTGAAAACCCTGTTCAGTTTCAGTTTGAGTTTGGCTACCATTGGTCCATTTTCTTCCTCTTGTCCCTCTGTAGAATCGTTCTGGACCCCTTTGCTGAGCGAATACCAGATAAAGTGAATGGCCAAAACTTGTGTTGTGTATTCGTGATTGGTCGTTTTTTGCGTCATGGAATCCAATTCTCACAACTTTTCAATTTTCTCATTAGTATAACTTGTGTTGAGTGATAAAATAGGCAGGCATATATGGGCTAATTTTGGGCCTTTACATGGGCCGGATGTGATGAGTGGCCCAACTCATCAATGGATAATGCAAATATTTTTTTGATCTGTATGGATAATGCAAATATACCGGCTCTATAAAGATCGTTTGGTTACTAAAGTTTTCTAATTATATCATCACTTATTTTGACAGCAAATTGTATTATCACTTTATTAATACGAACATTCTTAAGGTCATTAGTCATTAGTCATTACGAAAAAATACGAACTTTCTTACTAAAAAAAGCATATTAACCAAAAAGATTATGGTCTTCTTTTGTTTTTTCTTTTTGATCAAGTGAAATTTAGGATGAAGGGACGGTGATCCAGTCCAACGTTAAGGGAGACCCAAGGGCTCAATGGGCTCTTCCAAGAAGATTTATATATGTCTCACCTCAAGAAGACTAGTGAGGGACTAATACCTATTACTCTACTAGACCAACCCTTAAGGTAGATTATGGTCTTCTTGAACCCCTAAATAAAATATTCTAGTTTTTTATTATCTACTTGGTAAACAAAGCAAAAAAAAGACAAGAATTGTACAAGGGGGAAAAAAGCATACAATTTTTTTTTGTATTGCAATATCATTTAAAGTTACAAGACAAGAGAAGCCCCTGTTTTAGGTGGCCAATTGACTTTCACATACCAAATGACAATGAACTTCCCACCGCTCGTTTCTTTGTCGCCTCCTTTTGTGGACCCTCAACCAAAGAAGACGATGGCGCCACTACTTTCACTACATTACACTTAACCAAACCAACCCCAACAACCACTCAACTTATATTGGTCTTCACCAAAACAAAAACAACAAAAAAGTGGGGGTCACTAGACACTACTCATTCATTTGTATATACAATTTTACAGCCCGCCCACCAGCACTGAACTCCGTCGAGAATCACCACCGTGGGGACCGCTTTTCGGCCTCCATGGGGCGCATCGTCGACACACCAACTCTCCTGGAAGTCGCCCTTTTGGCCCTTACGGGAGAAACTTTGAAGTTGATTATTTTTACACAACTTGCTGCTAATAGTCACTAAACACATACAGTTTGGAGCCTTGCCTTTACAATCGTGGTCTGCACAGATGCACGAGCCAGCAAAGATTGGAGTTGTTTAATCCTGCAGCAACACAACAAATTGGGACAGACAAATGGTTCCCGTGAGTGTGCTGTAAAACGTACACATGTTGTACATCTCATTTTAAAAAAACAAGAGAATGGAAACAAGATCTAGATCATCAAAAAGAGCTACTACTCCTCCTACTCACTCAAGATCTGTGAACATGAGGAATCAAACTTGCACGTGAACATGGAGAATTAGCCACTATTTAATCACAGATTTGAACTGTCATACATAAATACTAGTACAGATCAGAGATTTAAATCTGTCTACACACACCTAAAGGGAAAGTGCAAGGAAGAAGATGCCATGTCAATGGCATCCACATCACAAATCTAAGAGATAATAATTACTGATCTAATCAGGAGGGAAGATGAGATCTCATTGTCATCTTGTCCATTTTGTGATGGACCCATTTGATCTGTTCTCAATTTCCCATCACACTGTTGTCAAAGGGCCTATCTAACCCCGCTACCCACACACAGTGACACAACAGGTTTCATTTATGTCAATAACAAAGGGTCAAATTGCGCTCGTTCACACAATCATACTCTAACACTCTGGCAGGATAAGAATTGATCATCTAAACATCAATCCATCAAGAAGCTAAATCTATTGATTAAAGACTAATCCTAATGTAATCCTTGTCTGAAGTTTCAGGCAACAAAACTTAAACCATTGAGGTAAATTTCCATAAGAAATCAAATCCCCAACTCCACTTCTAAACAATACAGCACAATGTAACTGAAATTAGTACTCTAAATAAACACCAACCTGATGTGGCTCGATCAATCCCGGAAAATGACGTCATCAGCGATGTCCATGAGCGGCTGCAAGCAATCGGGGGAGAACTTCCTGGCGAACAGATACGAGTAGGAAGAGACGTCGCTCTCCCTCAACTGGTCAATCAACTCGGGTGAGACCTCGGAAGGCCCGTAAGTGCGAGGGTGGCCGTCGACACTATCGGTCCAATTGACCCTGGTGAGAGTAAACCCAGAGCAGCCCCTGGGATCGTGCATGGAGAGGAGCGTTGGGAAGTAGTGCTCCTCGGGGTAGCAGGAGTCGGGGTCGAGGCAGGGGAGCCTGAACTTGCGCCAGAGGGCGCGGTCGCGGACGACGGTGAGGGCGTGGTGGCGGGCGAGGACGAAGAACTGGGAGCCCACGCGGAAGGCGTCGAAGGGGACTTCGGGGAGCATGGAGCCCGGGCCGCGGGCGTCGTAGCGGGCGGGGAGGGTGGGCTCGTGGGCCAGGATCTCGATGAAGGACTTGCGGGGCTTGGAGAAGAAGGAGGAGAAGGGGGTGTTGGGGGAGCCCAGCAGGGACTTGTAGACGAAGGGGAAGGAGTGGAGGGGGATGCAGGATTGCGAGATTAGGGCGAAGTATGAGTTTTGTGGGTCGTCGAGGAGGGCGGTGGCGAGGAGTCGGCGTTCGGCGGAGATGAGGGTCGGGGAGGCGCGCTCTGTGGGTCGGGGGATGATGTGGCGGCCGGAGAAGACGCCGGAGAGGAGGGAGGGCGGGGATCTGGGGTCCTGGTGGACGTAGATGCTGAAGAGCGGGGACTCGGAGTCGGAGGTGGAGAAGAAGCGGTGCCAGAGTGGGGAGAAGGGGAGGGCGGAGGTTGTGAGGAAGAGGAAGGCGATCTTGGGGCGGTGGGACTTGGCGGGCTTGGGGGTGGGCCCCAGGGCGCGGCGGAAGAGGGCGAGATCCTGGAGTTCGTCGGAGGGGGTGATCTGGAGGGTCTGGCGTTTCGGAGGGAGGATTCCGGGGGATAGGCGGAGGAGGAGGGGGATGGAGAAGATGAGGACGAAGAGGATGACGACTGGGGTTTGATACATTTTTGTGTATTTACAGGCGGGGGGGAGGGTTTTTAGGTTGACGGAGACGATGCAGATCGGGAGGAAACCAAATCTGGAATTTATGGAGGGGTGGTGCCCGTGCCGGTGAGGTCTGGGTATTTTATTTTTATTTCTTTTGAAATTAAAGAATTCAACTTTATGATATTTTGATATTAATTTACTTTAATTTAATTGTACTGAATTTATCCCTTTTTTTTTTGTAGTAATTCCTTAGAAAAAAGACCTTTTTTATTGTTAAGTCTCACCGGACTAACAAGGAGTAGATGGTTTTGTAAGTGGGTTTGATTTTGTAAGTGTCTTTTAGTCTACAATGTAAGTTGTATATATTTTTGTTTCGGTGAAATGTAAGTTGTATATATTAAAGTGAGTGATGTGCGAGTGAAACCAGCTATAGTTAATTTAAAAGATGGAGATTTTCTTTATATTTGGTGAGTGTCAAAAGTGTCAACGGAAGATATTGAAGTTTGTGATTATTGGTCCACCCAAAAAATTGCTAATTTTTTGTCCTTAGTAGTAGCTCTGAAGAAATGATACATTGTGATTTGTGAGATGTATATATTAAAGTGTGGGGGTTTGGTTTGGGCTACCAAATTGGGAGTAATTATTCCATTTATGTATGAGTACGTTTGGATGTAACATAAAAAAAGAGGGAGAAAGTGTAAAGGGTTAAAAAAGAGTTAGAAAGGAAGGGATAAGGAGATGGGGACAAGAGGGGGCTGGAGAGGGACAAAAAAGAGTAAAATGGAGGGAAATGAATCATTTGGCGTTTCGGAAAACACCTACTCATCAATCAAGGAATAGTATAATCCAAGGAAAGGAAAGGGAAAGGATGGATTAGAGAGACAAACGGAAAAGGAAATGGGAACAGCCCAATGGAGATATAATATGAATTCCATTAAAATATGAGTATGTTTACGTGCTACATGGAATAGTATACTCTGAAATTGTGATTTAAAACTAATGAAGGGATTAGGATTAGCATGAGTGATTTTTCTAAATCGTGTTTTGGAGATTGTTGAGTGATTTGGGGAAAGGCTTCTAGAAAAAAAAGAGAGTGATTTAAAATCTTTAAGATGATAATGAAAGGAGTGGGCTGAATCATGCAGCCCATGATGAATTTATTCATCATCTTTAATGGTTTGTTTCTAAAAGACTTCCTATAAGTTTTCATCCAATCGGATTTTAAATAGAGGTGAGCTTACTCTACCACCACAATTTTTACCAAATTTTTGCCCTGACTATGTAATTTACTAATTTGTATAAAAATCAAAATTATAGCCATATAGCCCGCTGGCCAACATAAACTAAAATTTCATTAACTTGTCCACATAATTTATTGGGTCATCTTCTAATTCAACATTTTGTGGAATGAACGTACATTGTAAACTTGTGTATGTTGCTGGTACTTTCCATATACTCTTAATATTTAATTAATACGTGGTCGATATAGGTAAATTATTCATTTTTATGAAATGTCATGTGTTGATCCGGCAACTTTTCATTTATTCTACAAAATGACTCAATTCCTTGTAAATTGGTTTATAAATATAATGGTTCATCTATGTATCTACTACCCAACTTAGAGCAATTACATTTGTGGGTAATGCGCAGCATGTATAATTGTATGCAACCTACGTGGATTGTCTTTTCTGTTTTGAAATGCTATTAGCAATGATGATCAATTCATTATTATTCTTATTGATTAATATCATATCATCGTCATGGTTATTGTAAGGAATAGGTACAATTTGTTGTTTGATTGATGGTAGGAACCCTTGATGGTATTAGTATTGGTTTCTTTCGGTCAAACTTAATCATTCAGTTTCAGCATCTTGTGTTAAAGATGCAAATTGATGTACCATATCTATAACTTCCATTCTTGAGATTAAACTAGAATTCATGACCCGTGCTACGTACGGGTTTAAAAACTATTTTGAAACTTTATTATTCAACTTTAATTGAAAAATTGCATGAATGTGAAAATCAGACCAAGGTATAATAATATAAAATATAATAGATTATATTAAGTATGAAATAAATATTCCATAAGAAATAAATCAATTGAAAATATAATTCACTTGCGAGAGAAGCACTCCTTATTTGCATCTAAATGCAATTACGTACATATGAAAGATATAGAAAACTATAAAAAGCATATGAAAGATTAAGATAATATTGCTGGCTATTTAAAATATTTTTATATACATGAAAACTATAGAAGTTTAAAGAAAAAATACCCATATTTTGTGATTTAGGATATAAATACATTTTGTGATTTTCGTTAAAAAAATACAAATATTTTATGATTTATGGTATTCACATATTTTGTTATTTACGTAAAAAAAATACACGTTAAGAAAACATTCATATATACACATAATACAACAAATACCCACAAAACACATTTTCAAAAATACACATATTTTATGATTTAGGGTATAAACATATTTTGTGATTTATGTTAAAAAAGTTATTGATTTATTTATATACTTGAATCATATATACAAATAATACAACAAATAACACAAAACACGTTTAAAAAAATACACATATTTTATGATTTATGGTATTCACATATTTTGTGATTTGCATAAAAAAAATATACATTAAGAAAATATGCAAACAACACAAAAATGTTGCTAAAGAGGTTTGAACCCCAAACCTTTGGCTAATTAGAGAAAGACTTTACCACTATGCTATTGTGGTTTGTTTGACTATGATTGCATAGTGTTTATTATATAGGGAAGATTGCAATGTACACTAAATGGAGCATTTAATGGGGACACCACCTAACTTTTATATATATATAGATATAGATATAGATATAGATATGGTACCCTTTTTTGTCAGGAATCAAGATAGTACTTAATATAATATGAACGCGTTTTTGCATCTTAAATTACTATATAGTTCTTCAAAGTTGGCATGCATACACAATACATTAATACATGATACAAGATAAGCATGCATGGTCCTCGATCCTTCCAAGAACCGTACGAAACCAAAAGAAAAGTTTATAGCATAAATGATTCCTTAGTGTTTACTCGAATCCTAGCTTTATCATGTGTTGTCCTTCTATAGTTCTTCACTTTCTAAGCAACGAACATACACGTACCGACCATATTATCAAAGTTTGGTAGGCAAATAGTAAAGCGCGGAGCATGTTAGCTTATCGCGCATATGGGTGATAGACCTGATCAACATATTGGTTATATCAAATTCGTTGACAACCATATCATGATAGAAAAATGTAACTCAAGCATTTGTACTA
Organism: Polygonum maritimum; assembly: GCA_963924305.1. Lineage (NCBI taxonomy): Eukaryota > Viridiplantae > Streptophyta > Magnoliopsida > Caryophyllales > Polygonaceae > Polygonum > Polygonum maritimum. The sequence continues at coordinate 26,784,695 of OZ002736.1, forward strand.
GCTTTCTCAAAATCTCGATTTGGTCCTTGATCTTTGAACAACCCGGCCTTGTCACATGTAGGTCGATTTGGTCCTCTTTGAAACATGTTGATGCTCGAATGACCGCTACAATTCTTACCATGTACGACCCGACTCCATACATAGTGTCATAGTGATATTCTTGGAGCACATGCTCCATGGCAGCGCAATCGAGCTAGGTTGTCACGCAGATCGGATTCGCAGCCTCGTTAATTCCTTCGAAGGCTCCATGAATGTTTACAATTGCGATCCTCGAGAAAGTAGTGGAGTTTTAACTCTGATGCTCACGAGCTAGTGAAATGCTAAATGAACCCAAATCAACATGCTGACTGTCTTGCTCAATACCACACATTTGTTACGTGTAAACCATATCATCATTGATTTTAGTTCTCATCTTTTCTTTTTCTCCACTCATTGCCACGTTGGTGTGGATGAGGATCAAAATATGATCGAGCTTGAGTGTACTAACATCTTGCTAAAAGAAAATCTGGTTCCCATTTCTTTCAACAAAAGAATATGATTACGACTAAGCTTGATTGTATTATATATATACACATCATGTCGAATACGACTAAGTTTGCTTGTATTTTATAATTTGCCTTGACATAAATGATTACGGTCATAAATATTTTGGAGGTGAACGTGAAGTGTGCTCAAAACGATGTCGTTACCTGTGCTCACGCCCACGCCAGCTTTCAAAGAATGCTACAAACTGGGCCGAGGCTCGACATACATCTAGTTCTGGCCCAAACGGCCCAAATGTTTGCAGAGAAGCTCGAGCCTCATTCGGCAAGCACAAACCTGGCCACTAAAGCTATATCTTTTTTTTTTCGGTCAAGCACTAAAGCTATATCTACATGTCCATACATACCCAAACTTATTTATATGAGCTATAGTTATCTACTAGACTACTAGTGTGAGTGTCCGTGAATAACAAAATTATATTAGATTTTATGTAAATTTGTCCAAAAGAATAAATAGAAATAAAATAATACAATATTTTATTTAACTTATTTCATATGGTGTTTGTTTTACTATTATATATAAAATAATTTAGATTTCTTAAAGATCTTTTTTGAATAGATAGATAGAAAAAGGATAGAGGTCAATTTACTAAATTACTATAGTGAAATTCAAAAAAGATTGGATTTTCATGTATATAAGATAAGATATAAGAGCAATCATAATACAACCAATCAAATTATTTTAACAAAGAAAGATGATGTCTTTCAATATGAAAATGATATGTGCCGTTTTCTTTCCGCTGATATTGTAATTGTAACTTTCAACCAAAAAATGTATCGTAATTGTAAACACTAAGCTACTACTTGACATGTCAAATATAGTCTCCGTAGGTGTCATGCTAATGAAAATCCTTATACCAAAGCTATATTTTGGGTTCACAAAATACAAACCTATTAACTAAAATCGTATATGCACGAAATATTCTGGCAGTGCTACGTGGAACAAACGGCTAGTTGTTCATTCTTCACTTCGATGATAGTCTTATGACAATGATCAAGAGTAGTACTCTTGACAAACCGTTTCCATATCCGCTTCAATTGTTCAAGCATGGATCGCAACAAAGAAGGGAGAAACAAGGTACGTACGTAACGTTAACATAGAGATTCGTGGATGCAATTCATTTTTATCCTACTCTGTGAAGCATTAAGAAGGGAGGATCATCCAATCAATTTAGTATTAAAAAAACACTAGTACAAAAACACCTTATTATCACCTTTATTTATCACGATTCTGTGATAAAAATATTTTTTATCCCGGTTCTTTAAAATAAAAAACATGGGGTTTCGACAAAATTAGTCTTTTATCACGGTTCCGTGTTAAAAAAAAATTCACGAGACTTTTATCACGGTTGTTTTAATATCCGTGATAAAAAAAACTAAAGTGGGAACTCTTATAACCCTCCCCGCTTCTCTCCCAATGGAAAGCACCCTAGCTTCTCCTTCGTAAATGGTAACCCTACCCGGCCGCTTGCCTCACCATGCACAACACCCTTCATTTCACCGCCCATCAAGCCTTTCACCGTCTCCCTTCGCCTGACATCTCCTTTCCCCTGTGATTCTCCGCTTCCCTGCCCACCTCTCTCGCCATGGACGAGGAGGTCCCCGCCTCGCCCGCTCCGATCACCCAGGATATAATGGCGGCGGGAACGGAGGACTTCGGAGGCTCCTGGCTTCGTCGCTGGCGGCGGTGGAGGAGGCAGAGGACGAGGCATGGGAGGAGGAGGAAGGTGACGATGGCGCCTCACTTCCCAAACCCTAAATTGTTGACCTTAACCATTGAAGGCTCGCATGACCCTAAACTCACAGCGCTGACACTAAAGAAAACCGACGACGGGGTAGGGACATCAAGGGCGAGTACAAGGAGAAGACGGTAGATGACATCGCCTCTGGGCTGGGGATGCGGAGGGTTGGCTTCATTTTCTCGCAGGCCGTGGGCAGGGACAACAAGGACGAGTACACCATGTCGGCCTTCGAGGTGGCCCAGGCGGCCTAGTTGCACGCTGAAGCCGGCTTGAAGGAGTGAGTCACCGCACTCGTCAAGCTCGAGGTGAACGACAACGGCGGAGCCGATGTGCACCTTAAGGCCTTTCGGATGAGTGAAGTGTGCGATTTGGAGGTTTAGGAAGGCCAGGGCTTCGATTTGGAGGTTTAGGAAGGCCAGGGCTTGGATCCCAAGGTCTCCAGGATGAAGAAGGAGGTTGTGGTTGGCGGCAAGGATGTTAAGGAGGCCGACAATGACTTCTTCTTCGTCGTTCAGATCTTCGATGATCACCAGGTTCGTTTGCTGTCTGATTTGGTTTTTGCTGCCAGGAACTTGTTGGATGATCTGTGTTGTTTATGCCCAGAGCTGATTTTCTTACTGAAGGAAAGATAATCTGTCATGTAGTGGTTTTCAACTTTGAACTATACGATTCCATATAATTTTCCAGTATTTGTTCTTCATATCCAGAGTTTTTTACAAATCCATGTGAATGTTTGTTGTTGCTTAACGATAAAGTTCTTTCCAACATGAATCCATTGATCCTAGTTCAGGGTGGCTAGAGAGGAGATCTTGATTTTAATTGAACAAGCTGGCTGTATGGCTTTTGATTGCTCCTTTGAGTTTGCTAGTTCCTTAATCAATTGAAGAGTTTTTGTGTGATTGTCCAACCCTTATTGTTTTTATACTTTGAGCTCATTTTGATCCCGTTATTGTAAGACACTAACCCAAATTGAACATGGGTATCATTTGTGCAACGCTTAACAAACTTGTCAGTATGTTGTAGTTAGTTATAAGCTATATTTTCTACATTTGAATCATTTTTTCATGATTTGTTTTTTTATATGCTTAAGCTTTCCTAGCTAAGCAGTCAAACCCCATGACTAATACACTGGTTGTGTGTTGTAGAGGAAAAGCTTGCTATCAGTCTTCAACGATAAGGTGAAGAAAGTGGTTGAGAGACTTCTAATTCTGGATGGAGATTCAGAAAGGTGAGAATTGTTGGTACTAAGTCCATTGATTGCATGGTCACATTTTGTGTAAAAAAGTACATGTAATTTTGAAGAATGTATTAGTAGTTTTTAACATGTAATATGGACACTCTATCTAAAAGAACTTAACAGCTCCTTGTGAGCATATAGACCTGAACAAAGTCCAACTTAGCTGAACCCTTGTTCTACTAATAATTTTGTTAATGCAGTCCAAAATTTGAAGAATATCAGGACAAAAGTGTCAATGTTATTTTCTTGGTTTGGATACAGTGTCTTTTAAGGTCTTTTTGAACTCTAACTCTTGGTTTGTATGCAGTATCTTCCAAGTCCATACAAGAAGAGACTGTTTGGATTGAGGGACTCCTGCCAGGAATTGATTCCTGCAACCATGGTACTATTATTATGTATCTAAGAAATGTCTACTTGTCTTGTGTTTCTTAATCGTGCATAGCCATTTTGTCAATATTATTATGCCTACTTATAAAGGTCATGATTCTGAATTTAGCCAAATATAGTTTGATGCAATTTGGGAAACTTAAACTTCAATACTCTAAAAGAATATACATATCTTAAGCACAAAGTGACACTGAAGTGTTCAGTTGAATAGACAATCACTATAATGAGAGGTTTTTCATGTTAATAAAAAAATGTAAAAGTTTATAATTGTTAACGTGAAGAGTATCATGGTTATTATTTGATTTGCCTTGCTGTTACGTAAAAGTGGCTAATCTAATGTGACTATGCTTCAGATTTTAAAGCTGCAGCAACATGGGAAGTTGATGGAACATGATCGATTAGTGGAATTCCTAATTCTATGTACCTTCTTCGTGGTAAGTACCTTTCCTTGGAGGCCACTGTCAACTTTGATTAACCAAAGTGTCATTATTTGGTAGAAAAGGTGAAAGTTTACTTTAGGTAATAAAATGTCCCATACCTTGATTAATTAATCTGTGCTCTACTCTATTCCATTCTACAAGTTAATCAAAATCAAGATTCTTCCTTGGGGATTGAGAAAAAGATAAGCATGAGCTACGGGGACAAAGGAAACGAGGTACACTTGCTTTTGAAGAAGATTCAGTTTGGTGTGGATTAAAGTTGGCTAAAACCCTTGTTAATTATACAAAGATAACATAACCCTTGTTCTCTTAGCTTTACATTTGGTAGCTACATATTACGAGTTCTTTCTTTCTTTTTTGTAAAAAGAAATGTAATGTAAGGAGAAGTTTTTTATTGGAGTATATTGCGCTCAGAAGTGGTATTTTTTGGATAATGTAGTTGAATTAATGAAATGAAAGGATAAATTCTTTATTTTTGCTCCTGTCTATGTAATATTGTAATGGTAGTCGATGTATCTAGGTCATCCCGGTTCTATAGAACCAGGATGGCTATTTTAAAAAAAAAAAAAAGAGCTTTTATCACGGTTCCAAACCGTGATATAAACTCGAGCGTAACATACAAATCAATTATTTATACCGGTTTTTTAGGCATTTTATCACGGTTATATAACCGGGATAAAAGGTTACCTATTATCACGGTTATATAACCGGGATAAAAGGTTACCTATTATCACGGTTACTAAACACTTTTATCACGGTTCCATAACCGGGATAAAAAGTTACCTATTATCACGGTTCCGATACCTTTTGTTTTTTATTACGGAACTAGTTATCCCGGTTAAAAACCGTGATAAATGTTGAAACGGAACCGTGATAAAACAACTTTTTTGTACTAGTGAAAGAACATAGAAGCCCCCTTTCATACTCTTTCTTTCTTCCTTTTAGAGTCTCAACTCTCAACCTAAAGTCCAATGATCCACCATGAGAGAAACCATGGGTTAGCTCGAGGAGCCTACAAACCCTAACTCTGTCGTGATAGTGCAAAAAGCAAGCAAGATAGGATAAAATGAAACTCTATATGAGCTTCAGTTTAAGTCGCCAAACAGGCCCTACATTCAATTTATGCACCAAAAATACCGGACCTTCCTGATCAATGCAACACACTGACACACATGAGACGTCATCCCATGGACCATGATCGAGCCAAGGCTCGAGTCCATGGGTTATTCCTCAAGTTGTGTGAAAAAGAGTGCTCATGGTGCTAAGCTAGCTCTCGAGCATTATCTCTTCCTAAATTACATATGTTTGCTTTGTACTAAGATCTTTTCCGATTAGAGGATACTGGATACAACAATAGATTAAAGACCGGTTTAAACCGATCTGTAATAAAAAAAAATGAGCTCATTAATACATTGGAGTTTTATGTATTAAGAAGATCAAGATTATGGTTGATTTTGATATGATATATGTTTAATTTATATTTAGTAATTTTTTTTTGTATTTAATGTTAGCTCGTATCATCTATCAATATCATTTCTTATTTTACAATATATTTAATCTCTATATAAACACATCGATACTAGATACTAAAGTGTGGACTTTGTCACAAATTCTATCATTAACATAACTTTATTGTTGTGCATCTGAACCAAGATTGTTATATTGAAAATATTCTTAAATGTCCAATTTTTGTTTTTAAATACTTAAATTATATTATTAATTGCTCAATGATATTATTATCTTTTTAAAATATTAATTGACAACTTTCTTTACCTTTTGATTTTAGAAGAAAATCGTGTAGGCATCAAAAAGTTTATGTTTGTTCTTTTACATTTTGAAACATTGTATCTTATTTGGATCAATGAATTATATTATTGCATTCTAGATCCAAACACTACTATTAGTACCACTTCTCCAACACTAAAAAAAAAATAGAACCCTAACCTCCATATACGATCCCAACTAAGGAGTTAATCATAAGCTCTTTCTATTAAGACCTTGAACTAATATTAATCAAGAAACATAAACATTGATGATTGAAATTGTTAGACTATCTTATGCTTAAAAAGGTTCTAACAAGTGACATCAATTGCGCATATACATGGCAATACAAATTATTATGGCAACTCCAATAACATGCCCAAAACCCGCTCGACTCGTTAGCTTCGCACCCTTGTTATCCGCTTTAACCAACACTCGTTTCAACCAAATGAAAACATGCATGATTCAACGTAAAACTCGACTCATTCAAAACCCTCCCCGTGAGCGAAATCCGAAACAACTCACTGCTCAGACTCGATACCCCTTCTACTTGATAACTAAAAAAACCTGATTGATCAAAATTTAAAAGCTGACTTGGACCCGATAATTATGTACATTAATATAAACATATAAGGTTCAGTACTTAAGTGTAAGTACCTACCAGGCTACAAACATGGATCAGATTTGTCCTATCTTACAACAAGAGTAGTAGCTACTAAAGGTTTACTTACTTGCATCCTATATATAAAAAGGCACATGCCCTTAGGCTTCCTCTAGATCTCACTTTAACTAGGCTCAAACTCTTGCTCAACCATAACAGTAGCTTGGACTCGAGCAACTTGTTGCCTCTCTGTTGGGAGACTTCCCACATCGGAAGTTAGGATCAAATACCACTAGTATATAAATAAGGTGAAACTCCTACCCATTGGCTTAAGCTTTTGGGTAGAAAGGTGGATCCCGACCTTATATACAAAGTGGCTAAATTTACCCCGACACGTCGCCCAGTTCTCTCGGCCCACCGGAATTTCACATGGTATCAGAGCCTGTTCGGTCCGGGTCCGTTTCTCCCTGGCTATTTGGGCATGGGTTTAGCATTATGAGTTACCCGCCCGTTCTTTGGGTCGAGTTTGGCTAAAAAGAGATTGAGATGCCACCGCTAAAGAGATTGAAATGCTAGACCCGTTTGTCCAAGTGCTAATTAGGCCAGGCTAGTTACCACTTGAGGGGGCGTGTTGGGAGACTTCCCACATCGGAAGTTAGGATCAAATACCACTAGTATATAAATAAGGTGAAACCCCTACCCATTGGCTTAAGCTTTTGGGTAGAAAGGTGGATCCCGACCTTATATACAAAGTGGCTAAATTTACCCCGACACGTCGTCCAGTTCTCTCGGCCCACCGGAATTTCACACTCTCCAAAGGTTTGCATTCACACACTGTTGTGTTCTGCTAGTTAGTTATTGTTAAACTAGTGCCTATCAATTTTAATCTATAGTATTAATGTGTGTTAGACATATTTCAAATTTTTAGCGAGCTTATTAGCTGGATATAGTCGATGCACATTTGTTTTTGTGTATGTAGATTTTTCTATTTCTATACAAGATGTTTGACCATAGTTTTTCTCGTACTCAAGAAGGACAATCATGAACTCGTATGTGGCAAATATTGTGACAACGGGAAAAAAGAGCGTTATACTCAAGAATGACAATCATGAGCTCATATGTGGCGATGATTGTGGCAACGGAGAAAAAGAGCGTTATAGTTTCCTGTGAGCAGTTAAATTGATCGTCATCTTTAACTCGCTAGGTAAAGGTAAAATTTTAATTATCTTATGTATTATGTTTTTCTCTATCTTTTCCATAAATATCCCTTTATTAATTATGGCAGCTTAGAGTTATGGTGGAAGATTCTATCATATGCGTATGGATAGAATTGTGCTGGATTGGGCTCCAAGTAATTGACTGGCCCATATCTCTTCCTCTATAAATACATGGAAATCGCTATGTATGGAGCATCCTCTGCCCTTTTTCAAAAACCCTAACTTTTACTTCTCCTTTACCCTCGCGCTAAACTCGAATAATACTCTATTGACTTAGGCATCGTATGTGGATTAAGGGGTCCCCGCCCTTTTGTCCATTATTTTGCAGGTCCTAGGTCATTCAAGGAGCCTGGAGAAGAAGGAGTCTCAAGAAGCTAACTAAGTTGCATTAAAGGCGAATTTTTGTGCACTTACAATACCTAAGAATACGATCTCAACCTTAGCACCACAATGGTGTTCAACGCATGGTTCAGGATTAATGCTGTTCGGAGGCGCAATCTAGAGGATTATTCTGCTTATGAGGCATTAAGTCACCTTGTCGTACAAATTACTCGATCGTGATACCGGAAGCAGAGCGCATTCGTTTTGTCTATGCATCGGCTATCCCTTTCTATACAAGATGTTCGGTCATAGTTTTTCTCGTACTCGAATCACAGTCATGAGCTCGTGATAGACACATATTAGGTAGTGTCTTAGGGCATGTTTAGTTAGGATTTTTATGGTTTTTGGTTTAGTTTTAGTTAGTTTTGCTAGTTTTGTTACTTTGTAGAAAGATTCAGTTATCTGCACCTTGTTTTGGTTTTTGATTATAGATGTGAAGACAGCAAGTGTAGAGGAGGTGAATTCAAAGCATTGGAAGAGGCAAGAAGGGAACCAAGCCATGAGATTTGCTCAAGAGTTGATGGGAAAATCACATTTGGATCCGGACTATGTATTAGAGTTGTTGTTTCGACACCTCTTTCTTGCAAAGGATGGATATGGAGCTACAATGGTCGGATTGAGCTTTTTTTGGTGTCATTGGAAAGCTAACTCGAAGAGTTACAATTCGTCTTTTTACTCCGAGTCCAAATTCCAACTCGAAGTGTGTCAAAACGGCCTCTTAAGTGTCACTTGTCGACCAGGGCGTGAAACACGGGCAGGTGCAAAGAGACGCGACCACGTCTCATGGTTTCAAATCGTGTTTCGCGTATTTGCTCTCGGCCTTGGAAACGCGGGATGAGGTATTGGAAACTAGACCGAGTTTTGGCCCGTGTCTGCGATATATGCGAGTTTGTTACGAGATATTTTTGGGCCCTTGTGGGTTGTTTTTAGATATATTTTTGGAAGACATATTATATATAGTTAGCCCTAGTTTTAGGTTTGATGATCTTTGACATTGGATTTGGAGACTTGGAGAAGAAGAAACCCTTTAAAAAACTTTGTAAGCTTTTCAATGTCTTTTAGTAACTAAACCCTTTTTGCTTGACTAATTAATTGAAGTTGTGAACAAAGTATTATTATGAGGTTTGATTGTTCTTAATTTCCCTTGACTAGATTGTTTTCTCTGTACTTAATTGAATAAGTTTGATTTAGGGTTTTATTAGCTTGATCACCTAATATGATTTCTAGGTTGAATTATAGCTAGATCTTTTTAATTACCGGTCGGTGTTAATTAGATTATAAGTAGAACCTTTAATCAATCTAGGACGGGTAGGACTAGTTGATTAAAGAAGAGAATTCAATTGCATGTTATTTGGATGTTTGGTTGCTCTGAATGCATGTTTCTATTGATGTTTGGATCTTAATGTTGTTGTCAAGTTGAATCTAGCTAGGAGGTCTTCTAGGTTATTTGATAATTAGGGTTGTTGGTACCGGTCGGGCTAATAACTAGAATTGAAGTAGGATTAATAATGCATGAAGTTGGGTTATTAGCATTCCGCAATAGAGTAGTCAAGGTAAAGAGAGAATTTTGATAATCAAGGATCAATAATCAAGTTTGTAATGGATATTAATTGGTTAAACATATTTCTCATATATCTTACATCTCATCTTTGATTTTGCATTCATTAGTTAGTTTAGTTTTTAGATTAATTCCGAAACCCCTCTTTTTACTCTGAGTAACGTAACAATAAACACTGAAACCTGAATTTCTGTGGGATCGACCCTTACTTCCCTACTACATTACTAGTTTGGTTGTTTGGATTACTTTGATCGGTATTAGGGCGACTAAAATACCACTTATCAGCTCGCATGTAGCAAAGATTGTGACAACCGGGAAAAAGAGCAGTATACTTTATAATTGTGGTCTCTATTTTACTAGTTGTTGAAAATTTTACCATATATATGATACATGTGGTATAAGTAAACCTTAGGAAGGTAAAAAGATTGAAACCCATGAGTAGAGTGGCTTGTGAAATATTCATTAGTACATAACATGTCATAGAGCAGGCTCTAAAAAATCTCCTAATACGGAAGAAGTGTGTGTGTGGGGGGGGGGGAGTACGTGCTATCAAAATGGCCAAAGAAACAAAGAAAATGAGCTTTCTCGTAAGAGTACAGATTTCTTTGCGATCACTCTTACAATGTTCAAATGCACCTTCTTTGGGATCCAATACAAAAATATATGTAGTTCTCATCACAACGAATGCGGCAAGTGACCTTGATATCATGTCAAGAACACTAAAGAGGACTAAGGCTCTGGAAAAAAAATCAAACATTAATATATAATTAGTGTTTGGATATATAGTAGCAAGATCATTAAATCAAAATGTAAGACACTTACACTTTATTGGATTCTTGCATTTGTTGGCGCCAATTAAACTCACATTCCTCACCCCCCTCCGTTGTAGTGGTATGATAGATATGAAATTATGAATTGTGTATATTATATATCCATGACCAATGGTCAATATATAGAGATGGTAAAAACAATGAAATAATCATTATTTATCTCTATCTCTCTAGGGTCCTTTTATGTACCATATATTGACCAATGATAAAAATAATGATGTCTATCACCATTCCTATGGCGGCTTCGTGTTACGTTGGAGGTGCCATTCGGAGGATTACATAAAAACTAAAAGGCGTTGAGTACTGACTGTAGCCTCCTCGATCATAGTTGTACTTGTACGTACACCTGCGGTAGGATACCTTCACAAACTAAAATTAAAATAGTTCATATTTGAACCATTTAAAGCGGCACCTAAAAACATTACGAATTTAGTTAGTTTTCCGCTGCAAAACACCGACCTGACTTTGGTGATGTGCTATCGACGAGTTACTAATGAAGATACTGCGTCCACGCAGGCATGACCGGCCGTTCGCTTATGAGGACTGGTACCTACGGCCCCATTGTCATTGCCACCGCCGACTTCTTTGATACCACGTTCGCCGGTTCTCCAAATTTGTCCGGTGACATAGAAGACAAATGCAACCATAATCCAAACCATAAACATGTAGAATGGACCTATATGACCGGAAATAAAAGTAGAGACGATCATAGATACGGTCATGGACAAGACCGTGATGGTTAGATTGATATGATAATACGCTCTTTTATATGAGTACTCCAACTGTAGGAGGGAAAAAGTAAGGAATACCCCATATATGATACATGTGCTAAAAGTAACTCTTAAGAAAGTAAAAAGATTGGAACCCACGAGTAAAGTGACTTGTGAAATACCCATTAGTAAATAGCATGTCATTGAGCTGGCTCTAAAAAATCCCCTAATGCGGAAGAAGTGGAGGGGGGAGGAAGAAAAGTATGTGTCATCAAAATGGCCAAAGAAACAAAGAAAATGAACTTTCTTGTAAGAGCACAATTTTCTTTGGGATCACTCTCACAATGTTCAATTGCACCTTCTTTGGGGTCCAATACAAAAATATACGTAGTTCCCATCGTAATGAATGCGGCAAGTGACCTTGATATCACGTCAAGAACACTGAAGAGGGATAAAGTCGTGGGAAAAAAACAAAGAATAACATATATTTAGTGTTTGGATATATAGAAACAAGTTCAGACCTCTGATGGACTTGCAAGGCTCTACTAAATGTTCTCGGGCGATATCACCATGATGGAGCGATCTATACGGCCAGGTGGCCTGAGATCTCATTCTGCCATGAACTCCACGTAAGTTGCCGCCTCTATGACCATTTCCTCCGTTGTTGCCGCTACCCCTTGCCTCACGGCTCTCGGCGGGCCAATCCAAAACTTGTCGGTCACGTAAAAAATCACCCCTCCAAAGAACCAAACATAGAATAAATTGATCCCCTCAATGGTGCCTCCGATGTAGCACGAAGCTGCGATGGTCATGGTGATAGACATCATCGTGGTGCTAAGATTGAGATCGTAAGCATCGTTCATCCGACGCTCTATGTACAAGGTAGAGATGACAAAACCGACTAGGCACGGGATGCATACGGCACACGTCACTCTGAAGAAGGTGAAGTAGTTAGAACTGAGAAGAAGGGTGGATTGTAGTGCCGACATCGGTGGGAAATCCCTTATCACATCCCTTATCTTTTTGAGGGTATGATCGCTAGTGAAATATGCACCAACTAGCATAATGGACATCACAACCATAAATAGAGGGCTCTCTTCCCCGCACTGCCACACTCTTCGTCACATATGAGCTCAAGATCCATCTTGGATACACGTAGGAGAACAAATAGCGCCGAACATCCCGGTGCGAGAGGGATACACATTGCCCAGAATAATTGGGCGGTCCAGCAATTTATCCAACTGAAAAGCCACCGGAAGTCCATTGTAGTGTACCGGTGTTGATTGCCTAATGTCTCTTATATGCAAGCAGTAAAGATTGTGAACAACACCTAAGATCTCAACCTTAGCACTAGAATGATGTCTATCACCATGATTATGGAGTTTTCATGCTACTCGGAGGCGCCATCCGGAGGATTATTCTGTTTATGTTTAGTTTTTTGGAGCGATGGTGTTCTACATGACCACCAATTTCTAGATCGGACAACTAAGAGCCATGAGATAAGAGGGTGACGATTACAATAGAGGGATACGGCCACAGCGACAACAATACGGAATTAGGTGGCAAAAATATAAGAGTTCGAACCAGAATAAGGAATTATGTCATCTAGTCATATAAATCACTCGATCGTGTTACCCGAAACAATTAGCCAGATATAGGTAGAGTGCATTTGTTTTGTCTATGCTACGGTTTTTGCTTTGTATATAGGATGTTCGGTTGTAGTTTTTGTTGGACTCAAGAATGACAATCATGAGCCCCTTTTGTGGTAAAGATTGTGACAATGAGGATAAAGAGCACTATACTTTAAAATTGTGGTCACTGTTGTATTAGTTGCTACATATTTCACTAACAATCAGCTCCTGAAAAACAATTAGGACTGTCATAAGAGAGTTTCTGCCAATGTCGATCCTCCATTTCAGCCTTCTCTTTGACTCTAACTACATCACATTTGTTAGAGTAACATGTGCCATATGTATCCCTTTCCATCCACTTTTATCATCTCATTCTCTTGGCTATAGAGAATGAGATGAACGATGCATATGATCTCAACTTTAGCACCACAATGATGCCTATCATCATTGCTATGGCGGCTTCATGTTAAGTTAGAGGTGTCATATGGAGGATTACATAAAGACTAAAAGGCGTTGAGTGCTAACAGTTGCCTTCTCGACCATGGTTGTACTTGTACGCACATCTACAATAGGATAACGACAGAAAAATTTAAAATAGTTCATATTTTACCCATTTAATGCGGCACGTGAAAAAACATTAAGAATTTAGTTAGTTTTCACTTACAAAACACCGATATGGCTTTGATGATGTGCTATCGACATGTAACTAATGAAGATACTGCGTCTAGGCAGGCGTGATCGGGCGTCCGCTACCTCTGAAGTCTGGTGTTCCCCTGCCGACACCATTGTCATTGCTATTGCCGACTTCTCTAGTACCACATCTGCCGACCCTCTAAGTCTGCCCGGTGACATAGAAGACAAATGCAGTCATAATCCAAACCATAAACATGTGGAATGCACCTATATGACCGGAAACAAAAGTAGAGACGGCCATAGCTATAGTCATGGACAAGACCGTGGTGGTTAGATTGATATGATACTCTCTTTTATATGAGCACTCCAATTGTAGGAGGGAAAATTTGAGGAATACCCCATATACGATACATGTGCTACAAGTAACTCTTAGGAAGGTAAAAAGATTGGAGCCCACAAATAAAATAACTTGTGAAATACCCATTGGTACATAACATATCATTGAGCGGGCTCTATAAAATCCCCTAATGCGGAAGAAGTGGCGGGGGAATGGAAAGTATGTACCATCAAAATGGCCAAAGAAACAAAGAAAATGAGCTTTTTCATAAGAGCACAATTTTCTTTGGGATCATTCTCACAATGTTCCAATGCACCTTCTTTGGGGTCCAATACAAAAATATACCTAGTTCCATCACAATGAATGCTGCAAGTGACCCTGATATCATGTTAAGAACACTGAAGAGGGCTAAAGACCTAGAAAAAAAAATCAAATTTAATATATAATTAGCTCTTTTGATGCCATATATAATTAGTGTTTTGATATACAACAACAAGATCATTAAATCACATTGTAAGACACTTACGCTTTGCTGGATTCTTGCACTTGTCGTCGTCAATTAAATTCACGTGTCTCACCTCTCTTCATTGTAGGGGTATTGTAGATATGAAATTATGAATTGCATATATTATATACCCATGACCAGTGGTCTATATATAGAGATGATAAAACCAATGAAATAATCATTATTTATCTCTACCTCTTTGGGTCCTTTTACGTACCATATATTGACCAATGAAAAGAGACTCACTAGAGTTTTCTTAACTACCCTATAGGTATATACGTACATTTTCTACCAAAATATATATTTTGGCCTTACTAAGCTAGTTTAGGGCTTATATATATATGTAGGGTTCACCTATTTATATATTTAGGGCTTATATATGTAGGGCTCACCTCTAAACATAAACAAAATGACATATTTATATAGAGCCCCGTTCGGGTAATATATTAAACTAAGTTAACAAATGCGATTATATATCATCCGTTACTTTCTCACACTTGCTTATATGGGGAGGGTGCACGGTCATCAACTGACCTCCCTCTCGTGTTGTGCCTTGCTTAACGCACATGCCTACGTACCTTTTCTGCATCTTCCCTTTGGCTTGTGTATCTTTCAACTGTAAAAGGAAAAGGCGTCATTGAGAATTGAGATTGAGCATTTTGTTGGGAAACAAAACAAAACCTATACAAAAACCTATTCCACATCTAAAGTGATCGGACTTGTATCTGCGCATCGTTCAATTATAGTTATGTTTAGCAGCATCGTTCAATTAATTATAGATGTACGTTAGTTTCATTTGGCTATTTAAACTAAAGTTGATCATTTATTTTCTCTTCATGAAAAATTTGATCAACTACTAGAAAAACATGTTAAAAGCGACACATGTTATTGTCAGGGTGTCGAAAATGTAAGGACCGACACTTTTGGATAGTGTCGAAAAAAACGTTGGCAGACCAGTGGAGCACCCTCTTTGCAACCATGCGTTGGCAGGCTTGGAAAGTCCGAAACTCACTTGTGTTTGAAGGACGAGATGATCACCTCCGCCTTTCCCATATGGTGGTATCGATTGTTGAGGCCTTTCACGAGAGCTCCTCCAACATCGTCTGATCCCTTGCACCACCTTCCCAGCCTCATGTGTTTCTGATCAAACTGTCTATGTGTGGACGCCACCTCCCCCGGGAACCCTTATGCTGAGTGTTGACGCGTCTTCGAAGGGAAACCCGGGGCCTATAGGTGGGGAAGTCTCGTTCGCGACGACCATGGCCAGGTTCTAGGAGCGTTCTCGTTCAAATGTGGCATTGTTGATGCTTTGCGGACTGACCTTTTAGCTTTCATGTATGGGTTAACTTATATGGAGGCTTGCCCTGACTCTCCAATGCTTGTTTGCACCGACTCTCTTACAACTGTGAAGCTGCTTCTTGCTCCAACTAGTGCGCCCCACCGAGACTTTTATCTCATCCAAAGGTGTCGGGACCTAAAGAATTATCACACAACTAATTTAAAACAAATTACACGATTCTTTTGTAGATTGATAATAACTCAAATATTCACCAAACAAAGACCTTCAATTTTGATTCACCAACCAGAGATTTTAGTATAAACAAGTCAAATAGTACAACCAGAGATTTAACACAAGAACAATCAATATGTTTTCTTAGATCTGAAACTAGGGAAGAACAATCAAATTCGAGAATAACAAGTTCAAACTGATCAAATTCAATTGACAACGAACAATTCAAACCGATCAAATTTGGATCTTATTGCATACAGGACAAACGAGAAAACCACTTTAGACATCGATGACTGTTGTTTTGTTTATCACTTGAGTGGATTGGACCTGTTTAAAGACAAGCCCGGCTCATTAGTTGAACTTGTGATGGTTAGCGCTTTTTTAAAAAATCAACACTAATTGTACGTAAGCGTCGATCCACAAGTGTCGATATTGTCTTAGTTGTTTTTCTAGTACTGATCGTATTATGATAGTTTGTATCATGATCATTGATCAATATGTTATATGTGAGTGGCTAGTGAAATAAATTGTGCAGCCGGAGCTCATACATAGTTTTTTTTTTGGTTGAAGGAGAGGCGGCACTCTCCGGCTCCTCAAGGGAGCGTTTTATTAATAACGAAAAAAACGAGCTAAGTAGTAATCAATCGGGGGATAGCCCGGCCCCTTACATCATCAAAAAGAAAACCAGCAAGGCCCGAAGGCGGTTCAACCAATACATGATAACCTAAACTGAAAGAAAAAGCAAAGGACGCAAGAAAATCAGCCACCATGTTCGCCTCACGAAACACATGTCGAAACTGGATAGACCAGTCTCTACAAAGAAAGCCTTGGCATCGATGTACCAGGCTAGCCAAGGGATGGCTACACTCCACAGGCCGCCCTAAAAGTAGACACACAAGCTGTGAATCCAGCTCTAGAATGACCCTCTTGTAACCCTTACTCCAAGCAAGATGTAATCCCTGTGCAACTCCCCAAAGCTCAGCCATTGGTACCGTGCAAATACCAATATTATGAGCAAAGCCAACCAACCAGTTACCGTCCTCATCCCTAATGACTCCTCCAGCCGCCGCAAGCCCCCCATCCTTCACCGAACCATCAGTATTTAGCTTCACCCAGCCTTGTGGGGGCCGCTCCCAAGAAATGAGCCGCTCGTGTTTTCGGCCCTCAGGAGACTTCGCCTTCAACAATCTCATGGCTTCACCATAGTCCGAGACAAGCTTCATAAAAAAAGCCAACCTATCACCTTCGCCCGCACCCTGATTAAATACAAAATTGTTACGCCATTTCCAAATCCACCAAAGTGCCATAACAAAAACATCCGCCCACGTCAGGCCATTGCCAACGTCATGGGTGCAAGTAAGATTGGTACGAAGCCAAATAGGAAACTTGGAATCAAAGAATACTTCCCTAGCAAGAGGAGGGTGAAGATCATTCCAAAAGCGCATTGTAGGAACACAATCACGCAGAAGGTGGATCAACGACTCCTCCTCGTTTGAACACCTCGAGCATAGGGGATCGACCGCTAGATGTCGCCTCACCCGCTCTTGATTCGTAAGAATAACGCCATGAATCACCTGCCACACGAATAGACGAGCACGCTCTGGCACAAGTAACTTCCAAAGCTTCTGATAAATGGCCCTGTCAACACAAAGCTCATCACGATAATTAGAAATAAACCCATAGGCCGATGCAACAGTATACTCTCCATCAGCATTATGGCTCCAACACAGCGTATCTAGAGTAGAAGCTTCCTCATTCACGCGCACGGCAGCCAATCGAAGACAAACATCAGCAGGCAGACAGTGGCTGAACTCGTTCCACAACCAATCACCATGCCAAAGTTCCCGCACCACCTTCCGCCGATCAGCAGCAGAAACCGGTGCCGTAGCCACATCGATCAGAGGTTGGTCCAACAGCCAACGATCAAGCCAAAATCGGATACTCAACCCACTCCCGATACACCACCTCGAGCCCGGCCGAACAACCGATTCAATGCCTTGCTTCAAACCACGCCAAACCGCAGATCCACATCCCCGATCCTCTCCAGTGGGCCGGATATATTTGCTCTTCATCACCCGACACCAAAGCTGATCGTGGTTAGAGAGGAAACGCCATCCAAGCTTGCCAATTAAAGCCAAATTTAAATCCTTCATCGATCGAACACCAAGGCCCCCCATCGCTTTAGTCTTGCAAACCTCCGGCCAGCTCACCAAATGCAGCCTCTGCTGAGACTCGGAGCCACCCCATATGAACCGGTTGGTCAAGGAATCGATCTTCGAACAGACCTCTCGAGGGATAAGGACCGTAGCCATCGAATAAACCGGCAATGATGATAACACTGACTTTGCAAGAGTCACCCTCCCAGCAAAGCTCAAATACTTACTTTGCCATCCACTTAATCTAGCATTAAATTTCTCCAAAAGAGGGCTGAAAGTATCACTAGTGACTTGATCATGGAGCACCGGCATCCCCAAGTATTTACCCAGATCATCAGTAAGCGAAAAACCACTCTCGCAATGCAATGCTTCCCTCAAATCAGCACTAACATTAGGCGAGACGAAAATTCGAGACTTAGACGGGCTGACACGCTGACCTGAAGCAGAGCAAAACCGATTAAGAACACCCATAATAATCCGCATCTGATCAACGGAGGCCTCAGCGAACAAGACGATGTCGTCCGCAAATAAGATATGAGACAGCAACGGCCCCCCTCTAGACAGCTGAATCGGTTTCCAACACCCCCCATTCACTGCCTGACTAATCAAGTGGCTTAATCTCTCTATGCACAACACAGACAAATAAGGCGAAATCGGATCACCTTGCCTTAATCCACGAGAAGGGCAAAAAGAGTCAGTTTTTTCGCCATTCCATAGCAACCTATAAGAAGGAGTAGATAGACATTCACGAATCCAAGCAACCCAGGAACCCGGAAACCCCGCATCTTTGAGAGAGTCCTCCACAAACTCCCAACGGATTCTATCATAAGCCTTCTCTAGATCTAGCTTTAACAACATCCAACCTTTGCGGCCAGCCTTCGATCTCATGGAATGAACGACCTCCTGAACCACCACAATATTATCCGATATCATCCTTCCGGGGAGGAAACTACCTTGAGCAGGGCTGATTAATTGAGGCAAAATCCACTTCATCCTTTCTACCATCATCTTTGTAATGATCTTGTAGAGAACATTACACAGGCTAATCGGTCGAAATTGACTTATCCGTTCAGGCTCATCAACCTTCACAATCAATGTGATAAGCGTCTCATTGAGACCCTCCGGAAGCCGTGCTGATTGGAAGAAATTCAGCACAGTACGGACCACAGATTTACCAACAATATGCCAACATTTCTTATAAAAGATAGCCTGATAACCATCGCTTCCTGGAGCCTTAAGCTGACCCATGCTCTTAACAGCATTGAAAACATCTAAACTGCTGAAGGGGCGTTGTAAGTCGTCCCAAGCACTGGAATCTAACTGAGGAAACAGCCCAGCATCCAGCTCATACCCAACCCGCTCATCCTCAGGTAGCGTATAAAGCTTAGAGAAGAACCCAGTAGCATGTTGTTCAAGGAGACCCTTATCTTCGATCCAAACACCATCGTCCCCAAGGAGAGTATCGATTTTATTCCGCTTTCGCCTCACAATTGTAGACAAGTGAAAGAAGCTAGTGTTCCGATCACCCGCCTGCAACCAGTTTATTCTCGATTTTTGGAGCCACAAAATTTCTTCACGCTCCATCAGCACCTCTAGCTCCGCCTCTATGTCAGCACGGGCCTTTAGGAGTCGCTCCGAAGGGCGAGCAGCAAGAGCTTTCTGAACACCCCCCAAACGATTCAACAATTGTTGTTTTTGTTTTAAGACATGACCAAAAACATTCTTATTCCAGCTGAGAAGGCGACGTTTCAAATCATCCAGGGCCTCTATGGTGTGGATATCCGCCCTCCACACCGAGTTCACAAAATTCAGAAAATCATGGTGCGTAAGCCAAACAGCTTCAAACCGAAACGGACGGCGCTCACGGTTAAAGACAGCCTTCGGCTTCAAACTTAGGAACAACGGAGAGTGATCAGACGCAAAGCATGGCAGATGGCGAACCGAGGCCTCAGTCCACAACAAACGACCCGCACTGTTCGTAAACACTCTATCAAGCCTCTTTGCAACAAAAGTACTCGGAGTCGACCCCTTTGACCAAGTGAAGGCAGCCCCCGAAAAACCCATGTCAATCAGCCCAAGCTCATCAACCAAGTTCAGGAACTTCCCTGAGAGGTTCCCAGACCCCCCAATCCGCTCATTCGTATGGAGGATACAATTAAAATCGCCCCCCACAAAGAACGGATCCGAGATAGGCTCAAGCTCCTCAAGTAAATCTTTCCAAAACTGTCTTCGACGACCCGGCGTAGGCGGCGCATACACAGCAATCAAGTGGTAGCGGATACCACCATCGAGAATAACAGCATGAATAAAATCTTTCCCCATACGGACAACCTGTAAATTCAGGCGGTGCTTATCCCACAAGAGCCAAACGCCCCCTGCAAAATTTTCCGCTTCGACTCTAACACAACCGCTGAACTTAAGTTTCTCACAAACCTCACTAGCAGCATCACCCGATATACGAGGTTCAAAGATAGCAAGCACGTCAACCTTATTACGTCGGACCATGTACTTAACGGCACGCCGAAAGCCCGGCTTTGCCGCCCCAAAACAATTCCAGAAGAGGCAATTCATTGACGACCGGAGGGAGAGACGGGTGCTTCGGCCCGTGGTACAGTACCCTGCGTACAAGGATTGGTTGGAAGCTGACTCACATTGGCATTGACAACATGATCAGCTTGCATAGGTTCCGGGTTGTTCCCTTGCGCCACAAACTCAAAAGGGAGACCGTCTTCTTTTCTTGAGCGTTTATGGGCCACATTGGCCGAGTTCTTAATAACCTCCATCGCATTACTAGTGATAGCAGCATTCATCTGAGTAGCGCCTTTCTTAGGCCCTTTTTTGTTCTGTTTCCCATTAGAAGCCAAAGAAGTAGTGTTACGTACTCTAGGAGGATTCCGCTGAGAGCTGCCCGGTGCACTCGTTTGTCCAACCACTGATTTTCCTTTCCTGTCCATGAAAATTCCCTTACCGTTTGTCCGTTCTACACCAAGCTGGGAACTCGGCTCAGGCCCCACCGGGTCCGACGCTCCGTCCACAGCAGGAGCCACCGTATCCTCGATCCTCAAGGCCGCAAATTTATTCGTGGAGCTCATACATAGTTGACATGCATTAACGATAATCTTTTGTATAAGTTAAACTATCTTAATTTGTAAAACCAATCTCGCTTTCTAGCTAAAAGAAGAGTTGGAGAGTGGAAGATTGTGGTGTGTGGTGTCTACTACTAATAGTGCAATCGAAGTGTAAAGATGCATTCCCTTTCAAATGTTTGAATGCAACTTTTTGATTCAAAGGAATGAATAAAAAGATCCCTTCTTCTCTCTACAACGAAAAGAACAATCACATATATTTTAATTATTTCCTCTTATTATCGTAAAGATGCATTCCGATTAAAATTCCCTTTTCCTTTTAGTTTTTTATATTTTAATTATTTCCTCTTATTTTCGTATGTATAATCATTACGATCTAGATTATATTCAAAGATGACATATATATTCTGAACCCGGCTTTTTCATTTCAATAAAGTAGCTACCTTTTTGTTGCTTTTTATTTTTCGACATTGATGCTCCTAGCTTTGTATCGAGCATGTTTAATTTTGGCTTTCAATTACATGCTAAAACTCATGCAATTTCATTATTTCTATACGCATGCTTTTTTAAATAATTTACCTAGCTTACAAGTAATTAAAAACCCAACATTGTGTGTTGGAAAGATATATATATGCAGAAAAAAATATGGAGAAAAAATAGATATAATACATAAAGCATGCCAAAAGAAAGTGCTGGAAATGAAAGCTTGTTCCATTCATTGTGCTTTCGAATAATTCAGAATTCAACAGTAGAAAAATCACTCAAACTAGAGGCTGAAAATATATTATCGATCTAATTTCAGTCGTGTGCATTACATTGTTTTAAGTAACTTAAAATCAAGAAGTACTATGAGGGGATCTATTTAAACGAGCAGGAACTAAGCCCCGACTCAGGGCATTAATTAACGAGTTTATAAAATGTGATAAATTTCACTCATATTGACTGTTTTTTGTACTTATAATAGAATTATCTTACCGTTGTCTTTACCTATCCACAAAATTAGTAAAAGAAACCCTAATAACCTATTATAAAAAACGTTTTGCTCTAAATGAATATAAGCTCACGAGTCATGACCCTTTTTTCTTCTTGGCTTTCGGTTCATCAAATCACTCCGTGGTTCTCAACATGCATACGTACATATCTAGTACTTCTATAGTCCCGTACTAGTACATGACCCGTACCGTGTACGGAGTATTTGTGTGAAATTTAAGCTATTTATTATTTTGTATATAGTTTTATTCTGATAGATTCAAATACTATTATATATACGAATTCTCTCAAATGATATGTCTTTTGTCTAAAATAAAAAATAATTCGTAACCCATGAATGATTTTATTAAATTAATAAATTTCAAGTTAACCCTCCCATATTGCTACAATGATATTAAATAATACTTTTTTATTTTTGCAAAAATATAATAACATAATTATTTCCTATCTAATTAACTTCATTTGAAATTTCAATATGGGGGATAGGATAATAATTCTTCATAATTGTACGGACTATACGACTATACTGTAATTAAGATGATTAAGATAGATATATATTGCATATAGATATATTGAGATATGTATGAAGACTAAAGATATATTATTAACAAATTTGTATTAATATATCTTTGAGATTTTAATATGGTGGTGAAAAAAATTAATTCAATGCAATATCTTAATAAAGAGGGTGATGTGGCGCATTGTGGTGGCAGAATTTGCTTCCGCTTTAGTATATAGTAATAGATATATATTTTCGCTCAAAAAAAATAAAAAAATAGTCCCATATATATTTGATGTAATTGGTTTTATACTTTTATTATCTTAGAAAATATTTCTTCTTTTAATTAGTTTTCGTGCTTGTAATAATTTAGCATATTGGAAAATGAATGTAGGAAGATTGGAGTCTAATGTAGAATGGATTCATCATGAAAATAGAAAGTGAAACCACTAATTTCTAATTAGTGGAAGAAAAGCTATTCGACAAATAATGATTAATTAGTTATTGCAAAATACTCAAAATCTCGTGGGTGGTGTTGGTGAGTTGGTGTGTCCTTCATGGGACAGCTATACTGTCATTGCTAGGGCGAAATAAATCTTAATTTTCACATATTGTTTGCCTATTGTTTTGTAGTATTGTGATATACTGATAATCGTTGCCTATTGTTTTCTTTTTTCTGGGCATGCCTACTCTCTTTCAATTTCAATGCTACTCCCTTTGTTTCAAAATATATGATCATTCGGACATTGTACACATATATTAAGAAAAAAATGGTATTTTTATATTGCCCCTATCAAATGTAGAATTAATTAATTATTTTAAAAAATATGAAAAAGTGAAATAATTATGATAAAGATAATTATTAGGGGTATAAATGGAAAGAGATGGGAAAAAAATATGAAATGAAGTATTATGAAACAAGAAAAAATAGTCATATATATTCTTCTACTTTTTGATAAGATGTTTCATTTCTATTGGGGTTTTGTAGTATTGTGATATAGCTAGCGTCTAAATCAATGATGTCAATTGGACTAATCATTTGATTAAACCTACCTACTATAAGTGAAAACAAAACAGATAAGAACACATTGTACATAATGAACCCGTAAATAATGTTTTAATTAATAGAGGAATTTTATACCCCTATAGTCCCTTACCATACTTTCATAAACGCTTTTCAATAATACCTTATTTTTAACAATGTTGCATCAATATTCAATAGTACCCATACAATTCATAAAAATGAACAAAATAATTGCAAAAATGTCCCAGATCTTGATACTTTGAAATTCTAAAAAAAAAAAAAGCAGAGCGACTAGTAATTAGATTGATTTTTCTCTTTATTCATAACATAATTTAAATGGAACCCAATTAGCTAGTCATAACTTTTTTCCCTATACTTTATTACTTCAATAATTCATTAGTAAGTTTCTATTTTTGACTTAAAATTGCAAAAAACTTATATAGTTATAGAGTATAAGGAAAAAATAAAAATCCATCATGTACAACCGGTACAGGGTACGGATCATAAATTTGTATACTTTACTTTACAATATCTTCTACTTTTGTTTGAAGTTTATCTTAAGTTTTTTGATAAAAACAGGGATTTTGAAAATTATTATATAATTAAACTTTTTGTAAATAACTTTCTATCAAAAATATAACATAAAATTCTAAAAAACATGCTTGTAATCTGATAATTTAAGTGGGGTACTTCTACAGATCCATTTTGAGGTGAGGCATCCCCGCAAATTCACCTAATCTATAAATATAGTATTGCTCAATCGGAAAATACAAATTGGGTATACTATTTAAAGAGAATTGATAAATCCTTTTCAAAAAAATAGTTAATTTCAAATAAATTTAAATTAACACAATATTGTCATTTTAAGGAGTCTAATCATGTATATCCCTTAGGCTTAGGGTAGATATATAAGGAGCTATTAGTTTGAATGGAAGGAAAAATTACAAATTTTCATCCAGAAAACAAGGAAGATCATGATCCAAAAAGCTGGCAAAAGGGAGGGATTGGGGTGGGGAGGGTGTTTTGGGGGTGATTTTGTGAAGGTTAGGCTCGGTTAAAAAAAAATGAACTAACTAGGCTATTCTATCAATATAAAAACCCCACCTCTCTCCCCTTTCTCTCTCCTTCCCCTCATTTTTTCTCTTTCCTTCCTCTCTCCTCTCTCCCCTCTCTCCTTCTCCCTCTCCATCTCTCCCTCCCTCTCCTCTCCATTTTCTTTCTTCTTCCTCTTCCACTTTCTCCTACCACCGCCACCACCCGCCACCCGCCGTCTCCGCCCGCCGCCACCACCCGCCGCCCGCCGCCAACGCCCTCTCCGTCCGCCGCCAACGCCGTCTCCGCCACCGCCCGCCGTCAATTTTAGGTTCGCCCTCTCCTTCTCTCCCTCTCCTCCCTCTCTCCCGGATCCGGGCTCGTACGAGCCGGATCTATCCGGATCCGGGCTCGTACGAGCCGGATCTAGCCGGATCCGGCCTCGAACGAGCCGGATCTAGCCGGATCCGGCCTCGAACGAGCCGGATCTAGCCGGATTCGGGCTCGTACAAGCCGGATCTAGCCGGATCCGGGCTCGTACGAGCCGGATCCAACCGGTTGGATTTTTGGGATTTTTGGGTTTTTGGATTTTTGAGGGTTTTGGATTTTTTAGATGACAAGTTTATTTTTCGGACTTAAGTGATGACAAGTTTTGTTTGTGGGTTTAGGGTTTTTGAGTTTGTGGGTTTTTTGGATGACAAGTTGAATTTAGGGTTTTTTGAAACGATTTTATGTTTTGGGGTGATGACAAGTGATTTTTTATGAGTTTTGAGCAATTTAAATTTGTTCTACGGATCTGACTGATGACAAGTGCGTTTTAAGGTTCTGGGTGATGACAAGTTGTTTTACGGTTCTGGGGGTGATGACAGGTTTGTTTTAAGGGTTTTTGAATGATTTTATGGGTTTGGATATGTTTTTGGACTTTTTGGATGACAACTTTGTGTTTCGGATTTAAGTGATGACAAGTTTTGTTGTGGGTATAGGGGTTTTGAGTTTGTGGGTTTTTTGGATGACAAGTTCATTTTAGTGTTTTTGGGACGATTTTATGATTTAGGGTGATGACAAGTTGTTTTTATGGTTCTGGGTGATGACAAGTTCGTTTTTATGGGTTTTGGCGATGACAAGTCCTTTTTAATGTGTTTTGGTGATGACAAGTTGTTTTACGGATCTGGGGGGTGATGACATGTCTGTTTTAATGTTTTTTGGATGATTTTATGGGTTTGGGTATGTTAGATTTGTATATATATATTACTTATAATTATGGCCTATTAGCTCAAATGGTAGAGCAATGTGCTTGATGCACAATAATGTGGGTTCAAATCCCACATAGGTCAATTTCTGAACTCGTCATCACCTGATGACATGTTTTTTACGTGAACGATGGGTTTTACCTCAACTTGTCATCAGATGACAAGTTGAGGTCGTGAGTGGTGAGTTTTATCTAAACTGGTCATCACTGATGACAAGTTTTTTGTACGTGGACTGATGACAAGTAGCTTGTCATCTGATGACACGTCACTTGTCATCACTAATGCCACGCCGGTCAACGCCGGTCAACGCTGGTCAACGTCGGTCAACGCTGATGGGTGATAAGGGGTGCTGACGTCATCAATGGCATATGATGACGTCATCCTGTAATTTTGAAAAAAAGGTAGGGGCAAAATTGGAAAAAAGCCTATGGGACCTCATTGTTTTTCCTTGTAGCCTATTTACTCCATTTTTACTTGCCCAAAGCCCATGTACACAAAATCGTCGGCAAAAGGCTCAAACTTAAGAGAATGTGTGATCTTGAATCTTTATATATTTGTAATTCCTTAAGGCTTAAAGTAAAGCACTTTTGTTAGTCTTAAAGATTAAAAGACTAGTTACATAGATGCTTCTTTTTGGTCTTTCTACATTTTTTCACTTTAAGGTTTCCGATCCTTTCCCTCCTTTCCACTACTTTGTTACATTTGATCAATCTAATTCTCTAATTTTCAAAATTTTTCTCACCATGATAAACTATTTTTCCAATGAAAAAGCAAAATGAATCTACCCGCTAAGAATGAAAGTACGTTTGCTCATTGGTTACGCAAGGTATCACGATTTATGTAAAAAAAATATCAAATTTAACAGTAACATTTTTCAAATATTGTCTTTGTGAAAGTTTTGGATTTGTGAAGAGAACAATCCTAGATCCTTAAAATGCATTTTTCCATGTCTAATTCAACTTGAATCCTTTTGATCATTTAATATATGAAATGAAGAGAAAAAAGGAAAGAGAGAGCCATTGGAATTCAAAACATAAAAATTTACATGATTGTATTAACATACTGAACGATGATTACAATTTCTCTACCAAAACAGTTAGAAATTTTGTTTCTTTTTCCCCACTCAACTGAAAGATCAAACAAACTGCAAAAAAATAATTCTAAGATTAATCTTGCAAGCTACATCACTTGGAATTTAAAGATAATATGCCTGTCCACAGATTTCAAGATGTCAAATTCAGCAACTGAATCCTCATGATCATCTTGATGAATGATACTCAGGTTCAAATCCAATGCAACGTTACAACAGTTAATCTCCTCTGCATCATCATTATTATCATTATCATCTTCACTTGCTGTTTTTAGCTTCTTGGTTTTGGGTGAACAAGCTCTTGAACTTGAGCTAATGCTATCACAGCTGAATATGACAATGGCATCCTCAAGAGCAACCCTTTCAGCGCCTTCCACCGAAATCTCTCCGATTTCAGTCGCCCTCTTAATACCCTTTTGGGAAAAGTGATCAATCTGATCCACATCCTCAACATAGAACACTCGATGAGGATCATCCCTCGCCGCGTTAGCCAACTTCTCGAAATGGGCACGGTCAGATTCATCTCTTGATCTCTTATTACTCCTTGAATCGGCGGAATCAGCCTTTGTTCGTGATGATAAATTGCTTAGCTTTATCGCCTTGAAGCTGTCTTCGGACCCGAAAACAAGCTTAGCGAGCTCTTTTGCCACTTTAACCTTAGCTTCATAATCGACACCTGAAAAAAACATCCAAGTTTCATTCTTTTCTCTGCCATTTCTTTTGATCAAGCCTGCCCTGCAATTCAAGACCGTGCTCGCTATGTCGGGAATGATCTCCTTCTGCCATGAAACTCTCTTCTCCAAGGAAGAACACATAGATTCAAGATTCTCGGGAGTGTTCTCGTCGAACTTGGTTGCTTTCTCCATTATTATTGGCTCTGTTGCCTCACTTGAGGTGGCTGAGTTAGGAGTGGAGTTAGGATTTGATAGAAGGTCAGGCTTTGGTGGGCTAATCTGATCAGGATTCAAGAAGTTGTAACTGTGAAGGCTTTTTTGGTCATATGAAAAGATTGATGTGGAAGGAGAAGAAAATGGTGATGAGAAATTGATTGTCTTGTGGATTGTTTTGCAAATTGAGTTCCACTTCTTGCAAAGCTCTTTGATTTCTCCTTGATCCATCTTCTACATATAAGAAAGATCATTGTTTAGTACTAGGAAATAATCATAAATACTTAAACTAGGATAATTTAGAGTTTTCCTTCTATCACATGTACTCTTAGTCTCATGGCATTTCAAGTTACAAGTACAAACCTGATCACTTGTGATCTCTTCTTTTCTCTCTTCTTTGCACTTCTTTAACCAAGAAGGCAAGCTTGAGGCGGCGAACGTAGTACTAGTGGTTGTAGACTCGATGTTTTGGGTACTTGCTGCTAAACCCTGAGCTTCTCTATGGAAACTGGCTGAGCAATCAGAGCAGCAAGTGAGATGCATATCTTTTCTGTTCTCTGGAAGGGTCCAGCTAGAGACTTCTCCTGAGATGATACTTTTTGATTCCCCTTCCAATGTGCTGAGGAAAGAAAAAAAAAACAATAGTGTTAGCAAAAAAGATTGATACTTTTTCATGAACTGGGTTTTTTTACACTGAATTTAAATTTGTGAAAGTTGTTATACCTATCAAGTTTGAGACTGAAGTCCAAACTGCCAACAGGAATGGCAAGAGGGTGAAGTTCCAATAGTGATTCCAAAGAAGGATATCCAGTTTTGCATTTGATGTAGGAGCTGAAATTTGCAATGCCCAAAAGCCTCAACTTTCCAAAACTTTCTATCTCATGTCCATATAACAACCTCTTGATTCCCATCACCATGTGCTCAATTGGGCAATAAAGGCTTCTCCTTTGATCACCGTTATAGTAACCCCAATACTCAGAAACCCACTTGAGATCACCCAAATACAAGATTATATTTCTGCCCAAACACCCCTTCAAAAGACATCTAAGCTCCCCTAATTTCAACTCAATGTCCTCCCTAGAAAAACCGTTTATTGAACTCAAAGGAAGATTCAAGAAATGTGCATTTTTCAGTTCATTAGGCACATCGCCTTTCTCAATTCTATCCTTAACTGCTCTCACTACACTTTCACATTTAGCCAAACACTCACCCACCACAACTGTGTTTTTCTTCCTCCTCTTACTCACCAACGACAACACGACACCCGAAACATCCTCATTCCTAGCTGGTTGGTTGGTAACCAAAGGTTGCTTGTTAAATGCAAAGTCAAGCTGATCTAGATTTACTGGTGTTGAATGGATGATTAAAGGGCTAGTTGTGTTTTGAGAGGTGACTTCTAATGAAACAGCTTGTTCTACATTGGACTTAACTTGGGTACTAGAAAATCCTGCTTCTCTCATAACCCTGCTAACACTAGGATCATCTAGGATAGATACCACAAGCTGTTCTGTCTCAATCTTGAGGGCCAAGATTGGTTGTTGTTGGCTATCAACAGAGCCTCGGCGTTGGTGGGCCTGTGCCCGCTTGAAGGCAGCCACAAGCGCGTTTGAGAGGGAAGGGTAATGAGAGTTGTACGGGCCTAGGATCGGGCTTGGTGAGGTGGTGGGAAGGCGGTTGAGGGCGACATTGAAACAAAGCTCCAAAGCCTTGTATTGTAATGGATGGGAGTGGGACTTGAGACAAGCTCTTTGGAGAAGGCCATTTGGAGAAACCAACATTACATTGGCTACATGAATTGGAGTGACTTGGGCATGGCCCCTTCGGCGAGCGAGGCTTATTGCTTGCTTAACTGTGGTGGCTGCCTCTGAAGTCAGTGATTGTTGCATGGAGCAACCTGCTGAGGATCTCATTTTTGAATGTGTGATAGTGTTTTCTTTGATGAGCTAGCCTTTAGGCCAGGAGAGAAAGATGATCTTACAAGGAGAAAGTTTGGTTTGTTTTCATTGTGTTTGTGATGTGGAGGGAATGAAGTGAAGTGGGTATTGGTTGTGGTTTTAAAATTGGACTAGGAGAAGGGGATTATGTAAGTGCAAAAAGTGGAGGATTAAATTTTGTGCTTTTCTTGAATGAGAGGGAAATTTTGTCTTTTAAAATCTTGTGTAAGAAAAAGTGGAATGCATGTGGAGCAAAGTTGAGCTATAAGATGATCTGCTCTTTCCCTTTTCACTTTCATTTTGTTAAAAGTTGTGAAGGATGATTGGGAGTTGGGTTTCTCTCCACCTTTTGTGTGTACTGATGGCAAAAGCTTTCAATTAGACCATATCAAGTAGAGAATGTAGCTTTTTGGGTATGTGAGTATGATTGTTTTAAATAAATGGGTTTTGTTTGGAAAAAATTTAAAGGAATATAAACTCAAAAGGAGAAAAAGAGGTAAAGGGGAAAGGGGAAAAAAAGTGGGAAAATAGATAAGAAAGTGTAAAGAAAACTGAATAGAGAGATGGGGTGGTGGGGAAATTCAGCAATCACTAGGTCCTTTAAAGAGGGATTGGACTGGCTGTCTCCTTAAAGGAAAATTGGGAAATGTGTGTGTATTTGCTTGGGATCTTGTTTTGAGTTAGGACAGATGTTTATGTGTGATTTATAAGCTTGATTAATATTCTGATGATCATGATAATGATGGGTTCATAAACTAACTTCTCTAGTAAATGTCCTTTTCAAAGATAAATTATGCCAAAGATATATACAGGTAAATTAGTGTTGGTAGAATTAATGGGAAAGCAAGATCTGGTCCATGAAGGAAACATTCTTTTCTTGGATAAGCAACATTTGCTCTCTCTTCAAGACACACCTTCACAAGTAGTGATGAAGCTTCGGTTGTTGTTCTCATATCCAACAGAATATAACTTTTATCCTTTAGGCATTTCTTATTGCAAAATATGATGATTTTTAAGAATGTTTATTGTATTATGATGGACAAGTAAAGTATCCAAATTTACAAAGATCCAATCCAAGTATGACAGATTGCCCTTTGTATTTTTAGGCCTAAATTTGAGCCGTCCCGGTCCAAATCCATTATTGACAATGGTTACTTTAACTTATATAGATGCCTACTTTAACTAAAAAAAAAAAAAGATGGATGTGTTGAGTTAAGCAGGGCACCTAAACGTGAGAGGGAGTTAGCCAGTTAGGTTGACGGCCATGCACCCTTAGACGACAGATGCAAGTGTGAGAAGTACTGCCATGGTTAGATGTGAAGTAAAACCTGATTGTGTCAACAGCTGAAGAGGTTGCTGAATCAAACACATTATAGGTCTGGGCATTGCTCTTTTCAAGATGGTAAGTGAACTCAGTGAGAAGCATCTTGTGATTGTCAGCACCAACATTCTGTGCTCCTTGCAGCCATCCAAAGACCCGACAATCCCTTGGAGCACTTGAGCGGTCATACGCAACACTCTGTTTCATACAAATCAAACTATATATATGAGTCTTACCACGCCCACTGTCCAAAGATGCAAACTCTAAAGCATAAACACCAGCAACACAGTGGAATGAAAGGAAGTATATACCCTAGCAACATGCTCCAGGGTTATAGCCTCAGGATGAATGGCTGTTCTAAGCCTGATTTGAACGAATCCGGTGTTACCCTTGAGTGGGAAACACTGACCAGGCTCTCCGAAGCTGGGCTTCAACATCTTTTCTGCATCCCCTTGACGATCAAACAGATTCTTGAAAGGCTCCGAATGGTGAACTACCAAGGCACCAGCAGTGGCCAAGGCATAGTCAACCCTCCCAAGTCCATCTGCAGCATGTTTTGCAATCTCTTCCTCGACTATTTGTCTGGCCAATCCCCTGATTTCATCCAAACTCAGCTCATTGTTCCCGATTTCCGATTTCTTGAATTCCTCGTAGAATCTCACAAAGTCTTGTTTGGACAGCAAATCTCGGGATGAAAGCTGGTCCAAAGCCTTGTTTATAAACCCATGCTTTTCATCTAATGTCTTGAGCCTACTAGCAAAGTAGGCTTTACTCTTGTCGTGTTTCTGGTTCATCTCACCCCACAGATTCAGAAACTCGACATCTTTTTTGCGCCCAACGGCTACCAGCTGAGCTTCCAGAAACCTAAGTGTCTTCTTGAAATGCAACTCCATAAAATCAACGTCCTCCATACCCAGACGCCTCATCACAGCTTCTCTTCCGACAAATTCCAGATAATCCAAAAACATGAAAACAATGAATATCCGTATGAGCAGGCACCCGCATCTCTCTCTCAACTCATCCTTCGAAGAAGCGCGCATCTCCCTAATTAGAGGTAGCGTGAGAGAGAAATCGCAGCAACCCTAATTACAGAGGGAAGGGATTCAGACTTGAGAGAAGAGATCCTGAGATCGGGAAACCAACGCACAGTATACACGGAGTTTCTAGAATACCTTCAAACCGGTAGTTCAAACTTCAAACAATCTATACCGGCCCAAGAAGAATACAAGTATGAAGCTAGACCCGATATAGAACCGGTTTACATATATGTGCTTGTGCTCCAACGTTAAACTCGAATTTCGTTTTCTTGGAATCCGAACCCGGTCTAATCAGATCTAATTGGATTTAATCTCGAAATTGGTTTGATATGTTTAAATAAATTATCGATTTCTTACATACATTTAAATAAGAATCAAACCAGTTTCGAGTTTAATACTATTAAAAGTAGGGTTTTCTGTCAAAAGTTTATAACAATCTTTTTTATAGAAACAACCTTTTAGAATACAAATCCCCAAATTTAACCATTTTAATATTATTTCCAGTGAAAGTTTATCCTATTGGATTGAAATTCCTTTTTTGAAGTAATTTTTCATATTATTTCTTTTTAGGGTTTTTTTACCGGAAACCACCCGTCCAATAGGCCATATTCCCCTATATCACCCCTTACATCCATATTTACCGAAAACCACCCGTCCAATGCCCTCCGTTAGGTTTTTTCCACCCATTTATGATTTTCCGTTAAAAATTCCGTTAAATAGTGGTTTAGGGGAAGATGACGTATTGGGAGGGTGGATTTCGGTAAATAGGCACATCTACGCCACTATAAGACCAGGTTGACTAGGTTTGCGGCCGCCGTCGTCCACCACTGCTCACCGAAAGCCTCGCCTGGTTGGAAATCGTCGCTCCCAGATCTAACCTCGCAGTTTGTCGTTGCAGATCTGCCTCTTTATCCCCTCAAATCACTCCTACCCTTCCTTCGACCTGCCTTGTCGACGCCAGACCGCCGGCCTCCTTGGCCACCCTCACCTCGCAGTTCCCTCACCGGGTCCAGATCCGCTTCCTCGGCCGCCCCCAACCCAGATCTAGAACTCCACTCTCGCCGGCCTCCTCTAGCACACCGGTCATTCCTCCCAGCCTCGACCTCGGTAACCAAAGCCCCGACTCACCCTCTGCTCCGCCCTAACACCGACGGGTACTCCTCTGCCCTACGAATCCATTCTTCCGGCACTCCTACTCACCGGCCACCTCGACAGGTTTCCCGACCTCCTCCGTGGAAGAACAGATCTAGGCTTCGTGGATGATGGCGACGGTGCAAATCTGAGGCAAGAGGGGCAACGTTGCGAGCAAGACGACGGAGTTTGTAGATCTTCAGATCTGGTGGGGGAATTCACCGGCTCGCTAGTGTGCGAATCTGCTGGGTTGTGGTTGTGGTTGACAGATCTCGGGAAGTCGCCGTCGTGAGTTGCAGCGTCGGAGATACATCGGCGGAAATCTACAACGATGAAATGTAAGGTCAGATTTGGGAGTGACGATTTCCGACCAGGCGAGGCTGTGCGGCGAGCAGTGATGGACAACGGCGGCCACAGACCTGGTCTTATAGTGTCGGAGATGTGCCTATTTACCGAAAACCACCCTCCCAAGGCCACATTCCCATAAACCACCATTTAACGGAAATTCATATAAGGGTGGAAAAACGTGACGGAGGGCATTAGAAGGGTGGCTTTCGGTAAATATGGATGTAAGGGGTGGTATAGGGGAATATGGCCTATTGGACGGGTGGTTTCCGGTAAAAAAACCCTTCTTTTTAACATTCACATATATAAATTAGTAAAAAAATAATATCTTCTTATAAAAGTTTCTATTTTTGAAAAAAAAATTGTGAGATAAAAGAATAGTTACAAGAAAAAAAAAAGATGAAAATTGTTTCTATAAAGATATTTTGGTTTAAGTATGATAAATTTTCATTAGAAATTAGTTTTAAAACGTGGTTTTTGACAAAAACAAAATCCAAACAAATGTAGAGTATAAATGAGTTTGGCGCATTAGCTCACTGGTTGAAGTTTTGAGTTTACGACTCTAGGACGGTGGTTTGTCCTATTCTCTTTAGAACTGGCTCTTAGCGTGTCCAAGTAGTACTTATGGTCAGTGGCGTTTACCCAAGAGAGGGCTAAATACCTTAATCTAATACTCCTTTTGGCATATCTAGTGTTTACCCTAGTGTTTCGGTTAGCTTGAGCTTTTTCGTAGCTTTTCATCTAGAATTTCAAGAATCTACCCCTCTCCAGAGTGTAAACTTTTAACTGAAACACTAAAAAAATGCTCTAGCTATCTAATGGGAATATGGATTTTTTATATATATATAAGTTCATGTGTTAATATTGGTGATGTGAATGTATGCTCATAAACATAGATCAAGAAACTTATATATATTCTCGTCTTAGTCGTCTAGAAAAGAAGACAAATTATGTGAATAAGAGAAGGGGGATGTTTCAATCTAATCTAATCTAACTTAAATGTAAAGTTGGAACTTTTGGTCATTAATTGCTCCCATTTTAATTCATTCTTTTATATTATGTGATTATATATTTTCTATTCTATCTAACTTACATTTAAGTTTATAAGTTTTTTGCCAATAAATGCATTCAATTAAATTTCATTATACATATATCATCATTATTACTATAATATGTATTATATAATATGTCATTGTTTTATTCAACCAAAAAAAATGTCATTGTTTTAATTGCATTATATGATAAAACATGTCTAATGGACCAATCGAGTTGGGTTGAAAAATGGTTTGGTTATCGGGTTGTTAAAATTTACAGATTCGGTCGTTTTGGGTTTAGTCGGGTCAACCTAATGGGTCGAGAAAATTAAACTTTCAAACCTTTTAAAAAACTATTAAAATTATATATTCTTTTTAATGATATAATATTAAATTGTATATTTTAATAATAAAAATAAATTATATTACTCGACATCTTCTATATATTTATATGTCAAACAATATTTCGAATCAATCTAATGTCTCTCGGGTTTCAACACATTAGTAATTAGGTCGAGTCGCACTTTGACCCTTAAATTTCAAATCAGGTTTCAACCCATAATTTTTTTGATGGGTCAGATTGTCGGTAGGGGTGTCCATAAAAAACTGAAAGCGAAAAACCGGCACATTCTTTGGTTAACCGAACGGACATTATTCAAATTTTTGGTTTGGTTAACCGAACCGAGAATATTAACGGTTTTCGGTTCGGATCGATTTGTAATTTTCGTAATAACGGTTAACCAAAAATTAATTTTTTTTTATTTTTATATTAATATATAAGTTTGATTTACTTTAAACTATTCATCTATCAAATGATGATGTTGTTCTATTGAGCAATTTTGAGTTCTCTTGTTTGTATAGTTTTATTGTCGCTTGTAATTTCAATTATTTACTTATCAAATATGTCATTGTACATGTCTAAATAAGCCCTTTAAAGTTTATTAAATATGTTGTTCGAATGTGTTACATATAGTAATAGTTTTAAGTATCATTTGGTTGTTCAAACTCAACTTCGATGGTGCCGTTAATTCCAATGGCTCTGCCTCTTTTGGTTTTGTTATTAGGGATGATAGAGGCACTACCATTTCTCTGGATGGGGGCTACCTCGGGCATCGTTCTATCATTCTTTATGAAGCCTTTGCGCTTCATCAAGGGATTCTTGCTGCTAGTCATCTTGGTATCCCCCGCCTGCTCATTGAAAGCGACAATTTGCAAGTCGTTCATGCTGTGTTGGGTGACTGGAGTTGCCCTTGAGAGATAGAGATTATGCGCACGGACATCCAGAAGTTGCTTGGGCAGTTTCAGAGTTGGGGGATCAGGCACATCTTCCGTGAAGCCAACTCAGTTGCTGATTTCATTGATGTCTCCTTCCGTGGTGTATCGTCTCGCCCGCTCAACACTGATCCGGTCCTTCTTGACCTCATCCGCAAGGATGCTCTAGGATAGCTTTCCTGTTTTTCAGTAGCTATTCTAATTCTTTCCTGTATCAAAAAAAAACTCAAGGCGTATACAATTAGTATATATTTGAAGATCTAATCTAATTAGATTATACGGAGTATTGTGTAATCATATTCGATAATTTTATTTATCTTTCGTGTATATTATGAATGGTTATTGGTTAACCGATAAAACCGAAGCGAAAAACTGGTTAACCGAGATTAACGGTTCGGTTAAGGTTTGTGATTTTAGTTATGGTTAACCAAAATCACGGTTAACCGGGTTTGGACACCCCTAATTGCTGGGTCGAGTTAAGTTTTGACAAGTGTAGTTGCAGCCCGATAAAAACATTTCATTTTGATTGTAGTGTTTTTCATTGAATTGCATTCAAACGACCTCTTTTATCATCATTAAAATGCTACTCATATAAACATACAAATCAATGTTAAACTATCAGCCTGGACAACGTCGAACGTATATGTCTAGTTTTCCGTTATAATTACATAATTGATTTGCTTCAAAAAAATGATGCATCCGGTAAGCACGATGACAACTTGAAAAATGACAAATAGTTAAACTCAAAATTGTACAAAATTAAACATGTTGGGAGGATATGCAGAAGAACAAGATTTTTGCATCTTTACTGCTTTGATTACAACTTTATAAAAATGAAGACATTGAAGCACCAGTGGTCTAGTGGTAGAATAGTACCCTGCCACGGTACAGACCCGGGTTCGATTCCCGGCTGGTGCATTCTTACTTCTTTTTTTCAATCGTTCAATTTTTTCTTTCCAATTACCACTTTTTATATAGATGCCTACTTTAAATTTTTTTTTAAAAAAAGAAAAAAAAAAACGTTATGGAACAACATTTAATGTTTGCATATAATGTCCTAATGAATATTCTTTAAATAATAACTATGGCACAACACTTAATGCTTACCTTCACTACTATAGCAATTATAGCACTTTGATGAACATGCTTTCCATCTATATTAATTGGTGTATCACAATTCCCTTGAACAAATTTATAACTACTAGAATTCATGACCCGTTTTGAAACTTTATTAATCAACTTTAATTGAAAAATTGAATGAATGTGAAAAATGGATCAAGGTATGATAATATAAAGTATAATAGATTATATTAAGTACGGAGTATAAAATAAATAAATATTCCATAAGAAATAAATCAATTGAAAATAACTTGCGAGAGAATCACTCCTTATTTTCATCTAAATGCAATTTCGTACATATGAAAGATATAGAAAACTATAGAAAGTATATGAAAGATTAAAAAAATATTGTTGGCTCTTCAAAATACTTTTATATACATGAAAACTATAGAAGTTTAAAGAAAAAATACCCATATCGTATGATTTAGGGTATAAATACATTTTGTGATTTTCGTTACAATAATACAAATATTTTATGATTTATGGTATTCACATATTTTGTTATTTACGTGAAAAAAATACACGTTAAGAAAACATTCATATATACACATAATACAACAAATACCCACAGAACAGTTTATAAAAATACACATATTTTATGATTTAGGGTATAAACATATTTAGTGATTTATGTTAAAAAAAATATTGATTTATTTATACACTTGATTCATATATACAAATAATACAACAAATACACACAAAACATGTTTAAAAAAGCACACATATTTTATAATTTAGGGTATAAATATATTTTCTGATTTATGTCAAACCTTTAGGTAATTATAGAAAGACTTAACCACTATGATATTGTGGTTTGTTTGATTATAATTGCATAGTGTTTATTATATAGCGAAGATTGCAATGTACACTAAATGGAGCATTTAATGGGGACACCGCCTAACTTTTATATACCTAGTATCAACAATTCAAAATATACAAGTTTTTTTTCTTGAAGTTATTAATATCATGTCTTATACGCAGATTTATGCCTTTCTAAGTTTTTTTCTACCCTATCTCAATGATTTTTTTCTATCATCAATATTGCAAATGTACTTCTAGCAAATGAGTTACTTGTAGTAAGTACTAAGAGCATTCCAACAAATTCTCCATAATTTATTTTAGTACGAAGAATCAAAAGCCATATTTTCCAAAAAAAATATATACTTGAACTACAATTAAGAGTTTTCTCAATTTTGAACAATCTCACATTTATTATTTTGCTTTAAGTATATTATAAGAATGGATGTGGAGAATTCCCCAATATATGGAGAAGACACCTCATGTTGTTTCCTCTATCCCCATTTTAGAGAATGGGGTACATCATCTCTTAGAGTTAAAAATCTCCAAATTCACAAATACTAATATATTTCCCATTCATATTAGGTGTCATTTAAGAAATTTGCGCACTTATTAAAAAAAGTTACTATTCATTTAAATTCATTAATTATTTTGGAAAAGTGTGATAGTTATGTAAATTTATTGTTTGTATAAAGATATTTAAAAAAAAGACTAAATCTCATGGAGGGAATGTGAAGGATCTCAACTTTATTTAATTTTCTTGGGAAATTATATAAATAATTTGTACAAATTTTAAATGGCACTTAAATTGAATAAAAAAGAGAGACTTAAACGACACTCAATAATAAGAATCGGAGGGAGTAATAAAAAACGATCAAATTCGAAACACAATTCATATATTCTTATAAAGAAGCGCATACATAGATCGATTATCATTACAAGGGGAAATAAAAGAAACTTTATTGAATTCATTGCTAGCCATTTACTACTAGCTAAACTAGAGCAATTAATAAAAACTAGATATAAATGTTGTAATTTAGCACCACAATCATGTGGCAAATGAGGGCCCACTAAACAGAAAACGCAACTCTCATTTGGCTCTGAGTTTCGAAACGTCGATCAAGTCTCGATTGTTACACCATGGACACACTGGCTTACTCTCGAACGCCATAAAATAAAGGTAACAACGCTTGCACCCCATCACTACTAGGCTGTCTTCCATCTCTTCCTCCATTTTTACAGCTGTTGTCTTTGCATCACTAATTACTGTCACACCATCCTCTTTGCATGTGTTTATTCCGCTACTAATCGCGGTTAAACATGGTTTCTCATTGATTGGAGACGACGAAGAAGATACGTCGTCGCGGTTTAAGCTCAAGTCCAGGCTCATCTCTTCTTTGGCATTGTCGTCGGAATCCTTGTCCGACGCGATCACATTTTCTTCATCGGCCATCCTTGACCCAACACCGTCGATCTGCACGTGAATCAAAATAAGAAGATCGATAATTTGAGAAAGGAAGGGGAAAAAGATATCGATTGCGTACTTTTTTAACCCTAAATTCAGATGCATGTAATTATACAAATTCGGATACTTGCATAAGTAAGCATATCACGCCTTTTAGTCTTTTACAGCGACAGAGTCAAAGATTTACGGAAAAAGGTGTCAGACATCGTATTATCTGTATCCTGATTTAATAATAAATGTATAATCTGTAGCCGGAAAAACCGCTTTCCCAATACCATTTATGGTTCTCCGAAGAAATAAGGGTTGATCACCTCCTTTGCCCCTCCCTAGCTCCGCCGTTGAACTTATATATACACTTCAAAGATATATTACCTAAGTTTTCCATTTTTTTCCCTTTGCCAAAATATTTAAGATTCATATGAAGAGAACATAAGCAATTGAATTAGCATGTTCAAGTCAAGATGAGATTTTTTTTCTACCTCTTCTTCTTCTGGATCCTTTTCGAGCAGCGGGCGATTCAGGTCCATCGGAACACTATCGTTGTTGGTGCTACTTTCTCCGGATTCGAATTCGTGGTGATCTTCACCTAAACGTTTCATATTATTTGTGTCGAGCGGCGTGAAAAACATCATTGTTTGGATGATGAAGAGGAAGAACAATCTTGGACCCATAAAAAAAAAATTTCTCTCCCTTTCTTTTGTTGTTCTTTCTTATGTTGTGTGGGTTTCTTATGAGAGCACAATGACCCTTATATAGCGTTGTCCTAACAGCAAGGGACTACAAGCTAGACCACAGTTTTCATTTCCAAAAACTGCTCTCGCATGTAACAATTAAAACAAAGTCTGGTATCAAGTGACGACTATGTACCATAGTATTAATTTTACTAGATACTTACTTTAAATGTGGGATATTTTAATCAAATCAATTAATTTGCACAACTTTAAATAATTAAGGAATGATTCGGATTTAATTGACGGGTTTAATTGAGATTGATTCTGGTGAAAACTTTTCTTAATCTATAAACTAAAAACGTGAACAAAATAAATAAATATGCGAACGATAGGAGGAAATATATGAACAAAATCATTTTTTATTATGGATCGTATTAATATATGTAATAACAAAATTTCTTAATATCATATGTTATGGATCAAATTACTATACATAATAATATAATAACACAAAATCGTTCACGTATATTTATTCCATGCCTATGCATTTCTATTTCATGTTCATGTATTTAGTTTATAGATTAAGAAAAGTTTTCATTTGAATTCAAATCTTTAAATCTGTTTAATAGGGATCAGGTTTTAGCAACTTAAAATTTATATTGTCAAATCACCGAACCCATTTGTACTTTCGAGATTGAAGTGTACTATTAGAAGTATGTTGGAATCGATGCTCAAGCGACCAAATATTTCAACAATACAATACAATACAATAAGCATACAAATAGAAGAGCAAGCAACAATGCACATAGACTTATATACCAAATGTTGAACTTGGGAAAACCCACATGACTCACTAAGAGACATATGGGACAAGCAATCGTTGATTCAACAATGGTGTTTCACAATCAACGAAAAGCCCTAGAAAAGGCATCTGCAACCCACCAGGAACTGGAGAAAACAAACTTCTTCGTAATTTTATTAGATGGTTTTTTCCTAAGGATTGCATATGTATTATAAAACAAAAGTAGAAATATGAGCTAAAAGATATAAATATGTAAGTCTAAAAGATAGAAATCTTGAAAATTATAGAAAATCCCGGAAAATAATAAAAACGTCTTTTTCAGCCACAAAACGTCTTCAAATGCCCGAAAAGCGTCTTACATTACAAAAACTAGTTGTACCCGTCGTGCCATGCACGACAATGACTCACGTTTCACACTTAATAATTATTTTTATTATAAATAGGATATTAATAAGTGAAAACATATAATAAAAATTTTAGAATATGCAAATGTTATATTTTTCATATTTGCAATACCGCACGTATGAAATTTTAAAAATATAAAACATATTTCAGTTATAGAATAATTTAGTAAATAAAATTTACTTAAATTTTCATCCTTCAAAATTTTTCTCTAATGGTTAATATATATCATTGTCGTTGTTATCACAATTTTGAGACATTATAAGCCAATATAATATAAAATGAGATATTTTAATTGATTATTTTGGTTTGATCTTTTGTTTTGTTTGAATACTATCAACTTTTAGTATGAGATATAATTACTGTGAATTGATATTTAATTAAAATATTAATATATAATATCACATTTTAAAAATATAAAATGAGTCCAACATAATTCTAATGACTTTATATAATGAATTAAATGAAATATATTAATTGAAAATTATTTTATTATGAAATATTTAAGCTAAGTTATTATGAAAATAACATGAAAAAAGTTTGATTATTTAATTAGAAGAGATAAAAAAAATTATTAGAAAAATGATAATATATAATTTAAGCAAAAGTTAGTAAATATCTTACAAAAGTTATGGCTCCACCTAGCATAATATCATATCTTACAATTAGATATTAGATATTAGATATGGAATAACATAATATATATAATAATACTATAATTAGATATTGGAATCACGGACTCATAGAGGAGTTCACGTGATATTGTTTTTTTTTTTTATTCTTGTATGTGATACTTTATGATACGGAAAGTCGGGATCAACATTAAAGAGATAAGTGATATATTAAAAAGGAAAAAATATCTTACTAAAATTCGAAAACTTGATTATATCTTTTTAGTTTTTACACACATACATAATAATGAATTTAATCACATTAATTGAAATAACATAATTAAAAATAACTTTTATCAAATATGCGGTGGGTCAAAATTAGCGTGGTGACTCAAAAGTATTTAAGGAATATAAAATTAAAGATAAATAGTATGACTTTAAAGATAAAATTGAGGATTAGATGATTAAGAAAAACAAAAGATATAAAGTTGTTATTATCTATTTGAGTTAAAAAAAAAAATTTAAACCAAGCGGGGCCAGAATCACCAACTTGATATAACAAAATTAAACATGTAGTTGCTTTAATCATAATATTTAATTAATAATTTTTTACCTCTATATGCATGAATATACCTAAATTTAATTTAAAATAAAAGTTGGTTTTTCATATATAACTTCTAAAATTTTATGAATTCCAAAGATAATTAAATAAGTGTTATTTTTATGACTTTCAATTTCTTTTATTCAATATCATTTTGGGCAAAAATAATCAATGTGTTAGATTGTTAGTTGTGTTTTTGGCAAATAAAATTCCATGCAATTCATTATATTTAAAATTAAAGTTTATCTTATAGCTAAGTTATTAACTATTATATCTAAATCTTTGTTACATAGCATATAATTTCCATAAGACGCATGAAAAAAAAAATCATATACAAATTAGATGATTATGTGATATATGTGTGATCATGTGAGAGATATTAGAAATTTTTAAAACTTTAATTACCTAAAAGAAACAATGGAAGTAGAATGATTAAGGTTAAGTGCCATGTAAGTTTTATATTCCGTCATGTAATAGATTTTACAAATAAGATAGATATGAAGATAGGTTAATAAGATAGATATGAGCATAGATAACTTAACCATAAACATATTCCGTTATATAATTTGAATGGAAGTAGATACGATAGGTTAATAAGATAGATATGAGCGTAGATCATTATTGATACTTAATTAAAAGAAATTTTAAAACTTTTTTTTTTTATCGAATATTCAGTGAGACCAGAATGAACGTGGTGGCTCGAAAACGGTCGGCTTTTATGATATATATATTGATATTGATTATGTAAGTCTTTCTTATGAACAAATTCACTATCCAAAAAGATATAATAATAGTCATGGATGTTGGATGACCTTTTTCCGCAAATTCGACCGAATGTTTTGGGTGTGCTTTGCAGCATGATATCTCTTCTTCTATGTGTGTGGACATT
Organism: Polygonum maritimum; assembly: GCA_963924305.1. Lineage (NCBI taxonomy): Eukaryota > Viridiplantae > Streptophyta > Magnoliopsida > Caryophyllales > Polygonaceae > Polygonum > Polygonum maritimum. The sequence goes on from OZ002736.1 coordinate 26,828,163, forward strand.
TGCTCTACATAACATAAAACCTACAATGGTACCAAAATTTTCAGTAGGCAGTGATCTCGTTAGATAGCAGTATAGCACGTATTGGAGAAGTACACGTATACGTACGAATGTATATCAAGGTTATGCACAAACTAACAAAGTCCTCGGGTTGAATTGACTATAAAGAGACCAAAATGTCATGGTGGGTAAGATAAACTACATATAAAAAGATTGAGAGGCTAAACTTGTTTGTTTATTTATGTGCTAATGAGATGAAGCTAGCTACTATAAGAGAACCAAATCTACACAATAATTGTACGTGGAAACCACAATTTCGAGAAAAACTACTAGACCGGGTATCAAATCTTCCACTAATGAACAAGAACACAAATGAGCTTTCTCTATAGATAACCTTATAAATACTCATTAAGACTCCGTTTGGTACGATTCCCTGGGAATGAGGAATGGGAATCAGGAATGACTGATTCCTGTTTGGCAGAGAAATATCTGGAATCGCTTTCATTCCCAGGAATGACTCATTCCAAGTCTGCAAGCTAATTTGATTCCAGCAAAAATTGGAGGGTATCGTCCATTCCAGACATTGTAATTCTTCATCTTGAATCTTAAAGTTTATAAACCTTATTTTATAAGTTCTAATAACTATAAACCTTTAAAATCATAAGTAAGGACTCTAAACCTTAAGAATTTCGAACTGAAATTATCTGGAATGGTTCATTCCGACAGTATACCAAACAACATGCCTAAGGAATGGTTCATTCCGATTCCTGATTCCATTCCGATTCCAACAGCATACCAAACGAGGCCTAAGAGTCTAACACTCGTACATAAACATACACAGAGATCATCTACAAAGATGAAAAACAAGTCAAGATTTCAAAGGGAGAAGAGGACTCACCTCTACCGGTTTATTCTCACTTTTTTTATTGTGCTTTCAATCTGTTCTCGATTGGTGAAGGTACGAAGTTGGAACCCTTCCTCTCTATTAGGATGCAAGACTTGTGCAACACCCCGCTATTTCTTGGAGAAACGAATCTTTTCAACTTATGCGGAAAAAAAAACACACACACACACTCAAGGTTTGCACGAAAGCCTACTTTTAATGGATCAAAGTGTTGAGCCCATAAATGTTATCATCAGCCCAATTTGGAAGAAAAACCACACTGCTTGCCTAGTACAATTTTACACGGTAGTATCTGCAATTCTGCATATACTTGGTCTCTTCTTTTTTTTTTTGATCTGGACTTGGTCTCTTCTTATATCTTACACAATTTGTTATTTTTGTGGTACAAACAAAAAGTTGTATTACGGCTTTGCTACACTTTGGCTTGAAAGTATACTTTCTTCAAAAAAATATACTTTCGTTGTCTTGGAATTGATGAAATATAGTTGATTTTCATCGATTCCAAGACAATGATCACCCAATAGTGTAGCAAGGCCCCATCTGTGAAAGCACCTATTCTTGCATTGTTCGCTATGCAAACAAGACTTTTATATTTGAGCCTACTGCACCGTAATCAACTGACAAACAATGGATAGATACACCCAAATAAAATAACGAACAAGTGATTGATCGCTCTCCGTCTAAGCCGAACCTGACCAATTGCCATCCCCTTCTTCGCGAGTTCCGTCTAAGCCGAACCTGACCAATTGCCATCCCTGCTTCCCGAGTAGCAACTCTCGAAGCATGAATAAATCTACATATGTTTAGTTTAGCTCATTATCAACGGAGACTTTTAGTTTTTAGTTCATTCGGTGAGGCTTTAAAAACAATGAAGTTTACGTGAACCTAAAACATACAAATGAATCACCTATACCAATCACTTGGACCGTATTTGTACATTTCTAAGTTCTAACAGTTTCAAACGAAACCATCATGTAATTTAACTAATAAATTGCCCTACGATGCAAATGCTCAAAAGTCATTATTTACCCACTGATCCGAACTCCTCATTCTCACCCCTGAATCTTGAATGTGCAATCTTTATCAATGCGTGGACGTTAGTTTCCAAACTTTCGCTTTCTTTACACTTTATGTAATCATCGCCAACCATGGGCTGCATTTTCAACCCTTTTCTTAAAAGCTGATTGCGACGTTCCCTTTTGAAGTGCATCATTTCCTTAACACAAGTTGTGCATTACACATGAAATGCACAAACCATTTCAATGTTGGCCATCCCACTAAGATCACTTCCAAGGTCGCCATTCACATCATAATTAAACTTATGGGGACGCATACATCAGGCGTACATGTAAACCTTAATCGACAAGGAGATAAAAATACATCATACATAATGCTTCATTACACCAAAACAAGGGGGCTAACGGGCTAGATTTCCTACCTTAAAGACAATCTAGGACTGTACATTAGTACATATGCTTCATTACACCGGCTTCAAGATCCCGATTCCGACACCGTCAATCCTCTACCTTCTCCGACCTCCAAATCCTTCAAGCTCACGCCATCTTTCATCCGCAATGACCCATCTCCCTCTGCATCAAAGCTAGCATGGACACCGTAAAACACATAAACGAGCACCGCCAAACCCGAGAAGAACAAGAACCGAACATACGAGGGACCGTCAAGGGACCCAAGAAAGAATATGTTCAAAAAGATCGAAAGCGAAGGGAGCCATGGCATCAACGGGACCCCCCAGATATCGGGTTTTCGAGCCTGTGGGACGATGCGCTGGAACAGAAGCACGATGGCGAGGGCGATTAGAGCACACGCGACCAGTATGACCGACGTGGGCCTCCCGTGTGGAGCGAACCGCCAAATGAGGACGAAGATTGTGGAGGTGAGAGTTAACGCGCATAGGAAAGAGAGCGTCGGGAATGGGTTGGTTGTGCCGATGATAACATGGCGACGGTAGATCAAAGCGTTGGCCACCATGTAGAAGACGAAGAGCGTCCCGATGGTGACGAGGTTTAGGAGGATTTCGAAGTCGGTGAATAGAGCAATCACCGCTGTTAAAAGCCCTGAAAACATAGTAAATTTTAGAATTTTCAAAACTATAATGTACAACGTACGTAAGTACATGCTTGGGGTTTCGTTTGTATTGAGATTTGTACAAGTTTTGATATATTCTAGAATATTTGGATATGGACCAGCCTAATGGAAAGTGGGGCATGAAAATAGACAACCATTTTCAGCCATTTATATGTCAAACTTAAAGTTCTTGAATAACATAATACTAAGATTGTACAAGCTAGGATCACATTTGAAGCACCATTAATTCTACATCAGCACTGAGTTTCACAGCAAGGAAATGCAATTGGACGGTGTCAGTTCATGCTTTTATTTCCCCCCTTAATTGGGTAATGAAAGACATTACCTGTTCATAAAAACCTTGTCCTCCAATAATAGTTTGTCTTACATAGTAAAGATATGAGACAAATCTAGGATAGGCACAATATGGGCTATCTAGGTTTTTTTTCAGTGGACGCACACTAGTTAATAGCTAGCAATCACTTCATGCTTGTAATCAACAGCAATCCCTCCACCATGAAATGCACTATTTCCTTGAGTTTCATTCTAATGCAACAAAGTAAATCACTGTGACAATATATATCCCTTGTGTAAGGCAACTAAATATATAGATAGATTTAACTCATAATATTGGCCCCTACTACCTACCCACCACAACAAATCATTCATTTGGCAATAACTTATCAAAGGCAACTCATAGCTAAAACAAGCTTATTTTGTGAGCACAATCAACACAACTAACCATGAAATCATCACCTACTACCTACCCACAAGGAATCATTCATTTAGAAAGAACTTATCATACCTAATTAATTGAAATCACTCCTAAACACAAGAGATCAAACACACCAAATTGAACAACGGGGTCATCAAAGGCGTTACTTCCCCGTCTGATGTGCACACAGAAACTATACCAAAATCGACCGGGGCAACACTTGGTATGAGAAAATCAATACTTAAAGCTACAAATCTTGTGAAACCAAATGATCAAACTAGAGCCAAAAAAGTTCAGAGCAAGAGACAACTAAGTTTAGCACAAGCATGAGTCCCACCACCAACCGAAGCCGTTTCGGCTGGTCCCCAATATCCCTTCATATCTTAACAGCACATACAGTGACATATTCCAAGCGCAGACCAACTCGTCACAGACTAAACTTCAATGCAAAGAGAGTAACAAAAAATGCAGAGGGATCCAATTTGGAAGGATTACCAAGGAAGACGGAGGAGTTGACGGGTGTAGACGTCTTAGGGTGGACCCTAGCGAACCAGGCAGGGACCACGCACGACCGTCCGATGACGCACATGTATCTGGCCTGGCCCAGCATCGCCACCATCAGAGACGTCCATATCCCCAAGCTGGCCCCGCCTCCGATCACATTCGACACCCACTTCCACCCTTCCTCGCCTCTGAACGCAGCCCAAAATGGCGCTTCCACGTCAATCTGCAAATTTTACAACAACATAATAGACCTAAATCCCGTGATCTGCCCATCCAAACACGGCCTTATAAAATTCGAAAAAATAACGGAACCTGACCAGGTCGTAGGGGAGGAGCATGCACATGGAGGCAGCCATCAGGCAGTAGATGACGGTGACGATGGCGACGGAGCCGGCGACGCCGATGGGGATGTCCCTGGCGGTGTCCTCCACCTCCTCCGCCATCGTCGAAACAGCGTCGTACCCGATGTAGCTCAGGTACACCATGGCCGCCCCGTTGATGACCCCAACGGCTCCGAACGGGAAGAACCCGCCCGGATTCCAATCCGGGTCCGCCGGCGTCGTGAGATTCCGGGCGTCGCCTTTCCAGAACCCCACCGCTATGACGAACGCCACGAACAGGAGGTGTAATCCGGTCAAGACTATGTTGACCACTGAGCTCTCCCTCGTACTGGAAAAAATTAGAATGTCAAGAAGTCAAAATTTGGAGATGTTGTGGGGAATTAATTAGTTAAGTAATTGGACCTGTAGCAGATGATGAGGGTGATGATGAGGATGACGAGGAGGGCGAGGACATCGATTTGGTTGAACCCGTTGGGGAGGAAGGAGACGTTGAACCGCCATTTGGCCGTGGAGACCCCGATGGCGGTGCCTAGGTAGGCCGTGAACTCCCTGGCCACGGCCGCGTTCGAGAGCACGTAGTCGATCACGAGATTCGCGCCTGTGAGGAACGCCGCGAACTCGCCTGGGCAATCGGGAAGTTCAAAATGCATTTAGTCAATTGGTCAAACCTTTAGCTAACATCCAGAGTTCTTTGGTTCGACTTTTATTAAAAAATAAAAGAATTATACGGGGTGTACGTTACTGACCGAAGGTGACGCGGAGATAGGAGAAGGCGCCGCCGGCGACGGGGATGTGGACGGCGAACTCGGTGTAGCAGAAGGCGGAGAGGAGGGCGGCGAGGCCCGCAATGGCGTAGGAGAGCACGACGGAGGGGCCCGCATTGAGGCGGGCGGCGTGGCCGCTCGTGACGAAGACGCCGGCGCCGACCATGCCGCCGACGCCGAGGCCCATGAGGTCGAACCAGCGGAGGGAGCGGCGCATGGGGGCGCCGGAGCGCGACCGGAGGCGGCTGGTCTCGTCGGAGGTGGTGGAGACGGCGGCGGAGCGACGGCGGAGGCGGTTCGGGGTGTCGGAGAGCGCATGCAAGTAGGAGGAGAGGCTGGAGAAGGAGGAGGATGTGCTCCGGGGAGCCATGGCGGCCGGCGCCGTCGTCGTCGGAGTGATCGATCGAGGATTTGGGTTTAGATATATGGGTTGGTTGAGATGATGTAGTAATGGAGGAGTGAGTGGGTGGTTTTTTTACTTTTTAATTTATTTAAGTTTTGAGAAAGGAGGGAGACGAAGAGGTGGGGGCAGCCTGAGACGTTTACTGACCAAATTTGGAATAATTAATGGGATTAGCATTTAATTGTGGGAATTAGTGCCTTTTTTATGATCGTTTTCGGTTGCATCTTACAACGTCTTGATTGTTGTGGAGTAATCGGCAATTACAAGGCATGCATGTTACGTCTTACGTGTATGTGGATTGTATTTTTATTTTTCTTTTTGGGTCGAAATGTATGTGGATTGTGGACTGTATAGTTATTGGCCTAATAGATACTTAGTCACCTAAATTTGCACGTATTGGTCACTTTAGCACCTGTTAATCATCGGGGTATTTATTTAGACACTTATTCTAAACATTTTGTGACCTATTAAACACCTGGACGCTGATTTGGCAAAAAAAATTGTACTAAAACTGTCAAAACTGTCACGTGTAGTACATTTGGCTATCACCTCATTATTTGAATAAAAAAATTTAATAACAAAAGTAAAAACAAAATCCAACCCTTCAACCCAAAATCCTCCATCGATCTCCCTCTTATCCTCCCTGTCAGCAACTCCATCAGGGACCACCTCCGCACCACCACCCGCTCCCTTGTCCCGGAGCTGCGGATCCAGACCCAGATCCAACTCCCAGACTCCCTCCTCCTCTTCCTCCACAAGCCCCGCTCCGGCCCTATCCTCCTCTACAACCTCACCCGCGACGACGTCGACTGCGTCTACCACCACGCCGGCCGCAGGCTCGCCTTCCACCGTTCCCTCGATCTCCTCCCTTGACTACGACGATCACCGCTAGAAACGGAGCTTCAAGATGCGTAGGAAGAGGACCCTTGGGGGGAGCGCCGCCTTCTCGTTGGCCGATCTGGTGGGCGGCGGGAGCGTGGTGAAGGTATGGGATGAGCTAGGCTTACCATTAGGGGTTTCCTCGGTTTTGGTTTTGGATCTGGAAAAGAGCGTCAAGATAGGCTTGTTTTCCGGAGAGAATCTGGCGGTATCGAAATTGTCGGCGGGATTGGTTTTGACGGCGACTGAGGGTTTCGACGGGAAGGTAGGGCTGAGTTCATGGGACTTGAGAGAGAGGTCGCCGGCGGCGGAGGCCCAGTGGTCTTTGCCGGCGGGGAAGGGTGTGAGACTGAGGCCGACGAGAGGTTTGGACACGATGAAGGATTTGGGGACGAAGGAGATGAAGGGTTTGGCATTTTTATCATAATCTTTTTTGCCAAGTCAGCAACCAGGTGTCTAATAGGTCATAAAATGTTGAGTACAAGTGTCTAAATGAATACCCGATGAATTCAGGTGTTAAAGTGACCAATGTGTGCAAGTTTAGGTGGTTGCGTATGTTTTAGGCCTATAGTTATTGCGGTAATGAAGTTGTAATTATCTATAGTATGGAGAAGGGAAGTATACCCTATTTGCTTATCCAAAATTTGAGAAAATTTTCAAAACGAGGATAAGTATCCCTATATTTGGAGATATCTTCAAATTGTAAATCCTTCTTCATTCATTTGTATATTTTTTTGTCAAAGCAAATAAATGCCAAATTCTTCCTAACATATAATCAAAAGGGAGAATCGGTTGGAATTAGAACATCCCTAATTTTGGAGAAATTAGAGATGTTCTAATTAAGCTCTGATGTATGGATTTTTTTACCATATGTAACAAGGACACATTATAAGAGGTCAATAATGGAAAGATTTTGAAAATTTTAAAATTTTGAATTTTTAATCTTTTTGTGAGGGGTTTACTATTTTCTTTTTAGGGTTTTAGTTTCTGTTTTTTTTTTTTTTGAAAATTGGTTACGTGTTGAAAAGAAGAGGAAAGGATTTACAACTCAAAGTTAAGCCTCAAGCCAAAAAGCTGACTACTAATTAACACAAAAACGCTCACATAGAGAGCAGCCCAAAAAGCCCCAAAGGAGCAGTCTATCAGAGAGACTAAAAACAAGAGGCTAGAGATCAAAAGAGAGAAAACAAAAGGGTACTGCACAGCTAAGATGTTCCAATGACAGACCTCCAAGAGCTGGGATTTTTTTCACTCCAGTTAGCTGACAATAATTCTTTGACAGCAGCAACAGCACGATGGGCCAAGGCTTCGGGAGTGCTACTGTGATTCTCAAAAATGAACAGGTTCCTAGTGTTCCAAGCATAGTAGACGAATGAAGAGATAGTAGCACACCTCATCTTGTACAAAAAAGAAGACCTTCGAGCACCGGTGTCGAGCCAGCGGAGACACCCCTGAAGACTATCAAACCTAGTTGAAACACCTGCCCAGCCAAGCACCACATCCAATGCTGAGGAGATAAACGGGCACCCGAACCAGAGATGATGATCAGTTTCAGGGTCCTGATTACAGAGCTTACATCGGTCACTTTGAATGAGTCCCCAGGAGAGCAACTTGTGGAGAGTAGGCAGACGATCGAGGGCTGCAAGCCAGGTAATGAAACTGCAGCGGGGAGAATGAGGGCGACCCCAGATGCCGTTCGCCCAAGAGAGATCAGCAAAGGAGCCTCGCAACATAGTGTAGACATTAATAGTACTATAGGTAGCTTTAGGCGAGATCATCCCTCCCTCAATTTGGGCCTGTGGAAGCACGTTAAGGAGATCATCCCTGACGGAAAGAATGCTTTTCCAGACCCAACTATCATTGTTTCTAGCAGCAGTAGACCAAAAATTGTTCCCATGGAGATGATATTCTCTAATCCAATCAGTCCAAATATTGCTAATATTATTAGAGATTTCAAAGATGGTTCTAGCCAGACATGCTTTATTCCACGAAAGTAACTCCTTAAAGCCTAGACCTCCAGCGGCTTTTGGTTTGCAGACCGTATCCCAGGAGACTAGGTTTTTTCGACTAGATTCTTTCCCATTCCAAAGAAAGGTGCGAAGCAAACTCTCAATTTTATCGATAACACTTTTAGGAATGGCAAGAGTATGGCACCAGTAAGTAGACATAGTGAAGAGGACAGACTTGGTGAGCTGAAGACGGCCAGCATAGGAAAGGTTTCGAGCCGTCCAGGATTGAATTCTACTAGTGACTTTGTTAATAAGCGGAGCAAATTCAGAGATGGACAGACGCTTGGATCCCATCGGAACACCAAGATAGGTCATCGGTAGTGTTCCAACATTGAAGTGAAGAAGGTTAGAGATCCGAGCCCTATCAACCGCCGAGACTCCAGCCAGATACAAAGCAGACTTTTGATTATTACTGCTGAGGCCAGAGCTGCGCTCAAACTCGTCAAGAGAGTCCTTCAAGATTTTGACAGAATCAAAATCACCCCTGCAAAAAAGAATAAGGTCATCTGCAAAACAAAGGTGGGTGAGTCTAAGCTTTTGGCAAAAGGGGTGGAAGTTGAAGTTAGGATTTTTGGTTTTAAGGGAAATGGTTCTGGAAAGGTACTCAAGGGCAATGGTAAACAGATAAGGTGAAAGAGGACATCCTTGACGAAGGCCCCGCTTCCCATCAAAAAACCCCTCTAGAGAACCATTGATATTGATGGAGTACTTCACTGTAGAAATACAAATTTTGATCCAATGGATGAAGGTAGGCGGGAACCCGAAGGCTTGAAGGGCACTGAGAACAAAGGAGTGTTCAATGGAGTCGAAAGCTTTTCGGAGGTCGACCTTAATGGCACAGCGGGGGGAGACATTTTTCCGGTCATAATGCTTGAGAAGGACTTGGCAAAGCAGAGTATTATGCCGAATAGAACGGCCCGGGATGAAAGCACCTTGATTCTTGCTAATTAAGGATGGGAGAATTTCTTTGAGGCGCTGCGCTAGAATTTTAGCTATGGCTTTGTAGATGCTGTTACTACAGGATATAGGCCGGAAGTGATGAATGGAAGTGGGGTTGGCAATTTTAGGAATAAGGGAGACAGCTGTGTGGTTGATTTGTCGAATGAGCTGACCCGAACAAAAGAAGTCAAGGACAGCAGAAGAGACCTCTTCACCCACAATTGCCCAGCTCTTCTTGAAGAAAAGAGCACCAAAACCATTGATGTAATATAACCTCGTTCAGCATTAAGTTGGTAAGTGACTCAACATTGAGTTGGCTAACCAACTACATCTATTAGATAAGAGCTTCCCCCATGTTTAATCTTCTTTACAAATTACTAATTAGTACTTTCTCCGTTTCAAAAAAGTTGTTTATTTGAACATTTCACACATATTAAGAAATAATATTTTTTCTTATCATATCCTTATATATGTAGAGTTAATTATTATTGTAAAGAGGTATAAATGGAAACAAATGAGTAAAAAATGTGAAATGGACAAGTTTTGTGAAATAAGAAAAAATCGTCATATTTCAGTCAAAACAAAAAGAAAAAACTTTCATACGAACAACTATTTTGAAACGAAAGAAGTATCAATTACATAAACACATACGGTATTTATCAAATGGATCCTAGTCCTAGATGAATTAATGCTACTCCCTCCGTTTCACAATAAGTGTCGTTTTAGCTCTTAACACAGTTTTTAAGAAAAGCAATCATTCACTTTAAAACTTACAACTTTTTCTTAATCTTACCATTCATTACATTTTTTGGCCAATGCATGAACAACTTTAGTCAACAAATACACATTTCAATAAAAATTATCATCATTCACCCCTATTAAATCACTTTGAAAACCTAAAACGACACATATTATGAAACAAATTTTAAGTGCTAAAACGACACTTATTATGAAACGGATGGAGTATTATATTATATAATGAATGTATAACTCCATCTTTTAAAGTATTTATCATTCTTTTTTAAGACAAGGAACCAGGTCTTTTGGTGTGAATTTTAGGGGTAATATATGCATCGGTTCCTTCACTTATGTGGAAAATTAAGCCTCATTGTTTCTCTCATCATTGTGTTGAACCGATCGATATAAGTCGGTTCACCTAATCAATGATACGATTCTTAAGCCATGCACCTGAATTCATCATCAAAAAAAGATTTTTTCATCGTAACACAAAAAAAAGAATGATAAATACATAGCTAATGGAAACCTAAATTTTGATTAAACCGGCCTACTATTACACATGCTCTAAACATACATATAGTTTTTGTTCATTTGATGTCATCATTAGATGTCACGTCATGGATGTGATCAATGGACGAGTGTACAATCCTCAAGAACTTGATCTAGGTGTAATACTTGGGTGCGGTCGGTTTGAGCAAATTGCACGTGATTCATTTGGTACTCCAAAAGACATGTGCAACACGGGTCATCATCATCAAGTGGTTCAACTCATCAAGTGGCCCGCCTTAGCTATAGGACTAACTTGATAATTCAATACTCCTATATACTATACCTGTGTATTTATGTATCTTTAGATTTTGGTATCAATATATTGTGATATACTACTACTTTATAATGTGTCAATATGAATCACAAATCGAACTCGTGACTACTCTATAGTTATGAGATGTCATCCTCTACTATACGTGTATACATCAGATCAATTTACACATGTAATAACTTTATTGGGTTGTTTACTAAAATAAAACTTTCTTAATTTGCTATAACAATATTTAATGAAAGGGACACGTCATGCACTTTCTTTCCCATTAATGGTCCCTCCCTATACGAATAATCGTAGCTTGTGTAAGTCTAGTAGCCACAAAATAAAATATGGATTGTCACATAATTAAGCATTGACGACCCAATGTTGATTCTCATAACAAGCAAGTTTAATAACCATGAATGAGTTGTTCTTGTACCAATGTTCGGTAACACCTATCCTAGTATTACGGATTTTAGGTCAAACTTTGTATATAATATTAGATAAACATACATGTTTACTGTAAATTTGAATGTCGATCGTCTTGTAACGCTTGGACTAAAATTCTAACAGTTGATAGCTAGAGTCGAAGGGAAAAGAAAACATGATGTTTTGATTAGAGGGTGATACGAACTAAACAAAATGATATATTACGTCATAAAGAAAACTATATAAGGGTAGAAGCGAGGCAAGATGAGACATGTTAATTGAGAATAAGATAAGTGATTAATTAATCAATCTCAAGTTTTCAACTGATCCAAGAAAGATGTATATAAAATTGTTTTTTTTTTCTTTTTGTTGTCTTGCATTAATAGATTAGTTTTTAGTTAGTTTTGAATTCTTATGAAAAAAACTAGTTTAAGAGAACGAATATAATTGATTCTTCTAACTGGTTTAGGGTTGATCTTTTCCCTTTCCCCCAAATGAAAGAGACCGAATATAAAAATGTTCACTTTTTTTTTGCAAATTGAACTTATTTGGGTTGTGCATCCGATCAAGACCGGACCGGAATTTAACGTCCGGTACCGGTGGATCGGGATTTTTCACAAACATGGGTTGGGGATCAGACTGGGAGTTTTCACAAGTCCGGTCCCGATTCAGGTCAGACTGATCTTATATTTATATAATATATTTAACTTAAATTTTTTTTTTTGATTTTTATATTAAAAAAATATTAGATTTTTTTTAAATTTAAATACACTTTATCAATGAAATGGAAAATTCCGTTTGGTATCCTCGAGTTTTTGGCTTTTCCGGATGGTGCCCAAGTAAAAAACTTATTTCAGAAAATATCCTCGAACTCTTGCAAAAGTTCTGCTCATTCCCTTGCTTGTAATTTTTCTCTTATATTTTACTATATTTCATTTATTTTCTATAAAAGAAAGACATACTTGTATTTTTAAAAGGTTAAAATTCAATTATAAGATAAAAAATAATTTAAATAAGTTTTAAAATATACTCTATAAAATTATTATATAACTTATGTTTTCAATTTGAGTTTTTGTTATATTTATCGATTTAAAACCAAACATAATAAAATACTTATACTAAATTATTATATTTTATAATTGAAATATATCATGAAAATTTTAAATAGTAAGTTTTGACAATTTTTAATATCAATACAGATTCTATATATAAATATGTATATATGTTGATAGAATATATGAGTTTTTTATTTCTTAAACCATAGGAGAAAATAAAAAATATTGTTCAATAATAGTAGATGACTTTTCCACACACACAATATATATATTCATAGGATAAAGAAATTTTTAAATATAAGTATGGAAGTATTTTGGGTTTTAGTTTGATAAATGTAACATAAATTAACTTGAAATCATAGGTGTTGAGCAAAAATGTACACAAAATTGCAAAACATATAATAATTATTTTTATTTTAGTTCGACCGTCTCTTTTGACTCTTTTGATTAAAAGCAATATCGATACAAAATATTTAATGGTTTTTATGATTTGGGCTGCACCCGATTTTATGGGTTGCCTACGTATCTCTTTTCTAGAGAATCAAACCTTACGTAGTTCAGAACGTTTTATTTATATATTTTTTTATTTGTTTTGTTGTTTATGTTTTATTTTCACACATCAGCGGAACGCGTCTGAACCCACCTTCTAGGAAGGGTTGCTCGGACCCAAACCAACTATCATCTGCGTGATGTGAATAAGATTAAACCCACCTTCTATGAAGGGTTGTCTAATCTCTCCACTTTCAAACATAAGGCTTAAGGGTTTATATTTGTTTTTTAATTTGATTTAATTTATTTTGCGACTGAATACAACATATTTATATTTTATGTCGTATTTCCTACGTATCCATTTATATGATGTGGAATCAAGTCAAACGTAGTTCTCAAATGACATATTAAAATTTAATTTAAGGTTGTGATTGAATTTAACGCGCTCAAATTTCACGTTAAATTTCCTACGTACCCGTACGTAACGGTATCAAATCATACGTAGTTCTTATATGATATATTAAATTTGACTTAAGGTGGCGATTGAACTCGACGAGCATTGTGCTTTATGCCAAGTTTCCTACATACCCTATTAAAAGGGATCAAATCACATGTAGTTCTTTATTAAACTTAATTTTATTTCATTTCAGATTTGCGACTGAACTTGATATATTTAATTTGTATCAAGTTTCCTACGTAATTCACAGAAGAACATCAAGTCCTCACGTAGTTCTAAATTAACATATAAAATTCAATTCAGGGTTGTGATTGAACTCAATGGACAAATTGTCTTATATGGAGTTTCCTACGTAGCCTTTATTAGGCATCAAATCAACACGTAGTTCTTGCTTAAACTTATTGTATTTGGGGTGTGATTGAATTTGACGAGCTTCAATTAACTTTATATCAAATGTCCTACATACCCTTTTTAAGAAGGGATCAAATCACTTGTAGTTCTAAAATATGTGATTTATTTTATTTGAGATTTACGACTGAACTTGATATATTATATGATCAATACCAAGTTTCCTACGTAGTTCATAAAGAACATCAAGTCTTTACGTAGTTCTTTGAGACAAGGTAATATGTTTTTAATTTGAGTGGTTAAAACTCTTTTAATAACCAAACAAATTATTTAATTTGATCCAACTTTACTGATTGCCTTCATATCGAGTCCCCATTAGAACCGAAAGATCACACATATAAATAGATCCATACATGAAGTTAAGATCTTTTTTATTTAATATTTAATTAGTTAATTTTGAAGGTTGTTTTAAAGTTGGATCTCTCTGAAAAGAACTAGGAGTATCATTTTAATTGACTCTTAATCTTTTAGAGTTACTTTGGAGAAAACAAATCCTCAATTTAAGATCAAGAAAGGAAACGGTTTTTAAAACCTCATCTATTTAAGTGATCAAAAGTCCGCCAAGTTGACCCATTGTATTAATGGTGGTGGACTTAATTTATGTTTTAGCACCAAATTAGACATTGAGTGATGATGATACTGTGTGATCAAGAGGACCACAACTTTATAAAATGAATTGTGTATCAGATGAACGTACACATTTTATTCACATTGATCACTGCAACTCTTGTTAATTGAGAAGTTGATCTAATTTTGTTGGTATATTCACATGGTTCGGCCACAACACGTCAACCAATTGAACCATGTGTCCACTTAATTTTGAAACTCCATGTTTTTGGTACTCACGTAACTAATTAACCACGTCAAGTACTGTAGTTAATTAAGCACTCACGTAATTACTGTCATGCCGATCGTCATATGATCGGAAAATTTCTGGAACAATTTTGGCATTATAACGGCATAGAAAACGCTTATTGGTGTGATGTTCGGATCCACTCGGTTCCTCCCAGGCCACAAATTAACGTACATGGTGTTCGGATCCACTCGGTTCCTCCCAGGCCATGACGTTAACCCATTTTCAAATATGTGTATATTAGGCAATAGATATATTTTTAGGTGATAGATATAATTCTGTATAATGTAAATTCTATCTTAGAGCCAAAGCTATCTTGTAACCTCTATTTAAGGGATCCTTTGTATCCTAAATTAATCAAGGAAATCTCTTTCTCTCTAAATCTGACATGGTATCGGAGCCTTCTTTCCAAGCCTAAAACCCGTAACCTAAAAACACCGATTTTTTTTTTTCTACCCAATTCCGCTGCACCCCGCCACCAATGGCCGGAGAAGAAACCTCTGCTGCTCAAGACCAGGCTGCACAAATCGTTGCCCTTCAACAGGCCCTTGCTGCCGCACAGGCCGCAGCCACCACCACACCCAAACCAAGTTCCCCTTTTTACCTTCACCCATCCGATCATCCCGGGCTTTCAATCTGTCCGATCGCCCTCAAGGGCGACAATTACAACGAATGGGTAACAAGTATGAGCAATTCTCTTAATGCAAAACGCAAGCTTGGCTTCATAGATGGCTCGGTTGTCCAGCCCGCCGACGGGTCTTCCGACGCTGAGTATTGGTTCCCTGTAAACTCCATGATTGTTGGATGGATTGTTCAAGCTATCGATCCTTCCCTCCGGTCCTCCATAACCTACTTTGCCACAGCGAAAGAGTTATGGGATGATTTAAAAGAACGCTTCTCTGTAGGCAACGGTCCCCGGATTCTCCAACTCAAGGCGGAGATTTCCAACTGTCGCCAAAAGGGTCAAGCTGCAGCTGCATACTATGGCACTCTCAAAAAATTATGGGAAGAACTCGCAACATACGTTCCATTGGACAGTTGCACTTGCACCGGCTGCAAATGCGGTCTGAATACTCGTTTGACAAAAGCTCGGGAGGTTGAACGAACTCAGCAATTTCTTATAGGCTTGGATGACACTTTGTTTGGCACATTGCGTTCCAGCTTGATGGCATCGGACCCTCTTCCACCGCTGTCACGCGTATACTCTCTGGTTGTGCAAGAAGAGTGTCAGAAATCAGCACAGAAGGATCGCGAACAGCACTCTGAAACCCATGCTTTTGCTGCTCGCACACCAGCACCTTCTCGCCCTTCCTTACAGTCGTCCACACCGCCTATTGACCGCAGCCTCTTACACTGCTCTCACTGTGGTCGAGACGGGCACGACGCTGCTACTTGTTTCAAGCTCGTTGGTTATCCCGATTGGTTCTTCGAAAAGAAGGGCGCTAGCCGTGGCACCTCCCAGCCTTCTGCAGGACGTGGCCGCGGCAACCCTCCTGATGTTGGCTCTGGACGCGGTCAAGCAGGCCGTGGTCGTGGCAATTCTGGCGCAGCTAACGCCACTCAACAGCCACCTCTGGGCACTTCTACTACTTCGGCTCCTACCGCTCAAGATCGTCAGGCTTTCGGCTCAGGTTTTACAGATGCTCAATGGCAATCTATGGTCTCTCTATTTGGTTCCATGAATACCTCTTCAGCTTCTAACAAGACCTCTGGTAAGATCTCGAAACCCTGGATTCTTGACACTGGAGCCTCGTTCCATATGACTGGTGAAACCGATCTCTTGTTTGATCTTGTTCCTATTGATCCTATAAATATCATTCTTCCTGATGGGAAATCTTCTACTGCATCCCAGTCTGGCTCTGTCTATTTTGGCACTCTAAAACTCTCAAATATTTTGTTTGTTCCACGTCTCACCTGCAATCTTCTGTCTTTCGCCCAACTCACCTCAGATCTCTCTTGCACTGTTACCATTACTCACAGATTTTGCGTCATGCAGGACATAAGTTCAAGGACAGTGATTGGAGCGGGTGAGCAACGAGGGGGGGTCTACTGGCTGCAGGCTTTTCAGACAGACGCTCGAGCCTGCCATTCATCCACCATCTCAGCTGATTTGTTGCATCTACGTTTGGGTCATCCCTCTGTTTCTGTTTTTCCCAACTTACTAAAAGATACTAGTTCTACTTTGTCGCCTTGTGACATTTGTTTTAAAGCCAAGCAAACTCGTGCTTCGTTTCCTGACAGTTATAATAAAGCAGATGATTTATTTGGATTAATTCATTGTGATGTTTGGGGTCCGTATAGTACTCTGTCTAGTTCAGGTGCTTCTTACTTTCTCACTATTGTTGACGATTATTCTCGAGGCACATGGGTTTTTCTGATGAAAGCCAAATCTGAGACGTCTAAGTTTATTGAGCAATTCTGTGCAATGGTGTCTCGACAGTTCAAAAAACAGGTGCTTCGTGTTCGTGCTGACAATGGGACCGAATTCTTACCTCTAATTCCGTTCTTTGCCAAGCACGGCATTCTCTTTGAGACTAGCTGCACGTACACACCACAACAAAACGGGCGAGTCGAACGAAAGCACCGCCACCTTTTAAATGTTGCTCGTGCTCTCCGTTTTCAAGCTCACCTTCCTCTTACCTTCTGGGGCGAATGTGTACTTACAGCCTGTTATTTGATCAACCGGACTCCTACAAAAATTCTCAATGCCCGAGCACCTTATGAATTGCTTTATGGACGAGCCCCAAACTACAGCTTCCTTCGAGTATTTGGCTGCTTATGCTACGCCTCCACCATTCCTAAGCCACGTGATAAGTTTAGTTCAAGGGGTCGGAAGTGCATCTTTCTTGGCTATCCTAATGGTAAACGTGGCTGGAGGTTGTTTGATCTTGAGTCCAAAGACATTATAATCAGCAGAGATGTCGTATTTTATGAGCAAATTTTTCCTTTCACTGAGCCGCCTGCCCCTGCACCACAAACCTCTGTTGTGGACCTTTCACCGGCTGCATATGATGAATTTCCAGCCTTGGACGTGCCAATTATTCAGCCGGCTGCCCTTCCTGAAGTCAGGAGGAGTCCGGAAGCTCCTCGCCACAGTACTCGGGTTCGTCGGGCTCCATCCTATCTCCAAGAATATGTCTGCAGCACCACTAGAGTTCATGACCCCCCTACGCCACTCGTCTCTACATCACTATCCTCAGGTACCCCTTATCCGATTGCTGCTTATGTCTCTTGCACTAATTTTTCTCCTGATCATTCTAGGTTCTTGGCTGCGGTAACTTCCGGCTTTGAACCCCGCACTTTTTCCGAGGGAGCTCAACACGCTCATTGGCGTGATGCTATGGCTAGCGAGGTTACTACATTAGAATGAAACAAGACTTGGACTTTGTGCGACTTACCCGCCGGAAAAACGCCCATCGGGTGTAAATGGGTCTTTCGCATCAAGTATCGTTCCACATGTGAAATCGAAAGATATAAAGCTCGTCTTGTTGTCTTGGGCAATCGTCAAGTTGAAGGTATTGACTATAACAAAACCTTTGCTCCTGTTGCTAAGATGGTTTCTGTACGAGTATTTCTTGCTGTCGCCGCTGTCAAAGGGTGGGAGTTACATCAGATGGATGTCCACAATGCTTTCCTACACGGCGATCTTGATGAAGAGGTCTATATGAAACTTCCACCAGGCTATACAGGAGCGTTACCGGGACAGGTTTGTCGCCTTCAAAAGTCTCTCTATGGACTTCGACAAGCTCCTCGAAATTGGTTCTTTAAACTCAGCACTGCACTTCGCAATTTTGGGTTCATACAGAGCTACGCAAACTACTCTTTATTCACTTTTGCTCGTGATTCTATTGTCCTCCATGTCTTGGTCTATGTGGACGATCTCATTATCGCAGGGAATGATGCTGCAACTATTTCCAGATTCAAGATATACTTGAGCTCGTGTTTCTCTATGAAAGATCTCGGCACCCTAAAGTATTTTCTTGGGATTGAAATCGCTCGATCGTCAAAGGGGCTGTTTTTATCTCAAAGAAAATACGCTCTTGATTTGCTTTCTGAGTCGGGTCTCCTGGCCGGCAAACCATGCGAGTTCCCCATGGATCAAAATCAGCGGTTAGCCGAGTCCGATAGCGCCTACTTTGATCAACCCGAGCAATACCGTCGCTTGGTCGGCCGACTCATATATCTAACGATTACTCACCCAGACATCAGCTTCGCCGTTCACACTCTCGCCCAGTTCCTGCAAGCCCCACATCTTGATCATTGGAACGCAGCGATTCGTGTGCTACGCTATCTCAAAGCTCATCCGGGTCAGGGACTTTTATTGTCGGCCTCCAGCTCACTTCAACTATCGGCCTTCTGCGACGCCGATTGGGCGACATGTCCGATCTCCAGGCGATCTGTCACAGGTTTCTTCATCTTTCTAGGAGAATCTCCAGTTTCATGGAAAACTAAAAAACAGCATACTGTCTCTCGATTTTCAGTTGAAGCGGAATATCGGTCTATGGCCTCTACATGTGCGGAATTATTTTGGCTCAAGTATCTTCTTTGCTCCCTTGGGGTCTCTCATTCGAGCCCAATGCGTCTTCACTGTGATAGCCAAGCAGCCATGCATATTGCTGCAAATCCAGTCTTTCATGAGCGGACCAAACATATTGAAATTGATTGTCATTTTGTGCGTGACGCGGTTCTCAACGGAATGGTTTCACTCTCATATATTCGGTCAGCACAGCAGCCAGCGGACTTATTCACTAAACCTTTAGGCAAACAACAATTTCAGTATTTGCTGTCCAAGTTGGGCATAGTTGATTTACATGCTCCAACTTGAGGGGGAGTATTAGGCAATAGATATATTTTTAGGTGATAGATATAATTCTGTATAATGTAAATTCTATCTTAGAGCCAAAGCTATCTTGTAACCTCTATTTAAGGGATCCTTTGTATCCTAAATTAATCAAGGAAATCTCTTTCTCTCTAAATCTGACAGTGTATGTAAATATATTTCAATCTGAAATCAATTTTTGATGTGGCGTTCGGATCCACTCGGTTCCTCCCGGACCACAAAATCGGTTTTGAAAAATGTTTAGAGGGATCAATGTACGTGTACATACTACCTTTCTTCACAATTTGTTGGATTGTGAGTACGTGGGTGGTGATGGGTCATGACAATGAACAATTGGGTCTTCCCGTTTGTTCTTGTTTTTGCCTCTTTTTGATCATTTGTTTTTGTACGCAGGTTTTGAACTTGCCAGAGTACTAACCACCACCACTCAACCACCCAGAGAGTATATATACTAGTTGAAGACCCGTACCATTTACGGGTAATGATCATTTTTTTCGTTAATTTGTGTATCTACTATAATCTATACTATATATTAATTCTTATATATAAATAGATTAAAATGAGAATTGAAAAGTTAAGTTAGTGAATATGTATCTTTTATAGAAGAAAATTTTAAAGATAGATAATATTGTTTCAAACATAGATATTAGATGAGTAAGAGAAAGGATAAAATTAAAGGTTAGATAATTAAAGAAATTTTAAAGATAAATAATATGCCTTTAAGGATAGATATTTGATGGGTAAGAAAAAAGATAAAATTATAGATTAGATAATTAGGAAAAATAAAACATATAAAATTGTTAATCAAGTGGGACTAGAATTAACGTGGAGGCTCGAAATTCTCCGACTTTAATATATAGTATAGATAATTTGATCCCTAGGAGTAGTTAATTAACCCCTTGCAACCGCGTAACTGCCCTCTTTTCTTTCTTTTTTTATTTTGTTTCATTTTTTAAGTGGCATAAATTTGGATTGCCCTTTTATGTGACTTGCCCACCATTTTATTTAATAAAAACAAAGAAAGTAAATTCCTTTGTTTGAAACATAACCCATTTATACGAGTCTCAATTTAGGCCAAAAATGAATGCATATAGGCCAATTTTAATTTGAGAGATTTACATTTAAATTTTAATAAATTAACCAAATTTATTATTTTGGTTAATTTTCTTACTATTTCATATAAAATCTCGATTGTATTAAATTTGTGAAATTTTTCCCGCCAACAATAGGCTATATAATGTTTTATAAATTAAAATTTAAAACTTTTTAAATTATATTTTATATTATATTATTTTTTAACTCAGTAAATATAAAAATATTTTTTTGTTTAAAATACGAAATATAGTGAAATATAAGAGAAAATTACAAATAAGGGCACAAGCCGAATTTTTACAAGAGTTCAGGGGTATTTTCCGGAATAAATTTTTTACTTGGGTACCATCCGGAAAAGAAAAAAATCGAGAGTACGTACCAAACCGAATTTCCCTAATAAAATTTATTAAAAATAATCAAT
The DNA here is from genome assembly GCA_963924305.1 of Polygonum maritimum. Taxonomy (NCBI): domain Eukaryota; kingdom Viridiplantae; phylum Streptophyta; class Magnoliopsida; order Caryophyllales; family Polygonaceae; genus Polygonum; species Polygonum maritimum. Next base: position 26,849,287 of record OZ002736.1, read on the forward strand.
AAACATTTTAATATATATTTTATAAATAATAATAATTTCCGATCCATTTAGACCCAGACCGGACCACATCGGAATCCGAAATCCGAAGAAACAAAGGACAAGACCGGTTTATAGACTCGTAGAAATGAAAAGATTGAACAGACTTTTAATTAGGAGAAAAGAGACTTTGCAGCAAAACAAAGATTAGGAGAATTCTTTTCTTTCTGGGCTTTTATATGGACCGAGTCCAATTAGGCCCAAATTGTTCACCGCAAGAATAATGTTTTCCTTTTTCTCATGGTAAGAGTTTATTGTAGCTTATGTTTTGTATAATAAATTGGTTGAGTATTCATGAGGTCTCGAGTTCGAGATTCTAGGCGGCTCTTCTCTGACGACCCTAATCCCTTTTTATATAAAAAAAATTCATATAAACTCATGTGGCTGAACCAAAAAAATCTCATATGACTAAATTGTTTGTAATAGATGAGTAGATTAAAAAATAGATAAAATAAAATTGGAAAATATAATCAAATGTATAATTTAGTAGCCTAGGTAAAAGGTTAAGATTAACCAAAGAAAATTTGCAAATAGAGTTGATTTACAATTATGCTCACATTTATGTAAAAATACTGTAGTTTTTTAGCTCATATGTTAGTCTATTGCACATTTCGTTTACTTATCAAATTTCAATATTTCTTGAATTATTTTAATTAATAGTTTTAGATATAATTTTATTTGTTCAAAAAGATTAAATTAAATACAGAATATGCAGGATGGGGTCAATCAAAACTTTGCATAGAAAACAAGTTTTCAATTCATAAAATGATCTTTCTAAATACTGGTACAATCTAGCTAAAAAGACATTGATGGCAAAAAAGAGTCAACACCTTATCCTAACCTAAAAGTAATACTCCCTCCGTTTTACAATAAGTGTCGTTTTAGCTCTTAACACAGTTTTTAAGAAAAACAATCATTCACTTTAAAACTTACAACTTTTTCTTAATCTTACCACTCATTACCTTTTTTTGGCCAATGAATGAACAACTTTAGTCAACAAATACACATTCCAATAAAAATTATCATTATTCACCCCAATAAAGCACTTTGGAAACCTAAAACGACACATATTATGAAACAAATTTTAAGTGCTAAAACGACACTTATTGTGAAACGGAGGGAGTAGTTTGTTTTTAGCGGCTTTGTACGTGTGTTGCTCTTAGCTTCAAATTGCAATTTGTAAAGCCACCAACAACATGGATCATACAAAATTTTAATTATTGGATAATGAAGGATAATTAATCCGAAAGTTTGATCACACATTCTTGCGAATGACATTGAAAACCTTATCCAAACCCCGCCGTCTTTGAATGAAAGTACGAGTACTGTAGTAGTCAAAATTTGACAGTGATACACACGTCACACATACGTCGCAAATGCACAAAGCCTTTTATACGGAGTATTATTTTTTCACTTGTTTAGTCACTAAAAAATCGTTTAAATAAGGGATTTTATGGTTATTAAGATAAGATAAGATTGTATTTAACCATCTTTATTTTACACTTCTTGCAATTAATCACCATTTATATTTTTTCTACACTTAATCACCCTTTATTTGTAAATATGTGGATTTAACCATCCATTTTGATGAAAAATGTTTTTTCTTCGTTAAATAAAGTCAATTACGTTTTTGCCCTTCTTTTTTAATTTTATTTATAATAAATAAAATAATTTACCAATAAATTGAGCTTGGAATGCCATTGTCATTGGATTTAAACCCACATATCAACCTTTTGAATCTTGAGTCGTCGTCGATCAACTTAGACACGATCAACTCCAAGAGATGTTCAAAGTCGTTAGAATCAGATCCAAAACCCATGGTCTTTCCATCGGCGAGGTCGTGGTTCTTCTTCACCATTGGATAGAGGAAATAAATTATTATGAAGGAAAATTAGGCAAGGGTTGCAAAAATCGACATATTAAAACTTGAAAGTGTCAATTATGAACTTTCCTTTATTTATTTATTGTAAATAAAATTTTAAAAGAAAGGAAATAACTTAATTTACTTTACTTAACGGAGAAAATGACGTTTTTTGTTAAAATGGGTGGTTAAATGCAAATAATTACAAATAAAGGATGGTTAAGTGTAGAAAAAAAATAAAGAGTGGTTGATTGTAACAAGTGTAAAATAAGTGGTGGCTAAATGCAATTTCCCCTTAAGATAAAGCGGAAAGTTGAATAATGTGTTTACATAGACCCCGCTCAAACCATTAAAAACTCAATTCTTACAGGAGTACTGCGAACCAAACGTGACTATCCCGAAACTCAATTTAACTAAGAGCTTTTATAATGGAGAAATGTTTCTCCATTTTATAAGATTTAATAATAAAAAAAGTAAAATGAAAGATTTAAAGAAATGTGTCTGAGCTCATGGTACACTAGAATACTCAATTAGTAATTTGTTGCGCCAAGTGCTGCAGTAGAAAATTTTCTTCAAGTATTCTCTATACAATTCTGATTTTATCCGATTTTATTTTATTTATTTTTGTTTCTTTTAGTTAACAAATTCTCACAACTTTTTAGTTAACAAAATCTGATTTTATCCGATGTTCTATTAACGATGAGTAAGCTGAAAGCTTAAAGCTTTCTTAAACTAAGTGTTAAAAAACGTGCAGCTATGGGATCTACAATCAGAAAAAACTAACAAATTAAATTGAGGCATGAAATAGGTGGCATAAAGTATTGAATCTTTCTTGCGTCAAACTACCACTTGTGCACTAGAGAGTTATGTTATAATTAAATCGATCGGGTGTCTTGAATTATGGCCCACGGGGGTTCATTTAATTGTTTGCCGACATTGCAAGCTTCCCACCAAAATTAAACAATCCAAGACGATGAAAGAACCCACAAATGTTTTACGTTTCAACATTGCAAAGAGTCGATTTTGTAACAAAGCAAACTTGTGACTACTAGTAGTATAGGACATGTGATGGACACTGATTAGTGTGTTTTATTGTTGTTTAATTACATGGATACTTGCATTAGGCCGACCGAGACAAGTGTTAAAGAAGGGTCTCAAAATCTATAAACCTATAAAGAAAGGTTTTTAGCGCAATAAATATTGCGCATTTTATACAATTCTCTATTGTTTTTTATGCCTTATTAATGCCCTCAAAATTCAATATTACTCACCTCTATAATTGTCTCCCACCTATTAATTGGCCTTTGTAAAACCGTGTTGTAATTAAGCTGATGACCTAATCAATAGGGTAATTTATTTTTGGCGTTTTTTTTCAGACACCAGGTGAAGACTGAGGGATATCCATGAACGAAACTCCCAAAGGCATAATTGTGAGTTAATTTCCCGTTTTATTCCCAATTCAATATCATTCATACGGGGGGTGCAATCGAAGGTGGCGTTCGATCTTACAGCTATTACACCTTCTTGCTCGATGGCCTTATAAAGACCTCGACGGTTGGTCCACTCCGTTCCCCTTCGGGATTTACTCCTCCGCCCTAAATTCCTCCCAAAGCTACTCCCAATCCGCTCTCTACAGTGGCACGCTCTTCAAACACCACGACGCTAACGTCGACGTCCTCGCCGGTGCCGGATTCCTGTACACCTTCGTCGTCTACAACCGGACCCGAATCCGTCTCTTCGCCGGCCGGTCGTCATTCAAGCCGGTCCTAAAGTCCTCCCAAAGCTACTCCCGTTCTCCTGCCCGCGTCGCTCGATTCGGGATACCGATTTCAGACTCCGCTCTCTCTTTGATAGCTGAATCGACTTCAGACTCCGCTTCCGGGCGCATGTTAAAGAATGGGGACAGTTGCTTACCATGTACACCTGAGGAGGAGAAGAGGACCATCTCTGAGTTGACATCGAAGGCGGAGTCGAATTTCAAAGAAGCACATGTGTTTTATGTGGTCTCTAATTGGTGAGTTTAAATGTGGCTTTAGATTTGGCTTTCATCTGGTCAATTGTGTGATGCCATATGAATATAAGACGAGAAAAGAGGAATTCGTGGATATATTGAGTGAGATGAGAATATTAGGCAGTAGATTGGGGCTCTTAATCTTATTGGTTGGTGATGGTTCTTGGTTCTTATCAAATGCAGTTTAAGAGAATCTGTTGTTGACATTCGTGCAGGTGGTATGTAGGTTGGCAGAGATACGTTGGGGACGATGTTGATTCATGTTTAAGTGATTTTTCAACTGATAATGGGGGTGCTGATATGCCTACAATGCCTCAGAGGCCTGGTCCAATTGACAACACAGATATACTGGTGAGTGTAAACCAGGGTCAACATATTGAATTGGAGCTCCGCAGACCACTGAAGGAAGGACGTGATTATGCTTTAGTTCTTGAAGAAGCTTGGAAGAAGCTCTTTGAGTGGTGAACCTTTCCTGTTTAATTGGTCCTGAACCATTCATGTTCTATTTCCTGCTTTTGCATTACAGATTGGCTTAGATTTGCTTTCATCAAGGTATTTGTTTTTCTTACTCATATCTTCTTATGGTTGTGAGAATGGACACAAAATTTGACTAGATGGATCTGGTTTCTATGCTTGGTGTAGTTCAATGCTTGGGTTGATTTAGTGTGCTTTCATGAAGGTTTGTGTTTCTTACTCATAGATGATATCTGTATTGTTGAAAGACATGTTTGTATGAAGAATGAAACTTGGGTGCAAATTTTTTTGGTTGCATGCTAGGAATGTTGTCATTCAGTATTAATGTGCTATTTTTATTTGTAAGGATAAATACCTAGAAATATGTGTTCTAACCAGTGCTATGATGTCGCGTGTTTAGTGTGGAAGAAGCAAGATTTCACCTTGAATATCTAGAACATTACAGGCACAGTAACAAACAGCATAATATTTTTCCCTCCTTTTTGTGTTACTCATTTCAAGGAGTTTTGTCTTGCAGAGGAAGAAGAGGACAAGCAGGCACAGGTCAGAACAGAATCTGTTTCTGCAGTTGAGCGAGGCCATGGATTGCCTGGTGCACATATGCACCGAGGGGTGTACGACTGTGGGGTTTAGTGCAATTCTTTCTTGCACCGAGGGAAGGCTTGCTGGTAAAGCTTTTAATCCACCTTCTCATACTTTGTTGAATTCAGTTTATACATGAATGCAGTCCACAGGAATTCTGTAGTGTTGGAGATAACTCTTGCCTTATATTGTGGGATAAAAGAAGCTGCTTATTTTTCTCTCATGTCTCACATGGCAACATCCTGAGCTTGAGTGCTGCTGATCTTGATAAATATGGGGCAGATGTCTAGCTTCTTTCTTCTCCGTGCCAACCTTACACAAGGCAGGGTGAACTTTTTGCAGTTTTATGCCATTCTTCTCTGAATCACCAACAATTTTATATATTTATTTGCAGGGTTTTCTTATGTTTATTGCTTCTTAGGCCTTCAGAAGGACTCAAGTGATGCTCGGGCATTATCTTTTCTTAATATTCTTGAGTTAATACCACAACTTTTGAAAGCTCCACGGATGTTGTGTTGTGGAAAATGTTGTGGGTTTTGAGGTCCGTTTCAGGAAAGAAGTGAAGGTTTAAATGCCTCTAGAATCCTTGATGCTGGTGGGAGGAATGTGACAATTCGTTTGCTCTCAAAGACAAGACATGATAAAATTACAGCAATTGTCGGTCTAGCTGTGTTTAGTCAGTTCTGGTACTGGTATCCTCTTACCTACTTCATTAGCTTAGTATTCTCACCAACAGCATCCATTGGTCTGAACTATGACCTGAAAGTCCCAATTTTTGAGTTCTTATCCCACGCAAAGCCTTCGTTATTCGAGTACCCTAAGCCAACTACGACCCATGCTGCCACATCAGCAGTGAAACTTCCACCTGCTGTTCTGTCGAGATCAGCAAAGGCAAAAGCTAGGGCAAAGAAACAAGCAAATCAAAAGGCAGCTGCTGATGAAGCAGCTGGTGTAGAACCAAAGGGAAAATCATCTTCAGAAAAGGACGGTGAATCCATGCAGGTATTAAGACATCTTTGTATGTTGCTTTCAATTTATTTTTTTCCAAGTTTAAGCTGGGTTCTCCGCAAGTTTGAATGGGAAGCCTTTTTTCACTTGGAAACAAAATGAACTTCCAAGTTTTTGTTTGATTCAACTTTTGAGTTTTTCAAGTTTCGAAATCTTTATTCTCTTATTTTTATTGAAGTAAGTGTTTCTAAATATTCAATGAACTACTAATCACCTTGCTACTCAAAACTGACACCTAAAATTTGAAAACCTGAATAAGGTTTTTCCATAAATTACAGAAGAGCAGCTTCTGCCAACTGAAGATGATTTGAAAAAGGAGGTAAAATCATGATTATAAAAAATTAAACTTTGCAATGTCTAAGTATGACTTTTATCCTATGAAAAAAAATGTGATGGTCTTCCTACTGATATTGCTGCAGATGGAGAGTGTTCAGGCATCTTCTGTAGCAAGAGAGGTGGATTTAACGTCAAGACTAGAACACCGTGAAGCCTTGAAAACGGAATCGGAAAACGTGAAGCTTGAGAATGGCCAGATTTCTGCTTTACAAGCTCGAGCAGTTAGTTGTGTTGTGACATTTGTTTGATATGTACTGTATTATTTTGCGTTTCTTCCTTCCATTTATATCTAATTGACAGTCAATAAATAATGCCCCTGGAAATTTTCATAATTGCTAATTAAGGCATATAGTCAGATGTTTATCACCAATGTGAGTACAGATAATTGTATGTAGCTCATGAAAAAGAAATAAATATAATGTTTTGATATTGCCACTCGACTCATGGGTACGCTCTTCAAAAAATATAGCAAGCAAAAAGCAACTAACATTTAAAACAAGTTAAATAGGATAAAAACTAACTACAAAATTTATCTTCATGTTAAATAGGATAAAAACTACTTCGAAGTTTGTTATGATTAATCTTTTAAAATTTGGTACAAGACAATGTCTTTAATTGACGGGAGTATGGGTTGCACAATTCGTTACGATACACCGTAACAAAGAAGTCTTACAATACATTATAATGTCACCGCATATGTTGCTACATTTAAAACAAGTTATACCGGGCACATATATGACAACGACTGCCCGGCACGGGCAAGAAACCTAGTTTAAAAGTAATAAAAAGAAAACATTAAGTATGTGATGAAGGAAGTGCGTACCGGCCGAAATGAAACTTCTGGCCTCGCTCATTAGACGTCATGGATAAAAGACCGTACCAAATGCATGCATGCTAATTATTTATGAGAGTTGATTTTTTTTTGGTCAGAATTTATGAGAGTTGATTCATGCATTGACCAACACAAGTGAAATATTGCTTCACCAAATAAACAAAAGAAAGATTATGTTGCTATACGTGTTGTAATAAGTGAAAGATTGAAATAGTGGCTTGAGTGTGGTTTGGAATGCTTTGACAGCCAAGACGACTTTGTGGGTTAGAGCAATTTTGTTTAAACTCTAATTAAGTACTCCCTCCGTTTCATAATAAGTGTCGTTTTAGCACTTAAAATTTGTTTCATAATATGTGTCGTTTTAGGTTTTCAAAGTGATTTAATAGGGGTGAATGATGATAATTTTTATTGAAATGTGTATTTGTTGACTAAAGTTGTTCATGCATTGGCCAAAAAATGTAATGAGTGGTAAGATTAAGAAAAAGTTGTAAGTTTTAAAGTGAATGATTGCTTTTCTTAAAAACTGTGTTAAGAGCTAAAACGACACTTATTGTGAAACGGAGGGAGTACTATTTATAAGAAACCCTTCGTCAATAGGTGGACTATATGGTATCCTGGGCAAAGTGTTACATTCTGGGTAATCTTTAAATCAAGAATGATACAAGTCCCACATTAATTATAGTCCACACCACAGGGTGGCCTGGTAAGAAAAAGACAGGCCCGTCCCAAACATATACCATTTCCCATATATAAAAAGGCACCGCTAACAGTAACTCTCAGGTATCAGTCGGTCCTACCTCCCTAGCAGCACCGCCACATCGCCACCGTCGGATCTGCCCATCACATGCAACAATTCATAAATAAAACAAATCAGTGTTGTTTAAACAAAAAGAAAATCCCAAAATAGCAAACCACGCATTTTCCATTTTGCCAAGTACAAAAGTTGGGCGTTCAGACGTCAGTGTAGTGCAAGTACAAACAATCCAACTCTCAGAAAATCCCTGTTACTAATACGGAGAGTACTACTCACATTTTGACTTGTGCTATGTATGTGTGTACGATTTCCCTTTTGCCACAAATACCCACCAATTCTTCCTTACAAGCAAAACTTATGAGGGATTTTTATTTTATTTTGTCTTCTTATTTTAAAAAAGCAAGAAATAAAAACGTGTCAAAAACCCTCCCGGGGAAAAAAGTGGCGCACAAACCTCCAAAATAGCTAAATTACAGAGCCGTCTCTTTCCCTTTCTGCTCTGTTCCATCACTTCCTCTTTCCCTTATTACTGTATAAAGCTATCAAGTATCAAGTACATCTCCCAGATATCCTCCCCAAAATTTATATTTATCCCAATTGCAGACCCAATTCCCATCTTCTTTCTTGTGTAACCGGATCGAGAAAAGATTCGATCTTTTTGGGCGTGGGTGTCCATGTTAGGCGGCGAGGAGGAGAAGCTGACGTGGACGAGGGAGGAGGACAAGCTGTTCGAGGCTGCTCTGGTGGAGTTCGGCGACGACCAGGATCCCGGTCGGTGGCGGAAGATCGCCGGCGAGCTCCCCGGAAAGTCGCCGGACGAAATCAGGGCCCACTACGAGGCGCTCGTTCACGATGTGTTGTTGATTGAGTCGGGTCGGGTCCAGCTGCCCGACTACCCGGAAGGCCCGTGCTCGTCGTCGTGGGCACGTGACGACGACTCGCCGTCGCCCAGAAGGAAGCCCAGGCAATTTGATGGTGAGAGGAAGAAGGGCACCCCTTGGACCGAAGAAGAACACAGGTCAGTCTATGTAATTATCATTTATTTTAGGGCACCAATTTGGGAAGTTAACTTGGGCTAATCTTGCATAATTGGTCCTGTTTTGGTAGTTGACTGTTCTTGGCAAAACTGGGTTCATTCTGCGTAATTGAGCTGGTGTAGATAAATAATCCTAGAAACTAAGCCTCTGAATTTAGTATTTACTGTATCATATAAGCTACTGTGTTAAACTTGTGGCTACTTTTGGTAGTTTGACTTATGCAAATCTAGAACAATCTGTTTTGAACCATGCTTTAGACAAAATAATTGAATGGCTCCATACCGATATCTGGCTCCTGGTCCAGATACAGTTGGGCATAATGGAATTGTTGTGAGGCTTCAACAACTGTGATGGATAAGCTTGACCCTATTTTCATAATGTGCCCTGCCCCAGCTTGTGGGGCTTGTAATTTAGACATGGGCAAGACCGGACCCACATAGAGCTCGACTCGAGATCTAAGTCCATGGATTAGACGGTTTAGGCCCGACCTATGTTGTAACATGTATATTTTTCATTGATTATAGATCGGCCCGGGTTTGCTCAGGTCCAGACTTAATTAGGCGTTTTGTAAGGCACTCTGTGACAAGCAACGTACAATGTAAGATATAGAAACCCCCTTGATTCACATTATCTTATTTTCTTGTAGGCTGTTCTTGCTGGGACTCGAGAAATACGGGAAAGGCGATTGGCGGAGCATATCACGAAACGTGGTGGTGACGAGGACCCCAACCCAGGTGGCCAGCCACGCTCAGAAGTACTACCTTCGCCAAAACTCGGGGAAGAAAGAGAGGAAAAGGACGAGCATTCATGATATCACCTCCATTGGAGACAAGCCTGCAACAAGGCTTGTTGACCAGAGCTGGATTCCGCCTCCGAGTAACAACAACCTTCTTCAACAGCCTCAGCCACCACCATTGGGACCCTTCCACCCGAGCCAGGGTGGTTCATTTGGGTACCAAAATTTTGGATATCCTATGTAGTTTGGGTGCTTGTTGGATCCATCTCAAGTAGATACCATACTATTTAGTTGTCGTTGGTCCGGTCTTATGACTTGTCGAGCGCCTCCCCTGTATGTCCGGATTGGGTACTTCGTGGCAAGTGTACGTTCTCGGTTCTCGGTCCTCGGTCTACGAGACTGGGTACTATGTGAGTTTGTAGTGTACTGTGTTAAGTAGACAAGTTATGAGGGCAGTAAATTGTGACAAGTTCACTCTCAGTAGGCTAGTCAGTTATGGCAGAATGTCATGAATCCAGGCTTGTGGTTTTGTAATTACCAAAGGCGTTACAACTTACAATCCTCCAAAAACAAGGCAAAATTTTAGTTGATTTCATTTTTAGCCATCATTCAGAGTAATGAGATTATTATTATAAACATATTTGTTAATCTCCATCTGTGAGACAAACCATCAGTCATGTACTAGTAGCATACACAAAATGTTACAATAGAGCTTATTTATGTGCTACAGTAAAGCTATAAAAATAAAATCAAGCAAGTTGCAACCATACAGAACTCCCCTGATGATCAAGTTCAGTTGAAGAAGATGATAAGATCGGGAGAGATAACTTTGGGCAGGGAAAATTCTGATATTTTCATTGACAAAATAGGTATATATACAAGATTACATATGCCTTGGATAGCAAGCTAATACATAATTACAATAAGCCCTAATACTCCCCCTCAAGTTGGAGCATGTAAGTCAAGAATGCCCAACTTGCAAAGAAGTAACTGAAATTTCTGACGACCCAAAGCTTTGGTGAAGATGTCAGCAGGCTGCTCTGTAGTCCGAATGTATGCAGTAGCAATAGTGCCATTCTGTATTTGATCCCGGATGAAATGACAATCAATCTCAATATGTTTCGTCCGCTCATGAAATACAGGATTAGCAGCAATATGGAGTGCGGACTGATATCACAGTAGAGACGCATAGGAGAAGCATGAGAAACACCGAGAGAGCGAAGAAGTGACTTCAGCCATAGCAACTCGGCACACGCAGATGCCATAGAACGATATTCGGCCTCGGCCGAAGAGCGAGATACGGTAGTCTGCTTCTTGGTCTTCCATGAAATAGGCGACTCTCCTAGCGTAATGAAGAAACCGGTGATAGAGCGACGAGATATGGGACAGGCGGCCCAATCTGAATCGCAGTAAGCAAAGACCTGTAAAGAACTCGACGCAGATAATAGAAGACCCTGGCCTGGATGACTCTTCAGATAGCGCAAGACACGAATAGCGGCGTGCCAATGCTTTAACCGTGGAGCCTGAAGAAACTGTGCCAGAGTATGAACCGAAAAGCTGATCTCCGGACGAGTAATAGTCAAGTAGATAAGACGACCTACAAGTCGACGATAGCGATCCAGCTGAGAGAAGAGCTCACTCTCGGTCGTGGCCAAGGCTTGGTGCTGCTCCATGGGAAAGTCACATGGCCGACTAGCTAGAAGGCCGGTCTCAGAGAGAATATCAAGAGTATACTTACGCTGAGACAAGTAGATGCCCTTAGCTGACCGAGAGACCTCAATGCCCAGAAAATATTTCAGGATCCCGAGATCCTTCATATAAAAACAAGAGCTGAGATACGACTTGAAGCGAGAGATCGTAGCCGAGTCGTTCCCTGCAATAATCATGTCATCAACGTACACCAAGACATGTAGAGTAATATGGGCACGAGTAAAGACAAATAGAGAGTAGTCAGCATGGCTCTGCTGAAACCCGAAGGCTTGTAAAGCGGTGGCCAGCTTTGCAAACCTATTGCGCGGAGCTTGCCGGAGACCATAGAGTGACTTCTGTAGGCGACATACCAACCCGGGACGAGTAAGAGAAAAGCCAGGAGGGGGTTTCATGTAAACCTCCTCATCAAGATCACCATGCAAAAAGGCATTATGAACATCCATCTGGTGAAGCTCCCAACCCTTGATAGCAGCAACTGAGAGAAATACCCGAACTGTAACCATCTTAGCCACAGGTGCAAATGTCTCATGAAAATCTAAGCCCTCAACTTGACGATTGCCAAGTACAGCAAGACGAGCTTTGTGACGCTCGATCGAACCATCGGAGCGGTATTTAATACGAAATACCCATTTGCAACCGATGGTGGTTTTGCCTGTTGGAAGCTCGGAGAGGACCCAAGTGCGATTGCGTTCAAGCGCGGCTATTTCAGCAGCCATAGCCTCGCGCCACGCAACATGACGAGCAACCTCAGAGTAAGATGTAGGCTCGTGACCCGATGAGACGGCGGCCAAGAACCTAGCATAAGGAACCGAGAAATTAGTAGAAGAGACATAAGCGGCAATAGGGTAAGGCATACCTGAGGGCGGTGATACGGAGTCGGGCGAAGTAGATGCAGGGGGGGTTAATGGCTCGAGCTGTGCTGTAGATATAATCTTGCATACGAGCCGGTGGACGACGAACTCGGGAACTCTGACGAGGCACTATCGGCGCCGGACTCCCCCTGTCGTCTGCAGGGGCCGAAGCCGGTAATATAGACGGCACGCTCAAAGGAGCGTCGTCATCGTAGATTGCTGGAGCATCCCGAGACGCAGGCTGTGTAGAAATAGACGGACTCTCGACGACCTCAAGAAAAGGAAACCGATCCTCATAGAATATCACATCACGGCTAATAAAAATCTGTCGAGTGTCTAAATCAAGTAAACGCCAACCCCGTTGGTTGTTAGGATAGCCCAAGAATATGCATTTCCTGCTCCGAGAATTGAATTTGTTGCGGTCCTTAGGCAGCTGAGACGCAAAGCAAAGACACCCAAAGACTCGAAGATAAGAGTAATTAGGTGCCCGGTCATACAAGAGCTCATAGGGTGTCTTCCCTTGCAAAATCTTGGACGGAGTCCGATTGATTAAGTAGCAAGCGGTGAGAACACATTCTCCCCAATACTCGAGAGGAAGACCTGCTGCCTGAAAGCGAAGTGCTCGAGCGACATTAAGAAGATGTCTATGCTTGCGCTCCACACGACCATTTTGTTGGGGCGTGTAGGTGCAAGAGTGCTCAAAGCGAATCCCTTTGGCCGCAAAGAAAGGAACCAGGGGCAAGAATTCCGTGCCATTGTCGGCTCGAGCACATTTCACCATACTAGAGAATTGAGTCTGCACCATGGCACAAAAATTCACCAATAGCTTAGCGGTTTCAGACTTAGAGTGCATCAAATATACCCAAACGGCACAAGAGCAATCATCCACAATAGTCAGAAAATAAGATGCACCAGAAGTAGAAGCAGTACTCTAAGGGCCCCAGACATCACAATGAATCAAATCAAAAACATTTGCTGCTTTATTATCACTTGTAGGAAAAGAAGTACGAGTTTGTTTGGCCTTAAAACAAATATCACACGGTTCATGACTAGAATCAAAAGTAACAGTACGCAACATAGGAAGAGATTTCAATAGAGGCATGGCCGGATGCCCTAGACGATGATGCCATAAGACCGGCGAAGCAGCTGAAGCAGCAGAAGCGGCACAAGCACGATCAGCCGCGAAGCAATGCAGCCAGTAAACCCCGCCCCGTTGCTCACCCGCTCCAATCACCGTCCTCGAGCTTAGGTCCTGTAAGATGCAAATGCGACTGGTTAACAAAACAATGCAATTGAGATCGCCTGTAAGCTGAGCAAAGGATAATAAATTGCATGTGATGCCCGGAACAAAAAGCACATGTGGAACACAAAGTGAGCCAAAATATAGAGAGCCCTCTTGAGTAGCTGTAGAGATAGAACCATTAGGTAGCATAATATTAATGGGATCAATAGAGATCAAGTCCTGCAAACTCGCAATGTCTCCGGTCATATGATATGAAGCGCCTGTGTCAAGAATCCAAACACGAGACGACTTACCAGAGAGACTAGAAGAGGCAGTAGAGCTATTTAGAGATGAGAATAACTGCATAACCGAAGCCCATTGATCATTCGTGAGGTTCGGCCCGAAAGCCTGGCGATCCTTGCCATTCGGTTGAAGGGCAGAGGAGGGATTCGGTGCAGGCTGCTGGGCTGCGTTGGCGACGCCGGACGCGCCCCGACCGCGGCCAGTGGAGGAACGATCACCGCCAGCCTCGTTGTTCGAGGTGCGCCCCTTTTCAGCTTGTGCGTTGCCCTTGCCAGCCCCGCGTTTTTCGTAGAACCAATCCGGGAAACCATGAACCTTGAAGCACATGGACAGATCATGGCCCGAACGGTTACAGTGAGAGCAGTGCAGGAGCTTTTTCTGTTCGGGTGTGAGTTGACGCCCCGACGAGCCAGACGAAGGAGTTGTAGAAGAACGAGCGGCAAACGCAAGGGCATCAGATTGCGATTGCATCTCCCGATCCTTGAGCATAGCTTTCTGACATTCTTCTTGATAGACAACAGCATAGACCCTGTTGAGAGGCAGCAGCGGCTCTTGAGCCATGAGATTGGAGCGGACGGTGCCGTAGGCGGCGTTGTCGAGTCCCATAAGAAACTGATGAGTGTGCTCGACTTCCCGAGCGTCAGAGAGGCGCTTGGTGATATCACACTTGCACTGACTACAATTACAAACCTCCAGAGGAACATATGTGGCTAATTCCTCCCAAAGTTTGCGAAGTGTAGCGAAATAAGCCACTACGGACTGCCCTTTCTGTCGACAATTGGCAATCTCATAACGAAGTTGTAAGATTCGCGGGCCGTTTCCGATGCAAAAGCGCTGGCGGAGATCGTCCCAAAGTTCTTTGGCTGTCTCGAAGTAAGTCACAGAGAACCGAAGAGATGTGTCCATGGACTGTACGATCTAGCCGACAAGCATGGAGTTCACGGGAAGCCAATACTCAGCGGCGGCGGAGTCAGCGGCGGGTTTGGTGACGGTGCCGTCGACGAAGCCGAGCTTTCTCTTAGCATTGAGGGCGTTCCGCATAGCGGTAACCCACTCTTGGTAGTTGTCGCCTTTGAGAACAATAGGGCATATCGTCAAACCGGGATGGTCTGAAGGATGCAAATAATACGGAGAGTTGAACTTCGGAGCGGCTGACGAAGTGTTCTGAGCCGCCAAGAGAAGTTGTTGAAGGGCGGCCAACTGTGAGGCAGCAGCGGCCTGTGCTTCAGCGGAAGACTGTGGATCGGTAGGGTTCACCATAACGGCGGCGAACAAGGAGGACGCGCGGACGAAGGCGACCGGCGGCGGAAAAAAAAACGAGATTTTTGGCGTAGGTTAGGATCTTGGCTCCGATATCATGATAAGATCGGGAGAGATAATTTTGGGCAGGGAAAATTCTGATATTCTCATTGACAAAATAGGTATATATACAAGATTACATATGCCTTGGATAGCAAGCTAATACATAATTACACTTTTGCCCTAATAAACCCCAATAGAAGAGTCACGGAGAGATTATAAAGAAGGCATATAGAATTGCTTTGAACAAAGAAATCCAGGGTCAGACAATTTGATTTTCACAAACCGGTTCAGGTAATAAGAAATCCTTATTGGTCTAAACCCGGTTCTGACAGTTTAGTTAATAAACCCGACTTGGATAAATGTTGGGACTCGCATCCAAATTCTCTCCCCTCTTCATTATTCTTCTCCATCGGCGACAAATTGTCCGACGGATCACTTGGAGAAGGCGAACTCGGCTCGTAAATTATGTATCATCCCACCAGACCCGGTGTTCGAGGCGGTCGAGATCGTAAGCTTTCCGTCATGCTTTCCTACCCTTTTCACATCTTGATCTTGTAGTGTTTCAGTTTTCCTTTTTCGTTTCAAATGCGTTTTTGAGAAATCGAGGGATAGGGTTTTGATGAAAATTGATTGGTTTATAGGAGGCAATCAAACCGATTTTAATCGTTCATGGTGGTTGATTTTGTCTAGGTTGACTAGCGCATGCTTTTTAGGCAATTTGGAATTAGGGTTTGGTTTTGCTTTTGAATCATGTCCAATAGTTGCTTGATCCCCAAAAACTTATGTGTACTGTGCGATTTGTTTAGAGTAGGCAATTAATCTGATATTGAAATCGCTCATGGTTGTTGAGTATCTTTAGATTGGTCAGTTTGTGCTGTTTATGCAATTTTGAACTAGGGTTTGGGAGAGTTCGAATTTGGACAGGGTTCGTTGCATCAAAGATGAAAATGGGAATGTGCTAGTGGATGATTTGGAAATCAAACAACGGTGGGAGAAGTACTTCTGCGGTCTCCTAAATGACGGTTGGGATTCGGCAGAGAGCCACCATCTTTCAGTGGGTCCGATCAGTTGTCCTCCTTTCAGGCGTTTTTCTAGGACAGAAGTGAGTGAGGTGATCCGCAGAATGGGCAGTGGGTCCGGATGAGATCCCGGTAGAGATTTGGAAATTGTTAGGTGCGAGAGGTTTGGATTGGTTAGCAACACTTTTCAACGTTATTTGTAAGACGACCAGGATGCCAGAGGAGTGGAGACTCAGTAAATTATTGCCTTTATATAAGAACAAAGGGGATATTCAGCAGTGCAACAACTATAGAGGTATAAAACTCCTTAGTCACACAATGAAAGTGTGGGAGAAGGTCATCGAGTTGAGACTGAGGCAAGTAGTTCAAGTGTCAGAGAACCAATTTGGTTTTATGCCAGGGAGATCATCCATAGAGGCTATTCATCTGTTAAGGAGGTTGACAGAAGCTCACAGAGAGAGGAAGAAAAACCTGCATATGGTGTTTGTTGATCTTGAAAAAGCCTATGACAGAGTACCTAGAGAGTTGATTTGGGATTGTTTGGAAGCCAAAGAGGTGTCAGGCTCATTCATTAGCATCATTCGAGACATGTATGAGAGGTCGATGACGAGTGTTTGTACGCAAGGAGGAGATACAGAGTATTTCGAAGTGAGGATGGGTTTGCACCAAGGATCAGCTCTGAGCCCTTTCTTATTCACGCTAGTGTTAGACGTGCTGACAAGAGATATTCAAGGAGAGGTTCCGAGGTGTATGTTATTCGCAGATGATATTGTGCTGGTGGAAGATTCGAGAGCTGGAGTTAGTAGCAAGTTGGAAGTGTGGAGGGAAAGACTGGAATCAAAGGGTTTTAGGTTGAGCAGAAATAAGGCAGAATATGTGGAGTTCCCTTTCGGCCGGGAAAGTGAGCCTAGGAGTGAGGTTCAGTTGGGAGGAGAGGCCATTACGTCGAAGGAAAGCTTTAAGTATTTGGGATCAGTTCTGCAAAGTGATGGGTGTATCGATGAGGATGTTAGGTCTCGTATTCAGAGAGGTTGGCAGAAGTGGAGGGCGGCTTCAGGGGTTTTGTGTGACAGGAAGGTTCCTCTCAAGTTCAAGGGAAAGTTCTACAGATCTGTTATAAGGCCAGCGATCCTCTATGGCGCGGAATGTTGGCCAACAACTAAGGCTCAGGAGCAGAAACTTGCAGTCGCAGAGATGAGGATGCTGAGGTGGATGTGTGGTCACACGAGGATGGACAGGATTAAGAATGAAGAAATCAGAGGCAAGCTTGGGGTGGCTAGCATAGGAGACAAGCTGCGGGAAGCGAGACTGCGTTGGTTTGGCCATGTCCAGAGGCGGAGCCCAGATGCGACAGTTAGAAGGTGCGAGCGTTTGGATCTAGAGGCTTACCGGAGGGATAGAGGCCGCCCGAAGAAGCGCTGGATGGACAACATAAGGCAGGATATCGACATGTTAGGGATTTCCGTGGATTTGGCTCAATGTAGGGAGAGATGGAGGGAGAAGATCAGCGTGTCAGACAGTTAGGCACTTTGTTGGTGGAGCCTAATGGAGCCTTTTAATCTTGTGTTGGCCGTGGTTTTTTTTTCGGGTTTTGGACTTGTTTCTGTTTTAGCTTAGTTTTATATTTTCTTTCTTCTTTTCTTCTTTCTTTTAGTCTTACTGGTAGTTTTTGTTTGTCTGTCGGGTGTATAGGTTTTAGTTTTTAGGTTTTCCGGTGAAGTTGTTGAACGGTCTGGTCCGAGTCTCCTGGGTCGTATTGGGCGCATTCCATCTAGGTCTGGAATGCCCCCACCCTGACCCCCCAGATCCTGCTTGTGCGGGATTTCCCTGGGTATATGTTGTTGTTGTTGTTGTTGGTTTGGGTTTTCTGGTGAAGCTTGGCCAATATGTGCTTGGTCAGTTGGTCTCCAATTTACTGCTTGTTTCTATGTCGGGCCTGTAACTGTGTTTAGACTGATCATTTGAATTGAGATGGACTAGATTTTAGGATAGGTTTCATGGGAACAGCAATTGAAATACGGTAACGAAACATATCTAAAATTATGCATCTTCCTTGATTTTTTTTGTGGTGCCGTAACCATTCAATAATTGCCAGATGCATTTATGTTTTTCTTGTATTAGCTTAGCTTCACTGCTTCAGAAAGTCCTAAACTTGTGTCATTACTCTGTCTTGTCTTCAGAGTTCAAATGGGATGATGTGAAGGTAGATAAGCACCGGGAGAATTATATTGGCCATAGTCTCAAGGCTCCTGTTGGGAGATGGCAAAAAGGTACTTTGTTTGGTCCTTTTTGCTTTGGTATTTCCATTTGATTGTCGGTATGGTAATTCTCAGTATCATCACACTTTCTCTTACAGGGAAAGATTTATTCTGGTACACCAAGGATAAGAATGCTCAGGGCTCTGAACAGGATGCTCTTAAGGCAGAAATTCAGAGGGTAAAAGACGAGGAAGAGCAAATGATGAGGGAAGCTCTTGGTTTAGCTCCCAAACGTGCTACTCGCCCTAAAGGTACTCGGATTGACAAACACGAGTTCTCTGAGCTTGTGAAGCGTGGGTCTACAGCTGAAGATGTGGGTGCGGGCCATGCTGAAGCAGCAGCTGTGCACGGTCTTGGTTTTGCAAGGTATCTTGAATTTTACTTGATCAGTTCTTGCTGGTAATTACTTTTGGTTACCTTCTAGAATAAAACATGTGTTACATTTTGACTAGTTCAGTTATGATATTGGCATTTTCTGCTAGGTTATCACATCTTTACCAGTAAATGGATAAAAGTTCATGGTCACAATGCATTTAGTAACTCGTGATGTGATGTGGCTCTGTGTCGTGTAGTTTTGATTTTCCAGTTTGACATAATGATTGTGTCCACATTTATGACAGGCATATAGGAAGGAAAAAGAAAGTGGGAGAATGAAAATCAGATTTACATCTTTCTAAGCTAATAATTAGCCATTTTCTGGGACTGGGTGTGATCAATATTTTCGGCATTCTCTATACAGCATGCATGGTGCTAGTAGTATCTTCACATATCTAAGTTGGATGCTTAAGGCTGATTTTGTTTGGAGCCGGCAAGGTGAATGGAAGCGTTGTTGGAAAATAACTTATTTACTTTAGAATTCATGAATTCAACTCTGTACTATACTAAGTTGTGCTTGAGATTCACTCAACAGAACATATATAAGTTGGATGCTTAAGGCTGATTTTGTTTGTAGCAATGGACAGAGTTGTTGGAAGATAACTTTTTTGCTTTAGAATTCATTAATTCAACTCTTTGTTATACGAAGTAGTGCTTGAGATTAACAGAACAGCTGAGTCATAGCATAGTAAATATATGATCAAGGATACATAGAAGTTTTAGCTCCCTTCATTTGTGATAGAATTTCTGATTTAGGTTTCCATAAAAGGATAGAGATACCTAATCCAAGCTAGACTGGGCTCTTTTACTTCGGAAGTTGAAATTCTGTGAACTATCCCCTGATACAAAGCATTGACAAGAGTTATTTTGTTTGGTATATGTAGAGCTCCGCGAAGCTGGGAGCTACCTAGTACTCTTCCTCAGAGCACAGAGGATGTTCCGGTTGAACCTGCAGGCAAGGAAATGGCTGAGCCTTCCTCCAAAAACATGAAAGAAGAGGACCCTGAGGACAAAGATGATCAAAGGAAGCGGCACAGGGAAGAGAAAAAACGCGACAGGCACGAAAAGCACGAGTATTCTCGGGAAGACAAAAAACGCCACAGACACGAAAAGCACGAGAAGCGACATTCTAGGGATTCAGACGACAGGAGGAAGAACAGGAAGGATAAAGAGAGGAAAAGGCATGATTCAGACTAATGTATGGTTTACTCTAGACACTCTTAAGAAATTTGCTTCTAAAACTGTCATCCCTTGTCCAGAATCCGGTGTATTGAGGATCTAAAATGTTGTATTAAGTTGCAGCCTTGCCGAGGCATTGGTTTTCTTAAATGCATTTGATCTGTTTCATAACTTGGTAGTCATTGTTCAGTACCCTTTTCCTTAGACGATATCAAGGATGTGATGTCAATATGTCTTTCTTGTCAGAATCTAATTCTCAACAATGTTTTTACTTGAATGATTTTTCTGTTTCGGCATCGAGTAATTTGAAGCGTATGGGAATTGTCTTTTCCAATCGAACATCAAGGGGTGGTTGTAAAAACAAAGAAGAAAGGTGGTGGTAGTTGGGAATTTGTAAATCCAAATTCGCTAGCTGATTCAGTTAATTATCTTCAAAAAGGAAACTTTTTTAAGTTTATTTACAGTGTAAGACATTTTATACGTTAATTATAGAAATTAGATCTTATTGCTGTCGTTAAAATAGAACTATACTCCACTATACATGCAATGCAACTTGCAAGTGGCAAATCTATGCCCCTATCGAACGAAAAGATAGGAATAAAGGGCAAGTGAAGTTCCATATCTACATGTCCTGTTACTCTTCCTGTACTCCGTATTTCCAAAAGATAAAAATCAAAGAAAAAGAGAAAAGGAAAAAGACTGGTGCTGAAGAAGAAAGCAGGAGAAAGACGAAAGCTTTTTCCGCTTTTCTTTCTCTGCGCCGATCGGTCATCGAATCTTTGAGGAAGAAGAGAGGCACGAGCAGGAAATTAGGTATAGCTTCTGAAACTAGGGAGGCAATTTACTTTGTACCATCCATTGAAATTCTGGGTAGCTCAAATTCGAGCTCAGTTCTCGCTTCTATGAAATTTACCGAATTTCCCGCACTAACATCTTCCTGATTTCGGATTCGTTACATAAAAAACATCGAACCTTTTCACCTAGCCTGCAATTTGAATTGAATTTGGTTTGATCAAGTAGGAAAGAGGGGGAGAATGGTGTCGGCAAATAGAGAGATGGTGGTGTACTGCTTCGACACGCTGGTTGCTCACTACAATAACGAGCAACCTCCTCCTCCTGAGTTCGATGAGGGCGAACAGTAATCTCTTTTCTTTGTCTCTTTCTGAATTGCTTGTTTTCTCTGCTCCTCTTCAATTTGAAGTTTTTGTGATGCTGTTTCATTTTTGCTGTCTGTTAAATTGTTTTGTTTACTTCAATATCTGCAACTAAAACAGCTTTCTTACTGTTACCATTTACCAGATGGGTAATTTTTGTTTCCCATATCTGCTGAATTTGCACTGTATACTACATAAGTGATCAGCTTTTGAAAGCAATCATGCATGTGTAATCCAAGATATTTCTTGGTGTTCAGATTGATAGGACCAACATATTGTAATTTAGCAGCAACCTATATATCTGCATTATGAAATCAACAACTCTGAAAAGATTAGTGGCGTTCGTTCTAAAGCTTATCTGTGATAAGCGATATTCGTTGCTGAACTTTTCAACTTTGTGGCAAGTTCTGTTACTGAATTATTGGCATGTTGTATCCAGCCCATTATTTGTCACTTGGAAGAAAGTGGTGAATGGAGGGGAGCCTCGTCTGCGTGGGTGCATTGGAACTCTTGAGGCTCGCCATTTGATCAACGGTTTTAAGGACTATGCTTTAACCAGGTATACATACTTGTGGAGCCTCTTTTGCAAATGCTTATGGCTATTATTGCTTTTGTATTGTTGATTTCCAGTTTGCAAGTGTTGTAGAATGCTAACTTTGGCAATTAGTGCTTAATACAATTTGAAGCCATTTCACATTGCAGGATTTGCATCTGTGACAGTCTTTTTTAATATATTTCTATCAGTGTAGTAATGATTTGGACTTCTGCTATATGAGTATTTAGCTGAATCTACCAAGTTCTTTTCATGACAGTGCACTTAGGGACCGGCGATTTTCCCCGATACAGCCTAAAGAATTACCTCAGTTGGAATGTACAGTCTCTATTTTAATCAATTACGAAACTGCCGTCAATTACCTTGACTGGGAGGTTCGTGATTCTTCTGTAGTAGCTTTTGGTGCTTATCATTGACCACTCTGCTAATTGTTCACAGATGGAAATTCGTGGTCAGCACCCATTTTTTTTTTTCGTGTGATATCATTCAGGTTTTATGGCTTGTTGGAATTGACATATAAACTGACTTAGTGATAGTAACTATTTTAACTGGTGCAAACTGTGAATGAAGGTCTCTCTCATAGATATGAAAGTTGTAGAGGAGCAAACATTCTTGGAATTGCAATCTAATGCTTCTGAAATTGCCAGCACTTGTTTTGAATACTTCAATCACTTGTTAGCTATTGTGAACTGCTACCCATGAAATTTTAACCAAGTGCAAATTTTGCCAGTATGATCAATCATACTTTCTCAATAATTAAACAGAATTGTACTTAAACAAGATATGCGTTAGTTTAGTTAAATGGAAATTTCTTTCTGAATTTGCCTATTTTTGTAGGTAGGAAAGCATGGCATGATTATTGAATTCACTGATCCTGACTACAACACTAGGCGAAGTGCTACATACTTGCCTGAGGTGGCATCCGAACAAGGTCATTTTGTTGCATCCATTATATGTGAAATATATCCTTTATCAGATGCCACAAATCATCTTCCTTATGCTCAAGCTTCTAAGTTCTTACGTGCCTCGTAATTTTAGTGCTTATTTTGGCATTTCCATGAGACATAAAATAAAAAACATTCTGAAATCCAACCTGCTTTTGTCTCTATTTCTGGATGGACAAATTCCCTCCAGTTGACAATATCAAACACGATAAAGTACTTGAGATCCTTCCATATCTAAATTCATGGTTGAGTTTTATTACCGACGTTGTGATCATTACCTTTCCTTCTCTTTTCTCAGGCTGGACAAAGATAGAAGCTATTGATTCCTTGATGAGGAAAGCAGGATATAATGGCGCTATTACCGAATCACTTAGGAAACGTATTCGGATGACCCGATATGAGAGCACGCTTTTCACCATGAGCTACAGCGACTACGTCACCTATGTGAGGACAGCCAGAGGCACAGCTCCCATTGTTCCTGGTGTAAAGCCTTAACCAGCTGAAACCGGCTTTGTCTAGTAATTGTTCTGATCCATTTGATCAAGTGATTGGCAACCCTGAACTTTGAAGATGGGTTTGGGGATGAATAATTGTTGTTTTACATTGTTATAACAATTGTTTGTTAACTCTTCTAGTGGAAAGGACAAAGGGTAATTTTAATTGATGTTGTTACAGTCAGAAGCAGCAAAGTATGCTCCTAATGCATTGCTGATTTGCTGTAAACATTTGCAAGTTCAAAGTTGTATTGTACAAGCATTCTCTTCTTAATTTTTCATTTTTATCATCTGCTTGGCTTTTCATGAGGCTGGATTTGGCTTTAACATTTTAGATACCGGAAATCATCTCTTTTCACTTCATATTATACTGCTTCAAACAAAACACAAAGAAGAAAACTGATTGATGCAATTTTCTTCTGTTTTCCTCCAAATTTTCATTGAACAAAAAAGGAGAGAAGGGGAAAAAATGCTTTTTAATGGTAAACTTTTCCATTGACAAGTAAATAATGTTTTTTTTTCTTTTGATGTAGACGTCATAGATTTTAATTGGCTTCTCAAAAAGTATCGCTTTCTGCTCATCATGAAGAATAATAATATTTGAATTGTTCATAGTAATATTTTAGTCATTTATACATATTTTACCATGGATTATGATGTATGAGCAACCAATTTAAATTTTAAATAATTTGTTCGATAAGATGTAAAGCTAAGATGAATAATGTCACCGCCTTTTTTTTTTGGATAAATCACTTTAATCATCAAAGATTACATTAATTTGTATTTGTAGATGAGTGCTACTATAAATTTATTATTAAATGAATATAGAAACAAATAAATAAATATGCAATTCAACCAGAAAAACATAAATAAATATGCAATGAATAAATAGAAGAAGTGGGCTACTATTTTTAATTTTTTGGCATTATTAGTATACACGGACAAAAATAGGAAACTCCCCAAATTCATACGCATCTCACCTAAAAGTCCAGAACAACGAAGTTAGTTGTGTTATCTCTCACACCTTCCATATAGGCGGAGGAAATTCCAGTGGCAGATTGCCGTCAATCGTGTAAGTAAACTGTAATTTGATGACTGAAGAACATTGAATTCCTTCTGTTTTGATTTCTGTTGAAGTTCTGAATTCAGGAGTCCAATTTGCGTTTTGTTTTAACTGTGTACCTCCAATTCAGAGGATTCGCTCTTTGAATCCCGGATCTTGTTTCAATTTGCTTGTATGTTTATTCTTCGCCAATTTTAGGGCTTGGGACTTTTAGCTGAATTGCATGCAGATGATTCGATCTAATGAATAGCCGAATTAGCTTGCCGATTATACAAATAGGGCTATGATTATTATGATCCAGATGATAATTATGGGATCACTTTGAGGATATTGCCGAGCACATCCTGAATTGTGGAATGAGTCGCCCAATCGAATTTTTAGACATAAGATGAGATCTATAAGAAAAATTGGAATAAATATTTCAGCCATTTCAGGATTCGTGTAGGGGTGGTAAATTTGTCTTTCCAGAATTGTTTGTAGGCCTTCTATGTGTGTGTGAAAAAGGTGACAATGTGGTATTAGTTTGGTCTAGTGTACAAAGGAGGAGAGTCTGTATATTTCAAGCTCAGTGTTAGAGTGGTCGCCTTGTCAATATTCTGGTCTTAGGTTCAAAATTCTTACATCAGACAACAGAATACATTTTCCTGATGTTATTCTTTTTCTAATTGGTGTTTGTTGTTCATGGCTCTCCTGGGAAGCAATCACAGCTTATTTAAAGAAACTCTAGCTTGGTCATGTTACTCATGTAGTATGAAGTTGCAAAAAAAATGTATATTGCAGAGACTTCGCATAATAATCTCCTTTTCTTCTTGTTTAAATTATCAAGCCTAGCACCATGCTTTAAATGATAAAAGAGAATGAAGGATAGCTATATTCAATGTCAGGAAGGCTAGGCTGATCTTGGCTTACTTAAAATTGGGCATTTAATCAATTCTTGCTGAAGTAAATATGTATAGATTTAAATACTACATCAAGTTTAATGTACAGTCTAGTACCATAGGGTTTGTGCAGTTGTTGTATATGGGAAGGTGAAACAAACAAGTTAAGTGTCGGTTGACAGGTTATTAGTCTTGTCCTTGCTTGGAGATTTATACTGATTGGATTTTAATGCATTCTCTTCTAAATAGGTATATACTTGGAGTTGAAGACTGTCGACAAAGCTTGATTTGTGTGCCAAATTTTTTGGCTGTGAATTGAAAGATGAATCAGAAAGGTTTAATTTATAGTTTTGTTGCAAAGGGAGTGGTTGTTTTAGCGGAACACACTTCTTATTCTGGGAACTTCAGTACCATTGCCGTCCAATGCTTACAGAAATTGCCCAGAAACAGTAATAAGTACACCTATTCATGTGATGGCCACACATTTAACTTCCTCATTGACAGTGGATTTGGTAATTATTATTCCTCTCCTGTTACCATGTAAATAAAACTAACTTGAAACTGTAACTGATGACATTCAACACTTTCAGTTTTTCTTGTTGTTGCCGATGAGGCTTCAGGCAGAAGTCTACCTTTTGTTTTTCTTGACCGTGTGAAGGATGACTTCAAGCAACGGTATGCTGCAAGTATCAATAGTGATGATCCTCACCCACTCGCCGATGAATATGATTCTGATGATGATTTGTTTGAAGACCGCTTTAGTATTGCGTACAACCTTGATAGGGAATTTGGGTATGTAAGATTGCTGACAACTCACAAGTCACAATTGAATTATCTTTCAGTTCAGTATTATGTTCATTAGTGCTGTAGCTAGTGTTAAGTTCATACTGTCGTAGTGAATTGGATTCTCTGTTTTTGGTTTTAGGCCTAAGCTTAAGGAGCACATGCAATATTGTATGAATCATCCTGAGGAAATTAGCAAGCTTGCTAAGGTGAAAGCTCAAGTTTCCGAGGTCAAGGGAATAATGATGGACAACATTGAAAAGGTTGGCTTGTTTTCATCCTTTCATGATAATGGCTCATTCCACCTAAAAGTGTTCCATGGCATTCATCTCTTACATATTTTCCTGCATACAAAAAAGCGTGCATTCTCTATAGTTATTTTTTATCTTGTGGAGGTATACTGGAATAGCTTAGTTCTAAAACATTTTGTTGGAGTTTTCACAGCGGATGTAGTTACTATTTTGGTTGTAGCTAATGATATATGTTGCATGTCTTCTCTTCTTGAACCTTGCATGAGCTTCCTACGTCTTTGATATTCTAAGCTCAGACCTGTTTATCATTCTTGTTGGCCATCTTTTATATGTCCTTTACATGGAGAGCCTTTTGAGTTTGCTGCAAAATTAGTGTGTAAATGAAATTGATGCGTGTGATTGACTGGAACACAATTTCACTAACCCTGATGAAATCCATGTATGCATCTTTGCTCATTGCCAACTTGTTCATCACTGTTAAGTGCTAGTGGGGTTTCTTCTTAAGCTTCTTACATTCTCTCCTTTCTTCTCCCTTTTAATGGTATTTGTTTTTAGACCATATTGATAAGTAGATCATTTGAGAAAAAAGCTGAACTCAGAAAGGAAGCTTGACATGGCTGTTCTTCAAGCTGCTTATAGTTTATATAGCCTGTAACTTATATCTACCATAGACATGGTGATAGTTATTCAACATATAGGCATTTCATGTGCATACCAATTTTTCTTGCTAACGTATTGCAGATGTTATTAAGATAGGAAGTAGACATCAGACTATACATTGTCTAAACTCTAAAGCATAAATATCGAATAAATAATGACAATGCAGAGACTTATTGTGGATATTATTAAGAAAGCAGATGTGGACATGGTACAAATAGTTCTCCTTTTTAAGGAAAATCATTATGTTCTGAGGTGGTCCTGAAGTCATCTAGTTTCCTATCCGTGACCTAAGGTGCAGGGACCTAATATCCAAAGAGACAAGTATCCACTGACATACATTTTGATTATAGTACCTTATAGTTATAGTCTACATATGCGAAATTTGCATTCTATGTTATGATGTATTTTCTCTTAAAAAGTATGATCATAATCAAACTTCGGTTCCTTTTCGCATCTATCATTCTGGATCCATCAATATCATATTGTCATAAAGATTACGAAGCTCCACCAAAAAAGGAACTCAGATTTGGTAATTGATGTTGACTCTGACTGCACATTTCTTAATGATTGGCAGGTATTGGATCGTGGTGAGAAGATCGAACTACTTGTGGATAAGACAGAAAACCTCCAGTTCCAGGTACATGGTTACTCCATTTTGCACTCAACAAAGGTGCACCCAAAAATTCTACATTCTTTTTGCTAATAAAAACGTTTTTTCCGTTTCCTTGGCTCCCTCGAAACAGGCTGACAGTTTCCAGAGACACGGCAGGCAACTACGTCGAAAGATGTGGTTCCAGAATGTTCAGATGAAGCTTCTAGTCGGCGGCTCCATCCTCGCCTTCATCCTCATTGTCTGGTTGATAGCTTGCAGAGGGTTCAAATGCTGAATAGGGAGTTTTGTGGTTGAACCCGTTTCCTTTTCAATCTATTGTGTTTTTGGCTGTGTTCGGTTTGGATGAATGTTATGTGGGGCTACATGCTTCATGAGCAAGAAACTCAAAATTCAAAAAAACCCCAATTTGTATAATTGGGATTGCTTAGAACTGAATATAAGGGTGGCTAAAATCATGGCATTTGAAAAGCGAAATGAGGGCCAGGGAAACTTGAAGCCCAACGGGCAGAAAAATTGGAGCGTAGACAAAGATAACGTGTGGCTAAAAATATTTAAATTTATTTTAAATACAAAAAAAGGTTATTTATACTCCCGCCCTCACTCACTTTCTGCCCCTCAACGGCGTCGTTTTAAGCTGATGCTTTTTCCTGTCCAACTAACCTCCATTATCATTTCTTATAATCTTCTTTTTAAGCAATCCAATCCAAACCTTCCGATTTTCCCGATAAACATTTCTCTTCTTTATATCACCTCCATCGCTCCGCTCCCAAAATCCCCCTTTTCGGTTCCCCGATTCCTTGATCTCCGCCTGTAGAAAACCAGCTACTTCAGTCTCTAGCAGCAGAGCATCAATCAATGGGGAACTGCGCTGATAAAGAAGTCCCCAAGAAGATGTCCACCGGTGAGATCGCTCCCTCGGACTACATCTCACGCCGTAGCGTCGGAATCGATTTCGGCGGTGGCGAGCCGGTCACGCCGCCGGTCGGGAAGCTCGGAGCAACCGGTGGAGGCGAAGACAGCGGCGGAGGGGGGAAAGTGTTCGCTATCAAGAGCCGAGGCGACGGAATCGGCGGAGGAGGAGGAGGAGGAAAGGCTCCGGTTCCGACGGTGATGCTCTACGGACACCCTACGAGCTTGCTGACCTACTACCTCCGGTTCGCGCTCCTCCGAAAGCCGGTGTCTCTGGAGTTCGCTCCCTCGATCTTCGAATTGACGCTCTTCACTCTCGAATTCGGCAAGAACGACGTCGTTTCCGGCTCCGCCGAGACGATTTTGCAGGTTATGGACGCTAGGTTTCCGGAGCCGCCGCTGCTGGCGAAGAATCTCAAGGAGGCGCGAGATTGGGACGAGAATACGCCGTTGCCGGTGAGGATGTCGGTGCTCCAACACCGGAGTATGAGGTGGCATCTGGAGAGGATTGTGCGCTGGGCGGCAGATCTGGCCTTCAGAGGTGGAAAGGCGGCCGTCGATCCCGCCGTTGGGACGCCGAAGATGGAGGTGAGGAAGTTCGGGAAGAGCTATGGCCAGTTGTATGATTTTTTGCTTGAGCACGCGCAGATGGAGGAAAAGGTCGTCTTCCCCATTCTGCAGAAGGAAGATCGAGGTATAAATGTGAATTTTTATCTCTCTGGTGGTGTTGTGAAATTTGAATGGTACTTGGTGGTTTTGTTTCTATTCTGGTTGTTATTTTGGAGGTAGTGACAAATTAGAAATGATTGTTTGTTGTCTAGTTGTTAAGTTTCCTAAACAGTGCAAATTGGACCTGGAGGCAGTATACAGGATTGAATTTCTGAATTGATTGTTATTCTGGAAGGCTGAGTTCTTCAGCTCTGCTTCCTTCTTGTCCCAAGCGTATTAGCTGATTGAACATCTATCATTTCCTGTCCCCAAATCAAGGGGAATCAATTTGCGCCTTGCATTGGAAGAAACCAGAAAAGATGGATCAGTTTTGCAACTTTAGCCCTTTTCCAGGCTTTTGTTGGCATTGGCCTGCTTCTACATTGTATACTGTCTACATGTTTTATTTATACATCATGATTTGCTAGAAAGGTGTGTAAAGCTGATCAAAGTTTGGCCTTGTGAATGCACCAACTCTTGACAGATTTTTTATGTAATTTTTTGACTAGTACAACTGGTGATGAACTGAATATTCATTGACACTCTAATAATGCAGGGTTATGTGAGTGTGCAAAACAGAAACATGCTAGGGACCTGCCCATTATGAATGGAATCAAAGAGGCTATCAAATCCATTGGAGCTCTTAATGCTGGGACTGCTGACCACAGGGAGGCTTTGCATAACATGTCTTCTAGGCTGGAGGTTTTACAGGTGAGATTCTCTCATATCTGAAGTGAAGCTTATAAGTGAAGAGAGTGTTTACAAAAGTAACGGTGCTGCTTTGATGCACATGGGTTCTTTATGCTCTTTACACTAGAGGAACATTGAGGCACAAGTTTTCTTACAGTTGGATATGACAGCTGTCTCATATCTCTTGCCTGGCTTCATATTTTGATAGGGGAATTTTAGAGAACATTTTGAGGAAGAAGAGAGGAATGTGTTCCCCTTATTGGAGGCAGTTGAGTTGACCAAAGAACAGCAGAGAGCGACAGTGGAGGAGTGTATAACTGAGATGCAAGGGACACATTCTCATCTTTTTCGGTTTTTCATTGACGGATTCCAACCTCATGAGGCTGTGGAGTACATGGATTTGATTATGTATAGCATGGACAAAGACAAGGCAACTGCAATGCTGTGTAGACTTGTTGAGTAAGACTTTTCCACCTTAGGCCTGAAACAGTTCAGTAACTAACTAATCAACACAAACAATCCTTATATGTTTGATTTGATTTGGAATGCTCTGCTTTTCAGTTGAAGAGGCTGTGTGGGACTTGCTTTTACCAGTACAATTGGAGAACTCAATGTACAGATTGTCTTTGATTAGGTCTTGCCCATTGAAGCTTGGTGTGAAGTTATCAGATGCCACAGTATAAGAATGCTGAATAGCTTGCATAGTTGCAAAGAGTGAGTGCACATGGATTTAGCACTTACTTTGTATCTCAACTACCTGATTTGCTACCTGCTTGTAACTTTTCTGTTTTTACCAGCTCTCATTCTCTACCACAGAAATTCTACCCTTCCCCAATTGTTGTATCCCTGGAATCTCTTCTAGTTTCCTTTCCTTCCTTTAAATGTGTTAGAAAATTTGGATAGCATGTTTTTCACTTGCAGGAATGAGCTCTGGTAGAGTTTATTTTATCTTTTTAGGTTTCATCCATTTCTATAAGGATAATTGTAACTTCATATACTATAGTACGTAGCTCCATCAGATCCATACAATCAATTGCAGATGTAGCTCGGATTCAATATTTGCAAACCAGATAAACAGCAATACAGTACTCATCCAAGAGAATCGAAATGACATGTGCATCATGCTGAAGCTGTTACAGACTCGGTCATGAGTGATCACAAGCATGGAACCGAAACGGAAGGAGTTTATCGATTGCAATTAAAACCAACAAACCTGATGATGAAGAGAGCAATCTATTCATATGACTAAAACACCAGTCATATTGCACTCAGTAAAGGTCATGCTCCTTGTGGGTTTCGATGACACAATCTGATGTGGGCTTTGCGACACAAGTCAAGACATAGCCTTTCTCCATCTGTCCGTCGTCAAGAAACGAGCCCTCTGACTGGTCAACCGATCCCGAAAGCATAATCCCTGCACAAGTGGAGCAGGATCCAGCCCTACACGAGTATGGAATGTCCAGGCCTGCTTCCTCAGCAGCATCCAAGATGTAAGTGTCGTCCGGAACTTCAAGTTCGGTCTCTTCTCCTTCTGGGCCTATCAGCTTCACCTTGTGCACTGCCATGGCCGTGACTCTGAATGGAGAAGATCTGATTCCGAATTTCTTAGAGATGCTCGTCACAGAGCCCATAGTTCTTTGGGTCTTCATTGGTGCAAGTGAGCGGGTGCCCGGCGTGGCAATGAAACAGGCTATGGGAGAACTCAATGAAGCCATTTTAGTCCTGAATTGGAAAGATATAGCAACAAAGATCTGGTCTTAGAATCAGAACACCGAGAAACTACTCTAGCGGTTGAAGAAATGATGATCACAAAGTATTTTGATGTCCTATCACTTTGTGCAATCCTTCAAGATAGTACCAGGTTTAAATTTGATGAACCTAATTGTTCAAACAGATTTGTTATGTAGAGTCAATCAAGTTCATCCTACTTAAATCAATTGCCATCCAAAGATTCCCAATCCCTACAACCAACATCTAACTTCATCACTAACCAATTCAGTAGGCTGCGTAACCCTTAGGACTGAAATTCTCAGTATGATCACAATTTTCATGTTTCCATCTTGATGAGCTAAATCAGCTTTACCTTACGTGTGTATTATTAGCTACTCACAAGTCACAACAACAAATCTCAAAGAACCGAATGATCCATTACATACTATTACAATCTTAGCCAATGAACACAAAAAAGGATTCAGGAAACATTCATCTGATCAAGAACCCAGCAACAGAACAACAAACTATAGCTCAGAAAAGAGACATCTGAAAGCAACAAGACCCAGCTTGACCCAAATCTAAACACCACAACCCCAGATCCAACAAGTATCAAAAACAATAAATTCGTCATTAAACATGCACATAACAACAGCTCCCCACTGATCAAAATCGTTGAATAGCTTGATTTTCCCAAAAAGGGTAAGAAAAATAACAGGAAAGAAAGAGAACCTACCAGAAGTCTTCTCAGCCGAGTTTGTCAGAGACGAAGAGATTGAGATAGAATTGGAGATTATATGAGCTGAGGGGTAGAGAAAGAGAGCTTATATGAATTGAGGGTTTATGGGCTAATTACGAGAATTGGGTACAAAACAAAAAGAAGGAAAAATGTAGAAAATGGAACAAAGTGCTAGAGTGAAGGCAGCTACGTGTGACAATGAAAGTGGTTGGGTTTGTTGGCTTTGTTGGCTTGTGGAGGAGGGTCACTCATTCTGTCATCCAGGTGCACCTTTCTCTTTCTCGTTTGTTCGGATTTTTTTTTTGGTTGAGGGCGCTGTGCATGAAGGTCGAACTGGTGACCTCTGGGTACTACCCTTGGAGGCTTAACCGTTAGACTAAATGCCCGAAGGCTCTCGTTTGTACGGATTGACCAAACTCAGTCTGGTATTTGCAAATCGATACCAAATTTGAGAGATATGTACAAATCAAGACCTTATTCGAAACCATCTCTACCAATCACCATCAGCAGAGATCACCCAGAAAGATGCAAACTTTTACCCTTTAGTTTGGCTTGATAGCTACCACAAGATTGTCATATTAGGAATTTGTACTTTTGTAGCGTAGTCATATCAAATACATGCAATATTTTTCTTATAATTTATTTGTAAATCTGATTTCTTGTTTGCATCAAGAGCTTTGTTGAACATGTCTAGGCCTCAAGGCTTTTTGATATTTTGACAAATTGGTAACAAATTGCATGATTTGGAATCTTTTTTTGGTCAAATGATTAAGAATCTTCAGCCGTCCAAATACTCACCTCATAAACCTTGTTTAGCCATTAATCAATGATATATATAGGGATTAGGGACCACATTCCTACTACGCCATTAGGTGAGTGGCTTGTCATTAAGCCAATATATGAACTCAATCAGGCCTGTTTTGGAGTCCAGTGCTACAGGTCATTGGCCCTCATTATGATCAAAAGCTGTGATTAAACTGATCAACTCAAATTCAAGTTCTTATTCCTGAAACCAAAATGAGGATTATTCCCCAAAGTAAAACAAGTTCAGCATAAAAGGGTTCATAAGGTAAAAACACACACAAACTAATCTTAATCGCAACAAATCTTGATCAAACAAATGGACCTATACTTCCATTAGCTACCACAACTCTTCTCATTGCAGAATCACACCAACTCATTTAGAAGAGTGCATCTTCTTTGTGGGTATGGATCACACAGTCTGAAGTCGGGTACGAAACACAAGTCAAGAGATAGCCTTGCCCCATTTGATTGTCATCAAGGAATGAGCCATCAGACTGGTCAACTGATCCCGAGATCATCTGACCAGCACAAGTAGAGCAAGCTCCAGCACGGCATGAGTATGGCAGATCTATGCCAGCATTCTCGGCAGAGTCCAGAATGTAAGCGTCATCGGGAGCATCAAATTCGGTTTCCTCACCGTCTGGGCCAATCAGCTTCACCTTGTGCACTGCCATACATGTTGTTCTAGAGGAGGTTAATTTAACCCCGAATGATCTGGAGACGTTCTTGACTGAGCCTAAAGAGCTGGTGCTTTTGATGAGGGAAGATTGGCGGGTTGGTGATACAGTTTTGATGGAGCATGTTGTGGGTAAGTTCATGGAAGCCATTTTTCCCTAAACCTGAATAAAACTGCACCAAGTATTAGTAGAGTTAAAGCATTACAATCAACTGAAAAAAAGATCAGCTGTGGTTTTATTTGCCACGGAGACAAGCTTCAAGGAAACAGCTGCAATATGCAATGGGAAATGGAATTGATAATGCATGCTCAAATTGAATTCTTGAGATAAATTTGTACACTTCACACACATCCTGCAATACTTTTATAGAGCTAGACCATTCAAGCAGGTGGATATTAGCTTGATTTCAACTTAACTTTGTTTCAATGCACCTCATCAGTTCTAATGAGAAGCCCTTTTTTAATCAAGCAATGGATCTATAGACCCCACAATTTAGAGCAGCATAGCAAGAGTTCATAGACATGCAGTTTTTGACAGCACAATGTTTTGACTTTTGAAAGCCAATTCATTCACAAGGAATTCTCTCCAACTTTAGTATTACACCCGTTTAATAGATTCCAATACCCAATTAGCAGATGAACATCAAAGATCACCAGGAAAGGCAAACCATGGAGGAAAATAGTTTGAAGACTGTTATAAATTCCACAAATTGCAATCCCCTAAAACTTGTAAGCAAGCAATGACAGAATGTCTTCAATATCTATGTTGAGATCCAGAAGAGTAGATCCATGCAAACAGTTCTGAATCCCTTAAACAATCTGATGAATTAGCAAAATTACTTTGGTATAATTACTGAGCAAACCAAGCCAAAAACACCATCCATCAGCAGCAGTAGATACAGCTTTGTTGGATCTTATATGCATCCAAGATTAACAGCCGAATTTTCTTTATAAACATGGAAATAAAAACCTACATAAAGATACAAACTTGGATCATAAGATCCCTAAAACCATACAGAAAAAGGTCACCTTTTAATTGCAAAAACAAGACCATGTAAGCAAAATCAAGCGAGGGTTTTTAAAAGGGCAATTTACATAGCAACGGAATAGAGAGAACTCACGGAGAAGTCACAGAGGGCGGTTTGAGAAGAGAGTGAAATGCCCCGAACAATGATATGAGAAAGAACTTGCTGAAAAGCTTCAAATAGGGAAGGCGATCTGGAGATTTTGGCCTTTTGGGTCAAGAAAAAGCCACCCACCCCTAGTTAGCTGCAGGGCTTTACATAAAGAGGGGCCAAAATCCAAGCAAATATAAATACTCGTAGTAGGAGAACGGCGCTCTTCAACTTGGGCAGCCTTTCAACTTGGGCACTCTTTACCCTTGCTAGTATTCAATTCAATATTCATATTTTTTGGTAGATTCCTTTCCATAGTATATATAGTACCCACGAAGTGGATCCATTACTAATTTACTGATCGGTTACTTGGGTTGGTTAGGTCAAGTTCGTGATCCGTCATTTTGGAGTCAGGTTGAGTATCGGTTGAGATCGTTAAGGTTTGCAAGTCAATTAGATCGCGTCGTTACGAATGTTGTGAGGGTTTTGACTGACCAACAATCGACTTTTCTACGATCATTAAATTGTGTTGGAATAAAATGACATAATTTTTCAGTGAATATTGTATTTTAAGAATACATGATGCATAATATTTTGTGTTTACTTTTAAATGTAACCCAATAAGGTTCACGTTGGTTAGATAGAACATTTAATTGTGTTTACTTGGGATCTTGGAGACTTGTGCCTTGGTTAAGATCAACGTTTGTACTTTGTAGCCTTCATTGTCAAGCCCGTTTGTAAGCCTTATGTAAGAGTAAGACCCTTAAAGTTTTGAGATTTGCAAACTTACTTACAAAACCAAAAAATTTCCAATGCTAGATTTAGGTATTGATTGTGGTTCTTCATATAACAAAAGGGATGTACAAGAAAAATTACGAGCATCAAACCAAAACACAGCAGTCTTGTTGGTTGAGACACTGAAAGAGGTTAGCCAATTAAACTAAGGTGTTTTGGAACAGTGTTCAGCACTTACAAAATAGTAAGAAATGATGCTATAAATGAAAATTGTGATTTGTTACAAGTGGGGAACAATTTTGACTCTCGAGAAAAAGCCTAAATCCTAAGTATACTAAAAGAATGGACGTAACTACAGGTGCTGCCTTTTCTCCTAACCCATAAATTACAAAGCTGGGCTTTCCACCAGCACTGTAAAGTGTAAACTGTCATTTTGAACTTCAACACTCAGCCAAACCACTTAAAATATACAGTTTTATCCTCCTCCTCCTTAGAGAAGCATATTCAAGTCAGAGAGGTCATCCATCGGTATCTCAAGCCCCATTGTGTCAATATCCTGTAAATTATCCTCATCAAAATTTAACCAAGATCCCAGATCTTGGTTCCCAGCAAACTCATTATCGACCCCTAGCCCTATCGGATCTAACTCGTTCATGGGTAAACTTGTTGGACCAGCTCTATCTTTTCCATCCTCAGATGATTCAAGAACGTTACCGTTAGCAACAGGCCCACGGGGCCCTCTAGACGAGGGAAAAACGGGATGCGTTGTCAGATTGGCCTCTTTTGGCTTTGGCTTTGACTTTGCCTTCCTTTCACCCCGTCCCGTTGCTTTGTCACGGTCTCTCTCGCTCCTCTTTCCCTTTGCTCCGCCCATTGGAGCATTTCCTGGAGGCGACGGTTTCAAGGCAGGAGAACCGTTGCCAACGTCATCAAGCAAGATTTCTTTCTTCTTTCCTCTGTCAAGAGGATGGTCAGATTGCTGAGGGCGAGTGTCATTTGACTCATCTATACCTCTTCTGGTACCTGTAGGATTTGATCCTAAATTAATACATTTAGAGAATCTTTTCTGATTTTGGATGCCTATGCAATGCTGAAAAACTGCAAATATAATCTTAAAATTAATCCTTGCTATTTCATTAAGGCTGACCTGCTGCATTGAGTTCAGATTGCAAGTTATGGTCTGTTAAACCGGCCGGCTTAATGCTTTCTGCGTTACTGGATGAAGGAGGACCAGCAAGCAAGACG
Organism: Polygonum maritimum; assembly: GCA_963924305.1. Classification (NCBI taxonomy): domain Eukaryota; kingdom Viridiplantae; phylum Streptophyta; class Magnoliopsida; order Caryophyllales; family Polygonaceae; genus Polygonum; species Polygonum maritimum. The sequence continues at coordinate 26,885,897 of OZ002736.1, forward strand.
ACCCGAAGTGCAGGCTCAGTAGTGAAGCAGCTGTTGCCAGACTCTTCAAGCTTAAGACACCTGGCAAGGGTTCTCTTTACAAAAGACACAGCAATTTGTTTTGGGCCCTTGCTGACTCTCAATCTTGTTGCCTGAAAGGATGGTCAGAAAAAAAAGTATACTTTTATTGCAAATGCCTAGTTATAAGGTACTAATTCCTGTTTAAGTATCAAAGACAAACACATACGAGAAGAGTATTTGAGAGCATATGATTAGTTTATAAATAATGGCATGAGCAAATAGGAGCAGAACAATTATGGGAGCTGAAAAGGTATCCCAGGAAAAAGTTCAGATGAAGTTAATTGAAAAATCCTAGCTTATCACTACACTGAAATTAGCCAGATCCTTTATATGTAACGTCTCGACTAATACTTCTCAACTTGTAATGGAAGATAAACTAACACAGAAAGAGATCCTGGGTGAAAATACAATGCTTTTGTTACATACTTGAATCCTTGGCCATCTAATTTTAGGAGGGAGAAAGGAAATAACTTACCAGCAACTTTTTGTGCCCCAACACAACGAGCTGGTCCATTGCAACCTGCTCAAGGACTCTGCACATTAAATCAAAACTACGGTCAGCCATCAAGTATAATTTCCAAAACATGTTATAAATGATTGGAGCATGTTTTACTAGACTATGAAAAGCATTTCGACTCAAACAAAACTATCTCACAAAAAAGGCTTAGAAGAGCTGTTTGAAGCAACAGATTTTGCAGCTACACTGATAAGCAGTAACCTGAGAACTAACATACCGTTCTTCTGCATCCTTTTCCTCTTCAACAGCTTTCTGTATTCGTTCCAAGCATGACTTCTTCTTCCGATCCTACATCATCAGAAGGGTAGCACACTTATTATTAATATAATAAACTCAAGCACATTGCAGTCATAGAGAACAAGCTACTATACAGTAAAAAATTATAACCATGTAAAACTAACAGTGTTATGATGACCATTTAATATAGTTCCACTTGACAACACCCATGTTGGTTGCAATGGGCTTCAGTAGAGTTATAGTTTAACTCTGGTTAATTGATAAGATCTGCACCCTTAAAATGTATATTGATGACTTAGATTGAGTTTCCTTTTTCTGATTTTTTTTAAATATCTTTTAAAGGGTTCACTAATTTCTGTTAGGGTTACAGTAACTCTATACATGGAGTAACTCTACTGGATTCAAAATATAAAGTTGGCCACATTGACCAAGGAAACAAGTTCATACCACTTGACAAAGTTGCCTTTGCAGTTGCAAAATCTCTTCTAAGACTTCTTCCTCCCCTTCAGCAAGATCAGGCTGCAAGAAACACAAGAAATCAGATCAAACAACATAATAATACTGCTAAAACAAGAAGACCTGAGTGGCAGAACAGCCATAACCATTCAGAGCTGTGAAATGTTATAAAATTTACTAATCTTATTAACTGCCAATCCTATTAACTGCCAACGAAGGTACTATTTACATTCCCAGAGGTTCTTGATATTTTTACATTTCATAGCTGTTACTCCTAAAAAATAAGATAAAGTCCATTGCATAGTAAAAAACAGGCCGAAAGACAGGATAAATTCCCATATAACCTACCACGGTATCGGGATATAAACCTATGCTCTGCAGCTCAGTTAGCAGTTTTTCATCTATAGACATTTGTGCATATTGAAGTTGGAATGTAGAATCATTGGAGATGTTCATCTGACAGCTTGCAGGCAATACTCCAACCTCTGGTTGCATGAAGCTACAGTCCCCTTCCCATAGATCAAGTTGAGAAGGAATATCAATGTTTGAGGACCTAGAGTAGGTAGTGTCCCCATTTGAAAAGATCTTCTCCATTGAACCAGCAACTTCTCTTCCAGAAATGAATGGATTTCCCCCACCTTTGGTTATTTCAAATTCTTCAATTTCATCGTCCATAATTAGAGCAGACAATACTCTCTGGTACAATGGAGTGCCTCGGGGCCCTTCTTCGTAGTCCCTCCTACAATAAAAGTCACTATCCTGACCTTGATCAGCGGCATTTGTTGGCTCGACAACATAACTTAATGCAGCTTTTTCTCCTTGATACCCAAAGTTTCTAGGTTGATGCTTCTCTTCTGCTAAAACATCATTCTGGAGAAGGGGTAAAAAACATAGAATTAGAATAACTTATAAAGGTATAAGTAGATTTATGAACAAATAATAAAACAGACTAGCTAGTAAGAGAGGTTTTTGGATCTCTGAGTAACTAATAATAATGGTAACGTTATAGCATTGAATATATCAAAGACATACCATAATGTTTGCTGAAGCAAACATTTGACTGGGGCTTTCTTGATGTTCATCCAAATATTTTAACTAAAATTAACAGGAAGAAAATATGCATAAGATTCCATGCAATAACAGGAAATAGATTATTAAAAAGCCACAGAATTTTCTAATAACCTGTTGCTTCAAAAAGGACACATCATCTACCCTTGAGGAGAACAGCGGTTCCACTTTTTTCCAGAATGGCGAAGAACAGGCATTGTCTGAGTAAACAAACGGCTATCATGACAAAAAAGTTCACAAGGAGCGAAAACAAATTAACAAGGAATGAAGCACACATACCACTTGCACTGCAAGCTAACTGTGCAGCTGCAGTGAGATCTTCTCGGTCATCCTCTGATTCACCTGGATAAAAAAAGAAGGGAAAGAAGATACATTACTTCCACTGCAGAATATTCAGTTTAACTACACTGACTAAAGTTTATACCCCTTTCCTAAGTTCAGTTGTGAATAAGATAAAAGCAGTTGATTAGGACCATACCTGTACAATCTGGAGAATTAACATTTGTTAGAAGACCCAAACGTGTAGATCCCTTGCGTTCAGAGTGCTTTTTAAGTGGAGGTCGGCCTGATTTACTAAAATACGACCAAGATGCAAAGCATGAATAAGATTACATAGACAACAATAAGTCCATAACAGTAAAATATTGACAATCTCAAAACAAGATTTTATACCTTCCATTCTTATCAGAACCGGGCTTTGTGCTTCGCACAGGCTTAGCTGCAGCCGGAGAATCTAATTTTTCCCTGAAGGGGGACATGCCTCCTCTTGAAAAGGATGCACCTCTTCCACTGCGCCCCTGTCTGCGAACACCGTCTCCTATTTCTTCCTTAACAAGCAATTTATTCTTCTTCGGAACAAGTCCAGGAGAGCCAACATGCTGATATCCATTTATTCCTTTTTCCCCTGACTCTACACTGCCAACTTTTCTTTCCTTAAATCTATTTTCAACTGCACCAGTTTCTTCACTTTCTGATAATCTAGCTGGAGATGGGGTATTTTCATTTTTCCCTTTTAACTGTTGTGCGTTACCGGGAATACTCCATGCAGGGAATGACCCATTAAACCCACTAGAAGTTATAGTACCAAAATCAGGTGCAGCACACTCTTCAGATGATGCTAGGGCCTCGTCATTGTTGGAAGTTGGACATATAATATTAGTTCTCCTTACACGGGAAATTTTTTGTGGTCTTTGCCCAACCCATTGGGCCACTGGGGGAGATGACAAGTCACTTGAAAAAACTCGCTTACGACTATTAACACCTCCCAATGAGTGGATTTTGTTCACATTTGGAGGCTGTTCCCAATCCTCTGGTGTGCTAACCATGCGGGAAAACGTAGGAGATGGACTATCCATAACTGGAGGTCCGGCTCTTACAGCCCGTGACGCCTTTCCCTTTGGACTCATCAAATGATTTTCATCACGCAGATTTAACCTATGAACACACACATTAACGAAATTTTAGTGAACACAGTCAACTTCTTCAACATAATTATCTCCATAAAATATGCCAAGATAGAAGAAGGAAAAGTGAGCCTTGGCAGCTGCATTTCAATATCATACCTATTATTGCCCTTCTGCAACATTCTGTCCTTATTCATCCCTCCAAGCTCCCTAGACAAAGAGACCTTTTCCATTTCATTCTTAACAGTTGGACGGGCACTTGAAGCAGGTGCAGTTGGAGTACTATCGGACTTGGTATTGCTGCCAATACCATTGGAAGATGCCAATCTGCGAAATAAAAAATGAAAACATGAAAGTTGCAAAGAACGGTAACATCATATTAAAAACTAAGATTACGATATGTCCTCTGGCAAAAGAAATAATCAAATCCTTCATGAGCTTACTGAATGCAAGACAAAATTTTATAATTGCAGAAACATTTTCCCCTACAAGTTCCAACCAAAAAAGTATTGGATATAGCAGATATTTCAATTTATCATAAAGTTACCTGAATAGAGGGACATCAGAAGATGGTAATCCAGAGTCACTGCTGACCCTACATCTTTTAATCTCGCCTTCACCATCAACAGGCCTTGAAATAACATTGCTCACAGAACGTCTCCTTTTCATTTTTTTGTCCCAGCTTTCTCCACCAGCAGGTAATTTACGGATCTTTTCTTCCATAGAATCGGAACTTAAAATTCCTTGTTTGGTGATATCCTTGTCTCTCCCCAAGATCATCTGTTGCCTTGAAATGCCAGTACCCCGCCCTTCCAACTAAAAAGGGGAAAGGAAATTACAGCAGAGCAAAGAAAAAAAACTGATAAGAAGAAAATTGCACGCGATAACGTTAAGCTGAATAATAAAATTAATATTAAGCATGTACACAATTGGGGAGGCAAACAATGAAGGCTGCCTGAGAGGTATAATGAATTGTTGAATTGTCCACAAAAATCCTCAAACCTCAGTAACAGTGAACAACTGACTTGATAAAATAGCTAATGAAATATAAGAAAGTAATGCACAGTGTTTTATCATCTACATTAAACATGAAGCAAAGAGAGAAACAAAAATTCACACGAAAACATATTATAATTCCTATAGAGCAAAGAGGCTTTGTCTGGTATAACCTAGCTTATACACTTATTATAATTTAAGCAATCAACAAATGGCGCCAAACATATCCAAAGACATTTCCCATGCAAGAATCTTAGCAATGACCACGAAGACTTCTTTGTCAACTGTTGGATCAAATCAAACTGATTTACATTGGAGATCACAAAAACGCATTATCCCTGTAAGTGATCCCGTCTTCCCTGAACCGACACAAATGCTGTCATGTGAAGACATAAAGCAGTAATCTATAGTGCATACTGCACACTAGAAGATGTGCACTACTCCAGCAAGGTTTGTTTTGGCTGCACTTGGAAATATAATCCTCCTACTCACAGCTGCAGTATCTGAGGTGTGTGTACTAGAGCACCGTTCACATTAAAAGACTATTGTTTGGGCACGCTTTTACCTTATTATTTTCTTATCTAACCATACAACTACCTTAAGAAACCGTATGAACACCACTTGCATTATGAGCATGTTTTGCCAAGTATAAATCTAGTAAAGTTGCTTGGTCTGACAGATGGATCAGGAAGTCTAGATCATACTCATTCACCGAGTAATAGGTGAGAAAGGTGCCAATTAGGTAAAACCCTTCCAACATCTAGCTAAGTAACAGATTAGCTTGTCTATTATCTGACATAACTTGGGTTTTGTTGGTTCACACCAGTAAGGAACATGGCAACTGCTCAAAGAGTTACAAGATAGAGCAAGAGCAGTTTGTACAAGTGATGGCCTTTTTAATCTACAGCTTGAATTTGATCCTACGTCTGACATACACTGCCACTTGAAAGAGGCCAAGTTAAATTACAAATGATCCACTTAATGATCTCAGAGAAGAGATCTGTATGACAGCAGTCACTAAGAGCTCACTTATTGGTAGCAGCACAAAAAGAAAGTTAAGAAAGAGCAAAATTCTAACCCGCATATCTGCTACTGGAGTGCGTGCACGCTTGCTAAGAGGACTCTTTCCCTTATCATCCATTTTTTGTGTCATTTGATCTGGAGATCTCCTATGTGATTGTATTCCTGCCTTCAACAAATTTGATCCACTTGATCTTTCATTTATTTGTTGTTTCCGCATATATGCCGTCAATCTACTCAAAGAATCATCAAACTTCTTTACTCTGATCCTGCATTTCACAGAGGTTCAGAGTTAAGTGAAAGAATTTTACTTTATCTTATCCAAAAGCATTATATATAGATAAAAGACACAGTTTATGGAAAAATAACAAACCTTTCTGAATTAGAACTCACTGTATAAAAATACATTTCGTATGAAATCTTCAAAAAGACATACTCCACTATTCTGCAATTTGTAAAGCACAACTTTTAGCCCTAAGCAAAGTTACCTGGCTTTATCATTTCCATCTTGAATGCTTCCTCTAAAACGTTTCAGCTCGTCTACACTCAGCACTGGCGTAGGCTTAGAATGAGCAGCACCGAAAGAATTATCTTCAGAGGAGCTACCAAAGGAGTAGCCTAGTGCCCTCCTTAACTCACCATTGCGAGTATACCTCTGATCACCCAGTGTAACAGGCTCCAATGTCAAACACTGAGATATGGGTGGCAAATCACCCGCTTTTCCCTTGGACAGACTCGCTCCAGAGCTGAAAGCCCGGCCATTGATGTTCTCACGAAAGCTCCCAAGCCTATCCAAACTGGCAACGGGGTGAGTCCCCCGTGACCCATTTGCATAGCCTCCTGCAAAGCCTGAATCCTGGGGGCTCCCAGAACTCAACTCAGACTTCACGTTTCCTGCCATCTGCTCAGATCAACTTATTATATAATTCATGTCCAGCAATTGCTCCAATCCTGATTGTTCAAGCCTTTTGGTTTCGTTCACCAAGTGACCTACACAATACATGACGCAGATACAGACCATCAATGTAAGCATTAAACCACAGACACAATACCAAACACTCAGCTCACCTCATCATATGCTCCAGACAGTGGAAGATCATGCTACGGTGTAAGAATTACACTCAAACAGACATGTATAACTACCTGTCTACCTCTAGCAAGAACAGTAACTAACGGTAAGACATGATCCTCGAAAAGATAAGAATTTCAAATAATTTACTGGATAAACAACCCCACAAACTTACAGAACTAACTCCAATCATTGTCCACCAAATTAGCAACAAAACATAACCCAGGGGGAAAACTCAACAATGGTTCGAATCCAATAATTAAGCTCGAAATCAGCCACGGGAGCTCATCAAAGCAAGTCAAAGCAACGATTAAACGGAGCTGTAACAAATTAAAAACCCTAGTTCCACCACAAATTTCTAGGGTTTTTCCTCAGCACAAAGTACAAAACCTGGAGAAAGAAAGCACCAAATTCCGAAGCAACAGAGCACAAAATTGACAACGAGAAGTCGGAAGGAGCACGAGAAGGGATCGGAACGTACCGGCATTTGGCGATCGGAGGAGAGAAGAAGAGGGATCGTAATCGTACACAACGAACCGGGAAAGAAGGGGGAAAAAGGGAAAAAAAAAATTAAAAAAAGAAAAAGGAAAATGAAATTCGGGGTTTTTCTTAGAGAGAGAAAGTATAAACAGAAGAACAAAGTACACAACGGATGACACTGTTTTTTTTTTCCTCTCTCTCTTCTCTTTTCGCAAGAAAAGGGTTCAATCTGAAGGCTAACGACGTTGAGGTACTTAACAGATAGATGATTAGTGGGGCCCACTGAATTTAGGGCGCTTAAAATCAGAGCCCTTCATCTTAAGCGGTGCCTTTTTTCTCACATCAGGAGAAAGTACGCGCTGTGTACATAAGTGGTAAATTTTGATACTTGAACCCAAAAGTTTGGTTTTGTGTTATAATTGTACATTTTCCTACAATGCCGTATCTCTAATCTATGCTTTTGTAGCTCAAAAGCATCTTTTTCACATTTATTCCCAATAGAAATGGAATATAAGCTCGTAAATATTTTTAAATTCTCGAATAATTAAATATCCAATATGAGCTCAACTTCCATGAGAAGGAGGAAATGAATCTTATCGGTCACCCTAAAACGGTGTATGTTTACATATCTATTAAAGATACAAGTATATCATGATGTGTTTTGCTTAGAACCGCGAGTGCACACTTTTATACTAAAATGTGTTGTTTTTTGATATAGATTGTGAATTGTACACATGTATAAAAAAAATACATGCACTTTTTTGTACAAGCTTGTACACATTTTAACGATAATGGATGTACATTCAAGACGAATTTCATGGACCAACAAAATATAAGAAAGCTCCGAGCAACAAAATACAAGTTAGGGCCTCCATTTTGGACAGCCTTATGAAGAAGATCTTAGAACTAGCTAGAGAGCATGGTGAGGACCATGGCATTAGCATTTTAGATCTCCAATTCAAGTTTCTAGTTTGCAGCATTTCAAATGATGATCGGTATCAAATGATAATTGCAAAACAAACAATTAACTTACCCATGTACGTTTTCACATAATTTGGTTTCTTCTTGCCTTCAAATCACATTCAACTTGAAAACCATTACCATACTCCTCCTAGGTAAAATGACCAACGGGGGCAATGAAAGAGTATCTCATGCTAGTCTACTATAACATAACGAATGGATGAAGTCAAGAACAATTTTGTTAATGTGTAGCGGAATTAACCAAACAAGTTAAAGTACATTTTGGTATCTTTATTAGTTTTCTTCAATTCTTGCGACGTTCCAAGAATTACATCAGAGCTTAGCCACGAATTGCATCAAAGCTTAGCCACAATGTTCGAGTCTGAGTTTCGAGGAAGTTGAAGTCTTATCCAGTCGACGTCAGCAGGTTCCATGAAATATCCATCCAACATTTTCTTAGTGACTAGCTCTAGCTTCGATGGTTTCCACTGCATTTACAAATTAAACGTCACAAATTATAGCTAACTAGGCCACATTTAAATAGACAATATTAATTGTAACTTTTTTTTGATAGAATATATTAATTATAACTTACTAATTAAACAATTGGCCGCCATAGTACTTTAATTTAAGGTCACAAAGAAACAAGAAAAAATGCAAAACTAAACTCGACCCGACCTGACCCGACAATCTGATTTGATCGAGTGTATTTTTTACGTTGAAATGCAACTTGGGTCAAAGAACGGCCATATATATATTGTATTGAAACCAAAACTCACTGCATTGACCCAAAATATTTTCTTGGAAAACAACATGCATTGTTTAAGTTGAATGTTATAAAATCATTACAAAATACAAAAAATTACGGAGTCATCTTTTTTACCCTTCTTGTCAAAGCGAACCTGTTCCAAACTTGAAATGACCTAACTCAATTGATCCAGAAAGTTCAACAACCCGATCGACGACCAATTCCCTTTTTGGCTGAAATTTGGTTGACTCGTCGTACCCGAACCTAACCCACCCGGTCCATTTGATATTTGTGAAGATATTGAATCATATATCAAGACTTATGAGAAACCAAGACTAGTATATAAGTTTGGTGACCTACCTTGCTTTACGTACCAACAATTCTAGATTAAACCCGTTACAAAGTAATCTAACAAGATTATGAAACTAGCAAAATTTACAAACCTTGGGATTATTGTCCTTGTCGAATAGCTTTGCTCTGGAGCCCTATACATGCAAAAACCCAAAAAACCTTAAAATCAGCATCAGCTACGCAAAATGATTAACAATTTAGGTGAGCATACAGATTTGTACGTGTAACCTCAATGAAGTCACTATCTTCAACATTTAAGAGTAACATTTGACAGGCCACTATGTATTCCCGGATAAGACATTGTGCAAGATCTTGAGTTCTTCCTTCCCGAATCTGGTACATTTTTAAGTCGTCTAGAAAACTGGTCCATAAACAACACACAAAGACTCTAGAGGAAAATTAATGGTTAATAAATACCGATAAAAGGGTGATTTTCAGGCTAGTTGGCGAAGCTGCCATGATCGATTTCCTTGCCTTGTTTATCCACTTCTCTTCTCCTTTTGTAGCAACTTCATTTTCCTAAACCACATAAAACACATACACACATGTAAATCACATAAGTTGACCCGTCAAAACTGATTAACCCGACTCGACTCGTCGGATTCGCTTCAACTTAATCAGTTAAAAAGTTAATAGTCACAACGCGTGGACCCACGCCAAAACCTGAAATGATCTGACTCGATTTTTAACGGCCCGAACCCAAATCTGACCACCTCGACCCGTCCGATTCACTTGAACTTGATCAATTAAAAAATAAGTCTTAACCCAATGAGTCCGACACGTCGACCCACACCAAACCTGAAGCGACCTGACTTGATTTTCAACAACCCGAACCCAAAATCCAACCTCCTCGGATAAGTAGGCCCGTCAAGACTCATAAACCTGACTCGACCTGTCCAATTCACTCCAGCTTGATTAACTAAAAAGTTAATAGTCTCAACGGGTCAACCCACACCAAACCTGAAACGACCCTACTCGATTTCAACGACTCAAACCCAACCCTGACCTCCTCGACTCATTTAACAAATGATCGATAAGTCGTGACATTAATCAAGAATCATGTTCTCTAAAGATTGAAAATGGCTTGTACCAATAAGACTAAAATCTCTTCAACAGTCTTCCCTGAAAAGCATTTGTTGATTGTGTCCAAGCTTGGTATGACACTCTCTTGCCTTAAACCGGGTTTCTGACTGAACCTGTTGATAGTGTCAGTAATTGTGGTCATATCCGGATCTGCAAGGTCTGAGAGTTCATTTTCCAGTGCAATAAGATCCTAATGACACACATAACATAATACAGATCATCAACTTCTTGATTTGCTTCAACTAAAGCTACATTAAAAAACCTTAATCAGTAAGTAATCACCTTTGAGAGCACAAAGTGAGTTGCCAATCCACAAGCAACCATTTCAGCGCCATCGATTCGATCACCCGTCAAACCCAAATATTCCCCTATTTCGCTTACCCAAATGTTAGTTTCAACCATTAATGCTCTCTAAACTATGTAATTAAGAAATAATGGAAATTAAGACTTTAGTTACCAAAGAAACCAGGAAGTCTAGACAGAAAATATGAGGCACCAACATCTGGAAAAAGTCCTAGTGATGCTTCAGGCATTGCAAACACCTGCACATTGTCATTAATTAATTGAGCTCTAAACTATGTTAATTAGTATCTAATAAGCAATTTGAAAGTTGATTAGTACCGTTTTCTCGGTCACAATGCGGAACTTGACATGCATGCTAATTCCAGCACCTCCGCCCATAACCACACCATGAATAAGTACAACCTTCAATGAATTAACCATAATGCATTTCCAACATGTATCAATTTTGACATTACATACATAGGAATTAAATTAAAATTAAAGCAGAGGATTAGCAAACTAATCTCACCAGCGGCTTTTCATATGTGGCTAGCAAATAGTCTAACATAAGCTGTTTTCTGTAGAAACCTGCCGTGAAACTCCAATGTCCTGATTAGTCAAGGCAATATGTTAATCACTTCATTGACCAACAATTTTTTAAGTAAAATTTGGTGCAACAGTTTACACTTACCAGAAAAATATGCTAGAGCTCTGCCAACATCTCCACCAGCACAAAATGCTCTTCCTTTTCCCTATTTAATCAAAAATTTGTATATTTTTAGAGCTAATACAAGTTTATACATACATAAATAAAACATCACTAAATACTCCAAATCAACTCTTTACCTTCAGAATGATGAGTTTGACTGTAGGATTAGCTCTGAAAGCTTGCAAACTGTTCCAAAGCTCAGACACCTGCATTGAGATTAAGTCCCAAAACATTTCATTAATAGTACAAATCACATTAAAATGTTTAAAAAATTATAGTTGACTAATAATTAGTTGGTCAACATCATAAGTTGCAAAATACGTTTTAGTCGACACATAAATACCATTTCAAAATTAAGGGTATTGAGCTTTTCAGGTCTGTTGAGTACCATCTTCCTCACGCTGTAATTTCCTTCAATAATAACCTGAAAGGTTAAACCACAAAACTTCCATTTTTACTCCTATGTCCTCATCTTTAAGCACAGACAATTGAATTAATTACACTAACATGCAAAAGGGTAAGTTTTTTTTTTTTTTTTTTTTTTTGCATTTTGGGTCAAAAATGTTAATCATACTAAAATATGATACAAATATCATGCATTACTTAAAGATACTACAGTACTCATTTATCTTCACAACAAAAGGTCAAAAAAAGTTACCTGACTGGGTTGTTTTTGGAATAACTTGCGAAAATCCATGGAAAACCCACCTGCAAGGCATGAGAAACAAGTTCCATATATTGTGTCGAAGATTCGGGTGATTCGAAGAACTGTAAAATCGAAGAATCGGAGAGAAAAGATTTCGTAACAATCGCCCTTTGATTATTCGAAGTCACTTATAGAACACATTAATTGGAATTCAGATACAGATACATTATATAAACATCAAGAAAAGTTGAACACATGATGTGTACGTCACAAAGCCATTAATTACCTCTTAGTTGGATCTCAAGTTTTATGGTTTGAGAGAGCTCAACCAAGATTTGATAGAGAAAGAAGAAGATCTGGGTTTGATAGAAGAAAAGTAAATGAGCTAGCTAGCTCCAATGTAACCCTATATATAAGAGAGACATTTTTATTCTGTTTCTTTGAACATGTCTACAGATCATTTACTACACCTTACGTACTACTTTAAGTCGGAAACGAAAGAGATTGCTCAACTCAAAAATATTAGAAAGTAGCTAGGCATCGATGGGTAAAATTTCAAGTTTCGAATTCAAGACTGACCTTATATAGTTTAAAACATATTGGAGCTATAAATTTATGTATGAGGAAAGTACGTAACAGCTTCATTAATACTAGTAAATAGTAATGTAGGTGAGCAGTAACTTAATTTATACGATGGATGGAGTAGGAATTGGCGAATAGAGTATGCTGTAGCTATCGACTTTTGATACTTGGACTTATTAGTATGCCTTTTTCATCCATGCAACTCCTTAAAGGTAGGATTCTTCTGGTAGTGTAAGAAAGTGTATTTAATTTTTGCCATTATTGATTTGTAGAGTGCCTCTTTTGTATTTTTTTTGGCTGTCTGCTGGTTCACCAGATCTTCGATTTGGCGACGTTCAATTCGATCAACCTGAGTTACATACCTGGCTTTGACGGGTGAGTTTCTTAGAGAGAATTTATTTACCTCCACTAGATCATTTGAACCTCATACATTGTGGATGTGGAGTATACCGCTAATCACCTGATTCAACTCTTAGGGTCTCTTCTTTATTGTTGGTGTGGGCGTGTGAGATTAAACTACTATGTTAGATTGCTTTTAGATTAAGATTTTTGCATTGAATTGTTTGTTGTTAAGAGCTTTGAAGACAAACACATATTCATATTCATTAGAGAATTGTAGAGCCTTACTTTTTTAAAAATTTCGATCACCTTCTTACAAGATTTTGATTGGCGCGCAATTAAAACCTCTAGACTATAGTTTTCTTAGAGCATTTGGATCTCTTTTTTACATGGCAATTTGGATAAAGCTAGTCAAGCCTCTAGCTGGTGGCATGTGCTTAATTTCTTAGGCTATATTTTTGGTAAGAAGGTATGCATATTATACAAGTTTTTTTATATATATTAGAAGCAGTCAGGTTTATGAAAATATGTTATGGTTTGCATTGCATCTAAGCAACAATGTTTCTTCCTTGCAAGCTTTGCTTAAGTGTACGTAACTCTGATGAGATATTGCCTAACCAAGTGGCCGGTTTAACCTCTAGGTTACTTGGTTGATTATGTTTTTTCTTCAATACCTTGTCTACTCACATTCAGTGATTAACTCTCTCTATCTCCTCTCATGGAGATTCTACTTCATATTACCATATCATCCAATCTCAACAACGGAAAGATGCCACCGACGAAGCCCTAGTTTGGTGCTTTGGAGGCAAACGAAGCATGTGTTGGAGATATCAAACTCTTCCCACATCGGTGGTATGAGCAAAGGGTACACTAGTATATAAGGGGAGGTCATTGGCTTAAGCTTTTGGGTTAAATGGTGAATCCCGACCTTATATACGAAGTACCTAAATTTACTTGACACGTCACCCGTCTAAACACGGCCCACCGGAATCTAACGTGGTATCAGAGTGGGTCCGATTTTCCTGGTACAAAATTGAGAAAATCGGGTATATAGCTAAAAAGAGAATGAGATGCTAACAACCCGTCTATAAAAAAACCGAAACAAAAAAACTAAACCGGGCTAGCTATAAAGAGATTGAGATTGCTAGACCCATCGAAGAAACAAAAAATTGTCAAGTGCTAACTAGGCCAGGCTAGTTACCACTTGAGGAGGCGTGTTGGAGATATTAAACTCTTCCCACATCGGTGGTATGAGCAAAGGGTACACTAGTATATAAGGGGAGGTGAAACTCTACCCATTGGCTTAAGCTTTTGGGTTAAATGGTGAATCCCTACCTTATATACGAAGTACCTAAATTTACCTGATACGTCACCCGTCTAAACACGGCCCACCGGAATCTAACGGCATGAGACTATGGGAGATTGTTCCACGACTAGTTGGTAAGAAGCCTGTTGCGAGCAATGGGTGTGATGTTTATATAGTGAAGGGTTGCAGAAAGCTAGGCACAAGGCATGGTTGGTTATTAGGAGTGATGTTCATAATAAGGTTGGAATTGATTAAGAATCATAAAGTATTGCTATATTATACTCTGCATAAGATACACAACTAAGTTTGTAAACTTCTGTGACTTCCGACCAAAAAAAAAAACTTATGTGACGATTGAGCAAGTTCAATACAATGCAAGCTCTTGGGTCACTCTTGAGTCCTGCCATTGGAAAAGCTGGAACAAAGAGGAAATCAATTAAAAGGCCGATCGCGTAAACATTTTCATGGACTCTATTGGGCCAAATTAGAAGCCCAAACAGAGCCCATGAGTCCATTTCGAATTAAATGAGTTGCATTCTCCCATGTCTTTTCATTTTCATGAAATAAATGAGTTGCACTTGCATATATCACATGAACATGATCATCATTCGGACCGTTTTTATTTTCTTACCCAAAGAAAATTATAAAAAAAAAAAATGAAGAGAGAGAAAAAAGAAATTGAGTTTCTGGGTGGTTCAGATTCAGACTTGATGGAATTTAGCAGATGACCTACTTTCCACCATTTGGATATGCTCACTTATTTTGACATAAAACAAACATAGTGTCTCACCAAAAAAACAAACAAACATAGTGTTATTCAACATTAACAAATACTAACAAATAATAACACATTTTCAAAAACATTTTGAACCTTTTCCTTCGCTGAGTTCCAACGAAAATTGATTTCTTTTTTTGGGGTTTAATACTTGAAGTCATAAACATAAACAAATGTGATTGGTGGCATGGATGAGTTTGACTTGTGACTAATAATAAACCCCTTAAGCAACCCCTTAAACCCCATCACCACACACATCTCTTGTTTAGTTAAACCCTAACTAACCCATGGTTAAAAAACCCTAATTCCATCTAACCCATGGTCACTTCCTCCCCTTTGTTTTCCCTTTATTTTTTACCAAATGGGCCTCCTCTATTTAACACCACCTTCATCTCTACCCTCTACCCACCCCCCTGTTTTGGTAACCCCAACTCAGAGAATTTCACGAGTTTCCGACCAAAAAAAAAAAAGAGAATTTCACGAGTACATTTCTGCAAAACCCCCAAATCAAATCTCAAAAGACTGTTTCTTGCAGAGACACCAGTTTTATTTGGTTCCAATTAAGCGCTGTTTTTGGGTTTCAAAGAGAAATTGCTGGGAGGGTTTTAATCAGATGAAGAGGTCACCACCCACAAGCCACACATCTCCTTCAACCTCTTGCTCTTCGTCCTCCTGTGTGATTGACGATCCCCTGACGACCGATCAGCCATTGAAGCAGAACACAAGGTCCAGAAGACCCAGAAAGTGTGCGAAACTAGAACAATGCCTTGAAAAGAGCAACCCAATTGGTCCAATTTCTGATACCAAGCGCACCAATTCCAACGGAAGAAGCTCAATTTACAGAGGCGTTACCAGGTAAACCCAAATCTCAGGAGTTTGTCAAATCTCAAAAAGTTGAGTTCTTTTTGGGTTTTCAGTTGAATTGGGGCTTGATTACTGTCTTGCATGTTTCGCATTTGGACTCAAACTGGTGAAAATTTTGTGTTCTGGGTTTCTGGAATTGGGCACAGGCATAGATGGACAGGCAGATTTGAGGCTCATCTTTGGGACAAGAGCTCTTACAACAGCATTCAGAACAAAAAGGGAAAACAAGGTAAAACCCCTGAATTAAAAAACCCTTTTCCAAGATGGACAAAATTGGCTCATTGAGATCTGTAAACTGGCTCAATTGTTGATTAAACTAATCAAAGTTTAAGACTTTTTTTATGTAATGACTTTGTGTGCTTATTCTCTGCCTCTTGATTGTTTCCGTGATGCCAACGCTCATCTACGCCTTTGTCGCCTGTCTGCAGTTTATTTGGGTAAAGTCCTCAGACTCTTGCTATCTTCTTGTGTGGGGCAATTCTTGTAATTAATTCGTGCAATGAAGGGTAGATTGGTAAATTTAATGATGGCTTGTTGATGTGTGTAGGCGCGTATGATTGTGAGGAGGACGCCGCTCGTACTTATGATCTGGCGGCGCTTAAATATTGGGGGGCCGAGACTATCTTGAATTTCCCTGTATGCCCTTGACCTGACCTTGTTTTTACATCATTGCCACTTCCTCTGCTGTCACTATGTTTTGTTGCTAGTTAGATTTTGTTTCAGTCAAGCTCACTGTGTGATTCAAAAGAAGTGTGCTGCAAATTCCACATTTCCTTATCATTAGCCACTTTATTTGGTTCCCACATAACCCTAGCTTAACAAGTTCCTAGTGTCCTTATCTTTTTGTGTATGACAAGATCAGATTTTTTGTTTTTGTCAATAACCAAACTTGCTTTCCATGGCATTGGTGGATTGCAGCAATTGAGTATATGAATCTTGCTTTCATAATAACGAACCGGATTGTCGAACTCGTTTGTGTTGTACAGAGTGAAAACTATGCAAAGGAGATTGATGAGATGCAAAATATGTCGAAGCAAGATTACTTGGCATCACTTAGGCGGCAGAGCAATGGATTCTCTAGGGGTGTTTCCAAGTACCGTGGTGTAGCGAAGTATGCTACTTTTGTATTAGTTATTTTTTCGGGTTTTCTGATCTCAGACTACTTTTTAATTCTTACAATACATGTTGTTCATCACCAAAATTTGATTTTGTAGGCATCATCACAATGGTAGATGGGAAGCGAGGATTGGCCGCGTCTTTGGAAACAAATACCTCTACTTGGGCACTTTCAGTAATGCTCCTTCCTTTCATTCATGTCATTTTCGCATCACTCATTGTCATAGGGATAACATTTCCGATAAGTTCGATTTTCGGTACAATCATCTTTTGTTGCACAAAGGAGGAAAGTATAGAATATAGAATATATGCAAAAACATGAAATCTTTTTGTGACATCTCCCTTTTGTAAAGTATTATATGTTCAAGTAGATATGGAGCATAAAAAGGCCAGGTAATGTACCTTAAGATCTGATTCCTATTTCATGATTATATATTAATAAAACTGGCCATGCTGTGTGTGGTGTGGCACAGGCACACGTGACATCACGTGAGCTAAAGTGTGTGATGATTTCATTATATTTTAATTGGATGCTCTGATTAATTGATCCCTTGCAAGTTTACTTTACTCGTGTACATTTCTCATCTAGGAGGGAAAAAGTTTCTTGTGTCTTTTGAGCTAGTGAAGATCTCAGTGCATATATGTTAAATAGTATATCGAATCGAATCGAGCTGATGTGGTACATGTCAACTTGGCTAATAGTTCCAAAAACTATTTGTAATGCATAGTATTGTTGCCCACATGTCTTTTTGTCATAGTAGTTTGGGACACAAGAGTTAAGAGATCTTATCTAAAACTTGAACTCCACTACAATGGGGTCTCTTTCATGCCTTCTGCAATACTATCAGATTTGGCTTGGAATCTTATGAGTTATTACATATTTCTAATTACATGGTTATTTTTTTCCTGCCTAGAAATTAGCTCAAATCATCAGCTTGTTATTAAAAAGTCCCACCTTTTTTGAAGGTTCACAAGAAGAGGCAGCCAAGGCGTATGATCTAGCAGCCATAAAATACAGGGGACGAAATGCAGTAACGAATTTCGACATCAGCAATTACATCTCTAAGGATGAACCACACCTTATAGAAAATCAAGCACCAGATCAAGTGCAAAATGAAGAACAAGAGCTAGAGCAAGAGCAAGAGCAAGAACAAGAACAGCCACTGTCAAATTCAGTTGAAGAAACCGAGCCAGTCAACGACTTTGACCGCTCACCGATGCTAGCGATGGACGGACCCCCCTCTGATCAAGAGCGGGGCGATGACCCGTGGAGCTTTTGTCTTGATGCTGCGTCCGGGGGGTATGATCCGTTACTCGTCCATCACGTTTTTCATAACGAGGAGGATTCGAACTTGCTCGGTTTGCTCGATCAGAAGACATTCGAAGACGACGTCCATTTGATCTTTGATGAGGATGAAGGGAAGTGGGAATGCCTTGAGGGTGTGAAGGTTGGAGAGTGCAAGGTCAAGGAGGAGAAGATGGAGAAATCTTGTTTAGATTCATCTTCTTGTTCTCCATCCTCTTCTTCAACTGTTAGTTCTGACTTGTTTTAGCTCAGTGTTTTTGTAAGACTTGGGTTTTTCCCTTTTAGCTGTTTTTCCTTTGTTCAAAAAGGACGTAAGCAGGAAGAGGCTGAGAAATGTTTTCGTTTGAATTTTTGAAGGATGGTTAGCTTGTAAGCTCAAAATAAGACGGGAAAATGATTGTTTTTGTTTGAACCAATACAAGTGAACTCTTTCTTTTTTGAAGATGAAAGGTTTTGGTATCTAAGTGGGAAATTCTGGAGAAGTTGGTGATGTTTTCCCTCTCGTTTATGAGTTTTCCTCTAGCGAAGTTTAACATTATGTTGCTAGTTGGTCATAGTTGGTAGGGAGGAAAGTTAGTAGCTTGCATACATTTTATACAAGAAGTATCTATTGTATCTTTTAATAGAATCTGTTGTAGCTAGCTCAACATCAAGCATCTTCAGCCTTTGCCCTTATTTTATACTCGTTCCGTTCCCGAAAGATCGTACTTATACTCCTTCCGTTCCCGTAAGATCTTGCATAAAACGCATTTGCTTATACTCCGTAACTCTTACCAAATAAAATTCGAAGGCCATGAGTCAATGTTTTTTTTGCAAATGGGGTATTGTTAATATGTCCATGGAAAATAAATCCTAGTACGAATGTTTGATTTTATAAGCCAAAAATTTATTTAAATCATGGTTTTAAATATATTAAAATGAATACATTGTTTATTTTGACATATATATATATATAATATTCTTTTGTTTGTTAAAAGATATTAGTACTTGTCAAGAACGGAGTAGCATATTTTTGTGGGAAATCATTTGGTATGAATGTAAGAAAAATTATGGTTTTTATTTTAATACATATTCATAAATTCAAAACAATTTTGATCGACTAAGTGAAATATTGAGGAATTTCCTATACATAAAATCATACTATAATTCTTAATACATATACATCCAACATATTTTTTCCGATAAGCATATTTATCAAATCAACCAATGCAAATAATAAATTCACTTAATAACTTGTTTGATGTAACAACTCGATTGAAGTGGGTTTCTTGTATTGTACCCGTCAATCATCTCGTTTAAATCCAAATCAAGAATGTCAAAATCCAAAATTTTGAAAACTAAGAGCACAAGAGACGGAATTTCAATGGAACTTTAAGATGAAAGGGAAAGGATTTTCGCTTTGACTTTTCTTGACCCAACAAAAACACAAATGGTACTCGTGATTAGGCCTTCAAAAATTGTATGATCCATGTGAACTTCATGTGTGGCAGGTGGGGTGTAGCATACATATATGTGATGTGTGGAATTAGCCAATCTAGCTTATTCTGTGTCAAGAATTGCTTGCGTATGCATTAAGTCCTCCCCAAGTATATGTCAAAACTCAGTTCAAAGGGAAGAATGACTTTGGCAACACATAGATGGTAAAACTATGTATTTATTGATAAAGCTGATGGATTACATAGTCTGCAAATGAAGTCTAAATGCACTGCGGAATGCTGTAAGCTTAAATGAAGGGATCTCACAAGCTTGCTGTCACCCTTCATTTAAGCTTAAGCCTGAAATGAAAATGCTGAAACATAAAAACATAACCGAAGATTGAAGATCTTCAGACAACCTATGATATGAAAAGGTCTTCTTGGACACGGACACGAATTGTCTGACAATCTTCATTCCTCAAAGAAGCGGATGGTAGCATTCTGTTTCTTCATCTGGTCGACGCCAGCTTCACCAGACTGAAAGTTGGATCCGTTATCAAACACAACGTCACCGACGTTGTCGAAAGTGTTTGAGCTGCTTGCAAATGGAGACCCAAAAGCCCCGGACTGATCAAACTGAATAGTAGTAGTAGTAGCAGCAGTAATAGTAACCCCATAGCCAGAATTGTTTGCACCAATACTGAAACCTTGGTTCATGCCTCCATTGCCAGGATTGTTTCCACCAACAGTATATCCTTGATTCATGACTCCATTATCAGAGAAGACATTAAAAGCCAATGCCTGGTTATTGTTATTCTCAGTCACAATTGCATTACCTGCATTAAGGCTGCTCTCATAGATTGATGACAAGAGGCCAGAAGCCGTCGAGTTCAGCTGCCCACCATTAGATGCATAGTTTGGCTGATCATAGCCCGAGTGGATGATCATCTGGTTGACTGTCACAGCACCCTGGATCATAGCAGAATCAGTCAGATTTGGTGGTGTCTGGTTAAATGATGAAGGCTGATCATCATTGGGAGCCGAGTTGATCACAGAAGGCGGCGCCATGGCATTTGATGGACCGGAGTTACCCCGAAACAGACATTTCAGCTGATGATTGTTCCTTGACTTCCTATCAATAAACGCGAAGCGCTCGTTGCTGAAAGGGCACTGCACATTCTCACGGAGATACACCTTATCTGACATGACAGAAGGCAGCGGTTGCTTCCTCTTATCATCAACAACAGCGCTGAGATCACACAGCTCCCCTTTGATCATGGGAGGCGCCATGGTCTCTTCACCTGTACCATGCAAGACGACATCCTCATCTTGCGTGCCAGCAACAT
This sequence comes from Polygonum maritimum, assembly GCA_963924305.1. Classification (NCBI taxonomy): domain Eukaryota; kingdom Viridiplantae; phylum Streptophyta; class Magnoliopsida; order Caryophyllales; family Polygonaceae; genus Polygonum; species Polygonum maritimum. The sequence continues at coordinate 26,907,031 of OZ002736.1, forward strand.
CATAGTCCCTAGTATTGCAAACGTAGAAAGACCCGCCTCCGCCAGAATAAGGAAGGTACATATCAGGATACATTTCTCTAACCAAACCCTCCTCCTCATTAACAATAGCCTCCCACGTACCGCTCTCCTTAGCAGTCATCTTATCCTGCAAGCCCTTAGACTGCCTCACAAGCCTGCGGATTTTGCACACATCGGGAAACATGTGCCTCACGACCGCCATCAGAACGCAGGCCTTCATGGCCTTCTTGAGGTCATGAGGCTTCTTGTAAGGCGGTGGTGGCTGGTTCTCGGGCCAGTTTATCAGAGGCCACCACTCCTCATTCCCAGTAGGCCACCATGGCGGCGGAACGCCTCTCTCCAACGGGAAGCGCCTCTGACAGGGGTTACAATGTTGCATCAGAGCAGAGAGCAGAGACCCCAGAGTAGTGTCCTGTAACTCCTGAAGACAGATGGAGTAGACTGTTGCTCCCTGGTTATACGGCTGAAGACTGCTCATGCGTATCTCGTGATCAGCCTCGTACTTGGAGATGGCAGCCGGTCCATTCCTGTCGAACCTGACCTTTTCCTTCCACCAAGCCCTGAGGTTCTCAGACGACCCGCTCATCGGCTTCCCCTTCTCAGGGATGATCCCGTACACAAAGCCTTGCGCATTGCAGACCTCCATCATCTTCAGCATGTACCTGAGGACGCCGTCGTGAATTCGCGACATCTTCTTCCTCCGGGCTTGCTCTAGAGCTTGGCGTCGCCTGTTTTCATCCAGCTCAGCTGGGTTTGGCCTGTTGAGCCTTCTTTCCTTGAGGGCCTTCAGAAGCAAACGGTCTCGCCACATTCTGGCCTCCAGCTCCTGAATGTCCAAGTCCTCTTCCGTGAATATCTCTTCCAGAGTCCTTGGCGGCCTAGCTGCTTGAACCACCTGACCACTCGGTTGCAACGCCGCGTTTTCGTTGTTCCCCGTACTCATCCTGATGATCAGTATAGTCTTACAAATTAGTCTAAGAAGGTATGCATGCAGTGATATGATAAACATAAGAATCAATGGTGATCAAAGTTCTTAAGTACACTCAGAGATTTGCTAGCTAGTGTACAGATTGCTTGAGAACTGAAGGAAACATCTAGTGCAAATCCATTCATAAAGGCTAGATCTTTAACTCTAACATTTGTCAAAACTAAATAAAAGTTACGGAAATCACAGAACACCCAGTAAAATCAATTGCAGATTTCAGCTACAAAGTGATTGTCAATTGTCTTACTAGCTTACCAGCCAAGAGCACAATTGTCCTACCTTTTCATTAATAAATGGAAGCAAACAACACAGAAATGAAATTGACAGAAGAATATTTACATATAGAACTATAGCACAATCTTTACCAACTATTTTTTTTTGGTCGGACCAATGTTTATCAACTATAAACAGTAAGTAAAGTGCTAAATCTAATGCTTGCGGGGATAACGCAGAATGGTTCAACTAGGGCCGATAATTACTCGCGGGTAATCAACCCACCCATGATAAACGGGTGAAAAATGAAAATCCAAATAAAACGGGGGATGGATGAAGCAGTTGACAAGTGAAACGGTTAATGGGTCGGATATATATGGGAGGTAATTTGTCACCCACTTAACCCGACCCATCACCCATCCACCACTCGTTTCACCCCGAACCACCCACCTAACATGTTTTAACCCAAGTTACTCTAGTATATATAAAAAAGTCTAAGCTATTTTCAAATATGTAAAATATGAAAGAATATAAATCATTGAAATCACATCTATGTGGTTTACTTACATATATAATTAATTAATTAATCTTACTATATAGTAGTAGTATACTAAAGGTATAATAAACCACATATGTGGAGTACTAAATTGAAGATTAAAATAATAATATAGAACAACATATGTCAACTACAAATAAAGATATAATTAACTTTATAGTAGTAGTATACTAAAGGTATATTCAACCAAAAAAAAAAGTATACTAAAGGTATAATAAACCACATAACCATTTTATTAAATCAATTTGATTGGTTGAAATTTAATTGACTTATTTTTTATTGGTTAAAATTTTTATTTCAGATTCTACATAGATAAAAAATTATATATATAGTCTAGATTTGTTTTTTTCCAAATAACTATAAAATAATAATTATCATTATAAAATAAAGAAACTTATTGGTAAAAACAAGTACTCAACCCTTATAAAAAAATTTATAATCCTACACATCTTTATTTGATTAAAAGAATGTATTACAATAGAAATAATCTATCATTAAAATTAATCCTTCAAAAAGTAAACTAAATAAAACAATATAAGATTTTATGATGTCAAACTATTATTTTGAATAACTTATATACATTTTAAAGTGAATTTTTTGTTAAATTAAATTTGTGTCTTCAAGGCACGGAGACTAATACTAGTATCAACTATATCTATGTAATTCAAGATAATATCAACATTTATATCTATATTTATATACATAAAATCAATAACTTTGAGTACAAAATCATGATTTGTATATATAATACAACAATTACTAATTTACTATCCTTTCTCTAGGATTGTTATGTTTTAAAATACAAAGTACAATATTTTTTGGTCGAACAAAGTACAATATTTTAAGTAAGACATTTTTACTTTCAGATCTGGTGGTAAACATACTGCACCCACGCATAACCCACTCATGCATAACATGACCCATTAATAACCGGCATGCCATTAATAACCCCAGATTTTCAACCATGAAATTCAAACTCAACCCGTTTGAGGGATTTCACAAAAAATCAAATGTTTTTTTTTGGTCGAAAAAAAATAACATAAACGAGCTTTAACTTGAGATTTAAAGAATACTCTATATCACAAGCAGTCGAGCAAGTCTTATTTTTCCTTTCATAAACCGATACACCCGAAAAGTACTGTATATAGAAAAGGCTAAGGTTGACCCCTGCATGTCATCGAAGAAAAAACACAGTCTACGAGCAAAAAGAATGAAACGAAAAAGTAAACCAAACGTTCATTTTCATAACTTGTCAACTTGATTTCTTGTAAGAAAATACGACGTTCATATTCACAACTTAAAAAATGAACTCAGCAAAAATCGAAAGAGTTGTGCAAAACCTAGCGATTTCGAATCAGATGTTATGTGACAAGTAAGCACACTAATCCGTAAAAACCCGACTAAATTGATCGAAGAAACCACAAGAAAAAAGAGCTTTGGATCGTCGTTAATCACACAAATACACACGTACGTAAGAGTGTTGATTAAAACTGATCGGTTTATACACACGTAAATGAGCAATAATTTCGGGAAATATAGCGAGCTGAATAATAAAAACCGATCGATGAGCTAGGCTGAAGCTCAGCATGTTCGATCTCAAGTTAAAGCTCGGTCAGTTTCTCACAGAAAAATTGATAGTAAGAGTTTGTTTATACCTGAGCGAGCAGATCGAGTCTTCTTCTCAGGCACCAACGAACAGAATTTGATATCAAACACAAGAATGGTTGTAAGAGAAAGATTAGAGAAGAGAGGTGTGGAAGAAAATGGAGGGGGGACGAGGGTATTTATGCTAAAGAGGAGGGGAAAGTTTAGCTGTTTAGCCAGGGTTAATCTGGGTTTACCGTGGGTAAGCCGCGGATTTACATTAATTGCACATCCGTAACTGACCGGTTACAAATTATGATGCAAACTTTCCCTTTAAGGTCAGCACAAAGGGGTTTGATTGTGTGGCATTATTGGTTGATTGGGACGTAAATGGTAATGTACAGCACATTAATGTTGTGGGATTTGTAGACTTATTGGAGGAGTTGAAGATTATTGACTAGAAGTGGTAGATGATCTCTTGTATCAAGTGAGATCATGTTAACCATGGTTTTTTAGATGATTTCAGGATGTAGAATACATGCAATGTACATGGTTTGAGAACGGATCTTCAATTAATTGATCGATTGGAGCGGATGGGTATTCACAGATTTAACAATAGGATTGCTAGAGGGCTCTCTTCGTCTCTAGCCGTGGCCCGTGGGAGGTCGTAGGGTTTGGAATTCGTCTCGTGTAAGAACAACGCCAATCTTAGAGATACGGAGACGCAGTAGAAATACCAAATAAAATATGAAAAAGTGATAAGACATTTTAATCGCAATTTATACCGCGGGAAAGGAGATATTATATTTATGCATGCTTTCACACATTTACGGAATGTAGTTGCGTAAGGGCTCTTTTTATATTGTTCGATTTTACGATATGGATGTACTCGCTTAGTCGTACATTGATATGTTCTTAGCCTTATTTACGAGTCTCGAGTGGTTGGAGGTTGTAGGGTTTTAAAATTTCCACTTTGTTGAATAACAACGGTCGTAAGCTCTATCGCCTCAAGTAAAGAAGGTCTATACGGTTTGAGATCTGTATCTTACTTGTACGACAAGATTCATAGAAGCTAAAATTTCTCATTTTCCCTTAATTTATTTATATTTGATTTAGAAATACTATATGCAACATGCTTATGCCTGAAACTTCAAAACCGTAACTTTTAATAGGTTAGCTAAAACGAAATACATGACATTTTATTTGAAACGAGTTAAATAGGAAATGAGATGTCGTACAAAAGAAACAAAGAAATATTAATTGTGCTTTTAAGCCGATAAAGGAATTATCTGTGAGAGGTCATAGAGTTTGGAATTTGCCTCATGCCCTAACAACGTGAATCTTAGGGATAAGGAAACGCATTAGAAACACCAACTAAAAATTGAAAAGCGATGAGAGATTTTAATCGCAGTTTATACGATGGGAAAAGAGATAGTATGACATAAATGCAAGCGTTCACACATTTATATATGAAATGTAGTTGCTTAAGGGCTCTTTTTATAGTGTTCGATTTTATGATGAATGTGCTCGCTTAGTAATACATTGATATGTTCTTAGCCTTATTTACAAGTGTCTAGTGGTTGCAGGTTTTGTAGGGTTTTAAAATTTCCACTTTGCTATATAACAACGGTCATAAGCTCTCTCGCCTCAAGTAAAGAAGATCTGTAGGGTTTGAGATTTGTATCTTACTTGTACGACAAGATTCATAGAAGTTAAACAAAATTTCTCATTTTTCCTTAATTTGTTTATAATTGATTTAGAAATACTATATGCAACATGTTTATGCCTAAAACTTCAAAACCGTAACTTTTAATAGGTTAGCTAAAACGATATACATGACATTTTTTTGAAACGAGTTAAATAGGAAATGAGAAGTCGTACAAAAGAAACAAAGAAATATTAATTGTGCTTTTAAGTCGATGAAGGAATTATTTGTGGGAGGTCGTAGGGTTTCGAATTCGTCTCATGCCCTAACAACGTGAAACTTAGGGATAAGGAAACGCATTGGAAACACCAACTAAAAATTGAAAAGCGATGAGAGATTTTAATCGCAGTTTATACGACGGGAAAAGAGATAGTATGACATAAATGCAAGCTTTCACACATTTATATATGAAATGTAGTTGCATAAGGGCTCTTTTTATAGTGTTCGGTTTATGATGAATGTGCTCGCTTAGTAATACATTGATATGTTCTTAGCCTTATTTACAAGTCTCGAGTGGTTGCAGGTTGTAGGGTTTTAACATTTCCACTCTGTTGTATAACAACGGTCATAAGCTTTCTCGCCTCAAATAAAGAAGGTCTGTGTGGTTTGAGATTTGTATTTTACAGGTACGACAAGATTCATAGAAGTTTAACAAAATTTCTATTTTTCCTTATTCAACATGTTTATGCCTGAAACTTCAAAACACAACTTTTAATAGTTAGCTAAAACGATATACATGACATTTTTTAAAAAGGAGTTAAATAGGAAATGAGATGGCATACAAAAGAAACAAAGAAATATTAATTGTGCTTTTAAGCCGATAAAGGAATTATCTAGGGGAGGTCGTAGGGTTTGGAATTCGTCTCATGCCCTAACAACGCGAATCTTAGGGATAAGGAAACGCATTAGAAACACCAACTAAAAAAAAGCGATGAGAGACTTTAATCACAATTTATACGGTGGGAAAAGAGATAGTATAACATAAATGCAAGCTTTTCACACATTTACGAAATGCGATTGCTTAAGGGTTCTTTTTATACTGTTCGATCTTACAATGGTTGTACTCGCTTAGTCGAACGTTGATATGTTCTTAGCCTTATAAATGGGTCTCGAGTAGTTGGAGGTTGTAGGGTTTTAAAATTTCACCTTGCTGAATAACAACGGTCGTAAGCTCTCTCGCCTCAAGTAAAGAAGGTTTGTAGGGTTTAAGATTTGTATCTTACTTGTACGACAAGATTCATAGAAGTTAAACAAAATTTCTCATTTTTCCTTAATTTGTTTATAACTGATTTAGAAATACTATATGCAATATGTTTATGTTTGAAACTTCAAAATTGCAACTTTTAATAGGTTAGCCAAAACGATATACATGACTTTTTTTTGAAATGAGTTAAATAGGAAATGAGATGGCGTACAAAAGAAACCAAGAAATAATTGTGCTTTTAAGCCAATAAAGGAATTATCCGTGGGAGATCGTAGGGTTTGGAATTCGTCTCATGCCCTAACAATGTGAATCTTAGGGATAAGGAATCGTATCAGAAACACCAACAAAAAATTGAAAAGTGATGAGAGATTTTAATCGCAATTTATACGGCGGGAAAAGAGATAGTATAAGGGCTTGTTTGATATCGATATCAGGATATCAAGTATGGGTATCGAAATAAGTCATACCCATATCTAGTGTTTGGCAAATCAGATATGGATATCAGATCCATACCCATTATTTGGTAAAATTAGATATAGATATCAGTTGATATATAGATATCAGATTTGTCAAGTTTTGATATACCAAAAAAATGGGGAGAAATGTGATATCTTTGCTCTCATTTTTCTATCTCCCCAACTCTTTCCCAATTTTTGTTGCTCCCAAGTTTTTCGACACGAGTAGTTTTATTTTTGGAAAAGTAGTTTTATTTTTATAACCCAAAAAAAAGTTTTATTTTTTTTGGTCAAAAATAAAAAGTAGTTGTTTAGGGTTATAACTATAATTAATATTCTTTCTAAAATTCACAAATTCATAGTTTTTATTTCAATATCTAGGCAATTGTATATAGATACCAAAAAAACTTATATGAGATATTTGATATCCGATATCCGATACCGATACCGATATCTGAAATTTGAAATCTATACCGATATCTGATATTTGATATCTTTGGTATCAATATCAAACGAGCCCTAACATAAACGCAAGCTTTCACACATTTACGAAATGTGATTGCTTAGGGTCTCTTTTTATATTGTTCAATCTTACAATGGTTGTACTCGCTTAGTCGTACGTTGATATGTTCTTAGCCTTATAAATGGGTCTCGAGTGGTTGGAGGTTGTAGGGTTTTAAAAATTTTAACTTTGCTGAATAATAACGGTCGTAAGCTCTCTCGCCTCAAGTAAAGAAGGTTTGTAGGGTTTGAGGTTTGTATCTTACAGGTACGACAAGATTTATAGAAGTTAAACAAAATTTCTTATTTTTCCTTAATTTGTTTATAATTGATTTAGAAATACTATATGCAACATGTTTATGCATGAAACTTCAAAACCACAACTTTTAATACGTTAGCTAAAATGATATATATTACTTTTTTTTGAAACGAGGTAAATAGGACAAAGCCGTACAAAAGAAACAAAGAAATATGAATTGTGCTTTTAAGCCGATATAGGACTTACCTGTGGGAGGTCGTAGGGTTTGGAATTTGTCTCATGCCCTAACAACGTGAATCTTAAGGATAAGAAGACGCATTAAAACACCAACTAAAAATCAAAAAGCTATAAGAGATTTAATTGCAGTTTATACGGCGGTAAAAGAGATATTATAACATAAGTACCAACTTTCACACATTTAAGAATGTGGTTGCATATGGGCTCTTTTTATACCATTGGAACTTACGTTGAATCTTCTCGCTTAATCATAAGTTGATATTTACGAGTCTCGAGTGGTTGGAGGTTGTAGGGTTTTTAGATTTTCACCTTGCTGAAAATCAAGGGTCATAACCCCTCTCGCCTCAAGTAAAGAAGGTTTGTAGGGTTCGAGATTCGTCTTTTACTTGTATGAAAAGATTCATATATAAAAATTACACAAAATTTTCCTTAATTTGTGTATCATGTATTGATTTAGAAATACTATATGCAACATGTGTACGCCTGAAATTCAAAACCGCAACTTTTAATAGGCTAGCTAAAACAATATATATGATATTTTTTGAAACGAATTAAGTAGGAAATGAGATGGCGTACAAAAGAAACAAATAAATATAAATTGTTCTTTTAAGCCGATAAAGGAATTATCTGTGGGAGGTCGTAGGGTTTGGAATTTGTCTCATGCCCTAACAATGTGAATCTTATGGATAAGGAAACACATTAATTAGAAACACCAACTAAATATCGAAAAGTGACGAGAGATTTTAATTGCCGTTTATACGGCGGTAAAAGAGATATTATAACATAAGTACAAACTTTCACACGTTTAAGAATGTGGTTGTATATTGGCTCTTTTTATATCGTTGGAACTTACGATGAATGTACTCGCTTAGTCATACGTTGATATTCACGAGTCTCTAGCTGCTGGAGGTTGTAGGGTTTTATACCATTTATACTTTGCTGAAAAACAATGGTCGTAAGCTCTCTCACCTCAAGTAAAGATGGCTTGTAGGGTTCGAGATCGATTCGTCTCTTACTTGTATGACAAGATTCGTAAAAGTTACACACAGTGTCTTACCTTTCCTTAAGTTGTGTATCATTGATTTAGAAATACTATATGCAACATGTTTATTGCTACAACTTCAAAACCGCAACTTTCAACAAGTCAACATAAACGATATATATGACATTTTTTGAAATGGGTAAAATAGGAAATAAGATGTTGTAAAAAATTAAAAATAAATATGAATTGTGCGTTTAAGCCCGTTAAGAAATTATTTGTGGTGATGGTTTGGAATTCGTCTCATGCCCGAACAACGCAACTCATAGAGATAAGGAGAAGCATTAGAAACACCATCTAGAAACGAAAGAGATAAGAGATTTTAATCGCAGTTTATACAATATTGGAGATATTATAAGTTAAGTACAAGCTTTCACACATTTAAGAACGTGGTTACTAGACCAGACAAAAGTTGACCCAATCCGCAAACCTGACCAAAAAATGTTGGGTTTCAACCCAAAAAATTTAAACCGAGACCCAATTTCAACCTGACCCTCTTGAACTCGAACCCGTTGGGTTGAAACCCGAACCTATTGGGTTTGACTAGATTTATTGTGTTTTAAAATACATAAAAGTTATTTTGAAAGTTAAACTATATTTTAGAATACAATATATAAAAACCATTTTGAAAATTATATTATTAACATACATATAAAATAATATTTTAGTACTACATTTTATTAGTTAATTAATTTTTATTTAAAAAATGTTAAAAAATATCAATACTCTTAATCCGTTGGTTTGACCTGACCCGACACAAAACCTGTAATGACTTGACCCAATTGACCTGTGATCCGTTATCAACCCAAAGCCGAGATGGCCTAACCCGAACCTAACCCGACCAACTTGATTGACAAGTCTAGTGGTTACATATGGGTTCTTTTTATATTGCATGTTGGAACTTACGATGGATGTACTTGTTTAGTCGTACATTGATATGTTCTTAGGTTTATTTACGGGTTTCGAGCGATGGGAGATTGTAGGGTTTAATATATTCACTTGTTGAATAACAATGGTCGTATCGCCTCATGCAAAGAAAGGTTTGTGGGGTTCGAGATTCGTCTCTTACTTGTACAACAAGATTCATAGATAGTTACACAAACTTTCTTATTTTTTCGTAATTTGTGTATAATTGATTTAGAAAGACACTATGCAACATATTTATGCCTATAACTTCAAAACCGCAACTTTTAACTTGTCAGTAAATCTATATGACAAATTTTGAAATCGGCGATACAGTAAATGAAATGCTGTAAAAAAAAATGAACGCGCTCTAGGATGATCCCCTTTAGGGAATCCTCCTAATCCTTACCTTTTCAAAAAAAAAAAAACACCAATTCTATTTGCATCTTAGATTTTACATTAATATGGTTAATTATCCACTAGCATAATCGTCCACATGTCGGTTCGTGTGCATATATGTGCGCGATTGACCTAGCATATAAGCTCATGGGGTTCCATCCTAAAACCAATTGATAACAGGGAAAGTGACTCATGTATTTATATGGTCACTTTGTCTTTTAATTTCCGTTACATGAAGAGTTTATCTCTTCCACGGTTGGTGAACTTTTATTTACAAGGTTTAAATGTGTTTGCATTTTGTTAATTTCTAAAGATTTAGCTTTTTACTAATTCATATCAGTCAATAGAAACATTTGACCAAAAATAAAATAAAATCAATCAATATCTACATATGATTTGCTTCATTTTTTTTTGTGCACTGATTTGCTTCATTTTAAGTGTTGTTAATTTCTAAAGATTTAGCTTTTTACTAATTCATATCAGTCAATAGAAACATTTAACCAAAAATAAAATAAAATCAATCAATATATACATATGATTTGCTTCTTTTTAAGTGTTGTTAATTTCTAAAGATCCAGCTTTTTACTAATTCATATCAGTCAATAGAAACATTTGACCAAAAAAAAAAAATCAATCAATATATACATATGATTTGCTTCTTTTTAAGTGTTGATTTATTGATATTTGTTTGTGAATGTCATAAATAGAGCGATAGAGTAAAATTAATCCATGCTTAAATGGAAGAAAATCATGTTTACGATTAGATTGAACACCAGTCCGATACATTATCATCAAATGTAGTAAATTATATTAACGCATTTAGTTATGTACGATTTTAGTTTTAGTCCAAGGTTAGGGTGTGAAAGTTGGATCGTGCAGTGTGCATGCATCAAGTTAATCACGAAATTAATGAAGATTATACAGATCATAAGTGTACAACTAATTCTTACAATTTGAAAAAGCTGGTTACCGCGCACATGCGTGGATGTATGATAATGATGATGGGTTGACATTAAGCTCGTAATAAATTACTTTCTCGACTCTTAATCATAACATATTAAGGGCCCGTTTGGTTCCATTCCTATGGAATGAGGAATGAGAATGGGAATGGCCCATTCCAAATTTTGTGTTTGGTTAGAGAAAAAACTAGAATCAGTTTCATTCCATGGATTGGACCATTCCAAGCCCAAAGAACAAATTCATTCCATCAAAAAACCTAGGGTATCACTCATTCCATAAGTCATGTATTTCATCTCCCTCCCACTACAACCATATTATTATTATATTTTATTATGTATATTATATTTTATTACTAAAAAATATATAAATTTTGTTATTATATTATCTTATATTGTATTATTTTATATTATTATATTATTAAAATATTAAAATATTATTTGGTTATTATATTACATATTTAAATTTTAAAATATATAATAATAATAATTTGTTATTGTATTATTAAATTTTTTTTTAATTATATATTTTATTACTAAAATATAAAAAGAATATTTTTTTATTATATTATATTATTAAAAAAGATGTATTTATTAATAAAATATATAAAAACAATATTTTTTATTATATTATATTATTATATTATTAAAAATATATATTTATTGTTTATATTTTATTTTATTATTAAAAAATATAAAAAAATATTTTATTATATCTTATTACTAAAATATATAAAAACAATATTTTGTTATTATATTATATTAAATTGTATTAGTTTATTTTATTTTATTATTAAAATATATAGTATTTTATTATTTATATTTTATTTTATTATTAAAAATAACTAAAGTATATAGGTATTTATAAAAAATGAAATATGTTTCAAAAATAAAGTATATAACTATTAATAAAAACAAAATGGCTAGGAATGGTTCATTCCGAAAGCATACCAAACACCTAGCTCAAGGAATGGCTCATTCCGATTCCTGATTCCATTCCAATTCCTGATTTCATTCCGATTCCAGAAGACATACCAAACAGGACCTAACTGCCAATGATTTCATTCCCTTTAGAAGTATTGGTATTAGCTTGAACGATTTTTTTTTTTTTTTTGATCAAATAGCTTGAACGATTATTAATTTATTGTTGATTTTTTTACCACGTGTCGTAAGGACGCGCGCAGAGATAAATAATGGAAAGAATTTTAAATTCTATTTTTTTTTTTGTTTTTCAATTTTTTTACGATGAATTCGCTATTCTTATTTTAGATGGTGTTTGACAACTTTATATAAAGGTAATTGACTTTTTGATTACCTAAATGATACAAAATGTTAAGTGTATGAGTTAAAGATCAATAATTGTGCTTTTTTGTATGGATTTAATTGAGAATGTGTCATAAGTTAAAATTTTATACGTTTTGTAGATAACTATATATAGATTCATATTTGGGCGATAATTGTTAATGGTTGTTAGTATGTTTTAGGAATATTAGCTCTTATGAGATTATAATATACTAATACATTGTTTTTAAATTTGTATAAAGATAAGCGCGCATATAATGGAGGGTAATAAAAACAATTTTAAAATTTATATGTTTTATAGATTAAATAATCAAAATTAATTTATAATTTATTATAATTTAATAATACTTTTAATACGAATATTATTTTTAATATTTTTTATAATAAAATATATATCCTATTTTTTAAAATAAAACTTATTTGTTTTGCATATATAATAAATGACACAAAACATATACAGACATCCAAACTTGTCCACTTTAGTCATTTGGACACCTGATCTTTAAAGCGGACCTATTGAGCACCCTAACTTGTCAAAGCCTACCTATTAAACACCTCATCCCTAATTATGGAGTGCAATTTTACACATGCGATGTTACGTGGACATGATTAAGCAAAAAAAAAAAGTCACGGAATGCCAAATAAGGCCTCCTCGTTTAAATAACTGTGACCTAAACATGTCATTATACTACAATGACGAACAAATTTCCTTATACACGTCAGTTTATAAACATCTGGCTTTTAATGAAAATACTCTCAGATAAAGTGTACATCACACGTGCAATGTCACGCTAGGGACTAGGTGTTTAATAGGTAGTCTTTGACAAGTTGGGGTGTTCAATAGGTTCGTTTGACAAGTTGGAGTGCTCAATAAGTTCGTTCTAAAGGTCAGGTGTTCAAATGACCATAATGGACAACTTCAGGTGTCTATATATGTTTTGAGTCTATAATAAATCGTACCAACCCAACTGATCCACTCGACTTCGGATTTCAACCCGGTCAATTGCATACGGGTTAATCTGGTTCGGTTTTTTTCGAGTTTTGAGTCTAAATTTTCAAGTCTCGACACATGAATTTCGGTTAAATAGGGTCGAATTTTTGGATCAGGTTGCGTTTTGACAACCATGTGAGATGGGCTATTTCTTATTGGACCATACTAAAAAAAACTTATCGTAATTTTTGATGCTCTAGGTTATAGCCTGTAGCTAAGATCCATCTATTATAATTTATCTATCTATCTATCTATCTATTATCTATTATTATCATCATAACTATATACTAAAGCGGAGGTTAGATTTATTATTTAGCCCGACATGTGGCACCTCCTCATTGGACCGCATCACTCATCTTTAATAAAACAATTCAATTTGTTTGATTGGTTGAAATTTCATCGTAGACCCCACATTAAATTTCTTCTTATCTATTAATTCTCATTTTAATTAATTAAAATTTAATAAAACAAACTATCGTCTAATTTATCCAAAAAAACAAATCCTAACTTACCAAATCTATCAGATGTAGTACGCTTAAAAAATGAAATAATTAACAATAAACGTTAACGATTAATAAAATCTATAGTACTAACTAATTAAAATAATAGTGCCTTGAAGGGAGGTAAAATAATCTAATTTACCAAATCTACCGTATAATCAAATTTATATGATAGCAAAATCTACCAAATCTCTTCAATGTGTAATGTTAGTTAACTAATCTACCGTATGATAACAAATAATGTAATTTGATAAAATATTATTAGTTAAATCTACTGTAAAATATTAGTTTAATAATATTATAATATTTAATTTGGTAAATCTATACGGTAAAATATCAGTAGCTTTTAGGTGTGCTTCAATTTGTTTTCATATGATAGCATAAGAAACCAAATCCCTCCGAGAATTTACCAAATCTATCGTATGCTATAGATTTAAAATAATCTGATTTGTTTAATTGGTTAAAATTTCATTGTAGACCCCACATTAAACATTTTTTATCTACTAATTTCTGTTTAGAAAAAAAATAAATTTTAAATTTTATACATAAATTTTCTCAAAATCTTCTCATCTACTAATTCCAATCAATCATAATTTTTTAATAAAATTGTGCCCTTTAAGATAACTAAATTAATAATATGAAAAAGCATATGTCATCTCCAATTAAATTCATAATTAAAACTATAATTCATTAACATTAAAATAAATCCTACAAATCTTAGGAGTATTGAATCCTTATACAAAAATTATAACTCTACAAATCTTTATCCGATAAAAAGAATATATTATAGTAGAAATATTGTATCATTAAAATAAATCTCATAAGAGACATATTAACTAAAATAATACAAGATTTTATATCAAACTATGATTTTGAATAACTATATATAAAATTTAAACTAAGTTTTTAGTTAAATCAAATTCGTGCCTTTAAGGCACGGGACTTATACTAGTTATATACTAAAGCGGAAGCAAATTCTGCCACCATATTGCGCCACATCACTCCTTTATTTAAAATATCTATCTTATTAAATCTTGAATTTTTCATAATCTTATACATACATAATTAAGATATTAGCTTTATCTTAGAATTTGAGTTGTTTAATTAATAATTCTATCCAAATAAATAAATCTCTATCTTACAATTGTACACATTTAATTAATACATAGGTCTATCATAAACCTTTTATTTAAAACAATTTTTTTTCATCATAATCATAATACTTTACCCAACTTTTAATTATTTTTCAAAATTTTATTATTGTACTCTTTAAATTCATCAATGGTAGCAAATTCTACTACTATATTTAAAGAAAAATATTCATTCTATTAAAATAATATATTAAATACATTTTTACTATCGTATCATATTAAAATATCAATAAAAAAAGTAGATGTTATATTTACCATAAATATCGCTAATACTGATTACGCTTTAGGAAAAAAAAGATAGATTTCTTAATTAAGGTAATAATTCATTAACATTTTCATTACATACTTATATTATATATTTATTATTTAATTATTTTTTAAAAAACAATAACATATATACAAGATAATTTGGCTTTCTATATAACTTATTAAATATTATCTATATCTTCAATATTATAACATATTAATCTAAGTTTTTATTTAACCTTATTGATTTTATTATATAAGTTAGTTTACATAATTTAATTAAATGCCAAAAGATTTGTATCAATTGTTAAAATGTGATAATGCATCTTATCTTATGTCATTCTTTCTCAATTATTTAAATATATATTTATGTATGTATAAAAAGTAACTATATAAATAAAATTTATATATAAATATGATGATGTATAAGAATTATGTCATTATATACTCCAAAAAATAAACGTTGTTTTAAAACAAAGTATACATATGATAATATTTGTGATTTTTATAGTAAAGTCATACACAAATAAATAAATAACACCCCGTACAAGGTACGGGTCATCTGCTAGTACAGTATAAAGCGGAACCCAAGTCTTTGTTAAAATTTGCGCCACGTCATCAAGACCGAATAAAATAATGATTTTATTTTTTTTACATTATATTTTTTAAAAATAACTCATATATCTACTTGATATGTTATCCAATTTTCTTAAATCTATTTGACATCTTACCCATTTTTTGATATCTTAAGATTTTTCCTAATATTACTTTTTAAACATTATATCCTTATATGAATAAAAAAAATCAAGCTATTTATTTAATATCTTAATAATTTTTCCTTATTAAGTAGTATAAGTGTTTGTCATTATTAAATCTTGAAGAATAGTAAAAACCTTTCACATATGTCAATAGTATATTAAATAATAATATAAATACAGTTAATTGAATAAATGAATAGAATTATTTTAAAATAACATTTTATTAATAGAAGTTTATATATAGGTCAATATGTACGCTCGGACTCCAGTCTATCGGTTTTGGATTATAAATACCTGAGTTAATTGCGGATTCATATCAAAATTCGTATCGGATAAGTTAATTCGGATTTATATTTACATGTACGGGGTTTGTACTAGTTTCTTTTTAATTAGGTTGGTCTTAGTTATCAAACCCTCAATGAATGCATTATGCATGTAATGTTTTCAACAATTAACAATATATATTAGCTTGCAATATTTGGCAAACCACCTAGTTTTTTTACAATAGATTAGTCCTACAATCACTCAATGTGGGAGGTACGTAAATTAACAAGTGCATAACTTGTTTAAACTGAAGTCAAGCCACATCAACATATATACTCAACTCTTTTCAATACTTGAAGCTTTTTAACATTTTAAACTTTCTTCAAATCGCACCAACTAATGACCAAAAAAATGTCACTTTATCCAAGTGAAGAGCTGAAAATTAAAGCAATCAGTCCATATACATTATTAGACAGTCATGGAGATCGAGCAATGTGTCTATTGCTGTGTTGTGAAAGCCATTAAAAGGAAAACCATTTCTTGCATTTACCACATTACATGTTCATAAAGATATCATCTTCAAATCATCAGCGTTCTTGCTTCTAATAATTTGTACTACTAATTCATTCTTCTACAGCATCACAACCACAAATCTGTTGTCAATATACAATTCCCTAATCCTAACAGAAGAATAGTATATCCTCTATGAACTCTAAACCTTTTGTATTAGTTCATCCTCAAACGGACCTCATTATCAATGGGTTTAGCCTTCGTCAACTCGTAGCCGGCAAGAGCTCTTCAATCTCAACCTTCATGTTAGAGTTAGCTGATCCCCTCCTTGATCCTTCTGCTGACAAGACGTCGACCAAGAAGCTTGCGCAAACTGGCCTGTGGTCCGAGAACTGGAACTCTTTTGAATCCTTTCGTATGTACGAAAGTTGTGTCATCCCGTTCCCATTCCAAAGGATTCTGTCACACCTGCATTTTTAACATACATGGCTCAAGACTATACAAAGCCACTGCGAAAACTGTTACCAAACAACTGAACAAGTGATCAATTTACCAGGCTGGTGTTCTCCTTTTGTTCTTTGATGTGTTTGTCTCAGCAAAATAGGTGTTGGAGTTGAAAGAGTATTTGTATGTGGGTGCGAACGAGATTTTGCCTTCCTTCCACCCTTTAAAAACTCTGCCTGATTCCCTCTCAATCTTTAACTGTATACAAACAAAACACCATCACTACCAAATGCAATTGGAAGATTAATGAAAACTCTTAAAGTACAAGATGTTTACCTGATCCTTGCTCAATAGGCTGTTCCAATCATTCATCTCTAAGAGCATTCTGGTTTCAGCATAATTCAGAGTGATCCTGTAATTCAAGTCCCCTAGCCATATGATCCGGCTAGTGGCGTTCGAGTTATCGCAAAACAAACAAGCTTAGGGTCAGGATCATCTCAACTTGGTCTCATGGAAAATGTTTTCAATGAACAAATATTTTAAGAAAGCTAGCTCACTCGTGCTCTAGGATCTTCTCCGGCACGTGAGTGTTAGGTACTTTGCAAATCTTTGGGAACTGAGTGTTCTTGAGTATCTCTATTACATCTGAGTTTCTTCTGAGCTCGTCGCCTTCTTTCTCACCCGATGCAAGGTGGCTGCAAATGAAACAAAAGCTTGTCTGAAACAATGACAAGCTCACTGATATGCATCCCTACAAGAAGCAAAGGCAAACTCAAATTTAGAATTCAGGTGCCAAATCAACAAATGCAAACATTTTGCATTATTTTGCATCTAAGATTATAAATTGGTTGCAGGGGAGTTATCTTACCTTGTTTCCAAGACATCCCATTATACCGCGAGTAATGTAAGAAGTTCTCATGTGGCTAATGTGAGGAACAAGCTCTTTTTTCGCCCAAATGGTAAGAAATATACCCACCATTTGCTTACTTGTAACAAGGCCATATTTCACTTGATTCATGGAGTTAGAAGAAGTCATCCCTATGATATTGCAACCCTCATCCTCTTCAGAAGACAAATCATCTACACTAACATAACTCTGCTGACACCTACTAAAGCACGAGTCTTTGTACCGCCTTTCCATCTCAGATACACAATTGCAAGCCTTGAGCTTCTTCTTTTTCTCTGTCCTGAACTGCTTGCTAATCGCCTTGAGCGAGTGCTTCTGGAAGAAGAGGGACCCACTTGGGGAGGTAATCAGCTTTGAACCTTTGGAAGATGAACATGTATTTGATGCTAATGAAGTTGTTTTTCTTAGTGAGTTGTTATTGCTGTTGGAGCTGTTTAGTGATTGGTTGATCAAAGACAGCCATTTGGCCGCTGGCTCGCTGTCTTCTAAGACGAGCACGTTTCCAGCACTCAAAGGGACTATCTCCTGGAAACTGGACATGTCATATACAAGGAGAAAGATTCAGTCTTTTGTATAAATTTTCAGAATAGCAGAAATCATTGGAAGGTGAAATGAAAGGTACCCTAGAACATAAATATCCGGTTGATCGTGGACATGAAGAAATTCGTCTAGATTTAGGGGACTCGAAGGCGAGTTGCCTCCCACATTCCATGTTGCAACAAAGACCCTGGATTTTAAAATAAGCAGAAAGAAGAAAAGTGAGAAATGATTAGACAAAATAGATAATACATGTTGATCTAAAGTAGGTGAGTTTGTGGATGTACCTTAAAGTCTTCATGTTTTGAGCAGTTTGCATTGCAGTTTCTGAGCTACTAACATACTCTGGGTTCTCTGCATAAGTTAAGAGAAGGTGAGATTGAGACAACTTAGAAGCTAAGGAAAGCAAATAACAGAACAAAAATCAAAAGCAACTCCAGAGACTTGTATGGAAAGAGAAGTTGAGCTAAGCAATCACTATGTAGGTTTGCTTTAGTGAAAGCATTTTCATTTTGGGATAAAGATTAAGAAAGCATGTACCATTCTTGTATTCTGAAAAAAATTATTCTATCATTATAATCTTCTTAGTAGGCACTCTATGTCAAATCATATTTTGAGTCACAATCATCCTTTAATACAATCTCCCTTTTCCCACAATTTGCATATCTTCTGCATTCATCTTTAGCACAATTGGAAACATCCAAATGTAAAAATAAAATACAAAGAAAAATGAAGATTGAAGAAACTCACCAAAAATATACTTGGAAGTTTTTGTTGCCTTCTTCTCCTTCAACCCAAACATTCTGCTCATCAAGGACTACAAACCCAGAACCATATATAGAAGAGGGTAAACAATGATGGCATTTTGGCATAAAGATCAGCAAAAACATATCACAGATTTGATGAAGAATCACAGGAAAACTGGTCTGTTGCATTATTGATCGAATTCGTGCCCGGAAAATGTGGAAGGAATAACACTCAAAAAAGGAGATATATAATATGTGATGAACAACAGGCTTTGCTGGTGGGACATATAAATAATGCACAAATTGAAGGAGACAGACAACAATCTGTGTGAACTAGTTTAGCAATAGTTTAAGCTTAAAAATGATCAAGAAGACAGACACCTAGCTAATTACCTTGCTTTTGCTGTCTTCATCTTTCAGCACCATCTTCATTGGACAATGAAGGATTTCATAAGGTGCAAAGACTGATTGGTCTGTCTCAGAATCTGCAGCCTCCAAAAAAGCTGCAATATTGAACAACAATCACAAACCATAATCAGCTCAGACTAAAACAATCCATATTCTTTAAACCCCCAAAAAAAAGAGCACACATAATGTGTTGTGTTTCCATCAAAATCCAATCAAAATCAGAGTACCCAGAAAGGAAATTGTTCATAAATTCATCACAAAGACAACAAACTCAAGGAAAGAGTTTATAAAACTCACAAATTGCCCAAGTCTTATTCTTTTTTCAAGAAATCAATCCAAACATGGTGCATTGCTAATTAATACTATCAGGGGGGGAAACCCAGAGAAGAAGATTTAATTACCAGAAAGGGAACAGATTGGAAAATTGTGACAATTGAAATGAACAACAATAGAACAACTCAAGAAATTCAAGATATAAAGAGGCAAATCCAAATGTGAAACTGGCTGACAAATTAGACCCACAAGAGGATTTATACATTTATCACCCGGCCACAAGAAAGTCAACCAGAAAAAAACCCACCATTTCCAAGCATGGTTTTATTCTCCTGCCTGAAAGTAACGTAGAAAAAAGAGGAAAAAGGAGGAAAATTGAAAAACAGTTATTAGTGTGTAAAAACAGTAGTGGCAACAATTGAAGAATGGAAACCTGAAACTGAACATCCGGGGAATTGTAGTGCTAAACTACTAATGTCTGCCTATTTCTTTTGTCCATCGTGAAATTACTTGGAACCCTCAAAAAGCTTGTCTGTAAGAGCTCGCATGCCTACTTATTTTTGGATTATTTATATTTTTTTGGTCACATAAGTTTCATCAGATTTGTTTTTAGTTTAGTGACATGGCTTGTTGAATGGGTAAAACACTACTGAATATAAACACCGTTGGTATGGGAGAAATTGCAGAAAATCACGCTTTTATTATGTTATTTGCATTTGGAGTTTTTTTATTTTCTAATGTTGCAAAGGGTATATTGTGCAATTTAATACTATAAAAATATAAGATTTTGAGTGTTTAAATACGGAGTAAAAATTCAGATATGCTTTTCTTTTTGTTGTTGAAAGATGGTAAAGGTAGTTCATCTAAATTCCTCCTTAAAGTTAATGCATTGGCCATAAGATTGAGAGTAGTTTAACAAAAAAAATTATAGATAACGTGTGGAGGAAAATACTTTGGGTTTGAGATTGAGACTTTCCTTTGGAAAAGAAAGAATTTGAGAAAAGCAAATTAGAAGAAAGGGTCTATTGTAATGAGGATGAAGAAATTAAAATATATTTTTTTTTTTGGTCGAAAAGAAATTAAAATATATGGAACAAGGGTTTGTGTGGGGGAATCAAAATCTGTCTAGGGTTTTGAATTTTGATCTTGACAACTTGCATTTTGTTTTTATAATCGTAAAAGTTCTTGTGGGATTGTGTATCAATTTTGTTTGGAAAATGTGGAAAGAGAAGAAAGCTAGGGGTGAATTACACGTGTGGGCCTGCAAAGGCAGCTCAAATGATTTAGAAAAATGTTAATTCTTTTTAATCTTATTCGAGAATATTTTAATACTAATAAATTAAACTATGTCTACTTATTATAAAGTGAAGTTATCACTGTTTTTTTTCACTAATTAACATCATTGCATCAAACACTTCACTATGCTATACTCGAATATAACTTCATTATTTTCATTTTCATAATCACTAAACAAAATGTTAGTTTGTACTTGAATATAGATGATATGATTTCCTACCACCCTCATATCTATGATTATACTATAGCTCGAATAATGTACTCCCTCCGTTTCACAATAAGTGTCGTTTTAGCTCTCAACACAGTTTTTAAGAAAATCAATCATTTACTTTAAAACTTACAAATTTTTCTTAATCTTACCACTCATTACATTTTTTTGGCCAATGCATGAACAACTTTAGTCAACAAATACACATTCCAATAAAAATTATCATCATTCACCCCTATTAAATCACTTTGAAAACCTAAAACGACACATATTATGAAACAAATTTTAAGTGCTAAAACGACACTTATTATGAAACGGAGGGAGTAATATATATTTGAAAGGGAAACATTGAAAGAATCTTGAAATCAAAGTTAACAATATTTAATTAAACCAAAGTATGAAATATATACACGGCTACATGAGCTTATCAGATTGAGACGTTTAAAAATCGATAATCAAAGAGGTCGACATGAGAAATCAAACATGCAAAACGAACAATCAAGAAATAGTAAAAACAACATCATAAAATTAATGTTGATCGGAATTAGATATAAAACATAAAAAGCACAAGAAAGCACACAACAATTTAAGGTTAAAGAGATCAAAGATGAATAATCTATCATCCTTGTATAAAAAATACTCACTATATATACCATCTTATACCTTATTGTAAAGAAAGCTCCATTTCCTTGACCTCTACATTGACCAAGCCATCATCACGATAGGCTAAAAGCGATGACTACAAAACTCAGATCAAACATCCATAAGCAAATTTAAGTCATTTACCAAGTTATGAATACATGTGCATGGCCCCTCACATCGCCTAATAAATGGTGTATGTGTTTTTGGTCCCCTTCCAAATGAATCCTTCTTTTCTGATTCTTCTTGTACTTTACGTAGTATCTCTTGTCCTAAAAAGAAGTTCTAATAGTATTAATTAACGTACTAATCAATGCTTTTCAACTTTCAATAAGATGATTACCAAAAGCTTAAGCCAAGACTTTGAAACCTGCCCTCTTTTGTTCTTGACCCTTATATGAAACCATTCTTATAATTTACCAAGTCCCTAAAGAAAGGAAGACCAGTCACCTTTCAGCTAAGCAGCTTGACTTGGTCAAAGGGAACACTCCACAGACATCATTTTGGGGGCTCTCATTTTTGTGCTTTGAAAATCCTTTGTGACCCATTGGCCTCCCTTGTATAGACAATACACATTGTGCTTGCAATCCTAGTTATTAGAACTAGTAATCCTAGTATATACACCAGCATGTTCTCTTAAATGTGCCCTAGTTGTGTATCTCAAAGTTGGTTAGACTAAATCTATATACAATCACAATTCACAAACAGCCTCACATGGTTAAACACTTGTACCTGTTGCAAAGTAGTACAAACTAACAGACGAGTGAAAAAGAAGGCATCATGGTCTAGTACAGACAAGGTTCCTTGCTTTCCTCCTAAATCACTTTATAAAGAACCCATAAACTGTTTTGCATTAGGGGCATCACAAGCTTTCCATACGCTTAAGGATATGCAAACAGGGGTCACATTTTGCAAGTATAAGCTAAGAGGAGACAAGGGGCTTTAACATCATGTGAGACTTGTATTCAAAGAAAAGTTCATATCTAGTGAACAGCAAACAAATGATACAAATCTAGATATAAAGTCGAGTTAGGTGCTTTATATAAGTGTACACGATGAGAATAAGTCCGTACAAAGGTGTGCAATGCTATGAAGTACCCTTTATTAGGGGAAATTGGATGCAATTGGGAAAAAATATGGAAAAAAGGCCAAATTTGGGGAGCAACGTGTCTAACAAGGGGACCCAACTCCAGTTCATCCAATGGGTCAACCATTATAAACAAAGCTAGTATACAAAGCAGTCACTATTACCAGAACGTACAAACTTCCAGCCTAAAGAAGGAAAAGCAGTGGTAACTATAACTTATTAGTATAGGATGTGAAATGTATTCAATGAATCATTCTGCAACAGATAAGACCAGATACAGTGTAATAGAACAGGCATTTATCCACCAAGCAAATGGGTCTGGTGAGAAATCTGATAGTCTGCCTCTCAAACTTTTTCATTCATCAAGCAATTATAAGAAATCAGCTTTTAGACGCCATGAGACTACACATTTGTTGCTTTTCATAAGATTTCTCAAACAACCACTATCCAGGAGCCTAGAAACTTACATCGTGGAAGAAGGTCTATGAAAGAAACAAATGTTAAGAGGTGTGAAATCTTAACCACATTGAGGCAAGTCTCATCTCCTGAAAACTACAATGAGTAGCACTTTACCAGTGGCTACAAAGAAGCATGTCTACAGCAAGTACAAGATACGAATTCCTTAAATCTTAGGCTTCCTAGTGATCTACGTCCATTTACGAAGAACTCTAATGAGATAAGGCAAAAGATGAAAGTCTGAAATGAGAAGGAGAAGAGAGCTGATCAAGGGAGACACATGTGTTCAGTGAAGCACAGCGCCTGAAAGTGAGAGGGAGTTAGGTTCATGACCATGCACCCGTAGACGATATATGCAAGTGTGAGAAGCGCTGCCATGGTTAGATGTGAAGTTAAACCTGATAGTGTCAACGACAGCAGAGGTTGCTGAATCGAACACATTATAGGTCTGGGCATTGCTTTTTTCAAGATCGTATGTAAACTCAGTGAGAAGCATCTTGTCATTGTCAGCAGCCCCGTGCATCCATCCATAAACTCGACAATCCCTTGGAGCACTGGAGCGGTCAAAGGCAACACTCTGTTCATAAAAATCAAATAATATGAGTTTCACCACGCCTACTGACACAAAGACAAGCAGAAATGCCAAATTTTATGCCAGGATAAGTAAGGGAATCAGATATGTCAGCACTTAAAACAGTCCATGTCCATGAATCCTCCATCAATATCTAAAATCCAACGAATTATCCCATCAGAAATTCAGAGCTCCATTCATTTCTCCTTTTCTATAGTGCATTTTTGTTCAGAAAAAGATCATCAAATTCAATAAAAACAAGTCCAATTCAACCAGTTCAACTCTGAACGGCAGATGGATTGGGTGTGGGTGGACTATAGATATTGTATGGCTGATGAGTGAGCCTACCAATTACCTTGCCACTCTGCCACCTACACTCTAAACATATTAACAAATCCCAACCCCTTTCAGCTTTGTCGTTTATCCCACATTTCCAGTGAAATTCTAAAACATAAAACACCAGTAACACAGTGGAATGAAATAACTTATATACCATATACTCTAAGAAAGTATATACCTTAGCAACATGCTCCAGGGTTATAGCCTCAGGATTAATGGCTGTTCTAAGCCTGATTTCAACAAAGCCACTTTTACCCTTCAGGGGGAAACACTGACCAGGCTCTCCGAAGCTGGGTTTCAACACCTTTTCTGCATCATTGTGAACACCTTGACGATTAAACAGAGTCTTGGCTTTCCCTACAGTGAAAGGCTCCGAATGGTGAGCTACCAAGGCACCACCAGTGGCTAGGGCATAGTCTGCCCTCCCAAGTCCATCTGCAGCATGTTTTGCAATCTCTTTCTCAACTATTTGTCTTGCCAATTCCCTGATTTCATCCAAACTCAAGTCACTCTGGCCTGAGTCCCCAATTTTCGACTTCCTCAACTCCTCATAGAATCTCCCAAAGTCTTCCTTGTACAACAAATCCTTGGATGACAACTGGTCCAAAGCCTTCTTTACAAACTCATGCTTTTCATCCAATGTCTTCATCCTATCAGCTAGGTCGGCATTACTCTTCTCCAGTTTCTTATTCAACTCACCCCTCAAATTCGAAACCTCAACCCCCCATTTCTTGTCAACTGCCTCCACTTGAACTTGCAACATTGTCGTCGTCTTCTTGATAGTCGACTGCACGTCAGCAATCCGGCCTTCCATATCCGAAAACGCCAACAACTTGACCGAACCGTCGCTCCTGAAATCATTCACCAAATTCCTAACCATCTGAACAAGACCTGCAAGAACCAGCAAGACCAACAAATTCTTGGTAAGAATACTCAACACAGTCTGCCAAAGAGGCTTCGGCGCCTTCGATGGGGCCAATTTCCGCGTTCTACGGGGTGAGACGGTCGAATTCGGATCTAGACGCTTCTTGAGTTGAACCACATCCTTCGATCTCTCGAGAACCT
This sequence comes from Polygonum maritimum, assembly GCA_963924305.1. Lineage (NCBI taxonomy): Eukaryota > Viridiplantae > Streptophyta > Magnoliopsida > Caryophyllales > Polygonaceae > Polygonum > Polygonum maritimum. The sequence continues at coordinate 26,932,743 of OZ002736.1, forward strand.
TCTCTCCTCTGATCGAATGGCTCAGATCTTTGCTACTATTGGGGGCGACCTCATCGCTGTCGCCCGCAGAGCTTCTGGTAGGATTGTGCTCGCCGACCGGAGGAATAACGGCGTCGTTAACAAATTCCACGGTGCTCTTTTTCGTCTCGCCGGCGGGGGCCGCCCTCCGGCGAGTGTTTGCCGCCGGGCTCGCGGAGATCGACATCGTCGAAGCCGTCATCTCCTGATTGGCAACTTTCGAGAGCGTGGGAGAAATCGTGAGGAAGAAGATGGAGAGAAACCCTAATTTTTCGTTCCAAGATTTGGAATGAGCGAATTGGTAACTGGTAGTATGAGACTACGGGGGAGTGATACTGATACAGAGCGAATTATAAAAATCTTAAGTCAAACAAACAATTCATCGTATAGAATAATAGGTGGCATTATTCAATTAGTACGAAATTACGTGGTATTATTGAGTTACTGTATATATTAATATAGGTGGCATTATGCATAACCTAGCCATTAACTCATTATATACATTTAAATCAACTTTCAAATTAATGTAATAATTTTTAGCATAAAAATATCTAGAGTATTGACACCACCACAGCAACAATAAACATAAAAACACTACTACACATATTCAAATCTTCTGTCCCCTTAGCACGTCCCACTCCCGTGTCCCTCCTTTCCTATTGGTCGAAACTATGGGTCCCTCCCTATATTTTCCCTTTAATTCTACCGAAATAAATAACATCGACCAATAGGAAGGAGTGGGATGTGTGGGTGGGACGTGCGGGGGGACAGAAGATTTTCGTCCCTACTACACACGGCTACAATCACGATAGACACAACCATCATCGTTGTTTTGTAGCTCGGGGCCTGAGTAAGCTCCTGGCTCAACTGCAATCGCATTTTTAACTAACAATTGGAAGAGAGTTTTTCCAACCATGATTCTTGAAGAGTGAAGGGAAAAGAGGGAGAGCGAAGGTGCGAAATTTATCTTCTACAAAAAAAAACAAGGTGTGAAATTCATCCGATATAGAGCTTAATATTTATAGGAGAAAGCAAACTCTATGTCTGAGGGTATGATCGTATGAGCGCGCTCGAAGAGATGAGTTTGCTACTTATAGAAAATTTTTAATCTGTATGAATCTGAGTATATAACTATGGGTAATACTGTTTAAAGTTCGTGTCCACTTTTTTTAAAAGAGTATCAAAAGATTTGTAGTTTGGTTGCATTCACAAAACAAAGTCTATAGTTCATTAGCGAAGGAATGTAAAAGATCTCGCCTAGATTTTGGATTGGATCGATGATGAGATCAATTTTTTTAAACACATTATGGATATATGTATATTATCAGTAGTTGAAACTATCACCTTCAATAATAATCTTTGTTATGTATATTGAGTTTTGTATCTCTTTAGAGTGCTTTAGAAAGAGTATTATGATTTCGATTCTAAACACATTCTTTACTTGACATGGTTGTCCAACTAGGGGCGACACCTTATTGTCATGTGCATGTAGGCGATAAATCCACCTCATTGACAAATACATATGTTTTTTTTTACCACCCTTGGCCCTTGGGTGTTGATTGGCTCGACTCAATAATAAGAGTAATGGTGAGATTTGATAAATAACTCGGATAAAAGGGCGAAATCGGAAATATACCGAATCCAAAACCTCCTAACATTCACATATACACTATTTCTTAAACTTTTACCACTAGGTCATTCCATGTGAAAGTTATATTGATTGTTTTCTCTTACCACACACAGTAACACAATTTTTTTTTTGAGCAACAGTAACACAAAATTAATGAAAATGAATACAATTGAGCACGTTAAACTTGATTCAACCCTAATAAAAAAAGCATATTCCAATGCTACACACAACCAATCTAACGTGAGAATCTCACTCACTCACTCACATAGTTTATCCTACGGCTCCCGTCTCTCCCGCATGCTCGTCTGTCAAAACCGCATCAAAATTCACATAGTTTATCCTACGTAAAATTTTCGACCAGTAAAAACAATTTCTTTTTAATATTTTTTTAAATTAAAAAGCGTCAAATTGCGTGGAAATTGCGATATATACTCCTCCTCGGCTCCTCATGTTCTACGTGCTGGGCTTGCTAACGCATAGTAAGCAGGGCCCACACCTGACTGAGAGCGGGAGAGTGAAAGGAGATCAAATCCTGACCGTTCGATTTTTGTCCGCTTCCCCCCTTCACAAGATTCATCACCCGTCCAGGCACCATCAAATAATGGACCCCACCGCATAAGTGTGGGGCCAGGCCCCACCCGATCCTTGCCCTCCTTCCCTCTTGTTTCACGGCTTTACCTCCTGCCTCTCCTCGGGCTAAATGAAAACTGATGATGATCCAGTACACAACTTGCATTGGCAAAACAATTATTACAATTTTTGCGGTTTTGATGATTCTTTTCCTAATACCAATTGTAGCTTTTTTTTATATTCTCATTGTATTTTTTTAAAAGGAAAGAAAGGTTTATCAAAAATGGTTGATAGATGAAGGGAGCGCAACGACTTGACCGTTGAATAAATCGACAAAATTAAAATGGTAGGCCTCAAACCAGCAATATCTATAATAAAAACACTCTAAATGTTAAATTAGTATCGGGTATTCACATGTTTCTAGAGAAAATTAGCGTGCAAATTAAAAATATTTTTTCTTTTAAGGTCTAAAAAATCCATTAAAAGATAAGATTGAATTGAATTATTTAAACGGATAATCATGACCCAATTATATGTTATCACTTGAATGTCCCAATTTTGAAACATTGGAAATTTTGCAACTTTTCCAAAACAAAGAAAAAATTCCGACCTCAACAAAATTCATAAACTACGACTAGCGTCTTCAATCGAATTCGGAATCTCTCAACAATTTTCATTTTAACAACAATAATAAAAACCAAAATGGTTGTGTAATTGAGTTGCTCATTTCATTGCATTTCATTTCTTGTTTTGATGGGCTAGTGCTGGCTGGCAGTGGGACCCACAATCCTACATGGACGCCACGTGTTAAAGCGAAAAAATCTCTCTCTTACACAAATATCAATATTTTATTCACACCAACACACACAGTCCCTCCCTCTCACACTATAAAGCGTCTCTTAGAGGTCTCAATTTTACACACAATCCAACTTTTCACCCTCAGAAATCAAATGGATCATTCACTGCAGTCTGTTCAATGCAAGAAAAGGTACCTTCTTCTTCTTCTTCATCGTCATCTGAATTGTACGTTTTCCTGCTTAATTGTTACCCCGCCTGCGTGCATGTTAGCAGCTTAATTGAGATGAAACTGGCAAGTTAAAGATGGTGGCTTTAATGGCGGAAAGGGTTTAGTTATGCTCTGGGTACAACAAGCCTTTCTTGTCCTCTGTTTCGTTTTCTTTTTGAGCTTGATAGAAGTTGTCTCGTAGCTGTTTACTTGAAAAGATTTCCAGTTTGAGATCACATCAATTCTTGTCTAGTTTTTGGTTTGCCAATTAAAGTTTAGGTCTTTTTTTTTTTAATAACTGGTGTCAAGTTCACGTTGGGCGGACTTAATTCTGTAAATTCTTACCGTAATTTTTGTGGGTTTTGAGCACGGTTAGTTTTTACTAATCTTGATGATTGTGCAGATTAGCACTATCAAGAGCAGGTTCTGAATTTGATTTGGTAAAAAAAAAAACTTCTGAGCAATCTAAGATGGCGATGTATGCATTCCTTTTCTGAATTACTATCCAATTATAGTTGCCTAGTTTAGCTGTTATTGATGCTGATTACAGATATATGCAGATGTATTAATGTGTTATCACTATCCAATTCCATTGAAAAAGAGCAGGCTAGATGATTACAAGCTCAAAACATAGAGGTGGTTGTGTCAAAAACGGTCCGCTTTGGGGTTATTCGCACTTAATGCGCTGCGCAGAGAGATCAATGCGTAGAAATGCTCGTGTTGATTTCCATTATAGTGTGTTTTTGTCGCTTTCGGTTCAGTTGTAGAAATGCTCGTGTTGATTTCCATTAAAGTGTGTTTTTGTCGCTTTCGGTTCGGTTGTTCGTTAGGGCATACCCTATATATATCTCCCGAGCTGCATTACATGCTGATGAAATAGTCGTTAGATTGTCGGTAATTTTGTAGCTGGCGTGTGATTGTCATGGCTCGCTTAAAGTTTGGCTTGATTCGTCTTTATCCTCTCATTTGCTATGATTGTTATGTCACTTATGTGCCTCGGTGTAACTCTTAATTTACTTCCTTTTTTTTAAAGTGGAATTATTTCATGTTGGTTTGTTGGTTTTGCTCTACATTTTGCACAATTATTTTACCCCGGGTGTGGTTGCACATGAAGAGGAGGAAATACTGACTAATAAATAAGCATTTTAGTTTCATCCTAAAACCAATTGACAATGGACAAAATAGTATACTAGACATATGAATTCCAATTCCCAAACTTTTAGATATGGGAATGATATTCTACCTTCTCATGTCGTAAAGGTATACTGTACTTGTTAATATTTCGTACTTCTGTTCATAATTCATATCACTCTCATTTACTTCTATGTTTTATGCATCTAAGCTGTGCCATTCTTATAATATATGCAGTCGCTTATCTTATTCTTATCCCAGTGCAATGAGAGCTCGAAAGAGCATGGGGAAAAATGCACAGAGCTCATCAATTAAAAATGTAGGGAGCTCATCCGATGTTGTGCCTACAGCTACAAGGAAAAAAAATTTATGGACAATAGATGAAGACACTGTATTGATGGATTACGTCAAGAAATACGGTGAACGCAACTGGAGTAGTGTTCAGAGGGTTACCGGATTGACACGTCCCGGAAAAAGCTGCCGCCTGCGATGGAGAGATCAACTGCACCCAGGTTTGAATAAGCTGCCTTTTACCTTAGAGGAAGAGAAGTTAATAGTTGCTCTACATTCTCAGATCGGAAACAAATGGTCTGTCATTGCGGAGTTTGTAAGTTTCCTCATGTTCTTACGTATCTAAATCTTAATCTTGCATATTTTCTATGTAGTCATCTATAAAATAGTAACTGCTGGATTAGATGCTCTAATGCGTCGTGTTTTCTGCTGTTTTCAGATGCCAGGACGCACCGATAACTCAATAAAGAACTACTGGTACAACAGATGTAAGAGGTACAGGGTTGAGGCCTTCCGTAACAAACGACGTATGTCAAGAAGAAAAACCATGGAGGCTGGTTTGAAGGCCAATGAGCCGGATCTATCGCCAGAGCAGATTTCCGGTTCTCAATTATCTCAACTGGATTCTCTTTCTTCTACTGGCACGCTGAGTCCCGAGGGGGTTGAGCTCTCTTCAATCCAACATTTGGAGACGCCTCGAGGTTTTTCACATACAAGCAGCCCACCGCTTTTGCACCTCGAGTCGTTTCATCCTATGCCGAACTTCTCTTCACCAACAACAGACATGTTTCATGAAACGTACAGCCTTGATCCTATCAGCAGCACCAACAGAGAGCTGATTGTTGAGCAATCTGATGTAATCGCGTTCCCTGGTTAGAGCATTTTTCAACTAGCACATCTTGCATATATTGCTAGCTTCATGTTATAAATTTTTATGCCTAAACATTTATTTGTTGCTACCTAGAATGCAATGGCGAGTTAGTTGACCTGTTACTGACTGATGGGGATATCGTCGACATGTGGTTGAATGAGTCTCGTGATCAAGAGAGCGCTTTTCAAGAAGCCATATACGCGGATGATGACGCCATTGGCAATATTAGTGCAGCTATTACTACTACTACTACTACTACTACTACTACTACTACTACTACTACTACTACTACTACTACTACTACTACAGGTAACCTCTGTCAGATTGATTGTTTGAATATCCTTTGATTGTATCATATACATGCCAAATTCTTTACTTTATGGTATGTTATACAGAAGGGAAAATGGAGACTGTTGAATTTTATGCAATGTGTTGACTCGACTATTTGTACACTTGGCAGATGATGTAAATGTACTCCCAGCTTGGCTGAACTCACCTGGCCTTGATGAGTTTCTTGAGCAAGAACCCATTTGGCAACACACACTAATTGCGGAGGATGGAGGCGTTAACAATGTTGTTGCAGCTACCGAGGAACACGGTTCTTGTTTCGACTCATTTCTCGGTCAAGAGTCCCTTTCTCAAGCTGCTGGATGCGAAAACAGTGAAAACATGATCGACGCCGTTTTTGTAAATCAACCTTCTTATCAGTTTAACTCGCCAAGCATGGATGAATTTCTCGTTGAAGAACCCTTGATCCCAGAAGATGCTGTGATCTATCCAGATTATGGAGCCACTGATGCTTTTGCTGCAAGCTCAATGAGTAATGTGACAGATTATGGATGGGTTGATGAGACATCTGATTTCTGGAGCACACCATTTGTCACTCAAATTGCCTAATGATCTCTCATTTCACACCTTGCTGTGCTGCAAAATGGATTGCTCTGATCAACTAGTGGTTCACAACTGAGCATATTTCCTTAGTTATGTTTTGTGTTTTTGCTATATTTAGAACTCATTGAAATGGCTTGTAAATCTCAACTTTGTTATTTGGCTTGAACATCTTCGATTTTCTGGTACTTATGCTTTGCTTGCAGTGTCTTGATTGTTCAACAATACTCTTGAATTCAGCTACTTTTTTGTTCTTTAGATCCACGGTTGCAAGATTACACAATGTTTTTCATACATGTTCAGATGATAGTGGTGTGCTATCATTAGATAGTTAGATTTCAAGATATATTCCCCTTTGTTCAAACACAATCTTGATAACCAGTCATGAACCAATATCCCAGAAAATAAAAATGCGAGCTTCCATGTTTCTTCAAAAGAAAGGTTAATCATTCCAAATACATGCTCAAACCTATCGCCATTCACTCCTTTAGAGTTTAGATGAACCAATTTGTGGAAAAGTGTTTAAGTGCATTCTCTTCAAGCATGACCTTGTGGTTAAAACTTCAAGCCATAGCAAACAGTTATGTTACTATGCCCAGAAAAGAAATGAGGCTATTTCATAGCCAACCGATTCTAGCAGAAGAGCTGATAGCAACAATTTAACGATATACCTCAGGGAAACAAAAGGGTTTGCATGACATAAAAGTGAAACCAAAATTGATCATAAAAGAAGATTCAACAACATATGAATAGCATCCACTAAATTCCTAAACATAAAGAATAATGCAGTATCTCTCGCCATACTTGAAACTATTAGGATAATTTGGACAACTGGTTCTTCAGACAATTACCTCCAACCTCCTGTGTGGTCAAATACTCATAAAGTATACCCAATTCAATTAGTAGAAGGTCAAAATTTACCTCAAGCAAAAGCAGTCAGCACAGCAGAACTAATGCACAAGCAGTCTTCCTGCGGTGCTGAATGCTAGTTTGCATGATTCAGTCTGGCGATCCCCTCATGCTCTAATATAACCATCTCTTTTCCAAAACACACATACAAAAGGTCGTCTAACCTCTCACTTATGCCGTAGTTTTCTTGTTCCTGAAGCCCTCCTTGAGTGAAGTGAACTTCTTTTTGCATTGGTTGACAGTTTTCCCAGGAACAGCGGTTGCAACCCTTTCCCAACGCTGAGCAGTTTCCTTCGGGAACGTCTTCAGAGCCTGAACGAGCGCTCTCTCTTGCACAGCAGACCATGTATCCTGATCTAACCCAGAAGCATCGCCGGTTGCTGGAGCAGTTACTGGAGTAGCTGCTGCTGGTTCAGTAGAACTGGGTGAAGCAGATGATGCTTTGGAGTTCTCCACCTTGACACTGCTATCAGGACTACTTGCATTGGCAGGGGCTTGGATTTCGTCTCTAGTGGAAAGAGGAGACACTATAGTGGCAGCCGGTTTCCTCTTCTCCAGGAAAGAGTCAAATGCTTTAGAATTGTCGGGTTTCTGGAGAAGAACTGTTTTAGTTGCCTTTAAGATCTCTTCAACTGATCTTCCGGTTCCAATGTAGTCAGATACGACCTCCCACCTTCTTGACGTCCCTTTTGGGAATTTCTGCATTCCTTTCCTCAACATTTCAATCTCTTCTCTACTCCAAGGTTTCTCTTTCTTCTCAATGTTACCAAACATGACATTCCCATTAGACTTGACAGAGCCATTTTGCTGAGGAACTTTCTCTTTCTCTTTTTCTTTCACTTTCTCTTTCTCTTTCTCCTCTTTCTTCTCTGCTTCTGCTGCGTCATCACGGAAGCCAAGTACGTCTTTCAGAACCTTTGCCTGTTCTCCAATTTCCATGCCATCCATCTTTTCACATAAATCCTTCAGCTGATCCATTCCGAGTGATGTGCAAAGGCTCTCTACATTATCCTCGGAGAGACCAAAGAGTTTCTGAGACACAACTGATAAGGAAAGAGTTCTGAGACGACTTTTTTCCTTCCTCAGAAGCTTCTTCTCCTTCTCTTTGATCTTCTTCTGTTGCAAAGCCACTTCAGCAGCCTTTTTATCCTCCTCTTCTTTACGCTTCCTCTCTTCTTCTGCTGCTCTGGCAGCTTCTTCTTCCTGCAACTTCTTTGCCAAATACTTGGAAGCCTTTTTCCTTTGCTTCTCGGCCTTCTCCTCTTCTTTCCTCTTCTGTATTCTTGGATCTCTTTTGTATGCATTATCCACCAGTGTACGTATCCTTGCAGACTCTTCCTTCCTAGCTTTCTCAGAAAGCTTTGCATTTTGCCTCTCCATCCATCTCTTATGATCACGAGACTCAGCTTGTTCGAGGTCAAACTCATCAGAATGTGGGAACTCTCTCCAGCTTTTAAAACCATACCAGAAATTATAAAACTTATCAACATCTTTTATTGGAGTCTTTTCATCTCCCAATAATGGGATTGGTTGGGTAACAGACCATCTGCCATTCCTCATAAAAGCTGGACCAAACACCTTGAAGAAATCCTGTGGGGCACAATCTGTGGGAATTTCATCATCAAACTCATCAGTTGAGTCATAATTTCTTCTCTTCACCGGGTCAGTCAGAACCTCATAGGCTTCTTGGATGGACTTGAAATGGCTTTCAATGTCATCTTTCTTTTTCTGCTTGGCGTCTTCGGTTACTTCAGCAAGAAGAAGTGAAGCTTGCTTGTCTGGGTGATACTTCAAAGCAGTCTCACGATAGCTCTTCTTTATCTGATCCTCGGTAGCAAGATACCTCAAATGCCCTAAACCCAGAAGAGCATAGTGATCTTGCTCCTTTCCTTCACCGGATTTCTTTTTACCTTTAGTGCTGTACCCATCAGCTGAAGGCTTGTAGCTCTGCTCATCTTTCCCCTCGGAGCTTGGCTGATCATCACTGTCTGACTCCTCTTTCTCACAATAACCAGCAAGCTTCAGAGCAGCTGAGTGAAAAGAGTGTCCTGCCGGTTCATATTGTGCTTTGAAAGGAAGGCAGTTGGATGAAACATAAAGCGGATTTCCGTTTTCGAGCTCAGAAGAATATGTTAGAAGCATAGCACCCATTTTTGAACTCATGGCCTCAATCAGAAAGAATCAGAAGGTCCACTTCAATCTCTGACTCCTTAAAGCTCCCTGAAGTATTACAATATATACATATTCAGGAACAGAAACCTAGCAGAAATGTCATAAGAGGAAACAAAAGCTTGCAGACACTAAACAATTAATACAATCTGCACACTACAGATGGTCAACAACAATAAGATGAAACATGGAATTTAAACAGCCCATTCACCCAGATCTATAGCAGTAAACTATATTTATCCATAGTTATCTAGCACAGGAAGTAAAATTTCAGCTTACACGAAGCTAAATCCGGTATGTGTTTGTTGAAATGGAATCTGAAACTTCCAAGCATTAATGAAGCAGCATATCCAACTCAGACGAATAATTATCATGATAAAACAAAAATATCTTCGCCAACCCATCAAACACCGAACAAAGCAACAAAAAAACCAAACCTTGCAAGGAAAATCAGCAGTAGCTACAAAACCCTAAACTGACAAGCAATCAATTGAAATCCAAAACCCTAAGTGAAAACCACATGTAAGCCATTTGAAACCAGTTCTAGGGTTTCTTCTAACAAACACAATACAGAACCCCAAATCAATTAAGGCTAGAGGGAGGCGCCTCACCTGAGAGCTGAAAAGGTCGATCAACGGAAAGCAATCGGAAAGATGGAGAAAGGGTAATACTTTTCTTCCACCGCCAACTTCCGCCTGAGATTTCGAAGAGCTCGAACTCGATGTTAATGGCGGAAGATTTAGGGTAGCTGATCTGAAAGAGAAGAAGCGGAATAGGAACAAGAGCAGGGAAAGAGAGGGACGGGATTAATCAGGGAGAAGAAGAATGGAGGTAGGGATTTATACTAGGGCTGTTGTTTTCCCAGAGCGAGTTAGGGAGAGAGAGAGGAGGAGGGCAGAGGCAGAGAGGCGTCTGCTAGGTTGAATGCTCTACTTGAAGGGCAAGGATTGAGTACCAGAAAACCGTATCACCTCAAAACGTGTCGTTTTGGCTGTGGTCATTATGATACGCGAGGTTTCGCCGCCTCTTAGGTTTTCCATTTTCATGAGCATACAAACTTTCGCCGACTTTGACCCCAAAAAAGCGTCTTCTCAATAAACGGGCCACGTAAAACGTTGTGTATATGATTTGCCCTTCTACAACAATCAATAGTCTTAATAAAAAAAAGTAGAAATATAATTCATCTAATAATTAATTATGAAACGTATAATTATATTTTCTGATAGGAATGGTACAATGTATGAGATGGAAAATTGTGGAAATATATTGGTTGACTTAATTTTTTTTTTAAGTTACTAATTTTTTTATTATTTTAAATTATGGTAACTTACGACACAACGATTAGGCCTCGGTGGATTAGAAAAATTCAAAAATATAACAAAATGACATATAACAACAACAACATTTACCCAGGTAGTCCCGCAAAAGAAAGATCTGGGGGGTCAGGATGGGGGTATTCCAGACCTGGATGGAATACGCCAGAAAAAACCCAAGACAAATGCCCAAACTGTCCAACAACTACAAACAACAAGCTAGGAGACTCCAAACTAAACTAAAAAAGAATCAAAGTAAAGAAAAGCTTAAGGAAAATTGAACTAGCTATCTAACACCGAGGCTTGTCCTTCAGCTATCTACCACTTTGATCCTCTCCCTCCAGCTCTCCCTGCACTGCGCCAACTCCACTGAAATCCCTAGCAAGCCGATATCTTGTTTAATGTTGTCCATCCAGCGTTTCTTCGGGCGTCCTCTACCCCTCCGGCAAGTCCCAAACTCCAAGTGCTCGCACCTCCTCACTATAACGTCCGGGGCCCGTCTCTGGACGTGACCAAACCATCGAAGTCTTCCTTCTCGAAGTTTGTCTTCTATACTAGCCACCCCCAACTTGCTTCTGATAACTTCATTTCTAATCTTGTCCAACCTCGAGTGGCCACATATTCATCTGAGCATTCTCATCTCTGCGACTGCCAATTTCTGTTCCTGAGCCTTCGTCGTCGGCCAACACTCAGAACCATAAAGGATCGCTGGCCTTATAACAGATCTGTAGAACTTTCCCTTGAGCTTCAACGGGACCTTCCTATCGCAAAGAACTCCTGATGCTGCCTTCCACTTCTGCCAACCTCTTTGAATGCGAGATCTCACATCCTCCCCAATGCTCCCATCGCTTTGCAAAACTGAACCCAGATACCTGAAGTTATCCCTCTTCACAATGATCTCGTCCCCAAGATGCACCTCACTTCTAGAGTCGTCTTCTTGCCCGAAACTGAACTCCATGTACTCCGTCTTAGTCCTGCTAAGCCTGAACCCCTTAGATTCCAGTCTCTCCCTCCACAATTCCAATTTGTTATTTACTTCCGCTCTAGAATCCTCCACTAAGACGATGTCATCTGCGAATAACATACACCCCGGAACCTCTCCTTGGATATCCTGCGTCAGCACGTCCATCACGAGCGTGAACAGAAAAGGGCTCAAGGCTGATCCCTGATGGAGGCCCATACTCACCATGAAAAACTCTGTATCCCCTCCTAACGTGCAAACACTTGTCCTCGACCCCTCATACATGTCCCGAATGATACTAATAATCGCATCCGGCACCTCTTTGGCTTCCAAACATTCCCAAATAAGCTCTCTAGGGACCCTGTCGTAAGCCTTCTCCAGATCTACAAACACCATATGCAAACTCTTCCTCCTTTCCCTATACGCCTCTGTCAGCCTACGCAGCAGGTGAATAGCCTCTATCGACAACCTCCCTGGCATAAAACCAAACTGGTTCTCTGACACTCGCACCGTACGCCTCAGTCTCAGCTTAATAACCTTCTCCCACACCTTCATTGTATGACTTAAGAGTTTTATACCTCGATAGTTGTTACACTGCTGAATATTCCCTTTGTTCTTGTACACAGGGATTAACTTACTGAGTCTCCACTCCTCCGGCATCTTGGCGGTCTTGAAGATAGCGCTGAAGAGTGCCGCAAGCCAATCCAAGCCTCTATCGCCCAGACACCTCCAAACCTCAACCGGAATCTCATCTGGTCCCACTGCTCTCTTACTGCCCATCCTGCGGATCACTGAGCTGATCTCTACCCTAGAAAATCGCGTGAAGAGGAAATGACTAACCTGACTCCCTGAACCTTGGTGGCCCTCCACCGACTCACAACCCTCATTTAAAAGGCTAGAAAAGTACCTCTCCCACCGTTGCTTGATTTCTAATTCGTCTACCAGTACCTTCCCATTCTCATCTTTGATACAACGAACTCTATCCAAGTCCAAACACCTCCTATCTCTTTCCCTCGCGAGCCTATACAACACCCTCTCTCCTCCCTTCTCATCGAGTGACTTGTAAAGGCTTTCATACGCTTTCTCCTTTGCGATCGCCACTGCCTTCTTTGCTTCCTTCTTCGCTGCTCTGTACTCTACTGACCTCAACTCTCTATCCGGGTCATTGCTCCTCAACCAAGCTCTGAAAGCAAGTTGCTTGTCCCGCACCTTTTCTTGCATCTCTGCGCTCCACCAAGCAACTGACCTCCTCTGCCCAGACCCACCTCTTGACATGCCCAGTACGCCGCAAGCTGCTCTGCGAATGCACTCTGCCATCTTCTCCCACATCTCATTTGCATCTCTCCGGACTTCCCAAGCCCCTTTAGCGTCTGCTTCCTCAATGACCCTTTCTTTCAGACTTTGCCCATTCGCTTCTGACAAGCGCCACCATCTAATTCTCGGTTGCGGTTTCCTGATCACCTTTCTCTGTTTGCCCGAACACCTGAAGTCCAAAACTAACAACCTATGCTGCGTCGACAAACCTTCATACGGAATCACCTTGCAGTCCTTGCACCCCCCTCTATCCGCCCTCCTAACCACAAAGAAATCAATCTGCGTCCTGCACGAGGCGGTTTGAAACGTTACCAACTGATCTTCCCTCTTTCTGAACCAAGAGTTGACCACTAGACAACTGAATGCATCCGCGAACTCCAACAGGGTTTGACCACCTTCATTTCTGACTCCAAACCCAAAGCCTCCGTGCACTTCCTCAAACCCGTCTTTAGCCTTTCCAATGTGGCCGTTAAAGTCTCCTCCAACAACTAGCTGCTTTGCGCTCGGGATACCCCTCATCATCCCATCCAAGTCCTCCCAGAAACTTCTTTTCTCTTCCGAACTCAGACCTCCATGAGGAACATACGCACTGATAATATTCAAAACCTTCTCCCCCAAAACAATCTTTATCAGCATCAAACGATCACTGGTGCGTTCCACATGCACCACCTGATCCCTCAGATTCCTGTCAACTAAAATTCCAACTCCATTTCTCCTACAATCACCTCCTGAGTACCACAATTTCCACCCATCGACCTCCCTAGCCTTCCTACCTTTCCACTTGGTCTCTTGTAGACACGCAATCGAAACTCGGCGACCCTGGAGAATTTTCACCAACTCTATAGATTTCCCTGTAAGGGTACCCACATTCCAGGAGCCTATCCTCACATCTGAAACCACCCTGCTAGACACACCACTCCTCTGCGGCTGAGCCATATTAGCACTGAGTCCACTCAACTAGCTCCCCTGCGAAATTTGATATACTGCCAAGGGGCAAACAAACAAAATGACATATAAGAGATGACATATAGTCAAGCCCCAGTTAGCTCAATATAATGACTCAAATGCTTATAGCTTATATATATATATATTGATTTGAGAATTAAATTATGGCGAAGGAAAGGTGAGCATAGACGAGAAAAAGTGGGCAAGTTTAATTTGAAAATGAAATCTTATACCCTAACCCTATGTAGGATGTGAGTATGAAAACCTCGTACCTATCGGATTTCGGGTATGGGTTTGAAAGTTTCAAAATATCATATCAGATATTAGGTATGGATTTTTCACTCCAAACTACAAACCTTCATTTCTCAAGCCTACTTAACAAATGCAAACATCATTAGCACAATTCTTAGGTACGGAATTTTCATTCTAAAAAAAAACAATTGATTCTTTACACGTTGTTTAGGAAACCCCGACAACAATGTCGTTCCCAACCCCCAAAACCCAACCCCAACAATAAAGCCAAATCTTCAACCCTAGATCTCAAATTATAGCCCAAATTAGCACAATTATTCAATGTCTCCTACTACAAATTCAAAATCTTAATGGAATAAGCAACTCTTGGAAACCAATTGTGGAAAAAATCCCAGTCAAGATACCAGAGGCGGTGACGAACGTAAACTTTCACTGGCCGGCGTCAGCTGAAAGGATAGGAAACCTCTGTCCCTTTAAAGAAGGCGGCTAAATAGGAGGTGGGGGCTCTTGTTGCTGGAGCCACGCTCAATGTGGAGGCTAGGGTTGGTGATTTTGCACTTTTGGGTGTCCCAGTGCAATCTGGGAGCGGAGGAAGCGATAAAGAGGTAGAAAATGGCGCAAATCTCAGAGAAGTTTAGTGAAATAAAACTGGGAGGAGATCGCGTCTCCTCTTTGAATCTGTCTTCAAGGGCGATTGAGGTCCAAAAGGTTGTACTATCTCACCTTTTTTATAATGACCAACAGTTCGTACATCAGAGCTACAAACATAATGAACATATTATAAATAAGCCAAATCAATGATGGGCTTGTCATTAAATTGTTGAATACCAATGCATATTGATCATAAGGATGTCTTGTAACCATCCGAGAATTCTAAGGGTGACTTGTATTCATTCTAATTATTATAACACAGTGTGCACCATCTCAATCATGGTTGTAACTTGTAACCCGATAAAACGTCTAAAATTCATATGGAGGTAGAAAAGGAAAAGACGGATGGTTAGCCATCAAGCTGGATATGGAGAAAGCGTATATTTGGTAACTTAGTGCTAATGTTGATGCTGATCGATTGTTGATGCTAGTTGTATACGATGCTGATATTTAATTGCTGATATGGTTACTGAAATCGAAAACTTATTTTTTAGATAAGCAATAGGGTGTTTGGTGAGACAATTTGTTGATTTTGTATGTATTAATTATGTTTTGACCATTTTACCCCTAAAAAAATAAAAACCAAGTAAAAAAACAAAAACCCTTTTTGCCTAAATTAATCCCTGACCTCCCGCCTCCCTCTTGGCCTCCCCGACGACTTCTTCCTCCGGTTCGAGCTCGGCCAGCACGCCGGCCTCACCTTCCCCAACCGGACCATCATCAAAAGAAGTGGGTGTCGTCGGCTCACTACCCAATTTAGCCGCCGCCGTTGGGATTTCCCCATCCTCGTCTCCGACTTCCTATTCGCCTTCATCGGTGTCCTCTCCGCTCCTCGCCAGCCAGTTTTGATGACGATTTTTGAGGGGTAGACAAAGAGGCTTGACTCGGGGAGGATGTAGGAGTCGAAGTGGGAGTTGCCGACGACGGAGACGACGGTGCATTGGACGGCGTGGAGGATCTTCTCAAGGGTGGGGAAGTTGAGGTGGCGTAGGGCCGTAGGCCATTTCCAAAGGGGTTGTCGCCGGAGAAGTGGAGCTTCAGCTGCTTTTCGAACCCCTCGAAACCTGACATTGCCATTTGGGGATCTACTAATAGATCATCACGAACATAATTGAGATTCAAAGATTACATGAGATCTTATAGATTTGGTTAGCTCAATTTTCGTAATAATGAACCAATTAATAACTATACTAAATTGAATTTGGTTAGAGAAACAAAAGCCAACCCTAAAAATCAAAGATATCTTTCTTATGTTTAATTCTTCTATAAATTGAAATGTCTTCTTCCTTCTACATTTTATTGGATCCGGAGAAGTTGATTTATCTCTAATTATGTTTTCACCATGTTACATATCGAGCACTAGTGATTGTTTCTACCCTGGATGGCTAACTGCCACTTTCAATAGAGTCGAATTATAGATCGCATTTCCGAGCATACAAAATCATGGCCTTATCCGTCAGAAAATGATTTCAAGTTTCTAATATCTTAACCTTTAAAATATGTAAGGCGAATGAGGATGATGGCACTAGAGAGTAGAAAAATAAAACATGTAATTTCTATTAATTGAAATATTTAAATGATGTGGAATTTCTTAAAATCATGGTTATGTTGTGTATATGATGTAGACAAAAAATTTCCTTGTGGAATACATAAATAGATAAAGGCAAAATACATATACGGCCCCCCGTACTTGTCACTTTTTTGCAAACGGCCCCCTCTACTTTGAAATGTTCTATTGAACGCCCGTACTCGTATATCCCTATTCCATTGAGCACCTGTTATTCTCCGTGCACCTCACGCGTTCGATTAATGTCCATGTCAGCGCCACATAATACGCCACATGTGTATAATTTGTCCATGTCATTACCACATATATTTATTTTAAAATTTTATTTCATATAAATTAAAAAAAATCCCTCTTCCTCTTCACCCTTTCGTTTCTCTCATCTCTTACTCCACCTCCCCCCACCACTCCGACCAACTCTCCACGTCTCTGTCGTCCTCTTCGCCACCGTCCACGCCGCCCGCCCGGACCTCAATTTATCCGGCGTCTTCTCCGGCCGACCCACCAAGCGTGCCTCCCCGACCCTCATCACCGCCGAACGCTGCCTCCTGGCCACCGCCCTCCTCGACGACCCCAACACACCCTCCTCGCCCGCGGCCAGGGCTCCCGGATGTCCCCTTCGACGCCTTCCATGTCGGCTCCAAGTTCTTCGTCCTCACCTGCGAGCGGAGGCTCTGGAGGAACCGAGGGGTGGTCGGGCTGCGCAATCGGAGATCTGGGCAAGACCCGAACGAGAGGGAGAGATTGAGGATGCTGGAGACTCGAGCGAGAGCGGCGGGGTCGAGCAAGAGGCAGAGCGGGGTTTGTCGGGCTGTGTAGTAGCGAGCGGCGGGGAGGAGGGCAGAGGCGGATGCATTTGATCTCTACCATTTGGGGGAAAATAGAGAGTTTTTGAGACCTGAGAGGGAAAGAGAGTAGAGAGATACACCTTCACACTAATGTTACCTTATGCCAAAGAAAAAGGGGTACACCAATTAGGGATTGAGCAGGAATTTCTCCCTCAATTGCTTGGGGCTGCTGATTGAGCAGTTAATTGTTTGAGAGTGGGAGTTAGAGATGAGAGGAGGAGCTCGACAGTGAATAAGAAGGTTAGGTTTGGAGGATGAAGGAGGTTGAAGAAGATGAATTTAGTTTATTTTTTTATTAATAAAATCTACAAGATGAATTTAATAATTTTAAAATAATCCAAGTTATCAAATTTGTATGATTTTACTCGCAGAAGGGGAGAGTGAGTTACACTCAACATGCCACGGAGGATAGCGGGTGTTCAATAGAATTGGGATATACAAGTACAGGTGTTCAATAGAACATTTCAAAGTAGAGGGGGCCGTTTGCAAAAAAGTGACAAATACGGGGGGCCGTACATGTATTTTGCCAATAGATAAATATATGACGTGGCTTAATGATATAATGACATGTGACAAAATCCCAAGTGGCGTAATGTGTGATGGCCATGTGGAAAAATCCTACGTGGCGCAATGTGGTGGCTCCTAATCTTACGGCTTTTATATGTAGACATAGATTGGTGAAAAATGTCGACTATTTTATACTTCCGTTTCATATCGGAGTTTGAGACTAGTTTGTCTATGAATGAAAGTTATATTATTTATTTATTTTAATGATAAAATATAAATTGATTTTAAAATAATTGTATATATATATATACAGTTTAATAGTTAGAAATATGACATCAATTCTAGTTATAGTGTATGTTCATAGATCATATATAAATTAATAGTTATTACATTTTTTTATTTAAAAGAATCATCGGGCGAACACCATGTCATTAACGTCACACTATCAAATTTGAGCTTGTTTTACGTTCTCGTGTTACTAAATTGACCAAGTAACTTATTATAAATGTCACAACTTTCACAACTTATATCGGATTCGAATAAACTATTTATATGCTTTATAATATTTATGTCATTTGTAAATAAATATACTTTTGAATTTTATTTGAAAACTTAGCAGGCAAGTTTTAATTCTAATTAAATTATTCAAAATATATATTTTCTTAATAAATATATTTTAATACTAATAAAAAAAATATTAGTAATAAAATATATATTCTTAAAAATATATTTCAATACTAATAAAATAATAAAATATATATATTTCTAAATATAACGGGTCAGGGGCGACTGACAAACCCGCGGATTTAATCCGACACAATCCATAACCCGGAAACTTAAAAAAAATCGGGTCGGGTCATTGCCCCGCGATCCGTTGAACACCCATGGAGGCCATTTGTGTGGACAAAATTGGGAGCTGATGAGTGATGAGTTGAGTGGTTGCAACTGGAACCACACATTATCTTCCATCTCTAACACGAACAAGGCCACACGCCCCTATCTCGCCTTATCTTCTATACACAATACACCTCCAATTTCTATTTGAGAATTTTCATTCCCAATCTGCGAAATCCCTAGCTCCGAAACCCTCAGACATGGCTTCCTCCCCAATCTGTCCAGCAACCCCTTCACAGGTACTCTCACTTTACACACCCTTGCTGTTGCTGTGAGAATTGAATAGCTAACTGATGGATTCATGGGGTGGTGTTTGACTTTGGTGCAGATATGTCCGAGCAAGAGCGGGATGGCGGGGCCGTCGTTGGCGGTGGCGAGAAGAGCGGCGCCTGCGCCGGGAAGGAGTAGCAACAAGAGCGGGATGAGAATAGTCTGCCAGGCGTCGAGTATCCCGGCTGACAGAGTCCCTGATATGGGCAAGAGGGAGCTCATGAATCTGCTGCTCCTTGGCGCCATCGGCCTTCCCACCGCCGGCATGCTTGTTCCTTACGCCACCTTCTTCGCCCCTCCTGGGTAGGGTAACCTCTCATCCATCCATCCCTTGTTATACTTTAGACCAAAATTAAGGGATTTTAACTAACCCATGCCTAAAGGCATAGTATGTAACTGGGGATTTTTTTTTTTTTTTGGTCAATAGTATGTAACTGGGGATGTTGTTGCTAAAGCATAATCAGTTTTCCCACATGTGATGCAACGTCAATGCTCTGTGCGTAGCTTGAAATATATAGTTAGTAGATGATCTTTGAAATATAGTAGATGAGTTGTAAGCTTACAAAATGTAAGACAATGTGCAGTGGGGGAGGTGGGGGTGGCGGCACCGTTGCCAAGGATGCTCTCGGAAACGACGTCCTTGTCACAGAATGGCTCAAGGTCCATAAGCCGGGCGACAGGACCCTTACTCAGGGCCTCAAGGTATTGATCCATTATATATCAAGCTTTGTAGCTATTGTTTGTTTGAGAGAATAGAGAAATGGTCATGATGTTGTATGAAAACTTCTTCAGGGAGACCCAACTTACTTGGTGGTGGAGAATGACGGGACTCTAGCAACTTACGGAATCAATGCAGTGTGCACCCATCTTGGGTGTGTCGTCCCTTTCAACAGTGCGGAGAACAAGTTCATCTGCCCATGCCATGGTTCCCAATACAACAACCAAGGCAGAGTCGTCCGAGGCCCTGCTCCTCTTGTAAGTCGATTTTTAACATAAACGTTTACTTTTTGGGACTATTGTAACATGTGGACATGTGGTTGATAATCTGGTTGGCTTGATTGAAACAGTCATTGGCATTGGCTCACGCCGATGTGGATGATGGCAAAGTTGTGTTCGTTCCGTGGGTTGAAGAAGATTTCAGAACTGGGGATGCTCCATGGTGGTCTTAAGTAAGACAGACACTCGATCTTCTTGTGCATTTCCTGCATATCCTTTCCTTTGTGTTTCTGCAAATACCAGTTTATATATATAGAGAGAGTGATCATGTGTAAAATGATTCTTGTAAGATGCAAAGACAAGGCAGATACTGTTACCGGCCTCTTGCTCTGGCATTTGGATGTACCATCAGTCTCGTTAATGCTTTCGCTCTTCTCACATATACTGCACGCATTCATGAAAATTGCTGTTAAACTCATGCCTTGCACTTGTACTTGCACTTGTATAGACAGAGGGAGCTGGGTTCGGATAAGTAATGCTCTTATGCTAAAAAGTACGGAGTGCCACTGCAAACGGATGATTTCCTAAACCCGGGCTGACTGACCCAAACCCAATTTCATCCCGAACTCGGTTTTGACTTGCGAATTTACGATTTTAACCCGATTGACTTCGGCATCCGATCTTGATGATTGTCGTTCTCAACGTGGCATAGCTATTTAATATGGAGGTAATCTAATTAGGAGTTCCAAAAAGCAACGTGTTGCTCAGTCTGGTTTCGAAGATGAATACATGGCCATTGCATTCACCTCTACAGAGCTGATTTGGATTCAATAGCTATTACATAAGCATCACACACCATTGCACATACCGCTGACTTTGCTATGTGACGACTTGAGTGCGACTTGACAACCAATCCTATTTTTCATCAACGGTCTAAGCATATTAAGATCAATTATCATGGCTGATTAATGAATAATAAAGCTATATATGGTAAAATGAAATGCATGTGACAGAAGGGTATTGAAAACAAAAATGTAGAGAAGCATGATGCACATTAAAGAATTAAGGAGAAGAATGATTGTAGAAGAGTGGCACAATTGTTAACAAAGATAAGAGCCTCACTTGACATCTCTAATGTAAGATGCAGCACCTTGCATGAGGTATCTCAAGTAGTAGTGTCTCTGAGGCCGGGTCTTGATGCCTAGGCGCAAAGTGCAGTCCTAGCCTCCCCATACTTAGCGCGAGAGAGCGATTAGTATCATCTTCCGTCGTCTGTACACCTCCTTCGTCAATTTCCATGTCTTCTCTTCCCGGCGTGCCCTGCTATCGCTCTCATTTTCAATCCCACCAGGTACCTCTCGCCTCATTCTTATTAGCTCAATTCTGTATTCTGATGAGATTTCTCATCTTTCCCTTTCCGAACCACGAATGCTCCAACTTTTGCTGATTCTGGAAGGTTTGTGATCAGCTGCCCTGGCTCGTAGATCCTAGGGTTTCAACACTCTTTGATCGGAAACAGCTTCGTCTCAACAAGAAAGCTGCTCGTTTTGCTAAGAATCGCATCCGCCTACAAACTCGACTTCACGCTGTTTCCGGACCTGACGATGTGAGTAACCTAATCGTGGTTGAATCAGAAGAATTCCGCTTTAGCGTGTTTGTTTGCACATTTTTTGGCTGTTATGTTTTCTGGTGTGAATATTCCTATTTGTTCCTTGTGATGGAAGCTTTCATGAGCTTACTGTGTTAGGTTTGGTGCGCTGATTTCCTATTATCACATCTATGATTGGGGATTTCTGTGACATCTAATTGTATGTAGTATGTAAAAGAAGAGGTCACAACAGGTCAATTATCCAATCTAGAAGTTCCTGTGATTATTTGCGGAATTTTTAACGGAAACAGATATATGATGCTTTGGAAACTGATTAGCATTGTCAAATTGTTGTATCTGGCACTCTTTTTGAAGGCAAAAATATACTGATTGTGGAATTGACTGCATTCTTTTGCTCTAATTAGTCAAGTGTTTCATGTAATCTCAAACTATTTTCCATTGTCCGTCTTCTCGTTCAGGCATATAAGTTACTTGCAGAACCATTGTTTATCGTTATATATGGCAATCATTTTTCGAAAGCCAAAATGCAGTGATTCTGAATTGACTTCAATTCTTCTGCTCTAATTTCTCATTTATTTCATGTAATCTCAGTCCGTTTTGAATTTTCTGTCTTTTTGTTCAGGCATATAAGATACCAGCAGAAGCAGCACAAGAGCCACAAAATGCTTTTGCAGCTGATGAAGGTATGACCGTATGAGTTCCATCATTGTGTTTTTATATGTACACGCCTTTGAATTGTACATAATATTTTAGGTGCAGTAGAAGAAAATGCAAATCAGAGTGGTGGATCACTTTCATCTGCCAAGTATTCCTCTTCTCTTAACTTGTCATACCAGAGGTTTCAGTTTTATTCACAACTGTGTTCTAATGTTCTGTGTCCTACATTGCAAATGAACACTACAAGTATTAATATTTCTTTTTGTATTTGTGTAAATGTGGGCAATCCTATTACATGGTTTTCTAAATCTCATTGTTTTAACATGAATGTGGGCCATGTTGTACTGATATAGCATTAATTTAGCTGTGCAATAAGTCTTTGCTTGTTGTGAATAATGATTAAAATTCTTCCTATCCATGAATATTGAGTTGTAGCAGGAACTATATTGATGTAGTATCAACCTGTTAAACTTTTATTAGACAACACTCTTGCATAAACTGAGTTTTTGCAATGATATTCTTTCATATGCTCATTAGCTTGCAGCTATGTGGAACAAAATGGCTAACTAAAATTTTCATCTTCATTTCTCCCCTATCTTGTGGCTCAGGGAGATCATGTTTAATTGATATTGTCACTTGTGTATGCTTCATTTATCTGGATCTAGTTATGTCCGAGATCCAGTGTTCTTTTCTTATTTCTTATGCATTGCACTTTTCAGTACCTTAAACGAGTTGAAGAGATATGGTGTTTCTGGAGTATTGTCTTACGGAATACTGAATACAGCCTATTATTCAACAACATTTCTCCTTGTATGGTGAGTGGATCTGAAACTTTCGGTGAAGGCCTCTCGAGGGACTATATGAATACAAAGAGAAAACATGCATGAACTGCAATGCTGTCTAAGAATTCAGTTAACTGCTTCAGGTTTTACTTTGCTCCAGCACCTGGCAAAATGGGTTATTTTGCAGCAGTTCAAAGGTGCATGCCATTTTTGTCGTAGGTGCAATTGTTTATATTAAAGAGGCTTCTTTTGTGATAAACATTATCTCCTGCATCTCATATTCAGATTTCTTAAAGTGATGGCAATGGTCTGGGCAGGAAGCCAGGTCACAAAGCTTTTTAGAGCTGCAGGGTATGAATTTCAACTCCAATCTTGCTTGTTAACTAGAAATGCTTATTCTAATGGCATAATAATTTCTGTCCCTGTTATGATACAGGGCTCTAGCCCTTGCACCATTTGTAGATAGAGGACTCTCATGGTTTACTGAGAGATTCAAATTCAAGTCTCGAGGAAAGGTAAACAAGAAGTTTTAATTGATCAAATACTTGTATTTGGCAAAAATCAGTTATCAATTTACCATTCAATTGTTCTACAGGCTTTCCTAGCAATTGTTGGACTTTGCCTTGGTCTGGCTCTGATCTTATTTTTAGTGGTCACACTCCTTTCAGCCTGAAGCTTCTTTGCTGACCCATTTCTAACTTATTTCATGATGCTGTTGCCTGTGTACAATGCTTTCTATTCACATCTTGTAACAGCAAAGCACTTTCCAGCTTAAAGAAGGAAGCGTTTATGTTATAGCCAATGTTATCTCAAATCTGATACGTATTAGCTGCAATAATTCTATATTATTCGTAGTCACGCTTGTGGAATGGCCTAGACCATGAAGCAGGCTTGCTATAGATTAAGAAGCTTGTTAATAAATATCATAAAATTACAGCGTGTGGGATTTGATGCCAAGAACATTGTATGATGTTACATTTATCAACTTCCGTTCTAAATAAAACTATGGTACAAATAGAGTACACTAAACCCAGCAGTTTGTTGAGCACTGTACTAAAAAAATAAAGGAAGGAAATCAGTTGAAATCTTCTCCTACTCCAGGAGTCCATGATCACTGCATACACAGAGTACAGGTTACTATGGAAAAGTTTTCAGCTGTATGTAAAGGCAAAAAGAGGTCTCTATTATAAGTATGGTAAACCTGACATCATCACCTCTTTTACAGACAATACAATATAATCAGATAGCTAAATGGGTAATGCATTAAGTTAAATTCAACTGCATTATATTGACAAACTCAATGCAGCTTAGTTCAACCTGATATATCTTAATTCAAATCCATATTTTCTTGCATTAAGTGTGGCAATCCAATCGAGATGCACTAGAAGGCTAAAATAATCATCATTGATATTGAAATCAGAGCTATCAATTACTTCAGGTTAAGTCAGACATACTCAGATTTTCAAGGTGCTCATTAATCACTGACTACATGTCAGTTGATACTTGATCCCAAAGGTTTTGTTTTAAGAGCCAGCAAATAAGCTATAGGGACTAGACAAAATGGAGAAACAAGCAAGCAACAAGGGTTTGAAACTTACCCATTATGAAACTTTTCCAACCCCAGAAACTCATAATTATGGAAGCCCTCTTTAGGGTTACAAAAGGTTGTTTGCTTGCAAGGTAGGACTTTGTTTCCTGTCTCATCTATAGAGGTTTCAAGTCCACATGAATTGCAGAAGGACTCCAAATCCGCCTCCTGAATCAAAATTAAGATCAAGCACAGTCCTATAAATCATAAAATCAAAGCAAGTCAAGGAAATGAGAGCAAACCTGCATCTGTAAGATTTTTGACAATTTTGAAAGTGGATAAGGATGAGGCTTGTAGCCACTTTGATTCAAACATGCCAGGGCTTTTGCTCGAACCTGTAAAAGACATCAAGATGATCTTGCATCAATAAACTACCCAATCTCAAGCATCATCAATTTACTAGCATTCGACTGAAGGGAGCCCATATCGTACTTTACAACACAATAGTATGATGAATAGATACGTATGAAAACAGTAAGAAAAAAAAAATTGAATTCAAACCTCATTAACGTAAGGTTCAATGATGCAGAACTGCAAATAAGTTGCCTCCGCTGCCACAGTGAAAAAGAATCGCCAATAATTGCCTATTTGATAGAACCTCAGGACACTTCGAGCAAAGGCCACCAGCTTTGATTTAATAACAGAAGCAGGCAATTGACGAAACCACAGAGCAAGTGGCTCACCCTTCAAAAGTTACATTTGACAAAAGTAAAGGTTATATGGATAGTTGAGTAAGTTCAAGAACAATCTTAATCATATCAACTGGGATAGGGATCAACCGTTAGTTGACGGTGAGAACCAAGATGAAGCAGAACGTGAAGTGAACGAAACTCTTCTTCATTTTCATATGTGGAATTGGAGTCACGGTTCACATCATACAAATTATATAGAGTGGAAAGAGACTTGACGAGCTGTTCAGCATTAAGATGGTGTATAGAAGCAACAGCTGGATCACCAGCCGCACATTTTCTAAGCTTATGGTGAGAGATAACGTGAAATCTAACCTGCAATGTCAAAGCATGCCAATAATTGATTGTAAGTGTTTTCTTTCTTGCCACAAAATAGATTTGCTTGACCTTGAATTGATCAATGAATTAAGCAGAGTTGTCAAATTCTAAATTTTCTTTATTCATATTGGTTACAACAATACTTTCATGTCGATGTATGATTATATACATATCTTTTTAATGGATAGGACAGAAAATTATAAGCTCTCACTAGAGTTACTAATCCAATTTCTGGTTTAAGTTGGGTATTTAAGCATGATTTCATATAGAGAAATAATAAGAAGGGAGGAAGCAAGCAACTCATACCATTTTCTCATACATTGAAATTGCTTGATCACTAATGATGTGCTGCATGCTAAGATCTTGTCTAATTGATCTTGTCCTATCGGAGATAAAATCATGAATGACTTCAAAGGAATGTTCTGATGAATTGAATAGCTCTAGAAGGTGCTTTAAGGTGGCTTCCAACACTGGAAGTGGCCGGACATCAGATCCTTGGACATTCTTGATTGAGATTGTCCTGCAGAACTACCAGCATAATAAAGTTACCAAGACATTCCCATGGTGTAGTGAGCATGCTTCTAATGAAGTACAGTGAAGAGGGTTTACACTTAACAGATTTTCCACAAAGCTATGCATTGAAATGAGGTCACAGAAATCAAATTAAAGCTACATAGTCTCAAAAAACAAACAAGGAATAATTGTCAAGATAACAGATAGAGGGGAGTAAGTATATGTCAATCTTAGAGCTTAATTCCCAAGCTGATGATGTGTCTCGACTCTATTATGCAATACTTATTGACTTTGTCAGCTCTTAGGTGCATGTCAAGGCATAGGTCAAATAGTTAAATGAAGCCTCTAACCAAATTCACTGAGAATAAAATTTACTACTAACTTCAATTTGAGAAGCAAGAAATAGACACTAAAAGCTTTTGTCCTCGCAATTCACCTAAGCACAAGAGGAGGGAGACGCTCAAAACAATCAGCAACAACAAAACAGCTTCAGTACATGATCCTTCTCATCAATGTTTTCAAATTCCAGAAATTTTAGAAACCACATTCTCAATCTTCCTAGTTTCTATGCTGAGAAGTGAAGAGCACATACAAGAAGCAGAATTTGATTACCTTCTTTACAGCAAGACTTGGCGATGATTTCCCAGGATTTCCATGAAGTCTCTCAAAAACAGCCAAATCTCTAAGCCGTTCCCTTTGGGCTCTTTCTCTCTCTGATTCATTTGCCACCAGTAGAAATGACACAAATCAACACTTTTTACTGAACTTATCAAGAAAACAACTAAACAAGTTCCTTTTTTGAAGCTCAAAGAATCTATCCACATCCCCAAGTAAATAAACAAGCACAATCAACTTATCCACAAAGGATCCAGCTACTCAGAACCCTAAGACCCCTTGAAAGGGCAATGCAAACCATAGTATAGCAAGACCTACATGGAAATTAATACTGAGAAAGTGTGGAGTGGTATAAGCAAATCACCTGGACACATGAAAGGGCAATTTCCAATTATAGATGGGGCATCGGCTGATTCTCTTTCTTCATCTTCATTCCTCAAGACAGCTCTTTGCGATCCAATCCCTGATTTGCCATCACGCGAGTTCGAATCCCTAGCATGGGTGGTTGGATTGCGGGCTTGAGATGGTCCTTGGTTGAAGTTTCTCAAGGATCGGGTTTGATTTTGTCGAAATTTGCCATCTGGGTGTGGACTAGAGGAATCGCCGGAATGAATATGCGAAGAACTTCTTCCTCGGCCTCTGTTCATGTTTCAGCTGAAAAACCCACCTCAATTCCTCTCTCAAGTTTGAAATTTTGATTCTGCTATATCAGCTCAGAGGGAAGAAAATCCTCTATTACGAAAGTAAGTGCCGAAATTGTGTTTCATGGGCAAAATGATAAGAGGGGGGGGGGGGGGGCCTGAATTGAATAGGTGGGGGGAATCAAGTGTCGAACACAATTTCGGCCCATGATTTCGTAACAGAGGATTTGTGTCCAGCTCGGAGGCGTTACTTTTAGTGGTTTTGGTTGAAAAAAAATGTCAACTTTGTAAATCAATTCTCTCTGTGATCCAAAAGGTGTTATTTTTGGTGGTTTTGGGAGAAAAAAGAATACCCTTTGATATAAAAAAACATCTATTACACATATTTTCTCAAACAAAATTGTTGTTAAGGATTTTAAATCTTGAAATCCTGATACTACGCAACTACTCTCTGTCTTCGAAAACTTGTCCGTAAAGCACATTTGCACGTGGATTAATGAAAAGTGTAAAAGTTTGATAGATGATTGAAAAATGTGTAAAGTTGATGAAAAAGGTAATAAAAAGGAGTAATATATAAGATTGGATGAGGGTAATTTTGTAATTTTATAGGAAAAAGTGATAAAATTGAAGAGAAAGTTGGATAATGAGTGTAATATATGAGATTGTATGAGGGTAAAATTGTAAAAGCATAATGATATAAATAGAAAGGAAATAAAGATGGATAAAGTTTTGAGGACGACCGAAAAGGAAAGGCTGACAAGTTTTTGGGGACAGAGGGAGTTAAATGTAACTTGTGTTTAAAGGTCTTACCTTGAAGGACATATTTAACTAAAAAATTTAACTTTTTCTTGTAGATAGTGTTTTTGAACTTGTTTAATGTTTATAATGTATGCTTTCAAGTGAATGTAGGGTGATACATAACAAAGGAGTGAATGTTGCAAAATCAAGCAAACCACATTGCAAAACATTGAGAAAAAGAAGAGCCTGAATCCATGCATAAGTTTCAAGTTCTTAGTCAAAACACAAAGGAGACTTCTACTGGAAAAAAAAGGGGAGTCAAAATTTAGCTTGTCAACTCCATGATGGCAGAAACTATGTCCCCATCTGAGGCCTTGAGAGCCTTAACAGCCTTGGGCCTGGAAACTCCAGCTTGAGTCATGACCAACTCAATGTCCTTTGGCTCCACACCGCTCTCATCAACGTCTTCATCCTCATCCTGGGCAGTTTCAGACGTCTCTGGCTTTGACGACAGTACGCTGCTCAAGTCTGGAGCCTTGAACTGCTCTGCAGCCTGGGTCTGGAGTTGTGAGCTCAGATCTTCAATCTTGGCTTCTCCAAAAATGATGTATGTGTCTGAGTTTGGACTCTTGAAAACGTCAGGCCTTGAGATAACAAAGAGGATCTGTTGATAGAAATTTGAAAGAAATGTTTAATGTTGCAGCTGACAATTTAATTGAATTAGAAGTGTTTTGATCAGTTTATAAGCTTACACTCTTGCTCTTCTTCACAGTGACTCGGCTGACACCGGTGATTGGTTTCATCCCAAGTTTCACCATTGCCTTCCGACTCTTCTTCTCACTCCTGCTTTGCTTTGACCTGCCATCTTGTTGCCCTGTAAAAGAAAGCTTGCTTGTAAAATTCCCAGGAAAAGCAACATGGTTTTTCATATAGCCGGTTATATTGATTCCCTTATGAAATGACTATATGATTCAACACAAATTTCGCTAAAAAAAGGGCCATAAAATCAGCAAGTCCGGACAATACCTTCAGCATCGTCCTTGTCATCCTCATCGTCGTCGCTATCCTCATCCTCATCATCTTCAGCGTCTTCAACAACAGGTTTATCTTGCTGCAAACAAAATAAAGGTGTGTTTGAGCATATGCACACATTTAAGTGCAAAACCATGTTTGACCACTAAACGAAAGCACTGAGAAATGGACCAATGAACCAAGAATCCATTACAGTAGGAAAAAACCCTAAACAAGGACTCAATCAGCTGGTAGGTGAGCTAAACAACCCATCGATTTTTTTAAAGCAATAGCAAGCAACATGTTTATACAAGTTCAAAAGCCTGGAATCAGTTCATATTCCGACTTATTAGCCACCCAGGGAAACACAGTTTTTACTTCGACTCAAAATATAGTGTCATCATTTCAATCAACAAATATGTACCTACCAAATTCACAACTAAGATCAAAGTGCAACCCCATAAACAAAAAGATATTCTGTCGATTGTTCCACAGGCGAATCAATCTCAATATACACAGGAAGTTTATATTGAAGGAGCATAGGACAACAATCAGAAAGGGGCTAAACAAAGCCACTAGAACATATAAAGGGGATATGAGAAAAAGAGAGTGAGAGTATACATCAATTTTCTGCTCTTCGAGTTGGGCAGCGAGAAGCTCTTCTTGGGTCTGAGCGGTCATGGCTGCTGATGAAATGTAAATTTCAGATCTTGGACTTGCGAGTGAGAGGAAAAGTTATGAAACCCTAAAAACACTGAAAACAGACTCAATTTATAGCCGCGCTGTTAAAGAGGTGGTAATTACGGAAATGCCATCAGTCTTGACTGATTGACCGTACTCTTTCACCGGGCATATTCATTTTTTTTGATCAAGATATTCATTTGTTCTTAGAACACAAACGTGACGTTTTTTACTACATAGCTGTAAACATCTCAACACTCTTTTGAGTATGCACAAAATTTAAGTTGCCTCAAAATCAATCTTAATTTTGTATCCTAGTATAGTGACAAAACGTTCTTTCAAGGATCAAAACAATGAAGTGTTAAGTGCCTTAAAAATGACAATTCATAGCAATCACCACCTCCTTTACATGATCTGAACTAAACAATTATCTTTGCATATTCAGATATCAAATGACAAAAGAGGATAATGGTTCTGTTAACAGTTCTAACAGAACCTTTAACATCACATTTTTAGGATTCACTTAACTGGCTATATAGAAGAGATCACAAAAGGCAATTGTTAGAAATGAACCCATTAGCAACTTTCAGCTTAAGTGGTTTCCCCAATTTCAAGTGTTAAGATCCAAACAGCACCATGAACGCAAAAATTGAAGTATTATTTGCTGTAATAAAACAATGGACATACATGTTCAGACAGTTTAAGTGTTCTCTTCATTGAACTGTTAAATATACAACAAATGAACCTAGTGGCCTGTCAGGCAATTACATCTAATTCCTTTTCATTTGCCACAAATGGATTCTTTCAATGAACCACAATCATAGCATGAAGTTTACACTTCACCAGTAATCGCCACAAGAGCAGACCCCGTCCTTGAAATGGTGGAAACGGTGCGCATCCCTCACAATAATCTCCCTCTCCGTCACAAGAGATATGTACTTAGTCGCGTTATGACAGTCCCCACAAACCCGAAGATTCTTCCTGACATGTATAGGCACACCATGGCTTGTATTCAGAAGCCCGAATGAGATAGCCAGCTTCTCACTATGACTATTCAGCAACTTCTCCTGTACTTCATCTTCCACATCATGTATTGAATTTGTATCCGGCACGTACCCAGCAGCTTTTATCTTCTCCACAAGCTCATCTAAATAACTATAGATCTTCTCAGATTGAGGATGAATTGTACTTCCTGAGTAGAAACTATGCACCTCGTTTCTTAACTCTACCAGGCTACAGCCAGGAGTTTTTCTAAGCCCCGTGCCCTCCATCTTTGACCTAACTTCTGCAACCTTATCCCACATAGACGAGGCAGCATATATATTTGCCAATAACACATGGTAACCACCATCATCAGGTTTAAGGGCAAAGATTCGGTTTGCTGCCTTCTCTCCAAGATCCAGATTCTTGTGGATCTTGCAAGCACCCAGCATTGCACCATAGACATTAATCCCGGGCTCAATAGGCATATCCTCTATGAGCTCCCAAGCCTCGTTGAGAAGTCCAGCTCGACCAAGAAGGTCAACCATCGCTCCGTAGTGGTCCATTGTTGGATCTATACAATAAACTTCCTTCATCATTTTAAAGAACCGTCTTCCTTCCTCTACAAGCCCGGAGTGGCTACAAGATGAAATGACACAAAGAAACGTTATGCCATTTGGCTTGATGGGCCCTTCTTGCATTTTCTTGAAGAGTTCAACTGCTTCTTGACCGAGTCCGTGGGTCCCATACGCGTCTATCATGGCATTCCATGTGGTTACATGTTTTTCACCCATCGTGTCAAAGAGGCGTCTTGCAGTGTGAACTGCACCACACTTTGCATACAAGTCAACCAGAGCTGTCATGACAAACACATTGTTGTCCAAACAACTCCTAACTGAGAGTCCATGGATCCACTTTGCTTGACGCAAGACGGACAGCTCTGCTAAAGCGGGAATCACACTTACTAAAGTGAATGTGTCGGGTCTGATATTCGTTAGTCGTAGCTCACGAAAATAACGCAAAGCCTCGTTTATACGCCCGTTCTGTGCAAAGCCTAAGATCATTGCGTTCCATGAGACAAGGGTTTTGGCTCCTAGGTTGTCAAATAACTTGGCAGCGACGTCAACAGCCTTGCATTTGGAGTACATGGAGATCAAAGAGTTGGTTACTGAAACATCAGAGCTGAGCCCTATTCGATCCAACAATTCATGAACGAATTTCCCCTTTTCTATATCCCCGAGATCACCACATGCACCAAGAGCTGCCATGATGCTAACATTTGTGGGTTCAAACCCTTGATCTAACATTCTCTGGAAAAGTTCCAGTGCTTCTGCAGAGTGTCCACTTCCCGCGTAACCGTCAATCATAGAATTCCATGTAACTACATTCTTCTCATCCATGCCATCAAAGATCAACCTGGCAGTCTCCGTTGCTCCACACTTACAATACAAATCCACCAATGCTGTTGATATATTCACATACGAGTTAAACCCTGACCTTATAGTATATCCATGAATGGACTTCCCAACCTTCAAAGAACCTAAACTTGCTGAAGCAGGCATAACGGTTACGATGGTGACCGAATCAGGCCTCTGGCCCTCCACCTGCATTCTAGCAACCAACTCCAACGCCATCTGGGCACGCCCATTCTGAGCAAACCCAGCAATCATCGCATTCCAGCACACAATATCCCTCTCAGGCATTCTATCGAACACCTTGTAGGCATCCTGAAGCTCCTTACACTTAGCATACATATTCATCGCCCCCGTCATCGTATACAAATTCGACCCAAACCCATGAACAATCAAATGCCCATGAACCTCCCTACCCCTCCGAACATCCTTCTCCTCTCCACACAACTTCAGCAGGTAGGTGAAATTGTACACGACGGGCTCAACACCATCACATTTCATCCTGGCAAAGAACAGCAGAGCATCCTCCAAACCACCGTTCTGTGAATACGCCTTCAATAACGTGTGATAAAGCGGGTCGATTTTCTCGTCAATTGGCTCGAACAGGCGAACGGCCTCGTCTAAGCACCCGAATTTGCACAGCAGGCTGAGAATCTTGGTCTGAAACAGATGCTCATTGTAGAGCTCATGCTTGTAGACAAGAGTAATGATCTGGAAAAGCTCCTTCTTTGATGCGCAAAGCTCGAGGAGGACAGCGGCCGGATGGGCGTAGATGTGGGAGGGGATGTGAACTCGTTGGGAAAGAGGTTGGTGGTGGCGTGAAGGCGGCGATGGCGGCCGACGTGAGGTGGGTGTCACCGGTTGTTGTGGTGGTGAACGGAAAGCTGTATGAAGATTCATTCGCTTCAAGATTTGATCTTTTTCAGTGGCTTTCTGGTTCTGGGCCTCTGGCTATGGCTTCTGACGATTTTAGCGGGAAGAAGCCGATCAGACCGGTCAAACCGGTGTGGTTTTTATTTTCTCTCTGAGCCCGGTCTATGGAAGCTTTACATGGACGCTTTTTTTTGCAGGTTAGCGTTAGATCCTCTATATTTCTCCTATCTCTTCGGAATCTCTCCTACAATCCTCCTTCCGATCGATAGAGATCATCAATTTGAGCCGATAAGTTGGTGGAATCTCGTCTGCAATCGATTGGATCTCTGCGATTTTGGTGCGAAGGGGTAGGAGATGAAGATCACGGCGCTTTTAGTTCTTCGAACCAACACTTCGAGCGACGAAGAAGATCCGGTGATTCTCGCGAACGCCTCCGATGTCAGCCACTTTGGATTCTTCCAGAGATCCAGCGTTAAGGAGTTCATCGTCTTCGTCTCTCGAACCGTCGCCAAACGAACTCCCCCCGGACAACGCCAATCTGTTCAGCACTCAGGTTCGAGATTTAGGGTTTTCCCGCCGATTTGGCTGTTGTTCGTAGTGCTTTCCTTTCTGATTTCGTCATTATCTGATTGCGATTAGGATTTACTGGAGCCTGAATTCTTCATGAGTTTCATCAGTTTTGGTTTATTGGATTCAAGTTTGAGTTGATTCCAATTTCTGAGTTGTGTGGATTTTGCAACAGAATACAAGGTGCATGCTTACAACAGAGGGGGTTTATGTGCACTTGGATTTATGGATGACCACTATCCTGTTCGTAGTGCGTTTTCACTTCTTAACCAGGTATTGATCCTTAGCTTCATCCAGATTTAGTTGCAATGTTGGTTTCATCTACACATTTGAAAATCGGTTATGTTTAGGTGCTAGATGAATACCAGAAGAAGTTTGGTGAGACATGGAGGACTATAAAGGCAGATGATGCTCAACCATGGCCGTACTTGAATGAAGCCTTGTCCAAGTATCAGGTATGTCCATCTTGTTATCATCTCAAGATGATTTTTCACATTAGTAATGACCTACAAAATTTGAGATTGTGGTAGTATTGCTCTTGACATTATACACCAACAAAATCTCACCATGTTTATCTGGCAGGACCCTGCAGAAGCAGATAAGCTATTGAAAATTCAAAGGGAGCTGGATGAAACCAAGATTATTCTTGTAAGGCCTTGCTTTTTACAGCAGGAACTGAATGCATATGCTGAGTACCATTCAGTTTTCATTTGCTAGTACTTGTTGAATTTGCTGACTGAAATCTGTTGGTTTGCAGCATAAGACTATTGACAGTGTACTTGAACGAGGTGAAAAGCTGGACAGTCTGGTTGAGAAGAGCTCCGACCTTAGTACTGCATCTCAGGTACGTTCATGTCTGGTTTAGTTAAGATTCGATTTAAAGATCTTGTTCGTCAAATCTATGCTTTTGTTTAAGACCTTACTTCTTCTGTTCAAACAAGTGGTATCAGTGGCTAGAAATCTTGAATATGGCTAATAACCATTTCTGATTACTAATGGTCGTGGGAAATTTCATTTTTCTTCAATTTTATAGTACTTCACCTTGTGTTTTCTTCATTTCTTGTGCATGCTGATGATACCTATGGCAATGATCAGTGAGCCTTAGATAGGGGGCTGAGTATTGTTGCAAAGCATGACTAGTTTCTGTCTTAATGCAATTTCTTCTTCCACTCGGACAGATGTTTTACAAGCAGGCGAAAAAGACCAATTCCTGTTGTACATTATTATGATCAGTTTGTCCTAAATCAATGGAGGATCTACACCGACTGGACGTGGACGGATGGTGGATTGTGAATCTAACTGTCCAGGTGTCCTGTAATGCCATTTCATAATCAAATGATATACGACCTTCTTAAATATAAATTCCGTGGGTGTGTTTGTTTGTTTGTTCATTTGGTACGTGATTTGCCCACAACTGGGAAACTGCATTATGTTTCAATGTTCATGTGCTCATCTAGGCATTTTGCTCAAGCTTTGTTCGTTTCTGTAATGCCACCATTCCAGTTGAGGCATTTGGCTAGGGGACTTTGTTCTTGCAGAGAAATTTGTATGTGAAAGCAAGCAGGTGGAATTGGTTGTGCTTGGTTATGGTCATGAGTTCAGTCTGTGTCGTAAGAGAAAGCGTGTCCAATTTGAGTTCAAATTTGATACGTTTACATCTATGACTACTGAACTTTTTTTTATTTTCTTTTGCCGTATAAAATCCAACAGAATTTGTTGTTGAAAAAATGGCTTCCATATTTTCCTATCTTGTAATTTCATCTAACTTAAACTCCCATACATTTGAACTTGTCGTTCAACGAGGGCTAGAGTAGGGCTAATGAGTAACAACCAACAACTACAACAACAATTTTAATTTATGAAGATTTTACCAAAATACATGGCAAGAGTGCAAGACCAATATATAAACAATAGATCAAATGTAAGATAGCTTTAACATCATTCTTTCTAATAGTTAATTTCATCCAACTTTATCTTAGTCGAAATAACGAGGTTTCAACTTTTGAAAGCAATTATATTTTGATAAAACGCTATTAGAGGACACATTAAGCAAAATGTAATTCACTTGAGCTCATTCGTCCGAAGAAGATCTCAAATATCAAGTTATGTTGATTTCATTTGTACCTCATCTTGGCAAATATTATCCGTCATACTGTTGATTTTCTCTAAAAATATGGAAGACATGACAAGTATCGAACTTTCTATGATGGAAGATAATGTTAGTTAAAACTATCCTCATCTCGTTCCAAATGTCATTTAAGACGTCGATGAAGTAAAAGGTTATCGTCTTTAATCTCGATGCAAAAGTTTCCGCATTCAATCGCATTCGGAATACCGTTCCTCAAGGTGGGAGAAGTACTAATGTGATCAGTTACAAGTTACATCTAAAGAGGATTTGCTAATGTGATCACTTGCACCTTGGAGGAAATTCTTCTACAATGCATTTTATTTTTACGTGTAAAAAGGGAGAGGAAGTTTCAATCTCATGTGTTGAGCCGGCGGCTTATGCCTTTTACACTGAATGCACACACAATCTAGATAGTCAAACCGAGTAGGCAAACCGCTTTGTTTTAATTTACATAATCACACCCTACAAAACATGTAATTACATGTTGATCTTGCAATAAGATACTTCGCTTTTGGGAAGTACTACAACATTACTTAACGCCTAGTATATGAATGATCGGTCAAAAGGACACGTCAAAAATTAATAATTGATTCAACTAAGAATTAGATGATCATTCTGTGAAATATGTTCTGATTATCTTTATATTAAAAGGTTGTGATTAACTAAGAGTGAGAACTGATTACACGACCTGAGAAAATCTCAAAAGGAGCCGTCGCTGTTGTTTGATAGCAGCCAGCCGCGTTAGACAAAATCGAACGCGCTCTCACCACCCACAAGACTTCTTTTGCCTGATCAATTAATAAACCATTTATTATCACTTTCCAATTAAAATATCAAAATATCTACAACTTCTTTTTTAAAATTATTAATGACATTATCATCATTTGTATTTCTTGAACTTGTTGTCACATGGATAAAAACTCGTAGAAACGTTTTATACTTTTGTAGTACACTTTTTTTGCATCAAAAGTTCACACTTTTCAATTTTCATTGTCAACTAACATGTCCCTATTTTTTTTACCTAACTCCCTTAAAAACCTTTATTTTATAACAATTTGTAACTATCATAATGAAACGGTCATCTCTCCATGGTGGTGTCACCAAACCTTACACTATATATTGAACAAGCCACACCCTATACAAGAAAATCTCCCTTAGCCATCATATCTCCACCAATATATTCACAAAAAACTTAAAATCACCACCATTTCACCAAACCCTCCAAGACAATGGCTGATCCTCAGCGCATCCACCCATCACCCGACCCAGAAGCCCAGGTTCATCCTCGGGCTCCTCCATCCCCCAAACCGTCGGCCCCTCTGATCCCGTCCTCCACCGACCGATCCGACAAGGTCTACCCTCTGCCCTCCCACGCCCCGCCCCCACGTCGCCGCCGCTGCCGCCTCTGCCGCTGCCTGTGCTGCACCCTATGCAGCCTGCTCCTACTCCTCGTCCTCTTCGTAGGCGTCTTCGTAGCCGTCCTCTTCCTCGGTTTCCACCCGAAGATCCCGCACTACTCGATCGACGGCATCCGCGTGGCGGCCCTCGACCTCTCCTCCACCGACGCCTCCCTCACCGTCACGTTCGACGTCAACGTGACCGCCCGGAACCCGAACAAGCGCATCGGGGTCTACTACGAGGGCGGCAGCAGCCTCAGCGTCTGGTACAACGAGACCGAGCTCTGCCAAGGCGCATTGCCCGTCTTCTACCAGGGCCACCGCAACACCACCGTCATGGACGTGGTCATGTCGGGCCGGGTGGCCAACGCCGCCGCGCTCGCGGCCAACCTGCAGGCCGAGGAGCAGAAGAGCGGCGGCGTCCCACTGCTGATCAGAGGGAAGGTTCCGGTCAGGATCAAGATGGGCAAGCTCAAGCTCATGAAGATCAGATTCAAGGCCAAGTGTGAAATCGTGGTGGACAGTTTGACTACTAATAATCAGATCAAGATTACTAGTAGTAGTTGTAAGATTAGGCTAAACAGGATTTTCGGCATTACTTTTTGATGAGTTTATATTTATTTATTTTTGCTTACATAAAATAAAATGTGGAGGAGTGGTATTTTATTGGCCAGGGGTTTCCTCCAATGCATGCATATTCTGGTTTATGTAATTAAATTCAGGCATATTTGCTATACATTATATACTTATTTTTCTTAATAAAGTCTGGTATTTTTTCTTCTACGGAGTAGTATTTTTTCTTTTCAAGTTAGGCAAGCTATAACAAACATCTAGACTTCAAAACTCAAAAGCTTGAAATGTTTGACTTGATAGGATACGTCAAAAGCTTGAAAATAAGCAATTTTTGGACTGAATCAAAAACATCCAGAAGCCAAGACTTATTAGGAAACAACAAACATCTAGAAGAAAATATCTATAGGTGGTATATGTCGTCATCGGTCGTCATTGCATACTTGTTTATTTGTAGTTTAGAGGTACATAAAATAATATATGGCCACGCTAGATTATTTAAACATTATTTGGAGCCAAATTAAGTACGTAATCCATATGGGTTATACTTCTCCACCTGATAATATATGGCCACGCTAGATTATTTAAACATTTTTTTTTTTTTTTTTTTTTTTTTTTGCCATTTCGAAAAAAACATATGCAGGCTTTTCATGTTAACAATTTAACCCAGCTTCAAATCTTCATGTAGCTAATGTTGATGCAAAATAAGATTATGTAAACGGATTAGATTCGTTGCACAAAATTAGTTGGGACTGTTTTCTTACTCGCCCTGCCTCCTCATACGACGCCGTTTCGGTCTCGGTCACGCCTTTGCAGAGGAAGTTGAAAATCCTGAAAATAACTTCAGTTGAGACGACAGGAGGGAAAATGGAGGTGGTTTGAAATAGGTGTGCATCGTATTTTTACAGGGAAAGAGGTTGGTTTACCACCCTCAACGGCGAGCAAGAAGTGTATGAATAGACCAAGCAGCTCCACGGCGACGCCCCTGTATTGAATCACACGTTTCTAGTTTCATCTTTGGTGATTGGCTTTAAGTCTCATGAGAGTTTAACTTGATGAGCAAGAAGTTTACCTTTTCAGTGTTGAATAACTCCTCTGCCATGACTTCCATTTTCTTCCTCTTCTTTTCTTCCTCCACAGATCTTACTACCTCCTTCTCATACTCCGAGTTCCTGCAGAAAACACCCGGGTACAGAAAAGGTCATGATGAGCTCCATAAGAGAAAGTTTCCTTGGCTAGAGCACCATAAAATTAAACAAAGAGCATTAAATCGTACATGTACGGGTGCTTAGCAAAGGGCACAAGATTTGTGTAGCTATTTCCAGACTGAATGGCCACCTGCATACAGTTCAAGGAGCATACAAGTCGTTATGGAGCGTCGTTGTTCTCAATTCATAGTGAGAATAAAGTACATATCATAGATGAAATGCAAATTCAGTTCTTAATTCACAGTGAAACTCATACCTTCCTGAAACGCTTAAAGTTCACAACTTTGTCATCGGGTTGTGATCTGACTGTTTTCATCATGTTCAAATCTCTCATAATTAGGGTTTGGCTGTACAGAACTACAGAGCACCCGCCTTCAGGGCCATCATCCATCTTTCCTTTGGCAACTGCTCTATCATTAATCTCCACAAAACTTGTACTAGGATCATTTCCTGAGCCAGGAGCCAAAGAATCTTTAGGTGGGTCCCTTTTGCTCTCGTAATCGCCAGGCTCATCACTCTCCTTTATTTCAATGATCACCCTATTCTCCTCCATTATCTTTTTACTTTGAACGTCTATAGACGAGGGACCAATGTGGGTTTTATAGGTCTCCTCTTTGACGTCATCATCTTTAATAGCTCTGTTGACTTCAGGAGAGCCGGTTGGTTGACCAGAGTTTGCAGATTCTGTTTCTGTTTCTGCATCGGAGTCTGCTACTATTGTCTCATCCGTAGAGGATGAAGACAGCACAACTGCAGAAGAGAACAAGTGCTTCCTAATTACATACATAATTTGAATATTTTGCTCTTGCGAGTATTTATTATTTAGCCAAAGGCTAGAGATTTTCTAAGACTTAAAGTAAGCTCAGACATACATATAAACTAAAATGGGAGACTTACTAGCTGGTGAAACAAGGATAGATGGATCCAGGTATCCTGATATAACAGCTCCAACCAAATCCACTTCATTTACTTGCAACTTAGAACCTCGGTGGTTGGAGTGAGCATTGGAACCAGCAGGGACTACATGAACAATACGGTTGTTTTCACCTTGCAAGTCCTATAAGGAACATTTATATTTCAGTACCAGGTTAGATACTTGAATAATTACAAACTATAACTGAAAGCAGAAAAAAAAAATTTTGGGCCACCATTAAAGTTTGAAATTTGACCCAATGAAATAATAATTGATACAATTTTACGATCTTTGAGCATGAACTATAGCATAAAGCACATGGGCTGTTAGATGTTCACCTGACTACTGGAATCTAAGAACTCCAAGGAAACAGTTTTTGCACCTCCAACTTCCAGGATTAATGGCAACCTACTAGAAAACTTGTACTACAATTAGAGAAGAAAGAGAAAAGTCATCAGATATTTAGATATATATCTATATCACTCATTTTATTCATTAGACATTTAGATGAATATTTATATCAATTCATCATGATCTGACATATATACATATAAATAGAGATGTCATAATCTTCAAATGACCCCAACCGGACCGAAGAATACTAGGCTTTCACAGGGTTAAGAGTTAAGACTATGAAAACTTAACTAACTCATAGCCTAACTGACCAGTTTGTATATGTATAGCAATAAAGAAACAATATGACAAAAAAACCTCTACTGTCAACATAAAAGTATAAGAAGCTTGTCCATGGTTTAGCAACAGAAATAAAATGCAGAATACTACCATATGTGCAAACTCCAATATGAATGTGTATCCCTTCAAACAGCTTTCCCGTACTCTATTGTCAGCAACAGCCACTGATACCCCATCCAATGTCAAGGTTGGAACATAGCTAGCAAAAAAAATTGAAAAATGAGCCAATTAACATTGGCCAGAAACTAAAGCATACATGATACGAATGTAGCTTCAGCAATCAGCAAGGGGAACTTACGAGCTGCAACTTGGGATTTCATGAGATATCCTGTTCTCTGTCAGAGCCTAAACAACACAGCACATAATCAGAAAGCAGGAAGTGTATCGAAAATCAGTTATCTATAAGGATGGAAAAAATGAAATAATATTCTTCAAGCATGAAGACAAATTTTGTCAACTTCTTCCGAGCATTATTCTTCGGCCTTATTTCCTCAAAAACGACCCAGTTCCCTAAAGACTGCAGCAATATACGCACACTTGTCCACGATCTTCATCTTTATCAATACATAGCAACAGAAGAGCTCGGTAAATATACAAAAGCCAACAATTTTCAGAAAGAGCCATGTTGATTACAGTTAGAATTACCTATCACCTACATGTTATGTTTCTTTCATGAAGTAGTAGAACATAATCCTTCTCATGTTGGATTACTAGAAGTCTAGAAGAGAGCACCAGCGAGTGAAGAAATAATTTCTGCTAATAATATTTGTCTTCTCTTTTAACTTGAAAAGGCTACTCAATGTCTTAGGCTGTGTAAAGTTGTATCTTATCTACAATAATCAATAGTTTAAGTCCAAGTCAAGCCCCATTAGCATAGTATCTCAGCTCAAATTTCTTTTAGTAAAACATGTCACTCTGCATGGCCTACTATGCATATGTAGCAACAAACGTGGGTGGCAGAAACCAATAAGTCACAGGTCTAAAAGAATACAATCATTACATTAGTGGAATGCTATAAATGAGCTTGTTAGAATCCACAAGCTGCAGATGTTAGAATTTAGAAAACAAGGAAATAAGTGTATACCTCTAACCACTTGTACAAAGCAAAAGGTTTTTTAGACACAATAGCATCTATCAAACCATCATTCACAGGTGTGAATTGATCAACAATGACATGGGTGCATTCATCAGTCCACTTCTTGGTAACAATGGCACCTGTAAGGACATCCAAGTTATGAAATCATTTATAACGCCTTACTCCTTGAAAAGCACTCATGAGGATATTGGTTAAGTAGCAAAGTTGTTCACAAAACTGATCAATACTAGAAAAACCACCTCTACTATAGCACTGTAAAAAACACCATTCCTTCTTTTGAAACTCAAAGAGAATTTCCATGAGCACATACTTGTGAAATCCAAAGCCGACTAATCAAAACATAAAAGCATAGGTTTCTTTTTCAGAACAGGCTAAAATATACAGGAAACATATTCTTAGGATGTTAGGTTGAAAAATCAACCTATGAGCAGAAACAGTAGAGAGCAAACATCTATGAAGTCGATAAATCAAGCACCAGTAACTAATGTCCGATATATTTAGAAATTCTGTCTACCTAGGTGGGAAAAAAACAAAACGAATAGATCAACAATTGGTTAGATTCCTCAGCAAAATTCGTGAGAGATCGAAGAGTTTGTAGAGAACTATTATAATGTCCTTATTTAAGATAAGAGAGGGGGATTCCCTCAACATAAGCTGGGTATTATTTAGCTGCAAAATCATCTTCCACCTAAAAGCTAGCTACCGTTTCAGACATACCAAGAATTCCATAGATACTTCATATAGAAACATCCAATTGACGTATAAGTCAATGGGCTCAAAAACTGATGTGACTCTCAACAAGATGTGATGATATAATCCATTACATAGAAATGTTAATCTTTTTGCACATGCACTCTATTTTGAAAAATAAAACATTCATCCAACTCAAATTCTAGCCAATTTTGTATACAATAATACAACAGGCTAGAACTCAGAAAGTAATGTATTCATTAAGAGTAAAATTACATCTAAAAAATTGTTTCAACAGTGGATGATCTTAGAATCGTACAAGTGTACAGCTATGTATGTGACAGTACCGTCATAGAAGAAATATGTTGGTTGTATTACTACCTACTGACAGTGCTGTGTCTTGAGCTGAATGAAACCCTTGAGAGCCCTCAATATGGCAAGCATAAAAACGAAATGGAACAAAACAAAACCTGTCAGGTGTAAATGGAAAGACGCATATTATAAGCCAAATTATAACGGATGCAAAAAAAGACAATCTCACACATTGTATTTCAAACCAATAAACATAGGGCAATAGCTTTAGATTTTGGGTATCATCGTTCCACTGATTGCATGTCAGTTTAAGTAAATTTGAGGTCTACTTGAGGTCCAAGTAATGCAAATAGATTGAGCAAGTTTCCTAAAATCAAGGCTCCTTCTAAAAACCATGCATTCAACTCAAGAAAAGAAGCAACTATCTCCTTTTAGAGTGTCCTGTCAAAAGACTAATAGCAAACACACCAAGCTAATCAGGAAGTAGGCATGATGTAGTTAAAGAAAATCAGGATACGATGCCTCTTTTAAAAAATAAAGTGGTCATGAACCTTATTTTCCAACGATATTTTCAATCAGAAAACAAATACCTGTACGCAGCATTACTAGTGCCAAATGAAATAAGGTCGCCATCTTTTAGGATTATTTCTTTACTTGGGGATTCATGAACTTTTTCCGTTGAACCATTGCCTCTGGTAATAATTGTTCCATACTTTGAGCAGTCTCTTATCCTAACTTTGGTGTTGATAGAAGATTTTCTCTTCGGGTGATCCAAGTGTTCCATGGAATCAACAACTATTTCAGCATGGACTCGTGAAACTCCCTTGTCTTTGGTAATTGTGACATCACAGCCTTTGAACACATAATCCAGCGTTAAAAATGCACTTAGGAGGTCTTCAATGAAGTTGACAACATCCAATGAAAGAAATAGACCATCATTTCATGCTCAGACATTTCAAGTATACATGAAATAGTAAATTGAAATATCATTTGTCACCATGGAAGCTATGACATCATATAGAACAGCCTAAACAGCACCAATTAAGATTTTAGGCCTCAAAGAAAAATACCACTGACGAAACAAACTATAAGGATACAACTCCAATTAACAAATACTAGCTACAGTCCATTTGTTAATGCATTGTCAAAATGCAAGATGTCTAAATCCATTTACACCATTTGTCAAAAATAATAAGCTTAAACCTTATCAGTGAAGGTTAAATGAGTAAAGCAACTTGATACATGTTGAAAATGATAAACTGAAGCTATGTAATTGATTTACCCATCATTGATTAGTCATTGCAGCATTATCTTAGCAAAGGTTCTAATCTAAAACTAGAAAGCATACTTCCATCTTCCTTCAAAAAGCCAATAGAGCTTCTGACATTATGCAAATACTAGTTGCAGTTGGGAATTGGGATATGTCGGCTATTAAAAGGAAACTTATCCCCTCCAAAGCAAGAATAACTCTTTGTAAACTAAGAGGTCTCGAGGGGTACACTCATGGCCATAACAACAATTTGTTGCAAGCTCATACAAAAAATTTAAAAAATGACTACGCTTGATGAGCTGAAAACATTACCTTTTCTTCCCACCTTGTACGTTCCCTTTGCAAAGATGTAATACTTTTCTTCACCTGTATGTG
Organism: Polygonum maritimum; assembly: GCA_963924305.1. Lineage (NCBI taxonomy): Eukaryota > Viridiplantae > Streptophyta > Magnoliopsida > Caryophyllales > Polygonaceae > Polygonum > Polygonum maritimum. The sequence goes on from OZ002736.1 coordinate 26,977,008, forward strand.
TAAAAAAAGATTCCCATCTTTAAGTTCAAAATCACCATAAGTAATTGAAAACCATAAAAGTCCTTCCCAATCCAAATTTTATGAACTTGGGAATTCCAGCCCCATTCTCAGAGAATGAGCATACTGCAAGTAACTGCCCACAACCAACTACAAGAAGAGAGGGAAGTTTTCAGTGACCTTCTTCCTTTACAATCAATTTTAATTGCAGACAAGAAACAGCCATCCTTAAAAGAAATTGAACCTAATCCCTAAATACATTAGGGTTTGGCTTGTTATCATCATGCGCGCCCATTTTCTAATTCGTTGAAACGATAGCAATGTTCGAATTCACTTTGGATATCTTAAATTTCAGAGAAAGAGAGCGATAATTCGAAGGAAGAAGAAGAACCTGAAACTGGGTCGGTGGGAATTAGGCCCCACACCATCGCTCCGATCAATTTCTTCCGGTCGTCTGCTACGATTATGAAGAGGGTTTTGAGGTTTCTGCAAAGTCTACAACTTCACTGTACACGACATGCTATTTCAAATAGGAAAAGTTCAAGAAACTGTCGCATGTTTCTTTTTATTTCCAAAAACTGGCCAGTTTTTATAAATTTTTCAACAAATCACCCCACCTTTCTCATTTCCTTTGAAAGCACCAATTCTTACCACATAATTCGTGCGAATATTAACGGGTAACTATGATTTGTGCGCTCTGCATATAATTCGTGATTAATGCATAAGATCAATTGTAAATTTTGGCAGAAAGGTGAGATTATCTTGATCAAAATGTACAACCAAGTTCCATTGGGGATCATTTTTGACATTTTAATTTGGATCTAAATTACTTTAGTATAGATAAACTGATTTTGTTTTAGATAAAGAAGCTTTTTTCTAAATTGATAAAGACATGGTTGGTTGATCCCACAATGCAATAAAACAATGTCCTTGGAACGAGGTTGGTTGAAGAAGACTTTGATGTATGATGAAGAACAATAATTTATTGAGCTTTTGTATGGCATTGCCGTCAACATATAAAATTTGTACATCACACTGTCTTTATAGATTTACATTTGCAATACTTCAACATACAAGTCGATCCAAACGCAACCTGAATACTTATGTACATACAAGTGTGTAGCGGTACAAGTCTACAAAACCATCACAATACTAGAGAACTAGAACAAAAGTTGAACACCTTCTATATATATATCAAGGATATGTTTGGATTCTCTTAGTTGCCCAAGAAAGCATCAACCTTTGTGTTCGTTGCTCTCGTCAAAAACTTCATGCAAATGGGCGCCTTCACGTTCGCTAAGGCAAGTATAGATTGTGGCAGAGTCCATAGCCCGTCTCCGCAGATCAATCCCGAGGCCACAGCCGGTGCATACACATCCGCATTGGCTTTGTTTCTCCACTGCCATACGAATAGGATCAAGCTTCCAAGGCACATGTCAATGGTGAAGTAGGCGCCAAGGTAGAACGGTATAGCCATTGCCATTGGGATCGGAATGAACCTTACCCAGTGTTGGTTATAGCTCTTGCCAGCCACTTTTATGCCATTGACGACGATAGCTCCAAAGAAGAAAACGTAGCATAAGGTAAGACAGTTTTTTGGCAAGGATGAGAAGCCTTCAACCCCTAGAATAGACATGTTTCGAAAGATAAGAGCATTAGGTGAGGGATAAGTCGAACCAATGACACCTAGATCGGGGAAGGCCTTGTAGAACAACCAAAAGACACATGGAGAGATGATGCATCCCATTGAAGTCCCGATTATTTGGCTCACAAACATGGATCTTGGTGAGGCTAGGGTCAGGTAACCGGTCTTGAAGTCTTGCATCAAGTCGGATGCGGTTGAAACTATGTTCATCATAACACCACATGCGGCTAGACCCGCGAGAACCCCTCCATGGTTGGATCCAGCCCAAGCTCCAATCGTGAAGATGGCCAACTTACCGTAGGTGGATGCTAAGGACCAATCGGTAAGGCCAGTTCCATATGCATTACAGAATGCGAGAACGGGTGCAAGAATGTAAAGTACTAAGACATAGTACCATTTGAGCTGGTGAAAGATAAATGGTAACGCGATGGTAGACACAATTGCTATGATCGTGTACATGCCAACTGCCATCCATGTTGGAATTTGGTCCTTGAGAAAGACTTGAGTCCTACGTTGATCATCATAAGATAGAGGCGACGCGACGGTTGTTGAAGAATGTGCATTTTGAGGGAGAATGTCACCACTAGTCTTGTTGTGAAACTCCTTGTACAAACCCTTGAAAGTTTGGCATAGAACTAAAACAAAGTTGAATAGTCCATCACCCAAGATAATTGCAATAGCTATGAACACCTACAAAGTCAATAAGAAGATATAAACTAGGATCATTCTTTTCTTATTTTCTTATATCAGAAGCTCTTCTTATAGAAGCTAAAAGCTAACCTTATATGCTTGCAAACCATGAAAGCTTGTTTCCGGAAGCTTTGCATCATACCAATGACCTTTTCTCGCATTGATGAGAGGCCACATGATACCCCAAGACAGAATTGATCCTAGTAGCATAGATACATTGACAATGTAAGGACATATCATTCCTACACCTACGTAAGTCGCCGAGAAATCGAAGTAAAACCTGCATATAGATCCAATACAAAGGAAAACAGATTTAGAAGACCAAGTAACAGAAATGCATTAGCTGGTGCAACCAAGTGATTGATGCTACATACCTTTGGTCATAGGCTTTCAACCCGACAGTAGGGAAGTTTACGAATCCACACCCGTCTCCTGCGGTGTAAAACCATTGGAAGAAAGCCCCACAAGAAGCTGAATGAGAAGAACCTTGCCAATGCTTTCACTTGCTTCCTATAGATAGGATCATTAATGTGATAAATGACATTGGATAATTATAATGTATATCCTAGACGAAGTTCACGAAGAAGGCCGGTGAAAGATTGCGAAAGAAGCCTTACTTGGCCAGTCTTGCACCGTGTGGCGTGTGGAAACTATTGATAAGATGAGCGGTGGCTGTTCCACTTGGATAACAAAGTTTGAAATCTATGATCATGATCTGGAATCAATAGTGCCAAGTTTATACACTAATGCTCTAATCACATGGTAATTAATGTCAAATTAAGCCATAGTTCATGGTACCTTCCTTAGAGGAACGACAGAAAAAAGACCAAGGAAGCTGACCACAAACAGAAATCCAATCATCCAATGAAGAGATGGGTTTTTGATGTTGTCTGCAGTGTTGTGGTCAGCTGATTGTTTTGCAACAGCCTCACTCATACCAAACAGGTAACTACCAAATCCTCCTGTGTTAAATGAAGGTAAAAAAACACAAGTTTTCTTTTTTGGTCGAAAAAAAAAACACAAGTTTTCTGATCAAGTACAAAAATAGTGACCGATTGATTGATAAGTACACATACTTATACATTAATTGTAGTCTCAAAAAAGAAACTCCTACATACATAATGAGCATTGGAAATCTTCTTTGTTACTACAATTGCTGTTTACCATGAGATTTTTACTACAAGTACTATTTACCATGAGATACAGCTTTATATTGTTTTGCTTGATTGGAGAAAGCGTAAACTTTGTGACAGAGTACTAGGAAGACTTATATGACTTAATTAACTTTCCAAAAAGGAGTGGGTCCTCCCCGAAATCGGCTCCAATTCATTTTTACAATTAACACTTCTTCCACTAATCGAAAGTGGTCCTTAATTCTATCCCATTTCTTCTCTCTATCTCTCTCTCTTTTTTTTTTTTTGAAACGACAATGAAATTTCAATCGGATCTATATAGCCAGCCTAAGCCTTCAACTCATAATCAAAAACCAAGAACACCAAAAAGCATATATAGAAAGATGATCATGGAAGGCTAACCGCTAAAGGCGATGCCGGAGGAGGCGACGACACAAGTCTGAATGACGGTGTTCTCCTGCCTAGTAAACGGCCGGCGCAGGGCTCCGGCCTTGCCAAGGATCTTGGTCCATGACTTGACGAAGAAGAAGCCGAGGAGGCCGGCTGAGACGTTAAGCGATGGGATTATTCCGGTGGTCAGGTTCAGTTTCATCACTATGAACGCGAAAAGGACACTTAGGATCAAGCTCACCAAGAAGGCCCTTAGAGTTAGTTGCTCCTGCCACGTCGGCACGCTCTTCCCCTCGAACACCTTCTCCGTCGAGTCCACGTCATCGCGAACCGGAGCCCTGGCGGTGTGCTCCTCGTAGTCCCCCATAGATTTAGTGTGAGTGAGGTTAGATTTAGTTTGAAAGATTGGTATGTTTTGATAGAAAAGATTGGTATTAAAAGTGGTGGGGGTAACAGTGACGAGTAGAAATTTCAAGTTGGAGAAATTTAATAGTAAGTCCAAGAACGTCTAGCTCACAAGTTGGACCCAACCAACGTAAGCCGTAGAAGATTGAATATTCAAAAGGGCTAATCTTTCCACAATTTTTTAGTCACATAAATATCACGTCGTTCATTAATGAGCCAACTTTGTAAGTAAAGTTGGCGGTATTAGAAAAGATGGGTTCGCTTAATCCTAATTCTTAATTAAGGAAAGCGATGCTTATTTTTTTTGGTTGAGGGCACTGCTTACGAGAGTCGAACCGGTGACCTCTGGGTACTACCCTTGGAGGCTTAACCGTTTTGACTAAATGCCCGAAGGCAAAGCGATGCTTATTTGGTGTGACCATGTAAGCTGTAAACACATATATCTCAAATACAGTCAGGATCTTCTATGTCTATCGGTGTAACGCTAAATGTTCCATTTTATTATTTATACCACAAAATAATGTTATAAAAAAATTTCAAAAATATATTCATATTGTATATATGTATCTTATATAATTTTAGATTTTTGTGATATAAATTTGTAGGTAATATTTTTAATAGTAAAGAATATGATTAGTTCATCATTTTAATATAGAAAAGTATTAATAATGTTTTTCTAATAATAAAAATGTATAAATATATGAAGCTTATCATTTAATATATGAATATGATTTTTTTTAAAAAAATTATATTGATTTATAGCATGAATAATAAAATGGAACATCCAACGTTGCACCAAGAGGTGTAGGAGATCCTGACTGTCTCAAATAGTGTCGGAAATTTTTCAACAAAAAAAAAAATAGCGATGGAGAATATACCTCTTCCCACATCGACCATAAAAGTTCTACCCATTAGCTTAAGTTGTTGAATTAATTGATAAATCCCGATCTTGTATATTTAAATGGTTAAATTTACCCGTCAGGTCACCTATTTTTCGAGGACAACAATCATGTCCAAATCCGGCGGCTTTCGTGCGTGCGAGGGCGAAGGAGTACATCAATTATGAACAAGCGAGAGGCTCGGGTAGTGGCAACAGAGGACGCGAAAGGAGGCTCATTGCCTGGGAGAAACCGGACACGCAGTGGGTTAAAGTTAACACGAATGGCTCCACCGACAACTATGGAGTGGCAAGGGCGCCGGCGGCGGGTGTCCTGAGGGACTATGATGGGAATTGGAAAGGTGGATTTGTGTATCAACATTGGCCAGTGTATGCTCCGACTGCCGGGCTTTAGGGCATTTACCATAGGCTGAGTATGGCTTGGAATGAAGGCCACCACAACGTCTACATGGAGACCGATTCCGAGATTGCGGTTTCATTAATTGAGAAAACCATTAATCCAAGTCACTCCCTCTCTAGAAAGGTCGTCGATTGCCAAAGCTTAATTAAACACGACTGAAATGTCCGTTTATCTCATGTCTATAGGGAAGCGAATCACATCGCTAACTCTCTTGTTATGATAGTGTTTTCCTTTACGCTTGGCTATCACTTTATTTCGGAACCTCCCCCTAGTATTTTATTATTGTTGGACGAGGACAAAAGGAGTAAGACTACACCCGTCTTTGTTTGTAGCACCTTTTTCTTAATAAAGCTTTCTAGAGCTATGTCCTTTTTCCACCAAAAAAATGTCACCCGTCTAATCTTGACCTGCCGGAATTCTACGATGGTATTAGAGCGGGTCCAATCTATGTCCTATTTTCCTAATAAAAGTTCAAAAATACTGGTATATCTCTAAAAAGAGAATGAGAATGCTAAACCCACAGATTAATTACCACTTGAAGGGGGCGTATTGGAGAATTTACCTCTTCCCACATGAAGCATATGAACCAAACATCTAATCTCGACCCACCAAAATTCTATAAATGAGGAAATGACCTTAAGATATTTATTGAATCAGTCCAGAATTCTATAAATGAGGAAATTGCCCAAAAAAGCATCAACTTTTGCATTTGTTCTTCGTGTTAAGAACTTCATGCATATGGGGGATCTGAAACCGGCTAATACGAGTACAGATTCCGACATAGTCTATATCCCGACACCACAAATGTGCCCCAATGCAACCACGAACGAGTAGTTTTTCGCCTCGAACTTGTTTCGCCAACGCCATACGAAGAGGATCAAGCTCCCAACAGACATTTCAATGGCAAAGTAGGCGCCAAGGTAACATAGTAAGGCCATTACCACTGTAATAGGGATCAGCCTAACCCACCTTTTGTTATACTTGCTGCCTGCCACTTTGATATCATTGATAACTATAGCTCTAATGAAGAATTTGAAACATAAGGTAAGACAATGCTTTGGCAAGGCCGAAAAGCCTTGCACCCCAAGAATCGCTATGTTTCGTGTGACAAGAGCATTAGGCATCCCAATGGATCCCATATCGGGATAAGCTTTGTAGAATACCCAAAAGACCAAAGGAGAGACACCGCGACTAATGCTCCGATAAGTTGAGGTACAAACATGGATCTCGGCGAGGCTAAGGTCATGTAGCCCGTTCGAAGGTCTTGCATTAGGATGCTCCTGTTCACTGCTATATTCATGATGACATTGTTGGATGCTAAATCGGCAGTGAACCCACTGTGGTTGGATCCATTTAAACAAAAAATCAAGATAAAGTCGAGAAGTAATTTCTAATAGATAATTTTGAAATTAGTTTTTAACAAATATAATATATTTTCAAGGCTAAATAGCTGAAAACCACCCCTATAATATGCCATATTCCCAGTAACCACTCCTTTAAAGCGATATTCCTGAGAACCACCCCTTTAAATAGCTCCGTTAAGAATTAACCACCCTTCTTCAACTTTCCGTTAGAAACCGTTTAGGAATATCTAACGTGGCTTGTTTTTTTCGTTTTTTTGGCTTGCTTTGCTTATGTGGCATACAAAATCTGGCCACCTAAGCTCCACATAAGCTCATTAATTTACCCATTTAATTTTTACCCATTTAATCATTCTATCTAAGAAATTAGGTCAAAATTTGGGGCAAAATTGCCCACATCCCCGTCCTGCCCACATCCTTTCCACCGTCTTGCCCAGATCCCAAGCCGCCGATGTCTACCACACCACCGCCTCCGCCACACCGCCGTGAACCCGAGCCCCTCCACCATCAAACTACAACCGCCACCGACCACGATTGCTCAGATCTGGTTTCTCGATCCTCCGTCTCGCGTCAGCCTCAGCCACGCCACCGGCTCAGCCACAAGAAACCTCCACTGCCTCCGCCGCCTCGCGTCGGCCTCTGTCGCTCAGATCTGGTTTCTTCTTTCTCTGATTTCTTCTTCCACTGGTCTGGTTTCTCCATCTGATTTCTCCCTTCCACTTCCAAGCCCCCTCCATCTGGTTTCTCCCCGCCGACGCTTCGCCAACTCTGACTCCGGCAGCGCCTTCGTCGTCGCCCTCTCCAACTCCGTCCACGGCCGGAAGATCTCCGACCCCTGCCCCGTCTCCCCCACCGTCCACTCCATCCTCCTCCTCCTCCTCGACAAACTCCTCCACTGGATCGACAACATCCCTCCCGCCCCTCAATTCTTCTTGCCTCCTCCTCCTCCGCTCGTGGCTGTTGTTATGCCCCCGACACAACCCATTGCGTCTCTCTTCCCCATTTTTCCCTCTCTGATGCTGAATCCTTAGCCAAGGCAACTAACGACAGACAACTCGAAAGATGCTGAATCCTTCCCCATTGTTCCCTCACCAAATTTTTGCCCCAATTTTGACCTAATTGAGTGAAATTGAATGAATTGGGTAATTTCAAATAAATGTTGGTTCGATCAAAAAAAAGAATGTTTGTAATTTAAATAAGATGAGGTGTCCACTAACTGTATGCCACATAAGCAAAGGTATGAAAAAACGTATAAAAAACTCGCCACGTCACTGGTTTTAATGGTTTCAAACGACAAGAGTAAAATGGGTCGTGCAATTTTAACGGAGCTGATTAAAGGGGTGGTTATTAGGAATATCGCTTTAAATGGGTGGTTATTGGGAATATGTCATATTATAGGGGTGGTTTTCAGCTGTTCAGCCTATTTTCAAATATAATTTGGATTTTTAATCAAATAATATAGACTATATTAATATGTATAAGATTTTCTATCTAAAAATCTATATCTATATTAATTAAACATGATTTTTAAGTTAACACATGTAAATTTTAAATGATTTAAAAGATATCACCTTATCTAATAAAACTTATTAATTAAAATTTTATATATTTGTTTTGATAGTTTAGACTTTAAATCATATACATAAACATATTATAATATTTTATAAATTATTTTAATTACATCTTTGTTCAAATAAGTGTATTTTTTATATATAATATTTTTTTTACCTATTATATAGCTGGCAAATTTATTACAATTGTTCGTACGTGATATGGGGTTAAACTAAGTTACTCATATAAAGAATTGTTTCTACGAGGATCAATGGGCCACGCCACGTATCTTAATAATATGCTATTGTTATTATTGTTTATACTATAATATTTATTACTAATATCATTATTATTTCATACTATATATTATTTCAATAAATTTGTTTTGATTTAAATTGTTATTATTGAGTATTATATAATATGTTACACTTATTAAAGTGGTATTATTTATTAAATTACCATTATTAAATGTAATATGTTACTCTTATTGGTAAGTGCGTAAATAAATAAATAATATATATATATATTAAAAATTATCTTATTGAATACATTTTCTATTAAATGAAGCGGCCTAAAAATAAAACATCTTATTTGCTTATTTTATAATAATTTATTTTCTTATTATTAGTTTAGAATATATATGTTATCACATTAAATTATATCTATATGCATTTTAAAATTTTATTTTATGGCAATTAATTCCATAATAATGATTTAGATTTTTTTCTTATTAAAAATTAAACGTTATATCAAAAAAAATAATGAGATTGTTTTCGTAATTTCTTTGTTACGTTAATTTTTAGACAACCAATGTCAGTATTATAACTGAAAACTTACAGATTAAGGACATAATTTTTCGATATTTAGGAATTAATAATCTTACTAATACGATTATTATGTCATTCCAAATGTTTAACCACAACAACATATTGTCTGAATATAAAAACAAACAAATGAAACCATACATATAAACAATAGTCATATAAAACTCGCAAAATAGTATTGAACAAAAAAAATGATTTGATAAATAGAAAAATGATTTGTTAAGAAATACACATTTCTGCTTTTATTGGGCAGGCACAAGCTTTGCATCATAGCATTTTTTTTGTAAATTGTTTGTATCACAGTAGGTTTCATATAATTCTGACCTTTCTTTCACTAAGAGTTTCCAAACAACTTATTATAGTTCCTTCAACAATTCACTCAAGTCATTATAGGATGAGCCTCCTGGCTGAACAGCCTTCCAAGCTAAATCCTTCAGCTTGGCCGCACGCCTCCTCATCTCCTCCCCCTCTTCTCCCACCATCACCCTCCGCACCGCCGCCTCAATCTCCTTCCTCCGGACCCTCGCTTCCGGGACCATCCAATCATGGTTGTGGTCCGCCCCAACCGAAACACCGACCCTCAAAACCTCGGTTATCAGCTTCTCGGTCATGAACTGCTCGGCAAAGATCGGCCATGTCACCATTGGTAAACCGGCCGACACTCCTTCCAGTGCCGCGTTCCATCCGCAGTGTGTCAGGAATCCTCCCGTGGCCACATGGTCTAGGATCACGAGCTGCGGGGCCCATCCTCTTATGACGAGTCCTCTTCCCTCGTTCCTGGCCTCGAACCCGCTTGGCATCCACTCCTCCTCGTCGCCGTCGATGTTCGGTTCCCTTATGACCCACACAAAATGTAGGCCCGAGGCCTCCAAGGCCATGGCGATCTCCCTTAGCTGGGCGGAGGACACGTGAGTCATAGATCCGAAGCCGACATAGATGACCGAGTTTGGGGGCTTCGAATCGAGCCAGCACAGGCACTCATGCACGTCTACGCTTGCTTGCTTACCCCTCGTTGCCTTATCCTCCTTGTTCCTGAAATTGGATGAAATACGACTTAATAATTAGATGCATTTACCTCTATTATATATGATGAAATACGAACTTCTTATCTTTTTCTCTTTATTATTCAACAAATTTACGTACTCTAATAGTATATACCAAAAAATATACGTACCTAAGTTTCTCGTCCCAAGATTAATTAGCTAAACAAACATAACTAATTAGTCGAATCACATGCATGCATACCAAGCAATTAAACCACATAAACCTTAATCACAATGCAAATGATCGAGCGATGGGTCTACTAACCTATAAGACATGGAAACAGGGCCAAGATTCCAACACCTCCTGCCGCTAAGCTTCCGATAATAGTCGGCGTAATCCGACTCGAGCTCATAGAAGGAGTTAAAGATGACCCCGAAACTCCTCTTGGCCGCAGCATCCAACGCCGCCTCCACCATCTCCTTGTACGCCCTGAGCTCCTCATCCTCCATGGCCTCCTTGGTCGTCCACGCGGCCGGAAGCCTCCTCCTTGTCAACCTGACTTCCACTCCGGGCAGCCCCGGAACCACAAACTCCTCCTCGTCCGACTCGACCGCCCACTGAGGCCGATCCCTGCGCACCACTTCCGTCACCGAGTGCGCGAAGTGCCCGACCACATTGAACGGCATCCATGGGACCCCGGCTGTGGTGGCCACGTCCGCCGCCCACGGCAAGAACATATCCGAGACTAAGCAGCTTGGCTGCCTCTTTTGGACCAGTTCCGCTAGCGGGCCCTCGGTCATCAGCTTTAGGGCTGCCGTGAACTTCCTCCGGTGGTCGGGTTCCGTTAGTTGGCCGACGTTCTCGATCCCTGCCGGTAGACCCACCTCCTCGGACGGGAACCGGATTATCTCGAGCTCCACGTTGTCGGTTTCGGAGATGATGGGGGCGTTAGCCGCCGTGACAACGAAGGTGGCCTTGACGCCGCGCGATGCGAAGAGGCGGGCAGTGTCGACGAGTGGGATTATGTGACTATGCGCCATGAGGGGAAAGAAGACCACCTCGAATTGGTTACCAACTTCTTGAGCATCCATGGCGGTGTAACCGTACGGTCTGTTTAATTTAAGTGTTTGGGTTAGAAGATGGAGTGTATTCTAGTTTATATATATAGCCGGTGATGTCCAAGAAAGTAGGCTTGTTAGATCACAAGCGTTGATTGACAGTTGATGGTGGACCCTCCTTCCAAAAGGTAATTGTTCTAACAGTACATGGAATCGAATTACAGTAATAAACACAGCGATCTACGTGGTTCGGTAACGAACTAACGGTATTTTCATGGTAGAGAAATAATCTATTGTTATTAAAGACAAAATTTAGATTACAAAACTGTATTTCGAAAATTTATATAGAGATTGAAGAGATCATAGTTATAAATATGGGTTGTCATAGGTTCAAACGGACTGCGATTTACTATAAAAAGACTGCGATTTGCTATAAAAAGAAACATAGGGTTGCCAACTGCCTACGTTCTATTTAGGCTCTGTTCGAAAGTAGCGTTTCCTCGAAGCGGAAGCGTCTTGCCGGCGAAGACGCTACAGGGCAGGTTGTTCGGCGATGGCGTCTCCATCTAGCTTAAGCGTCTTCGCCATCTCCAGTCCGCTACCCGCTGCCCCCTACTACCCCCCATCCCCCGGGGGACTGGTGATTCCGCGAGCGTCTCCGAGTAGCGTTTTGACAAATACAGTTTTGTAGGAATGTTAGCTTGGTTGTAAATGAGTTGGTGATGGATGGTTAATCAAACGGCTGGTCAAACTTTTGCTGGGCTCGGTGTTGGTTACTATATATCGATCTACCGACAAGGAGTAAAGACTACGATGTTAACGTATTATTTTTGTAGTACGTTGCCACTTGATAACACTGTAGTTTAATTTCCCTTTGTAATTTGTATGCTTTCTGGTGGATATTTAAAAAATTGCAAGTTTGAACATGGATATCTTGTCAAGTTAGCAATCACGTATTTATAAATGCTAGATAATCAACATGAAGCAATCTAGATAATCAACATGAAGCAATCGTATTCAGTGGCGGACCCAGGAATATTTGTCAGATGGGGCATAACAGTAATTAGTAAGACGATGAGATAAAAATATTGACATTTATTACTATTAATAGTAAAATATTTTAAAATATATAATAAAAGAATAATTTCAATAATAATTAAATACAACCACTCTTCTTCCAACGTAAGTAATCAATTTTTTTATGCACATATAGCTCGTTAATATACAAAAAAAATATTATATAATATTAAGAGAGAATGATGGAAAAAAATAATTGATAAAAGTTTAAGCTCCAGGGATATAAACAACAAACTATCAATAATCAATTGGGATAACTTTATTTTATAATGCTTCCGTTTTACAATAGTTTTCCATAGAGACATATATTAAGAAAATTTTCTCAAAACTACCCATATCAATGTAGAGTTAATTACTAATTAATGTAAAAAAGCATATACAACGGTATGAATTATTACTAAAATAAACAAGTATTTTAGAACAAACAATATGAGACGGAAGAAGTATTGTATTTACAACTATTAAGAAACGGAGTAGATATTCGATTTATATAATAATAATAAAAGTATAAAATCTCAGAAGTGCCCCCTCTGGGCCCATGCTCCGTCCGCCTCTGATCGTATTATCCGACTGATTTATTACTTCCCTTAATCCTTGTTACGTTTTAAACTTGATTTATGTCTTAGGTTTGGTTTATCTTTATGGTTACGTTCTAAACTTGTTTTATGTCTTAGGTTTGGTTTATCTTTATGTCTGAATAATAGTCTATGATATACACGTGTTTGTAGGATGTTTAGACTGAGTATTTGATTTCAACCAAAAAAAAAGACTGAGTATTTGATTTACAATTAAGTTGCATAAAAGTAGGAGTTAGCTTAGTTGGTTAGAGTTTCGACCAAAAAAGATTAGCTGGTTAGAGTCAAAATAGTACTATTGCTGTGTAATTTCGTTTTGAGGAAATTACAAAAAACCACCCGTTAAATACCCCATATTACTAATAACCACCCTTTATTGGTGACTTTATTTTAAACCACCCACAAATTGAAAATCGTTAACAAATAGCCACCCAAAACACTATTCCGTCAAAAAATTCGTTAAGTCGTGCGCTTTTACCGTTTTGCCCTCAACACTAGCTTGATATGTCGTGTCATGCACAACTATGTTTCAAATAACGTTGATGGTATTTAAAAAAAGGGTGGTTTGTTGGATCATAATTAGTAAAGGATTTGGGATAAAGGACATTAAATATTGGAATAAAGCTCTTTTCGCTCATTTGATCTTTGACATCGTGGAAGGAGTTGATGCAGATTCTGTTTGGCATAGATAACTATCTCAGAAGCTGCGATTTTTGGAATGTGAAGTGCAAAAACATAGCCAACGCTTTAGGGAAAGCTGTGATCAAACACAACTGGCACACTTCTCTCTTCTCTTGAAGAGAGAAGTGTGCATGCTGTTCTACTAGCTAGAGGAGGCAAGCTCGATCGGCACCAGCTTGTTGTACCCCATAATCAGAGAAAGAGAAGAGGAGGTAAGATGGAAGGACTTGGTATGGCATAGGCTCAATACGCCGAGGGTAGCTTTCAACACATGGAAAGTCTTCAGCGGTAGTACGTACTGTTGGGCCGTCAGGAATCCGAGCCCACAACGCGAGAGTGGAAAGGCCCATCAACAGAAACTTCGTCCAACGACAGTTACAAGCACCAATGATTTCGCACATCTTTAATACCGCAACGGTATTGTAGCAACGGAATGATTATAGCGTAACGGCAAGGGCGAGTTTCCGGGATTTGGCCATTAATTGCCAACGGCTAAGTCAAAGGCGAGATCTTAGGGATTGCCTCATTGTCTGCCAATGGCTTGATCAAAGCAATAATCTTGAGCATTTATGACAAATATTCTAGCATTTACACCATGAAGATTAATAGCGAAATCCTTGGGATTTCCTTAATCAATGGGCAACGGCTAATTTGAGGAAGGCAACGCTATAAAAGGCAAGGAAGACGCTCAAAGCAGGGGGAGAAGGGAGACAACAATCAACACAACTCTCTACGCCCTAAACACTCCCAAATTCATATGTTCTTGCTATTTCTTTTGTTCTAAGGAGAAAGACATTCTTTTGTATCAATCCAAGTGTTCAAGCATTATTCACACGAGCAATACAAACAATCCTAAGCATTCTTCTCATTTCCCTACGTTTATTCAATTTATGTTTTCTTCTCGATTTACAGCCTATTCGTAACTTGTAACGCGTTGTGACGACTTTGTGACTAGGATTCCCTCATTATAGCGAAGTAACACGTTTACGTGGTTAATTCGCCCAAAACAATTGGCGTCCACCGTGGGGCCCTAGCCAAAAAAGAAGCCACGCCAGAGCAAGTTGCGAAATCTTCATCAACATAGACGCAACTCTTAGCCATGTGTTATCAAAGCCGCGACATGGGGGTCAATTGCCCATACATTATGTGAGTAAAACTCTACTTGATGTAGAAACCATTTATCAGGTCGGTTGAACAAGATGGCTAATTCACTTAAACGGACACGACCTCACGTACGAGCTTAGAACAACTATGAAGTCACAAGCATTGGCAGATTTCGTGAACGACTTCACCCCTACCCCTTTCGAGTTAGAAGAACAGGACGAGTTACAGGACTGGGGGTAGTCCTGAAATCACCGCTGGGGGTAGCTTGAAGCTATAACAAACGCGATAATTCAAAGGTGCTTACGAGTTACTATCGCATGATGTAGCAGTGCCCAGAAGTCGGAACGCAAAGCTATATCATTTCTGAGTCAGATACATAATAAAACTGTCTTTTCAACATCTTTACATTTCCCCACACATACATACTGTTTTGCTACACGATTCAGAAAGAAACGCTCTTACGCGTACATGAAAAATTCAGAAAGAAACGCTCTTACGCGTACATGACATCGACAACATCTTACGAAAAACTAGCAAGGGACGCCTTGTGACGTTACTAGCCAAAACAAAGGCCCCTGCCTAATAATCAGGCAACAATGTGCACACAACGACTAGTTGAACAAGGATGCAAGAAACAGGTTACGGGTTACAACACTTGCAAAACGATTTCTACATCAATGCAAGTGTTTACACCTTACACATTTTGCTCTCTATTCTACGCATCCCACACAAAAAGCGCTATACAAATATTACATGCGGAAACACGTTTATACACGTTCCGCCACAAGTACTTCACACGGAAACACGTTTATACACGTCCCGTTACGAGTACTACACACGGAAACACGTTTATACACGTTCCGTCACAAATACTACGCGGAAACACGTTTAAACACGTTCCGTCACGTATACTTCACACGGAAACACGTTTACACACGTCCTGTTACGAGTACTACATACGGAAACACGTTTAAACACGTTCCGTCATGTATACTTCACACGGAAACACGTTTATACACGTCCCGTTACGAGTACTACATACGGAAACACGTTTATACACGTTCCGTCATGTATATTTCACACAGAAACACGTTTATACACGTCCCGTTACGAGTACTACACACGGAAACATGTTTACACACGTTCCGTCACGTATACTACACGTTAATACACGTTCCGACACAAATACTACGCGGAAACACATTTACAGACGTTCCGTCACGTATGCTACACGCGAAAAACGTTTATACACGTTCCGTCTCAAACACTACATCATTACATGATACTTGCGGAAATACGTTTAAACACGATCCGTCCTCAGTCTTCAACTCCAAACCCGTTTTGGAACCAGCAAGGAGCGACGAGCTTCACTGCGCGGGGAACAGGTCCGTGATTAGATAAAAAACCCTGAAAAGTCGGGGACTTTCCCGAGTTTTTGATGGGGGTATTGTTGGGCCGTCAGGAATCCGAGCCCACAACGCGAGAGTGGAAAGGCCCATCAACAGAAACTTCGTCCAACGACAGTTACAAGCACCAATGATTTCGCACATCTGTAATACCGCAACGGTACTGTAGCGACGGAATGATTATAGCGTAACGGCAAGGGCGAGATTTCCGGAATTTGGCCATTAATTGCCAACGGCTAAGTCAAAGGCGAGATCTTAGGGATTGCCTCATTGTCTGCCAATGGCTTGATTAGAGCAATAATCTTGATCATTTATGACAAATATTCTAGTATTTACACCATGAAGATTAATAGCGAAATCCTTGGGATTTCCTTAATCAATGGGCAACGGCTAATTTGAGGAAGGCAGCGCTATAAAAGGCAAGGAAGACACTCAAAGCAGGGGAGAAGGGAGACAACAATCAACACAACTCTCGAACACAACCCTCTACGCCTCAAACACTCCCAAATTCATATGTTCTTGCTATTTCTTTTGTTCTAAGGAGAAAGACATTCTTTTGTATCAATCCAAGTGTTCAAGCATTATTCACACGAGCAATACAAACAACTCCTAAGCATTCTTCTCATTTCCCTACGTTTATTCAATTTATGTTTGTTATTTCTTCTCGATTTACAGCCTATTCGTAACTTGTAACACGTTGTGATGACTTTGTGACTAGGATTCCCTCATTATAGCGAAGTAACACGTTTACGTGGTTAATTCGCCCAAAACACGTACCATGAACAAAGTCAGATTATGCCGATTCGATATGATCCAAGACGAGTTTTGTGTGTTGTGCAGGGGCTGTCAGAAGGAATCAGAGCAACATCTATGGTTCGAGCGTAGGTACACGAGTAGTGTGCTGCGTGGAGTGTTGAAGTGGGCTCATAAGTCATATCCATAGAAGTATTGTTAGCGTTGAGGATTGGAAAGAGCAAGCATATAGGATGAGGGCCGGGGTTGGAATACTTTACGGTTTAAGATTTGGAACTTATGTCATAGTGTGGTTATATATCTTGGGGTGCAAGAAATAAGCTTATCTTTAGGGATGAGAAGTTGGAAGTGGAAGAATGCACTAGAGTTTGTATTTGTTTTGTTAGGAATTGTCTAAAAGCTAGATGGAAGGCAAAGTCGAGGAATGAGAGAAGGATCCTAACTAAGCTAGGTATCGGAGATGATATAACCCGTTAAACCTGTGCTAACAATTTTGTTTGACCAGGTGTGTGAATAAATAACCCTTTTTATCTAAAAAATTAGGAAATGATATTTGTGGATTAAGGAAACCGATACTCTACTTAATTGGAGTCAAGATGTACACGTGTGCATGGTGTGACCATGTAAGCTGTAACATATCCATTAAAGAGGAAATACTATAGTACATCATCGACAATCAGTCTGAATTGACTCTTAAAAATATTTATTGAATAGCAAGAAGAACAAAAAAATCACCAACAGCGGTATACCGTCAATCGGATAAGGCTTTTGGGTATTACCCAAAGATCGGTCTCCGGATCGACTCTCATGGGTAATACCCTCGACAACAACCAACAAAAACACCGACTTGTACAAGAACAAACATTAAACTAGCTCATGAGTTGAACGTAAGATTTTCTCAATTACCCAAAAAAGCATCAACTTTTGCATTTGTTCTTCGTGTTAAGAACTTCATGCATATGGGTGATTTGACACCGGCTAATGCGAGTATGGACTCCGGGATAGTCCATATCCCGTCACCACAGATGAGCCCGGATGCAACTGCGGACGAGTAGTTATTCGCATCGGACTTGTTTCGCCAACACCATACGAAGAGGATCAAGCTCCCAACACACATATCAATGGCGAAGTAGGCACCAAGGTAAAATGGCAAGGCCATTGCCATTGGAATAGGGATAAACCTAACCCACCTTTTGTTATACTTGTTGCCTGCCACTTTGATACCATTGATAACTATAGCTCCAATGAAGAATGTGTAGCATAGGGTAAGACAATGCTTTGGCAAGGCTGAAAAGCCTTGCACCCCAAGGATCGCTATGTTTCGTGTGACAAGAGCATTAGGCGCGGGATATGTTGACCCAACGGATCCCATATCGGGATAAGCTTTGTAGAATACCCAGAAGACCAAAGGAGAGACGCCGCAACCAACTAATGTTCCGATGAGTTGAGCTACAAACATGGATCTCGGCGAGGCTAAGGTCATGTAGCCCGTTCGAAAGTCTTGCATTAAGATGCACCCGTTCATTGCTATATTCATGATGACACTACTAGCTGCTAAACCGGCAATGACCCCACTGTGGTTGGGTCCAGCCCAAGATCCGACGACGAAGATGATCAAAATAGTATAGGCGAATGCTAAGGGCATGTCAGTGAGGCCAGTTCCGTATGCATTACAGAATGTCAAAGCAGGAGCAATAATGTATAGGACTATGATGTAGTACCATTTGAGCGGGTGAAAGATGAGTGGTAGTGTAATTGCAGAGATAACGGCTAAGACAACATAGAAGCAAAGTGCCATCTTTGTTGAAATTTGATCCTTGACAAAAAGTCGAGTCCTAAGTTGATCATCATATGATAGAGTTGGAGAGTCGTTCGGATCAGAAGAGCTTGCTCTAGAAGAGATGATACCGATGGTGGCCTTGTCGCAATACTTTTTGTACGCGCGCCTTATAATGTGGTAAAGAACCAAGGAAAAGTTGAAGAGCCCGTCTCCAAGGACTATCGCGATGAATATGAAGACCTGAGAGATCGAAATGGAGTTTCGAATCAACCATCTTTAGCATGGGTAAATATGTATATCTTGTAGCTAGCTAGAGACTAAAGTCTATGTACCTTGTATGCTTCTAAGCCCTTAAAACTACTATCATCAAGATTTGCATCATACCAATGACCTTTCCTGGTGGAAATTAGAGGCAAGATGATACCCCAAGACAAAACCGCTCCTACGAGCATAGATATGTTGACGATGTAAGGGCATATCATTCCAATTCCTATGTAAGTTGTTGAGAAACTAAAGTAGAACCTGCACATTCATTCATTAGATCTTTAAACATGAGCAAATGTCACAGACATATAATAAAAGTGCACTCCCTAGCTAGCATATATATATGTAATAATGTAAGTAATGCATGGTAGAATCATCCATATGAAGGGGGTTGCATATGTTCATACGTTTGATCCAAGGCTTTCATTCCGAATGTTGGAAAATTCACAAACCCACATCCATTTCCTGCGGTGTAAAACCATTGGAAGAATCCCCACAAGAAGCTCAAGGAGAAGAATTTTCCGAGCGATTTCACTTGCTTCCTAGATTCATTTCAACAATGTGTCAATGTATATTAATTCAACATTTTAATCTAAGTTGTTAATAAACTGATGACGACGTATGAATAAATTAAACCCTACTTGGCCAATTCGGCACCATGTGGAGTGTGGAAGCTGTTTATAAGATGAGCCGTAGCTGTGCCACTTGGATAAGGCAGTTTCAAATCTATCACCAAGATCTGCAACGAACAGAATAAACCAAGCTTAACAACGCCGTGGTCTATGATTGCACGATTCATCACGCAAGGTGGTCCAGACGAAGTCGCTAGCCGAAACATCGAATTTCGCATTTACCTTTCGGAGGGGGACGACTGCAAAAATGCCAACAAAGCTCACAACGAGTAGGAATCCAAAGATCCATGGAAGGGAGAGTTTCTTGATGTTGGCTGCATCGTTATCTGAGGGTGCTTGTTTGGCAACAATTTCAGTCATACCCAAAAGGTATGTATCAAATCCTCCTATATGCACGTGTAGAGACTAATGAGTTTTGTTACATATACATACGTTGCATGCATTTGTTGTGTGTAATACTATTTTAAAACATGCAATGTTGCTAAGAACATCACAAACGTTAGACAGTCCCTAGATGAAGAAGGACATCTAGTGCCTAAACATTCTAAACAAGTACGTGCTTAGGCAGCTAGATGTCCAGACTGAGCCTAGATGAGATTTTTATAATAATGTTGTACATACCGCTGGCGGCCACACTAGTGGCCGCGGAAACACACGTTTGAATTATAGTGTTCTCCTGGCCGGTGAATGGGTGCGGGAGAAGACCCGACTTCTCCAACACCTTCGTCCACGTCTTGACGAAGAGGAACCCGAGGAGTCCGGCGGCCACGTTGAAGGAAGGAACGACGCCGGTGGTGAGGTTCAGCTTCATGATTATGAAGGCGAACAACACCGTCAGCACCGAGCCTACAACGATCGCCCTCACCG
Source organism: Polygonum maritimum (assembly GCA_963924305.1). Taxonomy (NCBI): domain Eukaryota; kingdom Viridiplantae; phylum Streptophyta; class Magnoliopsida; order Caryophyllales; family Polygonaceae; genus Polygonum; species Polygonum maritimum. The sequence continues at coordinate 26,997,483 of OZ002736.1, forward strand.
TCAGCTGCTCACGCCACGGCGGCACCTTCTTGCCCTCGAACTGCTTCTCCACCGACGCCAGAGACTCTCCGGCGTCGGCTTCCGGCCCTTGAATAGCGTTGGGAATGCTGTCGTCCGACTCCATATTGTATTGTTTTTTTTTCGAATAGACCATATTGTATTGTTGGTTGATAGAGAAATGAGATTTGATGAGATCATAATGGTACACGAGTTGGAGTTTTTATAGTGGATTGTTGTAAGAAAAGTGGGCAAATTTCCCAATCTGTGAAGTTTGCAAACAATTTCGTAAGTTTCAAAAAGGGTGTACTTAACCTTTTAAAAGTATAACTGTTATACTTTTTAAAGGTTAAGTTATACTTTTAAAAAGTATAAATTTCCCAATCTGTGGCCCTGCACGTTTAATTCGACATTTTTTTGGTATATATGCAATGAATGTTTGATTAATATCTTAATCAAACAATATGACAAAGTGCAACAACAAAATTACTAATATCTTAATCATTTGAATCTTATAGTAAAGAGTTTTAGTTGATTATTCAAATTAACGCGGCATTATGCACTATCCATTCTAGAAAGGGTTTAGACTACTAAATGATATGAGCTTCTTTTTAGCTCATTTTTCATGGTTTTCCAATTTTCAAAAAACTATCTGGCTCGGACTTGTTTCTCCAACTTCATACGAAGAGGATCAAACTTCTGAAAAATAGCCAAAATTTGGGCATATGTTTAACCTATTCGGGCCAACTTAAAGTGGACAACTACTCCATTTCAAATTTTCAATGTCAGTGGCCAAGTTAAACTTTTGTTAACACTTTTCTTCGTCTATTTCAATGTCAATGGCAAAGTTAAACTTTTGTTAACACTTTTCTTCGTCTGCCACGGATCCGGGCCTCCAATTTGATTCAACGGATAAGCCTTTAGGTTAGTACGCGAGGATATCTTTTAATTATCATTCAAACTTGACGAATTTTGACCAAACACTATAACTTTCCGCGAATTAGATTTAACTCATTGGTGCATTCCTGCCATTACTGGATATTTTCGAGTTCGCCATGCAGGTTAAACGCCACTTTGAATCCTCTCAATCTCACTATTACAACTTGGTTTTGAGCCACTAGGTTCGTGGTAATGAGTGAATGAATGAATTGAGTCCAACCCAAAAGAGAGAAATGAGCTCTGTAGGTGAATGAGTTATTTGGATGACATATCAGCACATTGAATGAATGAGTTAATGAGCTCTGTAGGGCGCAGCATGAACACAAAGAGAGCTAGATGGTAAGAGTCCAACCCTCAATTTGCATACAAAAGTGACTTCATTAAAGCACTACCCAGAGTACAAAGCTCAAGACAGTATAAGTTCTGATGTGCAAACATTGCAACACTAAACTGAAGTGGAAAGAGAATGACATTAACCAAACCCCACAGAAGCATAATTTTACAAAAAGTCAGCAGTTTATTGCTATTCTGGCCACAGCTAAACACCAAAACAGAAGGTGATAGAAATGAACAGACAGACACAAGTCACATACAGAAGACCCTTCTTCTTACTGATCATCATCCTATGCCATGATCAGACTGATACCAGATGAAATCGTGCAAAGCATCAGCAATCCCGAGGCTATGAACCCGTATTTCCTGCAATCCAAACAACCAACTCATTTAGCATATGATGATAATCAACCAAATGCAGCTCACTCCAAATTCTAAGGAGATCAATCTGATTACCCTATGGAGAGGCGGTTCCCCGGCTCGCCAGTGGAGTAGCCGGTGAAGTAGAAGTAGCGGCTGACGACGTAGACGACGCCGAGAACAGTGGAAATGCACGGATGCCTAATCCCTCCCAACATCATCAGTGTGAAGAACACAGGCATCTGTTCTAGCGAATTCTGGTGCCCTCTCTGCCACAAATTCGTCAAATTTCAGAACAAATTCAACAATCTCAGCAACAAATTTCGGTTCAATTTTCCTTAGGGTTTCTAATTTCTCGTCGGACATTCAATTCAAGCGAAAACCATTATTATACCTGAACGCAATTGAAGAGCTTGGCGTCCTTGTTCTCCGATTCGGTAGCGTACATAATGGGATAGAACACCTTATACCTGAAATTTTCCATCGCAATCCCGAAAATTCAGATCAAAGTTGGAAACTGGAGAGTGGAGTTCAGATCAAAAAATGGACGAAATCAAGGAGAGAAGAAGAAGAATTGGTACTTTTTGCGGGCTTTGCCGACCTGAAAAGCCATCCAGATGTTGAGAATGGAGTAGAGAGCGATCACCAACACCACGTATCCGTACTCACTTGGCACCATGATTTGAACTCCTCCCATTTTTTCTCCTCTCACTCTCTTTGCGTTTCCGTTCTGGTAGAAAGTTCGAAGCTTTGAGTAGGTTTTATGGACGAGTTTTGCGCCCCAAGAGGGGTGGTGACGTAAGTCGTGACGTCATTTCTCTCCCCTTTGATTTTTTTTTAAGGAAAATAAATGGGCAGCGTGTAATTAGTGTCTTTTTGGCCAAGGCAGAATTGACTTGTCCTTGTATAATCTCGAGTTCATGATTAAGGAATATAAAACATATGATTTAGTATAATCCTAATCTGAAATGGCAATGAATAGCTGCTAAAGTTGAGCTTTTTCTGGATGAAGCAGGTAACGAATTTGATCAAAGTCAAAATCCTTTCACTAATCCTCAACCACTCAATTTAACGCCAAGTTAGAGCACTTTTAGGTATCAATCAATTCACCATGATATGGGGAAATTCTGTACCCAAGTGTGACAAATGCTGATAGGAAACCCAAAAAAATGATCATAGATTTTGAAGTTCTGGTTTCTATCAATCTGTCAACAGTTCTGGTTTTTTTCGCGCCCAAAAGGTACAGAAAACCCATTGTCCTCTGCTGCTATAGAGAAAGAATTTGAAGCATTTGCCTATCAAAGTACTACACAATATTACAAGAACTTAACAAGCAGCAAAAACCCTAGAAAAATGGGCATTAACCAAAAGAATTCCCTATAGAAGTATACTACGTATAGTTTGAGGTCTAACCATGTGTGTTTTTTAAAAAATGGTCAAAAGAAATCAGGAAAAAACAAAAGGCAATTCAGTATCCAGAAAAACCAAGTTAGTCGTTGGGATCCATTTCTTCGTCTTGCTCCATTGAAGGTACAGTTTGGCCTGCATTGTTATCTTCTTCAGTTTCTGGCTGCTCGTAAACCTCCCCTTCGTCGGCTTCCTGTGGATCATCCCCTGTTGTGCCCTTTTCTTGTAAAATGCTGCTGTTCATCCACTTGGGGCACTCGTCTATGTCGTTGTATATTGAATCCAGGATCTCGGGGGAGCTAGAAAGTTTACAAGAGCATTCTGGAGCTGGGTGGGACAGGAAGAATGCTGTCTTTGATGACTTGAGATCGCGCACCACGCCTTCCTCTGAAAGGCTCTTGTTTAAGTGTTGTCTCACCGAGATTGTCCAGTTGTGCTTCGGGTAGTAAAGGTGGTCGCTCACATTGTTGAATAGCTTTGTTAGATATTTCCTGGAGAGAGCATATAATGAATCTTGATTAATACTACCTCTACTCGGAAAAGAATGTCATTTTAGGTCATCCAATCGCATTGTATTTTGATTAAAAAATTACTAGATACTAGTTCTATGAAATGCTAGAATGGCAATCTTTGGTGAACAAAACAAGTCTTTCCAAAAGGTAAAAAAACATTGAGCTGAGAAACTGTCAAATACCTGTTTGGCCGATATGTTCTCAAGGACGCCATCTCATGAAGGCGATGTCCCATTACCAAGCCCGAGAAGTCGGGCCATCCACTACCGTCATTGTGGAATCCAGGGAAAAACGCGTCTGCCTCAACTGAAACAATATAGTCAAGAGCTGCAAACAACAGCCGATGAGCTCGTCTCCTTGATTCCAGCAATGAAAGCTCTGGCTCCGAGTCCTTCTCAGTTATCCAACCGTACCATCCTTCCTTCTCATGATGGTAGAATGGACGGCCAGGAGGTGGTGGAAGGGGCCGAGGTCGTGCGCCCGCTTTGTTCCACTCTTCTTTTAGTTGCTGTTCACTTCTTGATGGAGGCGGGTCGACTGTTTCGTCAGGGAGCACTTGCTCTGAACCGAACAAGCTAAGTAGTTCCTGTTTGCTGCACAATGATGTACGGTCCACTAAGTTGGTGTACATTGCACGTAGAGGGATAAGAACCCGTTGACCGCCAAATATTTCGGCACCTGCCAAATATATCCTTGTTCTTTGAGGATAACCCAGGGCCCGGAGCGAAAGTCCTACCTACGATATTTCATAGAAAGAAAAGCTTCAAACTATTAGGATAAATATCTTAAACTACACAAGTTTTTCGAATATAACAAGAGAAAGATGTAAATGATTGGTCATATACCTCCTCCGGCATCAGGGGGCATAGGCCTTTCAATTTCTCAGCATGTGAGTTTACACTAAGCTGTTCTTTAATTATCTTCTGCTTAATCATCTGTGCCCTTCGATACTGTATCAATTCAGAGTGAACGTCCTGAAATATAAAAACTACAAGTTGAGGAAGAGAGCTACACCCAGAAAGCTGCCCAAATCCAAATACCATTATATTACAGAAAAGTTTCCACTAAGTATAGCATCCAAGTATCCAGTGACCCCTAACTGATTGGAGCACATTAATGAAGTTTGCAATCTAGCTTTGAACATTTATAGCCGAATTTATTGGTACACATTAATATATTGTTTTGCAAACAGTAGACATCCATTGGAAGTTACCATCACACTTGACATGAGCAATTTGAATTTGCAAAATAAACTGAACAGGCATATTAGTCAAAGAAGAAAAAGAGCATGTTCACCTGGAAAAGCTCAGAGCAGCCATGGTAAGCTAATGTGTCTCTCACAAGGCCTGGGTGATATGCAAGGTAAGGTTGGCCTGCAGCTTTTAATCTGCCAAAAGACACATGTACATCATCTGAACAAGCTTATTCTTTATGACAATACAATGCAGAAAAATAAAAGATGATTTTCCAGGTTCTTTTGTTGAAGAGAAATCTAAAAGAAAAAAGAAAAAAAAAGTTCAAGGGCAACCCATTTTTGCTTCAACAAGAAGGTATTTAAAGAGAGGCAAATTTTTAGCCTCAGCTACCCAATGCTATGAGAAATTGACGGTAAGTAGAGAATGTCAGAGTTGGAGACAAGAGATGCAAACATAGTGCACTGCAAGAGCTTGGCAGAGAGAAACACTAGAATGAAGCATAAACCAATGAAGAAGTTTATAATATTTAATCACCCAGTCCATATGATTGACCACAACAGGTCTATAAGATAATTGATTATTCATATGTTCAAAGTACAGAAGGAATAGTTCTTACCTTTCAACCATTCGACGCCCAAGTGCCAAAATTTCAGAGCGGAAATGTAGAGCCTGGAAAGCCACCCTACACCTAAGCCTCTGATACTCGATCATATTTGGAGGAAGAATACTCTAGAGAAGAACCACCAAAAAATAAGAGAGATACTTAAGGTTTCAGAGGCTTAATTTTAAAAAAATATTAAGAAAAATTGTTGTACAAAATATTATAAAGTGGTGATTCTGATCAGATGAACAATATCTACTCAAGATTGTCATGGACAACATGTATTATGAAGCTGATGAAACAATATCCATTTATATAGCAACTTATTTGCTACAACCCTATGAGGAGCACTGGCGGGTCATCAAAGTGCAAAAAAGAATGATGGGCCAATATATGGACACTTATCTGATAGACTAAAAATATCCCAAACTATTATGCCAATTTTTTTTTTATAAAGAAGTTGCTATTTTCAATTTTAATTAAATGTTGTGTCCAGAAACATGGAAAATGGGGAGCATTAAAAATACGTGTTTACCTGTAGGCAGCCTCCGTCCATCAGTACTAAACCAACAGCTTTAGATTTTTTTAGCAATGGTAAAACCTCATCTAAGTAATAGCTCGGGGAGGTAGAACGAATAGGCTTATAAGTTGGCAGGTTCTTCTGTCTCCGTAATTCCTTCAACTTTGGAGGCAGGCTCTTCACAACAATCACATCATTTTTCAAAGCTGCTATGAATTGATCTTCATTGTAAAGATATGAGAAACTGGTATACTCAGAACTGCACAAAGGAAGAGGAAAATACTATTTAGTAACTGAGCCAGAGACATACAAGCATGCGGTCACACTAAGGTAAGCCAGTACGACAAATCTGGAAGGAAACCTGATTCCGTTCAAATGAGAACTTTCTTGAATCTCTGGGATCACCAGAGTAGCATTTAATAGTCGCGATATTGCAACAAGATCCGGAATCTAGCAAGTCGAACAATTATGATTAAGTGTCCAATGTGAAACAAATAGAGCACATGTCTAAACAAAAGCAAACAGCACCATAAACATCTTGAATCAAGCTCACATACCAAATTCCTTATATTCTCAAATCCACCAGAAACTTTAGCATAAATGTAGCCATTTCCCAGATTAGATGGCTCTGTAACAGAGTAGAAAAGACAGAACAAGGATAAGAATAAAAGAGACAACTGGACAAACACCATAGCATAAAAATACAGAATAGAAAGCCACAAAATTGAATCCTAGGACATCTAAACAATAAAGAATAAGGACATTCCTTACCACCTTGCACTTGTTCCATATTTGAATCTCGCATTTAGATTTTATCTATAACTCACATTAACAGAATGAGCCTTTACATCATCAATACTGCTTTTCAAACATTATATTCACATAATCCAACGAACACAACCTCAAATAAACAGACATTTCAGCATTTCACAATATCAGAAAACTAGGTTCAAATGCTAGGATAAATTTGGACAGGAAGATGAAGTTCTAAGTGACATGTAATGTTATTATATATCCATATCTAGCTCAATCAGCTAACCAAGCCATCAGGATGTCATCCTAGCATATGCTACTGACATGTTCCAAAACACAAAGCTTGCCTCATATTGTGCAAGATTTTTTTAACTAGACAACCAAGCAACAAAACTTGAGCTGTTAAACTATAATTAGTTAAGTAGCATTGGTTATACATTACAGTCAATGCCACAGGAAAAGAAAGGAAACATGTCTTGTAGCAGCTCAGAAAACAATTGCAGAATAGAAAGTTGATGAAATCATCAAGTGTAGGCTGTTCACAGAATAATGAAAACAAAAAAGATGAAAATTCAATGGTAAAGCATAAAGAACCTTGAAAAGCTATGCATCAACAAAACAGAGAAACAAATTACCAGGATATACAGTTCTCGCATTCGAATAAGGTTGCAAGAAGCGAAACGACTTCACAGTTGCCCACAGCTTTTTATTCACAGTCACCTGTATGGTTTAAACAATAAGCGGATGAGTTGAGCCTACAGTACATGCCATGCAAACAACACCTCAACTCTAGCATACCTGCCTCCCTCCTATGCTTAAACCAATATCATCGCTGAATGCCGTTATTGCATTGTACTGGACAAGATCTGCAGTTGAGTATTTGGCCAGAAATAAGTGAGCTACTAGGGACACAAAAGACAAGATCAGTCCTCCAAGTGCAACCCATTTTATCTTGGATTTGAATATCATGGTAATCTCCAACAAGAGCCTCCAGGAAAATATCAGGCATAGCTACCTTCTCATCCTGTAGGGAAAGCCAAGTGAGAGACCGAAATGCACTCGATTCTAAAATAATGTAAATGACCATCTTAAAGCAAGGAATAAATTTTTACTGGCACCTGAGATCTCAACATTATATGACTTAGAGACAGAGAACTAGCAACCAAACATGCCCAAATACATATTACAGCTTAGCAGATTTTGAAAAGCTTGAGGTCGCATTTTTATTTGTAATGGAAAAGCTTAATGGAACACAGACGTTTTAAGAGCTCCAATTTGTAGCCAATATCAGAATATGAGATCGGCAAGAACTTTTGGCTAACATGCCAATCAATCAAGGAGGACAAACAAAATCAGGGCCAGAGTGGAAAACCCATCAACTGGAGACAGACTAAGTGAAGAACAGTGTAATGCAAACCAAAATTTCCAGGAGAGAGTAACCTGACGAACTCAAGACGCCCACTTCAGCTGTTTACAGCCACTGTAATGAGCACAGAAAGAAATGCATGTTCTAACCACAAGCCAAAAAATCACCCGATTCGATATCTAACTCTAAAATTGTTTGATACAATTCTACAACATCTAAACAGAATCAAACATGGACATGGCATGCGTTGAGACAAAGAAAGGAACCCACATCCAAAAGCAAAAGAGTAGTACAGCCAGAGAAAAGACTCTAAAAACTCAAAATTCAAAAACTAGGGCTAATTTAAATAAAGCCAAAAACCCAAAATCCAAACAGCAAACCTTGTTTATATCAGTGGGCAGATACTCAATTGGAATCGAGTGGTGGGAAGACGAAGCATCGACGTGGCCAATCCCTAAATCCCCAATTTTTCTCTTGAACGAAGTCCTACCCTCCAATTTGAAGGTCGCAAGTTGTTCAACCCCTCGAAAGCTCACTAGCGAGCCTCTCTCTCCCCAAATCACCGACGCCACTAAAAAAATCTATTTCGGAATCGATTTGATCGACTAATTAGATCTGCCAATAGTGAGCTATGAAGATTGGGAGTTCACTGGAATCGAATTGAGTTACGAGGAAAGGGGATTAGGAGTCTGGGATCAAAAGCCTCGAGCGTTTCTGTATCGATCGATTTCTTCGCGCGGGATCTGGAAGTTCAATGAGCCACAGGCGTATTAGTTTAATGCAATTGTTTAGTTTTGTTAATTCATTGATTTAAGACAACAATAGGGTTTTGACCGATGTGTATTAATTTAATAAATCCGGGCATCTACGATATGGATGTATATGCTGACAAGAAACAGACGGGAACATTGAATAAAATAATACAATTTTGGTTAGGAAATTAAATAAAAAGGGATTGGATTGAATCATGATAATACTCCCTCCGTCACTATTTGTTTGTCCAAAAGGACAATTGGTGCGGGTTTTAAGGACGGTAAAAAATAGTATGGGTAATTGGGAAAGTTGGTATAAAGTAGGTGAGAAAGTTGAATAGTATGGATAAAGGTGTGATTGATTGGGGTGAAAATAAATAAAGTAGGTGAGAGAGTGTAATAATGAGGGTAAAAGTGTGGATATAAATGGAAAGTGGACAAACAAAAGGGGACGCCGTAAATGGAATACTGGACAAACAAATAGGGACGGAGGGAGTATTAATTAAGAACCGTAAAGGAATTGATAAAGTAATGATTTATTTTTACTCAAAATTTTGAAATTTCTGCTCTTTTTTAATTTTGAAAATTCTAAACATGGATTTATATGATAAAGATGTGAACTACATCACTCAAAATCTTAACTATTGCATAACATAAACATTTTGTGTGTGATGTAAAAAAGAATTAGACCTTATTTGAAAAGTATTTGAAAATAGTAGGTACAAATTGTAATTTCCCCCAATTCGCGTGCTCGAAAAATGAGGCTAGATTAGTCGGTTTACCATCCACAAGAAGAAGCAAACTCAAACTTCTGCCCTCTTTGTTGGAACAAAACCGCGTTCACTATTACCCTGTCTATAACTTTGTAAATTAGGGCTGAAGAAACCCAAACATCGAAAGTCCATCTTCTTCGTCTTCCCCAAAATTCGATTCGTTTCCTGCAATCGATTGAGTGTCTGGCACTTCTCGGCGATCGAATCTTGCAAAATCTTTGTTTTCCGGTGACTTCAATGGCGACGATCGGCCACAACAATCTCAATGCTAAACTCGTGAGTATTACGAGCTCTCGTGTTTCATCCATTTTTAGGGCTTTCAATTCGACTAGAACATCCGTTTGTTTATGCCTGCGAGTGGAATTCTACTGCTCTAGTCTTTGAATTTTGTCTAACTACTCTTGATCGTTCTCGATCAGGTCTTGCTCGGCGATATGGGAGCTGGCAAATCCAGCCTCGTCCTCCGATTTGTCAAAGGTCAATTCCTCGAGTTTCAGGTTCGATTCTCGTCCGATCTGACTTTGCTTAGATTTAGGGTTTCTTGTTTCTTGAACACGGATAGGATTCTTGGAATTTGGGGATTTTAGGTTATGTGGTGATCAGGTCGAGCTGGCTAAACTTGTAGCAATTGATTGGTTTGTACAGGAATCGACCATAGGAGCAGCTTTCTTCTCGCAGACATTGGCGGTGAATGATGCTACTATCAAGTTTGAGATATGGGATACTGCTGGACAGGAGAGGTATCACAGCTTGGCCCCCATGTATTACAGAGGTGCAGCTGCAGCCATCATAGTCTTTGACATCACTTCTGCTGTTAGTTCTTTTTCCCTCTTTCTTCTTTTACCTTATTTGCTGGACAATTCTGCATTTATGATATTCTGAGCTGTTAACTGGATCATAGTGAAGGTTTGCCCTACTTCATTTAGGAGTTTAATGTGTGGAATAGGACTAGATGTCATGTTTTTATATGGAATTTGTTAATGCATGCTATAAGTTTGTATGTTATGAAGCCAAGATTTATGATTTCAACTCCTTAAACTAAGCCCTGCTCTGGAGAAGCCTTAATCTGTAGCCTTTGGGCTGATCTGGCTTTAATAGTATGTCAAAGTCTCTTTCTAAGGCAGATTGCTGAAACTTCTAAGTAATCATTAAACAAGTTGCTCCTATTGTGGGGCTCTATGCCCATGCCTTCCAAAGTGTAAATGGCACATGTATGGTGTCATCTGTTTTACTCTTTTGTGGTTTACGGATAATTTTGATGTTATTTTAACCCAAAGATGCCCTGAAAAGTTACCTATTATTTCTTGGGTTTTGCTTCTAACTAAGTTAAATTGTGTGAATTTGTTTTTTTAGGAATCATTTTCACGTGCCAAGAAGTGGGTGCAGGAACTCCAGAAGCAAGGTGATTATATATGATGTGTTAGTTCGCCTAGTATATTTGTTCTGATATATATGGGCTGTGAATCATCTATTCTGTCTTTGGCTCTTATGCCAGGCAATCCGAACATGGTGATGGCACTTGCTGGAAATAAAGCTGATTTAGAAGAGAAGAGGACTGTTTCAGCTGACGTAAGTTAACAATTCTGCTTCATGCCTGTATTCTGAATTTAATTTAAAAAAAAAAAGTGCTCACCCTTGGTACTGCCATTCCTGAGTGTCTCCTTTACTCCTCCTTGTAACTCATGAGACTTACTATCTGCCCATAATATAGTTCAGCACTATCTCCTTTTGAGCTAAGAGATCATGATGAGCATAAAAATTCACTGCTGATTGTATAGAAATTAAGTAAGAGGATAGTGCCTCCTCACTTTTTCCCAACTATAGTCAACGACAAAATTAATATAGGAAAATATTAGGTATTGATTGCTTGGGTTTTATTTCAGTAGCGCTTAAGACTGTTTTGTGCTCACTTGAGATTGTTTTGGCCAACTTGTTACTGCAGCTATTGTAGATTGAACGTATAGCATAAGAACGTGATCCCATGGTGATGTTTGGTTCAAGGGTGTGGGGGTCAGGAATGGATTTGGAAAATTAAAAACCCCTACTTGTCATTGCTCTGGTTTTGCACATTTTGGATTTTAATCCTTATTACAAAGTACTCTTGAGTATATATTTTCAAACCCTAATTGCAAGGAGATTTGACAATACCATTGTCTCCTTCGATTTCTTGAGTATATATTTTCAAACCCCATGATTTTTTTTAATCACTATAGTGCCATATGTGAATTCTGCCACATGAGTGGAATTATGGAAAAGATAATAAGATGATATGGCTTGTTAGATAAAGCAGTAGGGAGGAGAATTTGCAAAAGCATGGTTCTCTAGGCTGCTAAAGAATGGGACTGGTGTTTGTGTCCTTTTTAAGTATCTCTTACTGCTGGATCTATATTGGAAATGATATCTGGGTTGCAAGAACCATGACAGAGGATTGCTGAGAAATCTCTTTGAATGCTTGTCCATTGATGTAATTATAACTGTGGTTTACCATTCTGATTTTTAAAATTCTTTTCTAACATTTCTGTTCAATCTGATTATCACTCTCAGATTTCCTTATTCATCAATCAAGATATTAAATGTTAGTCTCTGCTGTATCTGTATTGTTATTTTGTATTCGATAATTGATATTTGTGAATTTTAATATGAAAAAATTACTTCATTTCCGTTTTGCTTGTTTTGAAATATAACGGTAGTCTGCAAATTGAATGTTGAGATTGCAATGCTCATTGTGGCTTATATTAATGATGTGCAGGAAGCACGTACCTATGCCGAGGAGAATGGTCTTTTCTTCATGGAAGTATCTGCTAAGACTGCTCTTAATGTCAATGACCTATTCTATGAAATAGGTGCGTATGATAATTTCACTTACTTGTTAAACAATCACGTGAATCCTGCTCTTATATTAATGATGCTCTTAATTGCTATTTCACCTAGTTTCTCTTTCCTTCAAGGCAAATTGAAAATTCTTACACATTTGGTTCCTAACATGACATCTTTTATGTATAACAGCCAAACGACTTCCGCGGGCTCAACCGCCTCAGAATCCAGCAGGCATGGTCCTAGTGGATAGACCTGCAGAAAGAAATGCGGCCTCTGGGGGATGTTGTTCTTCTTAAGTGTCAAACAAAGTAGTCTGGTCTACGAAATCTATGCCCGGGCACTTTGTGGGTTTGTACATCTGCAACTAAATTGTTTGAACTATATGATTTTACTTTCTTTTCGTGTGTTATTAACTGAATAGATCTGATACTTCGTAATGCATGCAAAGTACTCTTATTTGTGAGCTATTGGCAAGTTTATATCAAACTCTTAACAATGTTAGGGCCAAAGCAAAGTACTCTTGCCACAAACCATTCTTTAACAAATCACTTTTTATGATATTTTTTAGATAAAATCACCTTTTAAAGGATTACAAATTCCCAGTATGTTGTTTTTACTTACAAAGGCAGAATGTGCTTATTTTACTATTTGACTATATCATTCTAAATTGTGGATGCTATGTAGAAGAGAGGATTCTAAATTTTTATAGTGCTGCTTCAGCCAGTTTTCCTGCCAAAGATTTTTTTTCGCACAAGCCATTATTCATCAATATGTATAATATCATATACACTATTTTAACATGTACAAGTAGAACAACTACATGATTTACAATGTGAAGGAAGACTTCAGGACAGGAAAAACCCTGCTATATAACACATAAAAAGCCAAGATCCTCATAATCTTCATCCTGCCTTTGCTAAATTAGACTAGAGATGGCCTCTTAGACACGCCCATGGCTGACTTAGCATATGCTGCAGGCAAAGCGGCTAGCTTCTTCACTTTGCTCACATACGCCCTCTTCGTAAAGTTGTTGTAGTCGTTGGCTTCGATCTCATCCAATATTTGTCGGTACAACAACAAAGATGCCCACACCTAGAGATCGAAAACGCAACCTTTAGATACCATATTGTCAATAGATTTAAATGAGAGATATGTTATGTACAAAAACACGTTCTTAAGGTTTCATAGTTTGTTTCAAAATTAAGGTCATTAATCTATACCCTGAGGACATGCATTAGAAAATTCTTTGTTATGATTAAGGGCGAAAAGAACGAGTAAATCTTGAGCTTACCGGCCATCTACTGGCTGCACTGAGCTCTACAACGCCTTTCTCCGCCTCATCAAAGAACATACGAGCCCTCTTGATCTGTTGCTTCATGAAACTCCTCCACTTGTCGGTTACTTTCCCGCAAAATATGTCTTCATCTGATAGCCCTGCTTGGGTGAGCTCGTCTTGTGGAAGATACACGCGCCCTCTTCTCGCACTTAAGCGCAAACAAACAGATTTTAGTTGTCTTAAGAAAGATTGGAAGAGAAGAAACAATTTTTTTGAGAAGCTTAAGAACTTACTCCTCTCCTACATCTCTAAGGATGTTAGTCAGCTGATTTGCAATGCCTAATGCTAGTGCAGAATTGTATACACTCTCTGTTGAGGTCTTTGATTCGGGTGCGATTCCCATTACAGGAACACTCATTAACCCAACTGTTCCTGCTACATAATAACAGTAGAGGTATAATTCATCAAAGTTCTTGTATCTTGACTTTCTGAGATCCATTCTCATTCCTTCTATCATATCCTTGAATGGCTGCAGTTATTTGGGATATTTGGTGTTACTTTAGCAAGATACAAGGAGATTATTTCCATTACTCATTTTGATAGAAGGATGTTTTTGAACCTGGATGTCGAGTGGGAAGTTCACAACCGTATCCGATAAGGCGGCATCAAGCATGTCGAAAGGGCTGCCTTGGAAGAGGCCTTCTAATCTTGATTCCCACCTGTCCAAAGCGGTTGGAGTTATGTGTGAAGCGTTTGGCCCGTCGACTAGCTCATCTGTCCTCCTACACCATACTGAATGCAAATTGCACAAACTATAAGCACAGAATCATGCACAAGTTTTATAAGAAGTTTTGTTTTAACTCAAAAGAAACCACTTACCATATATAGCCCAAATAGCTCTTCTCCTTTCAGGAGTCATCAATAGTGTCCCTGAAAATCAACATGGTCACACCTACACTCTTTTTTTGTTGCATAGAGCTATACTAAATGAAGCATAGCAATTAGACAAAAGGGTGCTAACCCAAGTAAAATGTTTTGGCATACTCGGCGCAGACTTCACCACACCTATCATAAGCTTCATTCATCAAGCTTGGTGTCCCAGGAAGAGCAATCTCAGGCTTCACATTAGCATCACTCTTTGCTCTCAACTTCTTGTTAACCAAGGCGGCTTGCTTCAGGACCACATCATACACCTTTTGCTCGGACGACATGGCCATTTCGCCAGCTGGGTTCGCCACCATGCTCGACAACACTGGAAATCCAGCTCTCCTTTGCTTATCCACCTTATGGCAAAAAGGACTCCACTTTTGGCTCTTCAATCTTCCATCTGAAACCACGCTTCGAGTTCCGAATACATGGTTGCCTTTGTAGAGCTCAGGTGTTGGGGACACAACCCATAGCAATGCAACAGACATGATTTGTTTAAACCCTTTCTTTAGAAGCTGTTCTCTCTTTTTTGGTCACTTTCTCACTCTCCCTTTCCAGAATGCCAAAGCTGGACAACAGATGATTCTGTAAACCCAGAAAAGATCTTAACAAGAGCTCAAAACTCAATTCCTGAAATGTGAAATCCAGTGAAGGAAAGTGATCTGGTGATTCAAATCTTGAGCTGGGAATATATAGAAAGCATCACTTTCTCAGTGTTCTCTGCAAAAATGAAACACAAGTACAAAGGAAAAATAATAATCAGATACAACAGTACTAGCACCCAATAACAATTGCTACATTCAAAACCCAATATCATTTGTTTACAAAACAATTAGCAAAAAACAGGTAAAGCACTCAAAAGTGGATGGATTACATAATCTTCTGGATGATCACCAAAATTATAATAAAAATTCCTCCTCTATCTGCCCATGAAGAAGGGGAAAAAAAACAAGAAAAAGTGAAGGACTTTGTATAGCATTCCAAAAGACATGAAAAATACTAGTTATGATTTGAAGAATGAACTAAACAATACTAAAAAGAGTTCAATGGAATTAAGGTAAGCATACCATCTTTCCCCACTTTTTCTATCTAAAAATTTCAGCACAAGCAAGAACCACAAAGCAAAATCAGCTTCAAATTAAAAGAATGAAGAGGATAAAGCCCACATTCTCAGAGCCAAATCTGACCAACCAAATATAATCATAGACCCAGAAATGCTTACACATCAAACAGCACAAGAAGATCATGCTTCCTCTTTTGCTTATTTTGATTCTCCACCAAAATGAAATCCTTCTCAGTTGGCTGAGCTCTGCCTCCACAAGTTTAACGGTTTGTTTGGTTTTTTTTCTCTCCTTACTTTTTGTCCTGAAATAGATGAGATAATGTCCTGACCCGACCCAGATCCGAAATAAATCCGAACACAATATAATTTACAATTTAGAGTGAATTGTGGGAAGTTATGATGCAATTCTTATTGTCCACAAAAAATCAAGTTGAAAGCGAACACAATGTAATTTAAAATTCAAGGTTTAGCCAATTGATAACTTATTGGAACTAATGTTATCCGATTGGGTATTGTAATTCGTCACGTTGTTCATTCTATACTAGTATATGTAGATCGCACTATGATTTAACATTAACCAATAAAATTGAGAGATGAAAGAGTTCAATATCTGAAAATAACAAGGCAAAGAACTCCACTTCCTACGGAAAGAGACCTAAATTAATATATTGGGCACTAATACCAGAATTGATTAGACTAATGCTATTTGATTAGGCAACTAACAGTAACGAAATAATGAGTTCCTGAAGTCGGCAGGTGCAAGTGCGGTCAAGTCGGGCCGCACCCGACCCGACCCGACCCGGAAGTATATAATAGGGGGGAGAAAAGGAGCGGGAAATCAGGGTCAAGCGCCAACGGGGTGACACGTGGCAGGTAACGTTATCAGGATTGTGCCCGGGGGATGACGATGTGAGTGGGAAGTTTTTTAGTGGTTACACGTGGCGTGTTGTGATGGGATAGGAGATACTAAAAAAGTGGCAGGTGCGTGTGGCTTTTGCTTGACAATGGGCTCCACCAAAGACAATCTCAAATTGTTTACTACGTCTGTTACAAATAGTTGTTTGTATAAGAAGTTTGGCATGATAAGTTGCGTCTTCGTCTTCGTGTATATAGTCCAGCGGTTGAGTATTTGGGTTAATGCTATGAGATCACCTTTTTAAACCCCACGAAATAATAGTTGTGACGACCTTATATTTACCCGATAAAAGAAAATGATTAAGTTACATTTGACCAATAAAACGGATCCAAAATGGTCAAATTTCCGACCTTATGTTCATGCTTATAAATTCCACAAGTAGTGGGATTGTGAATTAATAATGTTTAGCTGGCACTTAGACCACTAAAGTAGGTTTGATTGGTGAACTAGGCCGGTAAATCAAGTCAAAAGATAATAGTGTTCACATTTGTAACTAAGCTGCTTTAAGTAAGATTATATGAACCTAACCCTAAATTCATACATTCACGTATATGCAAAAGAATGTGATTTGACACAAGTCACCGATATGAATCATATGATAGTGTTCACATTTGACACACGTACATGTTTAAAACGGACAAATTAGAGGGAGGTGTATGTTAAGTTTGGCATAGTTAGGACTTGTATATAAAGTTGGTATGTAACTTTTTGTATTGTCAATTAGCTTTATTGTTAAATCTATGCATTGAGCTTAATTGGGTACATGGGTTTCCATTCTCAATGGATGAGTCCACGAAGATTAATTGAGTTGATAGATCAAATGAGTCATGTTAGTAGTCTTAACACTTTATAAAATTTTAATATTTTTTTGTTTTTGTTTGATGTTAATAAACTGTTTACTTTGAGGTTCATACCCTACATCCTATAGCTAAATGTTTATACATGAAAAGTTCACAATCACGTTTCACATTTCATATGAGATGGTATATGTTTATTACATGTGAATCTTTAGCAAATAAAAGATGGATCTTGCTTTCTAAGGTGACAAAAAAAACACATTATTTATAAAGATATTATAATATTCCATGTTTATAATAAGTGCTGAACTGATGTAGATAATAAAAAGCAAAAAAGAGATGCTTTTACCAAAGTCGCATAAAAATAGATGATTTTATCGAAGTGGCATGGTGATGCCGACTTTGGTTAGAGCCGATGAAAACAATAATAGGCCAGGCCCAAAAATGAAGGAATATCACTTGGGAGCCCATTGTGAAGCCCACGATCAACTCAACAGGTAGAATCAGCTTTCAATTGGACTTCATAAGCAAATTTATATTTATAGTTTGGAATTTGTAAGGAAACAACTAGCTCTCCTCCTTTCTCTTTAGATTTCTAAAATAACCATATGATTTAGGGAAAAGTTGATAGTATTTTCGATAATCGTGCGAATTGAGAGCGAAGGATAAACATCGTAAGGAGTATTACTCCCTCTGTCCCGGAAAGTTTGTCCATAAAACACATTTGCGCGCGAATTAATGAAAAATGGAAAAGTTTGACAAGTGATGGAAAAAGGTATTAAAGTTGATGGGAAAGGTATAAAAATGAGTAATTTATAAGATTGGTTGGGGATAATTTTATAGGAAAAAGTGATAAATTTGATAGGAAAGTTGGATAATGGGGGTAATATATGAAATTGTATGAGGGTAAGATTGTAAAAGCAAAGTGATATAAACGGAAATAAAGTAGAGATGGACGCCCAAAAAGAAAAGGCGGACAAACTTTTTGGAACGGAGGGAGTATTAAGTTAGTGATTCGAATCAGTTTTGTTTTTTTTTTTCTTTTTAGGGATTTAAATCTTTTCTCCGACGAACTTAAACTTTTTCGTTTAAAGTTTTAGTTTTCAAATTCAGAAAGTTTGAGGATAGATAAACATCTTCTTCTAGGAAGATTTTTTGTTTTTAGGGAAATTCCGGATGGTGCCCCTGAGTTTTGAGCTTTTCCGGTTGGTGCCCACAAAAAAAATTTATTCCGCAAAATGCCCCCGAGGTTTCAAAAAAGTTCGAAACGTGCCCTTATTTCAAAACTTCCGTTAAATCTCATAACTTCCGTTAAAAAACAAAGCAGTAAACAAGACAGAAAAAAGGGAAACAAAGAGGGAGATGACGGGGGCTCCGACTTCGTTGTCGACGGCGGAGGAGGAGGAGGAAGGCGACGGCGGCGGCCAAGCCGATGGCGACGGTGGAGAGCTTCTAGCGGGTGCGTTCGGCGGGGGTGGAGGGGACGACCGAGGAGGAAGGGGAGGGGGCCGGCGGGGGAAACGACGCCGTCTGTGGCGATATCTCAAACAATTCAACGAGAGACGGCCAGTTACCAAAAGCCACTCGTTCTTCTGCCCACACGGCGCCATACCCGGATCTACTCTACCGGCCGCTCCTAAAAAGTCCGACGATTCGTCGGAAGTCCCCGAATAGCGTGCGCTCCGAGCTCGGGAAAATCGCTGCTCCGAGTTCCGGATTTATGGACGCGTTTGTTAAGAAGCTAGTCGACAAGGCAACGAAGAAGGTAGCTCATCTCTTCTCTGATCAGATTGACTTGAATTGAAGCCTGAAACGGAAGTTTCTTCTTTCTACAACTTTCGGTTGAAAGATATTGTGCTCGTTTTGCAATTGATTTGCTATAGTGATTTTAGTTTCTTAGTTTCAATTTAATTTGCCGTACATTTGTCCTTGAGATGTTGATCTGTGGGAAGGATCGGATTTTGAATTCCCTCTGTTCAATTGAAGCCTACAACAGGGAGTTATTAGTATAAACTTTGGCTCAAAAATTCCTCGTCTTATGGTGTGGAATTCGATCTGCTATAGTGTACTTGTCCAGATGAGCCTTTTGGTAGGCGAGAATGATCTGAATTTGTGTTGAGGAAGAGAAGCCTGATGCCATCTCTCCACCGCCGAAATCCTTCTTCATTCCGGAGACCGATCGGATTCCAGCCACCCACTTGGAGAAGGAACAAACCCTAGAATCGAATTTTAGGCATGGACGAGTCGTCCCTCTTCTCCGACGCCTCTGCAGAACCACCTGGACCCCACCTCGTCCCTCTTCTCCGACGCCTCCTCGTCCTCGTCATCGTCGTCGTCCTCGGTGGTGGGGTCCTCGTCCTCGGCCGCCCCGCTCCTCTTCTTCACCATCGCGTCCGTGCTCTCCTACGTGGCCAGCGTGCGCTCGTCGTCGCGGTCCCCCTCCCCGACCTTGGACCACTCGCTATCGTCGTTCCGGGCGCTCTCGTCGGAGCTGATCTGGTCGATGGACCCGCCGTCGGAGTTGATCTATCGTGCTCCCTCTTCGTTACCCTTCTTTCATTCTTCTTTTTTTTTAATTATTTTTACTGCTTTGTTTTTTTTAACGGAAGTTTTGAAATAAGGGTACATTCCGAACTTTTTTGAAACCTCGGGGGTATTTTGCGGAATAAGTTTTTTTTGTGGGCACCATCCGAAAAAGCCCAAAACTCAGGGGCACCATCCGAAATTTTCCTTGTTTTTATTAATTTAGTGATTCGAATCAGTTTTTTCAAATGAGTTTATACATTCCTTTTATGGTTTTAGTTTCTAGACTCAAGATACTTAATTTAATAGTTCAGAAGTACTAACAACTTTTCGTTATTAATGAATGCTATAGTAAAATTTCCAATCACAAAGCTTACTTCATAGAAAGGGGAATTTGTTGCTTAGTAGTGGTATAAAAGGGAAAGTGTACCCAAGTTGCCTTGGCTCAGTGGTTAAAATTGGGGCTAGGTCACCCAAAGGTCATGAGTTCGAGATTCGAAGAGATCGAATTTTTGCTCTGTGATAGAGATGACATTAGGGAGGCTCATCCTTAACCCCTGACAGTATCCGCTCCGTACGTAGATTAGCTCCGGCTAAGATAAAAAAGAAATAAAAAAAAGGGAAAGTGTAAAATGAAATCTAGAAAGATAATATTACCCGATAAATGAAACTATGGAGTATACAAACATCATTTAGATTTTTTAACCAAAAAGGAGAAAAATAAAAATCTTGAATTGAAAAACCTTCTAGGTGACCGTGTGTGCACGAGCTGGCCCCACCGCCACTTCCTTTCAACTCATCATCAATCACCACAAACGACCCAAGAGTGAGGGCAACTCACAATTTGTGGCCACAAAATTTTCAAATTATTCTATTGTCTAATTTATCTCCCTAATTTTTATGGATAAAAAAGTTAGTAAGAAGAAGGAAAAATAAACGAGCGGTCTAGAATCGTCAGAGAAATTATCCAGTTTATGACTTTCCCTTTCCGCCATTACACGTGGCAGTGGAATAAGTTCCTGCCGGCAACATTCACAGAGAAACTAAAGTGGCGGAAAAGCGCACTGGCTTGGGTCCCACCTGAGAAGCTGAAAATTAGGAAAAAGAAATGAAATATTTGCGTGTAGATTTGTAGTGTTGTACTCCCTCAGTTTCGTGATAAGTGTTTATTTAGCATTTAAAATTTGTTTCATAATATATGTCGTTTTAGGTTTTTAAAGTGATTTAATAGGGGTGAATGATGATAATTTTTATTGGAATGTGTATTTGTTGACTAAAATTGTTCATGTATTGGCCAAAAAATGTAATAAGTTGTAAGATTAAGAAAAAGTTGTAAGTTTTAAAGTAAATGATTGATTTTCTTAAAAACTATGTAAAGAGCTAAAACGACACTTATTGTGAAACGGATGGGGTACATTGTACGCAATGCCCAATGCGTCTTTTCTTGCTGGCAAGGCGACCTATATTTGCTCATTATCTATCTCAATTATCAAAGGGAACGATATTATATATACTCAGAAATGTAATTATAGATTTGTTAATAGATTTGATCAAAAAAAAATAGATTTGTTAATAGAATGTCAAAGTCACGCAATTATATTATTAAAATTATTTAATCGCACTAGAAGAGGGGGTAAAATAAACAATGGCAGCTTTTTTTTTGCATTTTGGGTAAGTTTGACCATAGAAGAGTTAATTGGCCACACAAAAAAAATTTAGAAAAATAATGTGGATCATTTTCAATTTGCAAAAGCTCGAACTATCGGGTTTGTTTACTAAATACTTTAATAAAAAATGAAAACTTGATAATGATAAAAAAAAATTGATGAACGTATTCACGTAGGAGTTTTTTTTTTTGATTGAAGAGCTACTAGCTCAAACAAGCCAGAATTAGGCTACCTATAAATTACAAGGATAGCCTAAATCATCGCGTCGGATGATCTTAAAGAATTCAAACAGCGAGGGTTGTTGACTCAACAAACCCCTCGACTGTGTTACAGACAAATCAGAAAATGAAAGGGACGAAGAGATAAGCGGGATGGCTGCATTTAGACTTTGAAGATTGACGTGTCTTCTTGCCAGGAAATCAGCAGCAGCATTCGATTCCCTGAAACAATGCAAAAATAAAACAGACGGTATAGTAGAAATAATATTTCTTATGTCAGTGATTATCGAGTGTAATTCCCAAGGGACTTTCCAAAGACGTTTTAAAAAATTCATAACAATAAGATTATCTCCTTCGATGATAAGATTGTCTATTCGGGTACAGTCAATGCTCTGAAGAGAGTATAGTAATGAAGATGCCTCTGCTTGGACGATTGACATAGAAAGCAGTTGTTGTCGGCCAATTGATAGGATGATTCCATTATGATCTCTAAGAATGAATCCCGCATGGGTAGTTCCAGTTTTAAGTCTAGAAGCGTCAAAATTAAGTTTGATCCATTGAGGTGGCGGTCTCTTCCAGACTGTATGATTTTTCCTCTTTGGCCTGTTTGCTTTGGTATTTGTTGGAGTATAATTGGTAGAGTCCCATTGGAGTGCCCCAGAAAAGGCCAACTCCGATGGTAATTTATTAAGATTTAGTCTTGTTGGGTCAAATATTTTTGCATTTCTATGAGCCCACACGAACCACCATAGGAAACATAGCGGCGTAGAGCTGTGGTTATTTTTAATCGTATCGCGAATGTTTTTGTTAAAGGTGAAAGCATTGGTCATTTTGAAAGAACAATTAAGTAGGTTTTGCAGTTTTATGATCATTTTTTTTGTAAAAGGGCATTCGAAAAATAAATGGTTAAGATTCTCATCTTGCAGTTCACATAGAGAGCATAAATTAGGAACTGAGTTATAGAAACAGTTAATTCTATCTGTTGTCGGAAGACAATCCGCGCAAGATTTCCAAAGAAAGTTTTTTATCTTTGGGGGTAGTTTAGTTTTCCAAATCCAATCATAAGAGTCTGCGGATATGTCAGGTGTGTGAGATAAAATAGAGGCTGCAGATTGAACCGAGAAGACCCCATCAGAGGCAGGCAGCCAGATGAGGCGATCCTCGGTATTAGTAACCGGGATTCTAATCGCAGTAATAATATTGACTATATGTGGTGGTAGCAATAGCTTAAGAAGTGAAGAGTTCCAAGATCTATCAGGTAAGATAAAGTTGGAAACTCTAAGATTAGGATCCTGGTTGTCTAAAAAGGGTAATAATTGGATATCTGGTAGCCAAGGGTCACTCCAAAATTTAATAGTCAAACCATTACCCAGAAGCCATCTAAGGCCTTTAGAGAAGATATTTCTGATGTTAATTAGTTTACCAAACTGCCAAGAGCAATTTGATTTGTGATAGTAAAAAATGGAGTCCGTTTGGAGATATTTTTCGGTAATAACTTTAACCCAGACATTATCTGGTTGAGTGACAATTTTCCACAGAAGTTTCATTTGTAACGCTAAATTAATATTTTCTGCAGTTTTTAGTCCAAGGCCACCACTCTCTTTAGGAGAGCAGATACGGTCCCAACTGATAAGTGGATGGTGGTTTGGGGTAAACTTGTTCCAAAAGAAGGATTTAGAGACATCATCAATCTGTTTTAGAACTCCCTTCGGGAGCATAAAGCTTTGTATAAGGTAGTTAACCTTACTTATTAGACAGGACTGGATAAGCACCACCCTACCTGCTTGTGATATGGAGTTGGCTTTCCATTGTGATAGTTGTTTCTTAAGATTAGAAACAGCATCAGAAAACATAGAAATTTGCACTCTTCCTTTAAGGATCGGGATTCCAAGATATTTTTCCATTGAAGTCGTGATTTGGATATTAAGTACACTAGCTAAGCCGTAGGTTGTGCAATAATGGCAGATGTTTGGAGTGAACTTTTGTGATAATTAATAGCTAAACCTGATTTTAGAGTAAAATCTTGGAGTATATTTCTAATAAATTCCATATTAGAAAGATTGGCATTTGCAAAGATAATAGTATCATCAGCAAAGCTGAGGAAGGGAATTATAGAGCCGTTCTTTATTAGTTGGATGCCAACATGATTTGGGTTTCTCATAGATTCTAGTTGTAGAGTTCTTGCTAGATATTCCATACATAAGACAAATATGAATGGTGACATATGGATCGCCTTGACGAATCCCACATTTGGGAAAGAATTCATTCCCTGGTTCGTTATTGACAAGAACCGATGATGATGATGAGGTGATACAGGTCATAACAAGATGAACCCATTTGGGGTGAAAACCAAACTTAGTCAGAACAAGGCGAATAAAATCCCAGTTGATCTTATCATAAGCGTATTCACGTAGGAGTTGAAGTGGTGGCAACTGCGATAGCGAATTGGACAATTACTTTGATGTGGTAAAGTTGGACACATGTTATTCTCTACATCCACAGATTACATATCACTACCACTCACATCAAATAAAATACTCCGTATCTTACAAATCTGTACATGATTGGTTATTGTAGTTAGATGAAAAAAAATTAAAGTACTAATCAATGGATTAACTAAATTTTGACCGTTAAATCACCATCTAATATTTGAATCTAGCCTTTTAACCAAATTAAGGAATATTTTCAATTATCCTAAAGGCTTCTCAATTTTGATATTTTACCATTATCCTACTGAAAATACCAATACAAAGATTCCCAAAAAAAGGGAAAAAAAGCGCACATGCTACGTGGCAGTCAAATTTGTGGCTCAGACGGTTCACACGCGCTGAATGCGCGTGGACTATCCACCACGACAGCATAATCAAAACCGGTCCCACGAGATAAAAACAGATGTGAGTACGTGGGACCCAGACAGCGCTACGTGTCTGGGGCCCACAACCTCTACGGCCTTCCCGGGCCTTCCCAAAAAATCTCCACCGCATAAAAATCAGAATTTTCAACACAAAGAAAAAAGAAAAGAAAAAGAAACTGCTAGAAATATTTTAAAAAATCCCAATTTTATCCTCCTACTCTGACGTGGCAACCCTTTATTTTCTCCCTTTCTTCCTCTCTTCCCCAATTCATCCCCTGATCCCCAGGCAAAGCTCAAACGCTCTCTCTGTCTTTCCTCATCAGCCTTTAATCTTCCTTGTCTCTAATCTATGTATCGGATTTAGAGACAGATCAGAGCTTCAGGCAACTTGAAAGAGCACAGCTTACTTGGTGGGTTTTTTGTGGTTTCTTCAGCTATGACTACGATTCATGTAAGATTTCTTGCTCCCCGTTCAATTTCTGCTCAGCTGGATCTTGGTCTGTAATTGGAATTTGTGATTTGCTCTGGTGGTTATTCCTCTAATCTTGATGGATTTACTATACACAATGATACTCAATAAGCAAAATTAACGACTGTACACTGTAATAAACACGTAAATGGATAATTAAATTGATCGTCTAGACTCGTGGACCTGAGCAACAAACTTGCCAAACGAGCTCTTTTTCGATTTGAGTAAAGTAGAGGGTATTTTGGAATCTCATCTATATGCAGTAAATATCTAATCCGATATTTTCATCTTTATGACTTGGGTCTTGGGCATTCATGAGTAAAAAGGGCAATTTACAATTAGAAATTATAGGAATGGCTGCCTTGCTCTTTTAGTGCTTTGGATTGATGACTGTTCTTCTTGACTTACTTTATATTCCCCATTTAGCAGTTCGTAAAAAAATATAATTAGATGGTTGTTCGTATCCAGTCCCAATAAACCCTGATCTCTGTCGACCAAAAAAATAAAAATAAACCCTGATCTCCGATCCAAATAGGCTCAGACCGGATCAAATAATGAGACGGCATATCCATTTGTGTATAAAACACTTCGAATTAAATTAAAATTGAACATGCCGTATTTGCACTTAGCAGTTTGTATTAGCTCTGCGCATCAGCTTTAAACTGATCATGAGATGTATTTGCACTTAAACTGATTAATAACCTGATCAATAACGTTTTCATTCATTGGAATTTCAGGATAACAGCAATAGCGCTGAGTCTAGTGCTCTTCTTCATGAAAGAAACCAGAGTTCATTGGACTCTGGTAGACAAACAGTTTCAGAAGGTCATGCTCCTAAGGTAATTATCTTATGTTGCCTATAGAGGCTTTGCTGTCATCATTAATGTTTTCAAGCTATATTTTTAAACCTCTGTCTCACTCTTCACTACCCTTTGATATGAGCCAGGTTAGAAAACCATACACTATTACCAAGCAAAGAGAGAGATGGACAGAAGAAGAGCATAAGAAATTCCTAGAAGCTTTGAAGTTGTACGGTCGCGCCTGGAGAAAGATAGAGGGTATTGTTACCTTCACAATCTCTTAAACTGTGGAAATTTATGATATGTACAGTCTATTAATTTGGTTTACACTTTTGAACACAGAGCATGTTGGCACCAAGACTGCAGTTCAGATTCGAAGCCATGCTCAGAAATTCTTTTCCAAGGTCTTCTTTCCCATTCCATCTCTGTGATACTTGTGATTAGATTAAAAAGTAAGTTTGCATTTCTGTGACCTGCAGAGTGCAGAGCGTCAAGGGTATAGATTAAGGCATTAAGCTGGTTCTGATTTGCCTTGTGCTTTGTGATCATCAGGTGGTTCGCGAATCAAATAGCATCGACTCATGCCCAATTAAGCCGACTGAGATACCTCCACCTCGCCCCAAAAGGAAGCCGTTGCACCCATATCCTCGCAAACTTGTTATTCCTATGACAAAGGATGCACCTCTTCAAGACCAGTCAAGAAAGTCTGCATCTCCATACTCATCGCTTGACCAAGAGAATCAGTCCCCAACAACAGTTTTGTCAGCGGGTGACGCTTTTGGATCCTCAAATTCAAGCCCAAGGGATGGTAGTTCATCACCTTTATCAGCTCAATGTGCTGTGCAGGAGGACGTATCTCGATTGGACAAGCCTGTTTCTATGGTAAGATTGTTTTTTGACAGAAATTTCTATGATATGATGATAGTGTGATGATCCCATGCAGGATTTTGTATTTTCATAAACTCACTCTTGCATAAATTTTAATGTACAGAAGTTGGAGCCACTTACAATGGACGCGACTTCACCCAAGATTCTTAAGATATTTGGGAAGACAGTGTTACTCGGGAGTTCAGAGAAGAAGGCGGGTTTATCATCTCAATACTTAAAACGAGAGTTATCTACTAATTCTGATGAAGGTTCACAAAACATACCTTCATCCATGGAGGTAGGTCCTTCAGCTCCCATGCCATTACGTGCTTTTTGTGGAGGTGTGCCACTTCCACTCGTTCGATTTGAACACTTGAATCCCATGAAACCGGAATCCAAAGAACTGGAAAACAAGAAACAAGCATCAGTAAATGCTCCTTATAATTGTCCTGCTGAGATGACCCAGTCTCACCAATGCTCCTTAGAATTCACCAGTAGTCTTAGCGCCAAATTGAAGAGGACCAGCTCTGAGAATTACACTAGGGCGTTTGTGCCATATAAGAGAAGTTTGTCTGAGAGGCCTACCCAGTCGGCAAAAATGATAAACGACGAGTGTGACCGACCAAGAACACGGCTGTGCCTATAGGCTTTTTAGTTGTTAGATACAATAATCTCCATCCATTTTTCCCCCTCTGATTCTCTGCATGGTTTAGGAATTTCCTTAGTCCAGCTTTTAGTTTGCTGCAAACTTTTTGCTGCTGGAACAGGAATTGCAACCAGGTTTGAGTGAATCAGGGAAATCACTTAACAGTTGTGAGTTGATCAAGATCCTTTTAACCGTGTCTGTTGTAATCTGTCATCTCCCTTGTTCTTTTCATTGTTTTTGGCCTTCTTTTTCTTCTTCTTAACCCCTGTTGTACCTAATTGAAGGGTTTGTCTTGTATGATGTATTATAAGTATCAATAGCCTTTTCTGTCTTCTAATTGTGAGTCCAATCCTGCCTTTATTACACATGATTACCCATTTGAGTCATCTATTACATGATTAGACTCAGATTAATGCTCTGCTCAGACATTGCGATGTTTTATGTTTTTAGGTTGTTTACAATCTACTTAACACTATGAAATGAACACAAAGTAATAACTTTCCATTTGAGATGTTTTCCAGAACTGTCTTTTCTTCCAACATCTGGGTATGGTGAATAATGAATTTCTTACATCCGGACTCAAATACCCTGCTTACCATACAAAATCCACTGTCAACTACTTACAAATTTACGTTTTATCATACATACATGACAAAACACTATTGTAAGTAGCGCCTTCCCATCTGCGCAAATCACCACAAGTGATCAACATTCATCAGTTTAGTAGCAACACATGCATTCTCCCTCACCATAGCAAATGCAAAACCCTAAGCACAAGCAACAAGTGATCACCCTCTTCTCAGTAGTATCCATACCCATTCTGGTATGGATTTTGGCCTTGTGGAACCCTCATCTGCCCCTGCATCATCCCATTCCTCCTATACTGGTTCCACATGATCTGCTCCTCCATCATTAACCTCTGCTTCTTCTCCAAATCCGACATCTGCACATACGACGGTGGCGGCACCGCCATCGACTGCCCAAACGGGTCAATCTGCACCGAACCCGGCTCGCCACCCCCAACTGGCGGAGCCGGCAATGCCAGCATCGGCGCAGGTGGGTTCCCGACCGACCCGAACGCAACACTACTCGCACTCCCGGGTGCAACACTCGGGAAAGCTGCGGAGCCCTGCCGGTAGAGCCCGTCGAGCACGAGCATGTCAAGCCCCCCGCCCAGCTGGGTCCTCTGCTGAGGCAAGTAGCTGGTAGATTGCACCAGCTCTGTCTCCCAATCAGCATTACTCTCTTTGAAGGCGTCCCATGCTGACCCGGACGACGGGCCAGGGTCCAGGCCCGACCCGAGCCCATCAAAGAGCACTAATGAAAGCTGGTCACCGTGTTGCTCACTTGTCATAGGATCATCCCACAGGTTGAGCAGATCGCCTTCGTGCTGTGTTGGCGCCATTTCTTGATGCTTTACTTCGGCTTCGATCTCCTCTTCCTTTGGCTCCTCCGGAGGTGCGGGTAGAGCCTTTATGTCGTTGAGATCTTCTTCGACGTTCGCCTGCGGCTCCTCCTCCACGCGAAGAGGAGTCGGGTCTAGGTGGAGTGTTGTCACTTGTGAGTTAGCGGATTTTTCGCGAATGAAGTCGTCCATTTGTTGGATTTGCTCCTGGGAAAGGCGCTCTATCTCGGGGTACTCGGAGGACCGGGTGATGCCCGCTTGCTTGGACCAAGTGTAGTAGGACTCGAGCTCGCTGAACTGCTTGGACGAGCGGCGGAAGATGTCGTAGATCTTGATGGCTTCACTGATGTCTACCTCCGTGAACCTCTCGACGAGGAGGCTGAGGATGTCGGTGATCTCGTAGTACGTCTGAAAGCTGTCCTTCACCACCTGGTAGAGCGCCACCATCACGACCCTATGGTGCTTTGATGCTCCTGTTATGTTTTATGTAGGCAAACAAGAGCAAACGTGCGTTAGAATGCACGGTCCCTTTAAGAAACAAATAAACATTTGAATCAAAGAAACAACAAGAAGTGGCTGTAGTTTAGTGGTAAGAATTCCACGTTGTGGCCGTGGAGACCTGGGCTCGAATCCCAGCAGCCACAAATTCTACTCTTTTTTTTTCGTATTGTTTCTTTCTTTCGCATTCCTGCACATACCAAACTCATCTTAGTACCCACGTTATACCTGCGGGTCTAGTAGCCAAGAACCTATCAAGAAGCTGTTGCAATTGCGAGATCTTAGTAATCAACTGCTCCAAATTCATGGCCTTCGTCGGAACCGCCTCCTCATCGCCGTCCCTCCTCCCAAAATAACGCCTCGAATCGAACCCACACCCCACATTATGACTCTTCTTCCTCCCCTGCATCCTATACTCGAGCCTCTCGTCCATATAAAGCGCGAACGTCCTCACAAACGCCGAATAATCCCACGCGTTCAGCCTCCCCGTCGTGTCCCTGAAGTCCGAGAGGTTGAGGAGGCGGGTCCCGCGCCTGGTGGCGAAGAACACCTCCTGCTCGTACGCGGCCGCCTCCTCCTCCAGCAGGCGTTGGATGAGCATGAGCGACTTGAGCGCCACCACCCAGTTGCGCGTCTTGCTCAACCGACGCGCGATCGTGCTCACGCACGCGCTCACGTGGTGGCGCGAGTAGTGCGTCAGGTTCAGGATCTCCCGCACGTGGCGCTCCTCCGCGGGGAACTCCTCGTGGCGCGTGGCCTTCACCACCGCTATCTCGAGGTCCGTCAGCGAGTCGCTCACGTTGTTTACCTTGGCTAGGCTTATGCTCGTCTGGTCCTTAACGGCGCCAATCGCCCTCCTCAACGCCATCTTTGGTGATGATAAATGTGACTAAGATTGTGATTAATTATTATGGCTCTAATTGTAAGGAAGTTAGAGCAGAGGAAGGTAGAATTTTTTTGTGTTAATGGGAGGAAGAAAAAAACTTTTGTCATCTCTTCTTTCTTCTCTTTCATGTTCGTTGGTATACGGGTGTTGTTTTAATTGTCGTTGGATATTTTTGGATAAGCCATACTGTCCTCTGTGTTGACGGATTATTGCAAAACCAAACAAGGGTGGTCAAATGAGGTTCACAAAGGAATAGAGTTTGGATTATAATTAATCCTTTATTTGCTTGCTAATTTTGTGGATGATCCAAATAAGACTACCCAGTAAACCTACGATCAAGTACACATGATATATGTCTTGTGAGCTTATGTGATCAACTATCCTATCTAGTACGTAAATGTTACGTCAGTTTTAGTTTGGGCCAGAAATTGTATTTGAATTTTTTTTTTGTCGCCGTATTTGATTTATACCAAACTTCTATATACCCTCCGTTCCCGAAAGTTTGTCCGTATCTCCATTTCGAACGTTCTATTAAAATTGTTCAACTTTTAATTCTTTCCGTTTATATCACATCACAAGTAAAAAGGTGGATTATTCTTTTGTTACGTGGCATCTTGACGATGTAATTGCCTTCTCTACACAAGACATGAATGTGCAAACAAAATAAGCAATACTAGCTACAATTTCATAAAGGAAAGAACTAAGATAAGCGGTCCAAACTAGGCAATAACATGTAACTTTATTCATATTAAATTAAAACGTAAAGACTTCAAGCATAGCACACTAATACCACATGCTAAGGCCATGCACACTCGTGCAAATATAGATATGCACGGTGTAGCATCTACTACATCGATATTTCTGTAAGATAATACTATCTAAGGCTTCGTACATGCATTGATGATCCATTTCAAATTAATATCCGCCACCACCACCATGTCCTCCACCAGCTCCACCTCCAAATCCTCCCCCGTGGCCACCACCTGCTCCTCCACCAAATCCGCCGCCACCACCAGCTCCACCTCCAAATCCTCCTCCATGGCCACCACCTACTCCTCCACCAAATCCACTGCCACCACCGACTCCTCCCCCAATGCCACCACCTGCTCCACCTCCACCTGAGCCACCACCGATTCCACCTCCGTGACCACCGCCTATGCCTCCACCGGATCCACCGCCAATGCCTCCTCCATGCCCACCTCCTACACCTCCACCATGCCCTCCTCCAACACCTCCACCAGAGCCACCACCTTGTCCTCCTTCACCAGAGCCTCCACCTCCATGGCCTCCACCGGCACCTCCACCAGATCCGCCGCCAATGCCACCTCCATGACCACCCCCTAGACCTCCACCGGATCCGCTGCCTGCACCCGCACCTCCACCAGAGCCGCCGCCAATGCCACCTCCATGACCACCACCTAGACCTCCACCGGATCCACTACCTGCACCTGCACCTCCACCAGAGCCGCCGCCAACGCCACCTCCATGGCCACCACCTAGACCTCCACCGGATCCACTACCTGCACCTGCACCTCCACCAGAGCCGCCGCCAATGCCTCCTCCATGGCCACCCCCTAGTCCTCCACCGGATCCACCACCTACGCCTCCACTAGAGCCGCCACCAATGCCTCCTCCATGGCCACCCCCTAGTCCTCCACCGGATCCACCGCCTACGCCTCCACCAGAGCCGCCACCATGGCCACCTCCTGCTCCACCACCTATGCCTCCACCATGACCGCCTCCTCCTCCGCCACCTAGACCTCCTCCAGAGCCACCTCCACCAGAGCCGCCACCAAAGCCACCTCCATGGCCCCCTCCAGCTCCACCTCCTACACCTCCACCATGTCCTCCTCCGAATCCTCCACCCTTACCTCCTCCAAAACCACCACCACCACCTCCACCTATCCCGCCTCCAAAACCGGCTTCTTCCTCAAGTCTCCTTCCACTTGCTATCCCTACGACCATAAACACCACTAATAAACTTGCACATGACACTACAAGACATCTCCCAAACTTCCCCATGACTTGCTCTCCTCTTTTCACTTAATTCAAGTACTCTCAATTTTTTTTTGGTCGAAATTCAAGTACTCTCAATGTTGTTGTGAATTGAGCCTTGGGTTTGCGCCCTATTTATAGGTCTAAGTAGATGGAAAGTGGGCCACGATGAGCCAAAAATTTCAAACTTACATTGACCTAATGCATGACAATGTGATACGTTTGAACGCTAAAAATCTATAAGCCCACCAATAAATTCCTGTCGGTGCTTAATTTATGATTCACAGTATTATTAGTTCAATTGGATGGTTATTTGGACATTTTATAGATAATGATATGTGTCTTCAATGTTGTGGCATGGGTCTCATTAATTCTTCAACTACTCACAACAGTAACTACGTACGCACTTGCTTGATCTCTGTTGTAAGGTCTTCACCGGCTATCTCCCTTATATTTTTTTAATCCACCGAATCATCTTCATTACGAGCATGCATGATCCTTCTATACTTGTTGATTTCAAGTTTGAATAGACGTACGAAAAATATTATAGACTCTACCTAACGTACTCAATTCAAGAATTCTTGCGAGAGTAGATAAACATATTTCAACAATGAATAATAATACTCCCTCCGTTTCACAATAAGTGTCGTTTTAGCACTTAAAATTTGTTTCATAATATGTGTCGTTTTAGGTTTTCAAAGTGATTTATTAGAGGTAATAATGATAATTTTTATTGGAATGTGTATTTGTTGACTGTTGTTCATTCATTGGCCAAAAAAATGTAATGAGTAGTAATATTAAGAAAAAGTTGTAAGTTTTAAAGTGAATGATTGCTTTTCTTAAAAACTGTGTTAAGAGCTAAAACGACACTTATTATGAAACGGAGGGAGTATAATAAGTCGTTCGGTGGCAAACTACGAAAAATGTAAAAGAAATAAATCTAGTTCATTTTTTTTGGAGAAGAAATCTAGTTCATTTTGGTACATGATAGAATGATAGATTGATCGAAAGTTTTGTCAAAGAAGGATGTCATGAATGGGAAGTAGGGTGAGACTTGTGCAATTAGAGAGAATCATAAGTGATGCGTCCTTGCCCCTCTTGGTCGACAAGAATACGAATGTCCTGATCAAGATCGTAGGTGTAAGTGTGTTTCTCTTGTTGATCAAATCGTGGTAGGTTTAATAGTAATTTGGTGGAAGCGAATGTATGGTGTTCGGACTAGGTGCGAACAAAGGTTAATGCAACAATCCCGGGAAGAAGGAGAAATTCGACTTGGTTTAAGGGAATTTCAAATATTGCATACCTTCAAGGAACCAATTACAAGTGCTTTAAATAGGTCAAAACCGGCTCTTTAGGTTTTAGCTCAAATCTTATCGTATGTAAAGATGGAGATTTGATTTGTTACAAAATCCTAAAAATAAAAGATATGAGATATTAATCTCTTATGTTGGAAAACAAACTATTAATCTTTAAGCCAAGTAATTATCCCAAAAATAATAACTTGACTAAAATAAAAGGAAAGCTAATCTAGGATAGGTGGCGCGATGTGGGTTGCAACCGAGGTGTGTGGCACGACCGAGGCTTGATCTCATCCTTCAGAAGGGGTCGGTACCGAGCTGCATGGGGCCGGTGCCGAGCTGTCTGGGGTCGGTGTCGATGGGCTCAACCGGGTGGAAACGCTAACCCATCCTGTGACGTCCAAAGAGCCATGAGAGAGATAGACTCAGACCACTAAGGATTAGATGCTTTGGGCGATGCTCTTGGCTCGACTTCGGGTGATAGGATCCTTGGACTTGAGTTGAAAGGCGTCTTCCTCTTCTATAACCGACATGGTAGGTAAGGGCGCATCAATAAGGCTGATTTTGTAATTAGTGTTATAGTTTTATAAGTCAAGCAATTGCTATGTAATGGATCTATGGATGAATGAAATCCAATACTATCTCTTCAATTCTTTCTCCTTCCTCTAGTTCTTCTTCTTCCTCTCTACTCTTCTTGTATGTGTATCTCAACCCTTTCTCTCCTTCACTTCGGAGGCCTAACTATCTCGAGACATAACAAAAAATGAAAAATAATTATTACACACCTTTTTAATTTGTATAGAAGTCGATGAATCGTAAGTCAAGATAATTTCTTTTATTAATGTAATTAATAATTCATTTAAATACTAGTTTTGTTTCCTTAGTGTTATTTTCATATTTTGGAACAACACAAATCTTTATTTATAACTGATTTTGAGCTAAAGTAAATGAGATTGATTTATACACCACAATAATAATTCAAATCCAAAATAATTATGGATTTTTCTAATATGTGTCCACCGGTATACAATAAAATTATCAACAAGTCGAGCAATTGCTCCGGTGGTCTACACACTTTGACGAGGAATTACCTGAAAATGTAGCCAATCTAATATCAAACCAACAGATCGAGGCATAAGCTCTACGTTGAAGTCCATTAGGGTCCTCTGATGGTTTCCCAATAATGTTTCGGTCCAAGTCTTCAAACTTTGGGTTCTCCTATGGTTGTTCAAAGCTCCTCTGTATTTGTTCCCGAGTTGAATCCCATATTTGAGGAAACTCCAAAATCTGACTTCGAGTTTGGCAATTCGTCAAACACCTTGCGTGCATCTGACCTGGCGACTCGGATCTTTGGTATGCGTCGTGGCAAGGCGGCACGCAAAAAACCACGCGGTTATCCGCAAGAGTTGATGGCGGCAGCAGGTAGGTGGCAGGCCCCGCAACTCACGGCGGGCAGACGGCGGCGACCATCCCTGGAGCGGCAGGTAGGCGGGGGTCGCCACTCCTTGAGGAAAAGCGGCGGCGTCCCCTGTTTATGGTTTGCGATATGCGGTGGCCACCCTGCGAGCAGCGACATCCACTGAGTAGGATTAGTGATTGATGGTGGCCATCCTGCGAGGAACGACACTGCGAGTACCGCAACCGAGAGAGGGGCAGTTGGTAGATGTGCGACTGAGAAGGAGTCGACAGTGACGGCGGGTTGTTGCTGGTCGTTGAGGAGATTGAACGCCGTCTCTGTCCGCAACTGTTGTACTTCTAGATCTCGCCGGATGTGTTGGTGGTTATCGGTCAACTGCAGCAACATATCGCGGGGTTCGGCCATGGCGGCATAATGGCATTCGATGACGGTGGCATGGTGGTTCGAGGTCAAAACACCAGTTGATACGGACACAGAGTCCAGAAATTACAGCACCGATTAAGGTGATACACATGATAAAAGAATATTTTTTGTTATATGTCTGATAAAAGAACACTGCAAGAGTACTTATACTTAGGGCCCGTTTGGTATCCCACGACGGAAACGTAAACGGAATGGAATGAAATGGAAACGATCCTAATCGACGTTAGCATCATGATACATGATGAGTCACCTCAATTTTCATTCAAAAACTACCGCAAACCTCTCGCGGCACTCAATTTGTTTCCCTAATCTAAGGGTGGGATAACAATACACCTCAATCATTTCCTTCATTCATTCTCTAGACACACAAATTTCAAAGTTTCAAATTAATTTTTTTTTCAAGTTATGTATAGTGACCCATAATTGGACTAGGTTCATTTCCATTCCACTTCGTTTCCATTTCCACCGTTGGATACCAAACAGGCCCTTAAACCCTAAACCCTAGTGATTCAGCTAAAGCATCCCGGGAAAGAACCGCAAAGAAAATCCGAAAAGAGAGATAAACTCTATCTATCCAAAAATGGCGACCTCGTTTTGATGTTAGCAATACCAAGATCACCACTCTATTGGTATTTCTAACATCAAAATCCGAAAAGAGAGATAAACTCTATCTATCCAAAGAAGGTGTTAAAGGGTTTAAAATGGGATCAATGTGTTTATATATATATTGGTTTATACTATTTTTAATTATAACTTATTTGTGAAAGACTATGGCCTTGCTACACTTTTAAATGAAAGTATACTTTCCTCCCAAAAGTATACTTTCATACAAAAGTGTAGCAATGTCTATGAAAATGTGTACGCCTCAGAGTTCTGTATTGGGTTTAAGACTACGCGTTTGTTCAAATAAAATTTAATTGTGTCAAAATTTACACAATCTTAAGTTTAATACCGTTTCGATCAAAAAGGTTAATATTGTAGGAATGGGAAATTTAAACCATTAGATTTTTAAATTGGAAAAATGACTTTAAAATCCGAAATATCAACTTTCAACCAAATATAATCTCAATTTTGAAAATCATCACCAATTATACGAACTATCATGAAGTTAACTCAAAAACGATTCGGAAGCCTTTCTCAACTAGTTTTCAAGTGAAATCGATGATTCGGAGATTGAATTTGACATAACAACTTATAATTTTATACTTGGTTGAAATATTTTCAATCGCCATATCATCTATTCCATCGAAAAACTCGTCGGAAAATGATTCCAGATCGTTTTTGCTTAATAAAGTAATAGTTCGTATTGTTGGTGACTTGGTGATGATTTTAAGACTTGAGATTATTTTTAGTTGATAGTTAATATTTGAGATTATTTTGAATCATGTTTTCTTTTAAATTTAATTTGGGAGATCCTCGATCAGTTCTCTTCGATGGGCACAATTTTGACATGAACTGAGCCCAATATTCCTTAGTATAGGCAGTCCGAGGTGCCTATAGGCCGGGCGTTACCTCCATGCATCAGGATTAACCATGTACAACAATGGGCTCAAAAAAAAAAAAAAAAAACATGTACAACAAAATTGATAATATAGGTTTTTAAGTGTGAATGTGTCATGTGTACGTGGTGGTGAATCAGCATATCATCCACCCTCAAACAGTCAAACTTAAACTTCATACTATTTAATATACGTACTATTCGTGTAATTAACCTTCCTCGCTCCAGCTAGATAGGGAGGGGATATGTACGTAATCTCACCAGTCACCCCTTTATGCATGTAGTACGTTCACAGTATATCAGTATATAATGCTAAGGTCTAATTAATATATGAACGAGCTTTACCCACCATGCACAGTCCGTGAAAAATGAGGCACCAAGTGAAACTTTCAAAAGAGAAATGAAAAATAGATCTTATCGAGGATAGATAAGCCATAAACTCTCCACTCAATTACATGAACCCCACAAAAACCCTCCGCCACTTGATTAGCCTCATATTACAATAGTTGTCTACCATTGTGGGAATATGTACCTACATGTGTTATACATTAATTTGCAAATGAAAGATCGACCATGGTAAGTTTTTTAGCAAATTTTAGAAATTTTTAGCTCTTTGGAAACTCAACCGAAACGAACAGACAGAAATCACACCAATTTGCATGATTATCAAATACAACTCAATTGTTTCCCCACATCTATCTATCTATCTATATATCTATCTATTATTACTATATACTAAAGCGGAAGCAAATTCTGCCACCATATTGCGCCACATCACCTTTTTTTTTAAAATCTATCTTTTAAAATCTTGATTTTATCATAATCTTATAGATACTTAATCAAAATGTTAGTTATATATTAGAATTTGTGTTGTTTAATTAATAATTCTATCCAAATATATAAATCTCTATCTTATCATTGTACACATTTAATTAATACATAGATCTATCATAAACCTTTTATTTAAAAAAGTATTTTTTTCATCACAATCTATAAATCGTAATCATAATACTTTACCTATTTAATTAAATGTCATATTAAATTTAAATTATTTTTCGTAATTTTATTATGCTATTCTTTAAACCATCAATGGTAGCAAATTCTACCACTATATTTAAGACAAACATTCATTCTATTAAAATAATATATTAAATACATTTTTACTATCGTATCATATTAATTTATAAATAAAAAAGTAGATGTTATATTTAACATATATATCACTAATATTGCATATTGATTACACTTTAGGAAAAAAAGATAGATTTCTTAATTAAGATAATAATCCGTTCACATTTTTATTAAATATGTATTATTTAATAACTTTTTCAAAAACAATAACATATATACGAGATAATTTGGTTTTCTATTTAACTTATTAAATATTATCTATATATTTAATATATAATATATTAATCTGAATTTTATTTAAACTTATTGATTTTATTATATAAGTTAGTTTACGTAATTTAATTTAAATTCCTGATAATACATCTTATCTTATTTCGTTCTTCCTCAGTTATTTAAATATATGTTTATGTATGTATAAAAAATAAATATATAAATAAAATTTATATATATATGATGATATATAAGAATTATGTCATTTTATAATCCAAAAAATAAACGTCATTTTAAAACAAAGCATACATATGATAATGTATGTAATTGTTACAGTAAATTCATACACAAAACAAAAAATAAATAAATAACACCTCCGTACAAGGTACGGGTTATCTGCTAGCGAAATACTAAAAGAAAACATGACTAATAGTCACATAACGTACGTATAACATCACAATTCACTGATAAATTACTACCTAGATTTTGAAAAATGGGATTTAACAATTGAAAGGATAATCTTTACTTTTATGATAAGCTGTATTAACTAATACTGAAAGTTTTGAACCGAAACTAATATTGAAAAAATTGATGAAAGAAAAAGGAATTAATTCTCCGCCTGAATTGACTATTGTCGACCATTTTTTTTCTCCATTATTGACTTGTGCGACTGCCTTCACTATCACAAACTTATTAGGTTGATAACATAATTAACAAATCTAAGTGCTACTTGGCGGTCGATCCGCGACTTCTCAGTCCCTGTCTTTATCAGCCTTATATTTTCAATTTTCTTCGTAATCTCAATTTTTGGATCTACGTCCCTAGCTTAATTCCAGGTTCCAATCATATTATCCCACTCAAATCTCATATTGCAAATTCACATTCTTCAAACTAATTTTTTACATAGGTTCACAAAGCACTCGCATAGTCGCATGATAGATCTTATAGTTAAATATATGTGAAATCTCGGTAGCCATACATGACGTGGGGGTTCACACGTCGGTTTTGTGCGTATATGCGCGGTAAGTCCGATACGTAAGCAAATGAGGTTCCGCCCTAAAACCAATTGGCAATAGGGAGATAAGTTTAGTCTCAACAAATACCCATAAGACTCCTGCCCTAAAGCTCTAGCGAAACCAAATCACACGAAAGTTTCAGAGTTAAAAACCAACCCGAACTTCAATAAATCAAATAAAAATTGGACTCAATTAGTTGAATTTGATTGGGTTGAAAACTGATACTCAAAATCAACTGATTGACCTAACTCAATCATTATCTCGTACTCAACCCACTCCCTAGATGATCAAACCCGAATCCATCCGAACCGACTCAATAGTAACATGCATATATATCCGTTAATAACTCAGCTTGAATGGTTGCCGATCCGGTTTATCTAGAGACCGGATCAAATAGGATTATTCAACCTTTAATTTAGAACAACATGATCTGATGTATAAAATATACTCCAAGATTGACCTTTGTTCGATTAACGCGTTGGCAGGTTAAGATGTACGATTTACAATGCACGAAAACGAAGATGAAATATCGTGTGACATATAGTATGTCATTTATAGACAAGTGAATATGGAGTAGTTGAAACTTTCACCAAACACATTTAATGAGATTTTGGGTACTTTTTGTCTTATAGTTATCCTTTTACTATGTGAGTGTGTGAATAATTGATTACGATAGACCACAACCAAATGACACTAACCACGTGGTGGTTCTACGCGTAACTTATAGTTATACATAGCTAGCTATCATGTCACATAATCACTAGCTAGTTTTTTATTTGAACTTTAATTAGTTTTGCTATATATTAAAGCCACTCAATAAGTAAAAATCTTTTCACCGACAGACTTCATTGATAAAAGAATTGCGTGTTAGTTGTTACAAGTCAAGCTCTAATCTGTCAAGAACGCCGGCCTTTCGACAACAGAGAACGCTGGCCTTCTTGTCTTCTTGCTCGAGATAATAATGCATAAGAGTTTTTAATGAATGGAGTTTGATTTGTGCTAAGTAGTTCCATAGCCAAAGGGGCACTTCGCTAACCAAATTAATTAAAACGTTAACACGTACAACATGTACATTAATTGCTATATGTTTACGTACGAAGAGTGACATAGGTTAAAACGTTAACACATGCATAAAGTAGACGTACGTACGTGTCATGCATTCTCTCATCGTCACATATTTTTAGTGTTGATTGCAACCTCATTAGCTCGTGTATGAATTAAATTCAGTGAATGGACATTTTCCTTTAGCTATCTAGCCTTTGTGCAATAACACTTTTTTTTGGTGAAACATTAATTGTTGTTGTTAACTGTTAAGATACAAAGTGTTACCACATCAACTTATTTTGCTAAAAAAACTGGGAAAAAAATGTTGGGATGATCATCAATGTCATCCGTTAAATCCGGCTTGAGTTGTGGGCTTATTTTGAGATGTTAGGCGTACGTGTTTTTTTTTCCATTTTTTTCACTTGAGTTGGGTGCCCGGCCTTGTGTAATAGGACATCCCTTCGTTGCTTGCACGTTAACATATATTTTTATGTAGAGGTACAAATTATATACACTAACCTAGCCATAAGTTAGAGCAGGCTTCCATTTGTACGTGTTAGGTGTTCTTTCTCCTTTTCCATATCAAAAAAGATATCAAAGCTTGGTTTCAATAAGCCTCAACCATCATTTTAATGATCAAAGCCAGCTTAATCAATCTATATAGGTATATAAGCTAAAGTGCGTAAGATCATATAAGATTTGCGCTAATAAAGACGATATATCAATGTCCGGCCATATATGTTAATATACTACTGAGTCTTCTTACACAAATGTGATGGTAACAATTTGCCAAAAATATCAGAACTTTATGTATTGTTTACTTGAACTCTTGTTCATATTAAGCTTGGCACTATAATAATTTACCAAGTCCCAAAAGCGTGGTGGTTATTGATTAAACTGACACATTAACTCTACATGCTCCTTGACAGAACCTTTAGTAATTTAATTTGAGTCGGTAGTACAGAATTATTTTTGGTCTATACATATCTAGCTAGGTTAAATTTAGCTTCAGTCGAATCAAATGAGTCATGAGAATCACTCAAAGAGTCAAAGATCAAAGAACCATACATATAAATTGTATCCATTATTGAGACGATGGAAAAGATGGGTGCCAAACTTTCTTTCTATAGATTTGTATAAGCATATTTTAAAATAGAAAAGGCAACATATAATGGAGCAGTTGTGAGTGAGATATAGCTAGCACTGAGTTGATTAAGGTAATTATTAATATCATACCCAGAAAGATCTAATAAGTTAGCATGATGTTAGGTCAATCAAGTTTGAAATTTGAGACCCTCCCATGCAACTGGGCCATGATCCTCTGCCCTATAAATAGAGGCAAGAAGATCTTATCGTAAAAACAAGTTAACACACTCTCACACTAAAACAAATCTAAGACACAATGGCGAGGTTGTTAAGCTTACTAGTGGTGGTGTTTGTGGTTGTTGGGGTGGCAAATGGGAGGAGGTTGGAAGAAGAGAAGACGGTGGAGGGTTTCGAGGGTGGATTTGGAGAAGGCCATGGTCTAGGTGGTGGTTATGGCAAAGGTGGAGGTGGCGGTTTCGGGGGTGGAGGCGGTGGCTTTGGAGGGGGGTTTCCTGGTGGACATGGTGGAGGGATGGGAGGTGGATATGGTGGGGGCCATGAAGGTGGTTTCGGTGGTGGTTATGGAGGAGGTGTCGGTGGTGGAGGCGGCGGTTATGGGGGAGGTGGTCCCATAGATGGCGGCGGCGGTGGTTATGGGGGTGGAGTAGGTGGTGGTGGTGGTGGTGGAGGTATGGGTGGTGGTTATGGAGGAGGTCATGGTGGA
Source organism: Polygonum maritimum (assembly GCA_963924305.1). Taxonomy (NCBI): domain Eukaryota; kingdom Viridiplantae; phylum Streptophyta; class Magnoliopsida; order Caryophyllales; family Polygonaceae; genus Polygonum; species Polygonum maritimum. Next base: position 27,039,463 of record OZ002736.1, read on the forward strand.
GGTGTAGGTGGTGGGATTGGTGGCGGACGACCAGGAGGTGGTGGCTATGGAGGAGGGCATGGTGGCGGTATTGGTGGAGGTAGTGGAGGCGGGGTAGGCGGTGGCCATGGGGGCGGTGTTGGTGGTGGATACGGAGGGGGGCATGGTGCTGGTATTGGTGGAGGTAGTGGAGGTGGGGTAGGTGGTGGCCACGGAGGCGGTGTCGGTGGGGGATACGGAGGGGGACATGGTGGTGGTATTGGTGGAGGTAGTGGAGGTGGGGTAGGCGGTGGCCACGGAGGCGGTGTCGGTGGGGGATACGGAGGAGGGCATGGTGGTGGAGTTGGTGGAGGCAGTGGAGGTGGGGCAGGTGGTATCTATGGAGGAGGACAAGGTGGAGGTGTAGGTGGTGGCATTGGCGGTGGCCATGGAGGAGGCGGTGGAGGATATGGAGGAGGACACGGTGGAGGTGAAGGTGGTGGAGTTGGTGGTGGCCATGGAGGAGGCATCGGAGGCGGAGCAGGTGGAGGATATGGAGGAGGACATGGTGGAGGAGCTGGTGGTGGCTATGGTAAGGGTGGAGGAGTTGGTGGTGGCTATGGAGGAGGACAGGGTGGAGGAATAGGTGGTGGAGTCGGCAGAGGCCATGGTGGCGGCGTTGGTGGAGGATATGGTAAGGGAGGAGGAGTTGGTGGTGGAGCTGGTGGCGGCTATGGTGGTGGAGTAGGTGGTGGTCAAGGAGGTGGTGCAGGTTGTGGAGGACATGGCGGTGGCCCTTGAATTAATAGGAAACCTAGCTACCAAGTAATATAATGAGGATGGGAAATCATTATCAATTAATGGGAATGGGTGAATGAGCATATGTTATGTACGTGCATGTGCATGGCCAATAACACGTCTTTTGTATGCGTTGGCAAATAAGTTCAGTTTAATTTATGTTATTTCGGTTTGTAGTTTTATTTGGTGGAAGTTACTCGACCTGGGATTTTCTGGTTTGCATTGTTTTCCGCTACCCAAGTTTGCAAATTAATTACGCAAATCTTGAGTATGTGTTAAGATGTGAGTCAGTGAGTGTGTAGGAGCAAGTAAGGTTAAAGATGCAAAAGGAAGGAACATGGTATTCACGTGTATGTGTCCATCATCAATGTAATATGAATAGCTTTATGAAAATGGAACAGCATTGACCTAATGAAAGCTCGTTTGTATTATCATTTACATCCAAATGAAAATGCAGACACAGATTAATGTGCAATAAGGTGCATACAAGCGCATTATGATTAGCATTTGGAAATAATCTTTATTAAATTTTCAAGTCGCATATGACTATATCTCGTCATAAGCTCATAATACTAGGGCCTTAAGGCTTTAGATCGAGTATGGCAGTTTATTCATGTGTGGAAACTCCTGAATAAACATCTATGTGGAATTATACTCGTATTAATTAATCACTTGTAAAAACCTTCAACCGAATGGTATTTAATATACTTTCTGGAATGTTCAACTTCATGCAGGCTGCAGTCCACATTTGATCAACAGGGCCAAACTCCACAGAGATGGTTTGCTGTAATCAAATTTCAAATTTAACTTTAGCTAGATCAAACCCAAACCCATAAATTGGCAAACACTTTACAATTGGTCCAATCCAACTGAGAGAACTGCTTGTGCAAATTGAACCATATGATGGATGCAAACAACGTGCTATACTACTATCTCAAGATTGAACTGTCAGCATTAACTTCTCTGACAGCTAACACACAATGATCCTCAATATTTTGAAAAATTTCCAGTTATAACTGAAACTTGAAAGGTGCAAGATTCAGATCTCAATAGCACACCCACAATATCAGCCAATTGCATCGCTCAATTTCCTATATCCCAAAAGATCTCCCAGGGAGAAGGTTTTTTTACTTTATTTAAGAACTAGATGAATTATTCTGAACAACAGAAAGTGTAGTGTAGGGCCTATATAAAGCCTCAGGATTATAAAAACAAAACTGGTAAAGCCTCAAAGTACCACCATACAGAAGTATTAATATGCAATATGATATGAGAAACACAGAAAGGACATGTTGTTTGATCAACTGCAGATTGCATCCACTCAGATGTCTCCTGCTCCATTGATGTCCTTCAAGAATTGAAACAGAAATTACAGAATTATTTGCTGAATCATTTGAAATGGGTGTGGTTTAACCAAAGAACTTAAATTATCAAATTGCTATATAACTGATTACCTTGTTTTCTAAAACTTTTCCATCAGGAATTTCAAGCTTCTCTCCAGCTGGGGCGGTGATCGTCACCTTTCCCTTGAGTGTAACTCCAGAGCCAAACCATACATCACCAGAAACCTTCAAGCTGTCGAGCTCAATAATACTGGGGATGGACTTGAAGCGGCTCAAGAAGTTGCCAACCTGGTTCAGAATATAGATTGCTGAGACGACTTTTACATTTAAATTACATATAAGCAAATAAAAGCCACAATGTTTTCCCTTTTTATTTCACTAAGATAAAAAGCAAGTTAAGAAACCTTTTTGAATTCTGGTCCTAACTCAATTGATGGATTTGCAGGGTTGGTTCTGGCTTCATTTCTAACAACATAACCATCTTTCACGGTGTAAAGATCAGACTGCAGAAGACATAATAAGATTTCTAAGTGTCAGACAGTATGATAAAACAAGATTATGAGTAAGATAAGAAAAGACTTTGAACAGTTCGTAACCTGGACAAGAAGCAAATCTGAGGTTGCCTTCACTGGAAGGAAACGAGCACGGGGAACATTGGCTCCCACAGCTTTGTCAAAGAACCTGATTGCAGCTCCAACAGCTGTTTCCAGCTGAAGAACCTTGATCCCTTCAACTTCCTGGAGAGAATTTTACAAGTCAAATAAGACTTGGATCACTCAAGTTGAAGTTGATATTGCAATGAGAGTTGAAATAGTGTAAGCTACCTTGGGGTTCGGAATAATTTCCATCTTAAGTGCGTCAGCTTCCACAAGCCTTTTGATTGCACTCAAGTTCACCCATCTGGAAGGAAAAAAATATAGTCTATAACAACTATCCTACACTTTGAACTGTTCTATATTGAAAGAAACTACACAGGAATGGGACTAACATGTTGTTGGTGTTGAAAATCTTGAACTTTTCAATTGACTTGAACTCGCTAACCTGGCCAGATCAGAGCAACTTTAATCAGGCTCAAAATATTGAAGGAAATTTTTGTAAAAGAGTTCATCCGCCACAAATTATGAACGGATGAAGATGTCAGGGAACTTACATGCTCATCTGGAACCTGTGCAATTTCTAGAAGCTGCATCACAAAAGATGAAAATGACATTTTAGTATTTTTTTTGGTCAAAAATTGACATTTTAGTTTGGGGGTTGTAGTTATAAGAATCATGTAGAAATAAACAGCAAAGCAAATTTGAAAATGTGAACCACTTCCTCCATTGAAAAACAGCCCTGAACTTTCTAGACGAGGAACAATGTATTATATAAGTCATGGTTTCAGCCACAAACAATGATGACAATAAAAAGAAATGAAATTCTGAATGGTGCCCCTAGATTTTTGAGATACCATTTGCAAATGTCAATACTGTTTACCACAGGGGCACATTGGAAATTTCACAGCAAGTATTGATTACAATTTTACAACACTCAACATTCAAGTCATACCTGAACTTTTCCTTCATAGGAGATCAAAGTCCCACCTTTCACATCAGCTAATGTTTTAGGTGTCACCTGTACAGAAATCGACAATAAGAACACTGGAAAGAAACAAAAAAAGGGAAAGAAATATGAGCAAAGTAAAGAGAAACAAAAATTACCTCCATGCAGTACTCATTCTTGTTCTGGAGCAAGTGATATAAGATCTCTTTAAAACTGAATTAAGGATTCCAATTTTGCTTTGAATGATTTCTTAGAACTTATCATATATTCATTATATAAAAGTTATCATTTGAAAATTGTAAGCTAAATACGAATCAGAGGATACTCAAATCAACAATGGCCCCCAAGTTATCCGAGTTAGCAACAAAGACATACTCCTTTCCCTGCATGTTAGATTTGGAAAGTCAATACCCCAAGCTCAAATTGAGCACAATCAAATATATTTTACCTCATTCTCACCTGAGACAAGAAGTGATCTAGTTTCCCACTGTTCTTCAATGAAGGGAAAACGTCACCATGGCCAGGCGGATACCTAAACATATTTAAAATAAGTGTTAAGCTTCTTCATGAGCATGTATAGATGAGAAAAGAAACAAGAGAATAACTTTTGAACAATCAATCATTTTCCAGGAAAGGAATAACATGATTTACCATCCTTCTTTTCCAGCCACGCCTTTGCATGGAAGTGGGGTAAAGTCCTCAGCAACCAAACGGGGGTATTGGCTCTGTAAGAAGCAGAAAGGGGGCAAAAACAGAAGAAGAAAAAATGCATGGATGAGAGCAATATATTGGAGACATATATCAATGAGTCAGAGGAATTCAGTCATCAAAGCTCTTTAGTACCTGATTAAATGTATGGATCTCGATGTTTGAGCTTTGGTACTTCTCTACAATCTGGAGTCAAGTAAGTTGATTAACTTGATCGTCGATACAGGTGAAGTTAATGTAATGCAATCTGATTGGCAACTATGCTCACCTTGAGAGTATCATCGTGAGTGTTGAATGAATTCATTAGGACAAGGGGCACCTTGCACCCATATGTGGAGTTGAGATTCTGTTGATAAACATTACAAGGTCAAAAACAAGAAAACTAAACCAGGGATCCAAAAAATAGATGAAAGCAAAACAAAAAAAATGACCTCAATTTGCTGGACAATCAAGTCCAAGAATGTCAGCCCATTCCGTACTTCAATAACAGATCTATGCCAAAGGAAGCATTAGATGTATGTCCAAGAATTATAAGCAAGAGTTCATGATATAGGACGGTAAATGAAACTGTTCTACTCCCTATCTAGGTCATCAAATATCAATGAATCAGATTCCATACTGAACATAAGTAGGATCCTTCACAATGCATATACTATTAAACAATCTCAACATTAAACAGCACCACTACAAAGAAGTGAGACAAATCAGACATGACAAATCCAACTAAAGCAATAATCAAGGTCCAAGTACTGATTTGGCGACATACTTTGGACCAGTGCATCCCATTGTTGTCCCTAGTCCTCCATTAAGCTTCAACACTACAAGTTTGTCCAAAAGCTCCTTGATCTTGGATGCATCTGCACCCATAGGCATCACAAGAGTTCAGATCCATTGCAATATCCATACAACTATTTAAACACCACATACAGCTTCTATTCATCGATTCAATACATCTCAGACACAGATGAGCGTATACCTTCAGGAAGTGGAGCTAAGCTGTCGTAAGGCACGACCACTTCATCAGTTGGAGTATTAATCTTACTCCATTCAACATGCTCAGCTTCTCCGCTTCAAAAATTAAAGCAAAAACAACATTCAGAACCTCAATCTAATCTCCACAGCGTCAAAAACCAAATCGGACTTCCAGATACTTCCATATCAAATACAGACTCGAGAATTCAGCACAAACACAAAAGCGCAAGCACATCCTACCTCAGGTAGCGACCGACGAGGTTGATGAAGCCGGATTTCTCGTTCTCGCTGCAAAAACAAACACAGATCTAAGATCCACCATTCGAACCGAGCACTGAAAAAAAAAATCCGATTCCGATTTAGACTGAGCTCAAAAAGGAAGCAAGGACGAAATACCTGATCTGGTTAAGGCCGGCGACGGCGGATTGGAGCTTGGTGAGCTTTTCATCGGCGGAAGCCATTGCAGAGCGATTTCGGATCTTTGAAATTCGGAAAGAGAGATGGCGAGAGGTAGAAATGGGATTTCGGGATGGAAGGAGTGTTCAATTCCCAAACTTGTATCCTTAAAAAGGAAGCGAATTGAGAGGCCGAGTAGTGCGGGTGCAACGTGGATCGACGAATAATAATAATAAAATCTGATTTTTTTTATTGGTAAAAATAAATAATTTCAGAAATTTAGAAAGGGAGAAAATAAGAGAATATTCAGGCGAATGAAACGAACGGCGGTAGCAATTTCATTTTTTTCGCGTTTCCCCAGTAAAACCGACGGCGTAGATTGTTCCATTTTCTAAAGTGGTCATTTCTAGCAAAAAAAATATCTGCAAAATGAAAGTGATTTATTTGTTTCTAACAAATAATATCGTTACACTTCGACCAAAAAAAACAAATAATATCGCTACGGAGTTATGAAAAAAAAAAACCGTAACTATTAATAAAAAGGAACTGTTTTTTTATTATGTGTCCTGCACACTATAACCATACTAAAAAGAAAATTTATCATCATAATTATAACTATATATTAAAGCGGAGTTTAAAAATAATATTTAGCATGACATATGTCAACTTCTTATTGAACCGCATCACTCATTTTTATTGAAACAATTTAATTTATTTAATGGGTTTGAAATTTCATTGTAAACCCACAATAAATTATACACATAATAAGTTTATCCAAATCTTAAAAAATTATATCCAAAATTGTACAGGAAATCAACTCTCTAATTTTAAATAGATATATTTTTATGTGGTTATATTTTTAACTTTGAATTTATCTAACATGTTATCCTTTCCTTATAAAACTTTGATATTTATGTATGTCAATAAATAAAGCTAAACATCTTATATATGAAGTTCGAAGTAAATTAAATTCCAAATTGCTTAATTGTAAAATTCCAAATTTTATATGATATTTGAATACGTATGCCAATAATTGTAGAATCTATCCAAGTAAATTAAATAAAACAATACAAGATTTTATAATAGAGCTCTTTGTCGAAAACCACCCGTATGATAGGTCATATTGCGCTTAACCACCCGCTCAATAACTATTTACCGTAAACCACCCGTATAATGGGTTCCGTTAGCAAATGACCACCCCTAGCCATATGCCGTTAAAGTTCCGTCAAGTGTGTGTTTGAGAAATTACGTTTGGTGCCCTTAAGTTTTTGACTTTTCCGGATGGTGCCCAAAAAAAAAAAACTTATTCCGCGTGGTACCCTCGAACTTTTCAGAAAGTTCGCCCCGTACCCCTGAACTTTTAAAAAGTTCGCCGTATGCCCTTTCTTTTATTTTTCCTCAAAATTTTCGTTTTTTTGCGGATTTTTTGTTATGAAAAATAATAATAATTATTTTAGTGACTATAAATTAATACAATAAGTGAAACAACTATATATAGAATAGTTTGCATCCTTTTTAATTTTTTATTTAAAACTCTTTTTCATTTTGTATTGCTCAAAAAATATTTATTGTGTTTTATTAACATAATGTATTTAAAAATTACAACTAATTTAATATTTAATTTGATTTTAATCAAATAGTATAAAATTTATCATAAATTAAATTGGTACACATTAAATTAAAAAGTGTGTTAGTTGTATTGGTTAATTATTAGTATTTTCTTAGAAAGATTCAACTCTAATTTGTATTTTCATCTCAAATATTACTTGGTAGGTGTTCTTAAGTAGATGTTTTTAATTACTTTTATATATTCACCTACTTAATTATTATTTTTCGTAACAAAAAAACCGCAAAAAAACGAACTTTCTGAAAAATAAAAGAAAGGCATACGGTGAACTTTTTAAAAGTTCAGGGGTACGGGGTGAACTTTCTGAAAATTTCGAGGGTACCACGCGGAAAAAGTTTTTTTTTTAGGGCACCATCCGGAAAAGTGAAAAACTTAAGGGCACCAAACGTAATTTCCCAAACACACACTTGACGGAACTTTAACGGCATATGGCTAGGGGTGGTCATTTACTAACGGAACCCATTATACGGGTGGTTTACGGTAAATAGTTATTGAGTGGGTGGTTAAGCGCAATATGGCCTATCATACGGGTGGTTTTCGACAAAGAGCTCTTTATAATATCAAACTATTCTCTTGAGCAACTTATACAAAACTTCAAGTGAATTTTTTGTTAAATCAAAATCGTGTCTTCAAGGCATGGAGACTAATACTAGTTACTATATACTAAAGTGGAAGCAAATTTTGTCATCATATCACGCCACATCACCCCCTTATTCAAAAATCAATCTTATTAAATATTGATTTTATCATAATCTTACATATATACTTAATTAAGATATTAGTTATATCTTAGAATTTGAGTTGTTTAATTAATAATTCTATACAAATATATAAATCTCTATCTTATCATCGTACACATTTAATTAATACATAGATCAATCACAAACCTTTTATTTAAAAAAATAATCTTTTTCGCCATAATCTATAAATCATAATCATAATATTTTACCTATTTAATTAAATATCATATTAACTTTAAATTATTTTTCGTAATTTTATTATGATTTTTTAAAAATCATCAATGGTAGCAAATTCTACCACTATATTTAAGACAAATATTCATTCTATTCAAATAATATATTAAATACATTTTTACTATCGTATCATATAAAAATATCAATAAAAAAAGTAGATGTTATATTTACAATGTATATCGCTAATATTGCATACTGATTACGCTTTAGAAAAAAAAGATAGATTTCTTAATTAATATAATAATTCGTTAACATTTTCATTGCATTTTTATATATATATTATTTAATTTTTTTTTCATAAAACAATAACATATATACGAGATAATTTGGTAATCTATTTAACTTATCATATATTATCTAAATCCTAAATATTATAATATAATAATCCGAGTTTTTCTTTAAACTTATTGATTTTATTATATAAATTAGTTTACATAATTTAATTAAATGCCAACAGATTTTTATCAATTGTTAATAAAAGGTGATAATGTATCTTATCTTATGTCATTCTTCCTCAATTATTTAAATATATATTTATGTATGTATAAAAAGTAACTATATAAATAAACTTTATTTATATATATGATGATTAGCGATGCACATTTTACCCGCGGGGACGGGTACCCGCGGGGACCCGACCCTAACGGGGCGGGGATTCCCTGGTATATCGGGTATCGGGTTCGGGGACGGGGACGGATTTTAAATACCCGTTCGGGTTCGGGTCGGGGACGGGGAGAGCATTACCCGTCCCGAAATATCCCCGGTATATATTATTATATAACTTTTTATTATTAATTCAAAAAGTTATGGATATTTAGTATTTATTTATAAATGTGTTTACCAACTACGATCTACAAATGCATTACAAATTTACATTAATTGTTATATATTCATAAAAAAAATTATTACATATCTCGTAAAATTATATAAACGGGACCCCGTTAAATGTATTGAACCCGACGGGTATTCCCCGCCCCGATCCCCGCCGGGGATTAAACGGGTATGGGGCGGGGACGGGTATGAAAATAGTAAACGGGTACGGGGATGGGGAATGTATTCCCCGACCCGCCCCGACCCCATGTGCATCCCTAATGATGATATACAAGAATTATGTCATTTTATAGTCCAAAAAATAAGCGTCGTTTTAAAACAAAGTATATATATGATAATATTTGTATTGTTATAGTAAATTCATACACAAAGCAATAAATAAATAGATAACAACCCCGTATAAGGTACGGGTCATCTGTTAGTTAAACTGTAAAGAGGAAATAGTGAATCTGACAAAAAATATTAAAAAATCCCAAAATTTAAGATTATCAAATATTTCTAATATTAATATATTATAGTATGCTTAAAAATCCAAGAAAGAATTCATATTAAACGGGATGTGATGGCCCGATTACTAGCAATTTTTAATTATATGCAGTAATAAAAAATGTCACATTAATTATCATTGAGGATATAATTTTTCCGGTAATTACTGTCATCATTTTAAAATAATTTTTCATATAACCTTTTTTTAAAATATTTGTCTATGTAATATTTTTCTCACAACTCTTTTTGTTTATATGTCTAATAATAAACTCTATCTATCATAATCATATAGACTTTTCATATATTTTTAGACAAATAATTATAGGGATAATAGAGAAAATATTTTTTTCTGTGAATATTATTTGGACACTATTTTAAAAATTGATGGAGTATAATTTAAGTAAAACAGCTAATGAGATGTAAATCAGTGGATCATACAAGATCGTGTCATATTTGCAGACCACCACACCTTTGCTTTGATTGGTTCATTGCCAAGTCAGCAGCACATAGACAGCTAAACCATGAAGCACGTCAGGAATCACACCCATATGATATAGACATATAATCTTGCACAAATCAAATCATACAAATTAACATATGGGCCATAGCCACTGGTTTGCTCAAAAGCTTACATCAATTTAGTTACTTGTCAATTGTCATGTAAGAAGACAAAGGGAAAAAAGTTACTACAATTTTGTATTGATCTTTCTATTTTTAATCACAATATAGACTATATAGTCACTACCTCGCAAAACAAGGAGGTGAAAATGGGGAGAAAAAAAATAAGTATGTTTATGTCAATTGTCAAATAAAGAATCAACATTTGAAGAGAAGACCACATAATAATACTTTAGTGGCTACCAAGCCAGAAACTAGCCCTTCTGTTATGCTAACAAAGGATGAAGCTCTTTCCTTGGCTTTGTTGAGTTGCATCAGCTTACTCTCAAGCCTCTTCATCTTTGTTGAGCTTGCACTTCTTTGTTGTTCTTGTTTTGACACATTGTGTAGATGGACTTGGACCGTTGTCGAAGGGCGAACGCGGTGAAAGTGTGTCTCAACTAGCCCTCTAGTCGACACACACAAGGCACGTTTCACTTCAACTTCCTCAACCACCTCAAAACTCGGAGTGCTCATCCTTGTCGACGAGTCACCAACCCCTCCTTGATCGTCGTTGGAGCGCATGCTCGGGTGGTTCTCGTGTCTCACAAGTTCGAGTGGGAAGTCGTTTGCGACTCCTCCTGCACATTAACTTGGACCATCAACCAATATAGTTAAGGATTTAGTCAGAATATCAAATAATTCATATATACAATGCATGAGATTTGTTGGTCCCTTACCTTGTGTCTCATTCTCACTTTGAAAGTCGGACAGATTTTCTATAGGCACCATTTCATATCGATACTCCCCATCAAAACACTGGTTAAAAAACAAAATACAATCTTAGACTAAATTGTAGGTAGGATATTGATTAGAATGTTAAGGTAGTAAACAAAATAGTACCTTTTCTAGATTGCTCTCGGGCATGACCACAAGGTCCGAGTATTGAACCATCCTTTCCGATCCAAAATCATAGTTTCCCTCGATCTCAGTTGACCTCATGTTGTTATTCATGAAGTTGGCATGGTTGAGCTCATAATCGACGTTGTTTTGGCTTATAAGATTCTGTGACGCTTGAGCTATCGAGAGGATCTCCTCCAAGATACCGTCGCCTTCGTTTTTCAATCCGCCATTGAAGAAGCAAGACGAAGGCATGTTGAAACTAGAGGGATGACCAAAGTGTGAAGGAGTTTCAACCTCCAAAGGAGGCATGTTGAACCTTTGTTGCATTCTTGCACACTCCAATGCAATATCAACCTTCAAAAAACAAGTAAAGATCGATCACTTTCATGATCAACAACACAAAGGTGATGAGCTGAGTTTCAAGATGGATTACCTTGGAAGGTGGATAAGAGATGGAACCGTAGTTTTGAAAAGAAGGATTTGGGAAATTGATGAGCTCATGCTCTTCATCAGCCAAGTATTGCATCCATTGCCCGTCTTGGAGATCTTGAAGATTATGATATGAAGAACTCGCACCCAAGTTAGGAGGATGGATGTTAGTAGGTGGGCTCTCGAAATCGTCACCTCTTCCTTCTGAGTAGATGTCGATATCGGATGATCGATCACTGCTCGAGATTTGGCTTGCATTTGTCAAGTTACTGATAGTGGTTATGGCTGCCTTCTTGAATACCCGGCACAATGCATAAGCATCCTATGAAATGTTTATTTTTTGGTCCTCCAAATAGTTAGAATCAAATAAAGAACGATAACAAAGAGAAATGTCTATTTTAAGTACAATGAAAAGCTAGTAAGGTTGTTGACAAGAAAAGAATCACGAGGGTGTGAGTTGGCCAAGAATCCACATTTTTTGTTGTTTAATGATCATATCAACTGTTATAAGCTTTTGGAAAATATACCCATGGCGAAGCTCTTTCTTTTCATGATTAAGCGAGCCTAAAGATGCGAAAGGAATTCGAAGATGGATGTCATCCTATATCAGCTAAGTTGCTAAGACTTGATAAATTGATAAGGGTATTTGTACCTGCAAACCGGTGACAATTTCACACTCCCTCTCATCAAGGCGGTACTCGTGCATGATCCAATCGCTTCTAATGCCGTGTGGCGCCCTCCCTCGATAGTACACGAGAGTCTTCTTCGTCCCGACTTCCCTAGCCTTGGAGTTCACTCTCCTATCCTTCCCGGTCGCCTTCCAATACCCCATTTTGGTAGCTCGGTTCGTCCTGGACCCATTCGGGTACTTTCGGTCCCTAGGGCTGAAGAAGAACCACTCAAGATCCTTACTTGGAAGCAATGACTTGCCTAGCATATGATCATGAATGAAATCATCAAAAACCAAAACTTACCCATTTCATAAAATCAAAAACCCAGTTGAACAAATCAAATAATACATGGTTTAAATAATTAATATGCATGATATGGTACGTACTAGGGAGATCCCAAGGCTCGCACTTGTAGAGGTCAACTTCAGGGATGATCTCGAGATCGATTTTGCGACCATTGATCTTCCTACTGAGGTAGTAGGACACTAGCTCCTCATCCGTGGGGTGGAACCGGAATCCTGGTGGCAACGAAACCGCCGACGACATGATCAATGATCAAATTAGAGAGAAAGCAAGAAGAGGAAAAAGAAGAAGAAAAAGAGGAAGAGGAAGCTAAGGCGAGTTAAGAGAGGGAGAGAGCTAGAAAATGGAGGGAAAGAGTTGGGTGGGGCTAAGGACTAAAAAGGATCGAAAAAGAAGAAGAAGAAGGCATCCATGAAAGGAAAAGAACAAAAAGAAAAGCTAATAGCAACAACAAACACAAAAGCTTTTGCCGGTTAATTGCCGCCCCCTTTGCTTTCTTTTCTTGGTGTCCCCACTCTCCTTTGATTCCCTGTTACCGTTCACCTCAAGCTCCATAATCCAAATGTATATCGCCTAGCTCTAGCTTCTATCCGTTTAATTCGCGAATTATATATAAAGGACTACGATTCGGCGTGTCCTGGCCGAGCTCCAATGACAGTCGCCGAGCGCTGATTCGGGCATGCTTCCTGCTCCCGCAGATTTACAAGTCTAACTGCCAACGGTCGCGGTTGTTAGTTAGGCTTTGAAGGGTTAATTAGGGCAGTTCAAGTGGTGCAAAGGCTTTGGTGCACAGAGATGTTCACATGGGGATTCGTTCATTGGATGATCTTGGGACCAAACTATAGTCTTTTTATTTAACATACGGTATGCCAAAATCATGTTCATACATAGTGCTTGTGAAAGAATACATATTATGATGCTTAGAGTTTAATAAGCTAGAATGTGTGTATACTATAATCCAAAGTTGAAGTTCAAGGCAAAGTTGCTTCTAGTATTTTAATCCATAGTTGCCCATCACATTTACTGATCAAGAGCATATGTTTTTGCTTTTATCTTGTTATGAAACTGTTATGAACAGGAAATATAGATACTCCATATTGATTAGCAAGTGCATCAAGTGGACCCACATGCCACTTTCCTTTTTAATCGGTCTACTTGAACTATAAGACTCATCATTTCGATCTCCCTGGGTCACACAATCTAAAAGATGCAAATCCAACACATACTTTTGTATAACAAAACCTTCTTTCTACTTTAATACCCATAATTTACAACCTACAACACATGAAAGAAGTTTACTTTGCAAAAGGCTTTACATTTTAATATTTTTACCAACTACCTAAGTAACCTACGTACAAAGTTTTTACTACGGTCTTGAAAATGCAAAGAGCTCACAATCCTTCACATCGCGAGGATCATCGCGGCTAACAAAGGACCTAGCGGTATCGAAAGAATAAACCGATTCCTTATCCTTATCCTTCGATGACTTAGAATCGGAATCATCCTCCTTTCTACCGAGTTGTTGTTGTTGTTGCACTACAAGCACGGAAAATTGGAAGTCCCACGTGGCCAACATGTCTCCCATTGAACCTAGCTCGGGACAGTCACTCCAGTCGGCTAGCCCTAGCAATGCCGGTGAGTCATGGTGGTGGTGCCTCCCCACCATGACTAGATCTATGTGCTCCTCTAATGACCTAGCTATGGTAGTTGTTCCGGTTCCATCTTCAACCGTTCTCTCTTCATATCTGTGTATCCGGTGGAATGATAAGAACAAAGAGCACAACTTATAAGTGAGGGTCAAACCTAGATGTAGCTAGACATGATCCGATTGGATATTGTCCGACTCCATCAAGACTCACAAGACATAATCGAACCCTACGTACCCGAGTGAACTCTATACATTTTGCTTGAGTTTTATATATAATGTATAGCAAAAAAATCTAAAACCAATTGACAATAAGTAGACTAGTCAACAACCTTATATACTAGACTTTCCTTAGACTAGTCAACAACCTTATAATCCAATGCAAACAAACCAACCCACCGAGTTGTCAAGCCTAGTTAAGTTAATCCCGTGGTGTTAAGATCTTATGTGTGAGAGGAATATTGTTTCAAAGTAAAGGTGTACAGGAAAAAAAAAACAAATTGTCTTAGAAAAATTGGTAACGATCGGATAAATGACGAAGTATATATACCTTATGTTGCCCTTGTTCTCGACGCTGACCAAGAAATCATTCATCATCTCTCCATCAAAGAGCTTCTCTCCTTCCGATTTAGTTGAATCATAGCTCACTTTGATCCATATAACCAACAACTTAACGTTGGGGTGCTCGGCCATGCGCCTAGCGTACACGAGCGCCTCGTAATCATCGACGCCTCCCAAGAACAACAAAGCAATAGAGTACAATGTTTGGTTGTCTTGCAACACAGCGGTTATGCTACTCCCCCTCAATTGACCCCGATCCACTAATATTCCCACCGAGCAAGGCGACTTCTTCAACACATACCGGTTCACCTTCCTAATGCTAGAGCACGAGTCGTCCACTGTTCCATCCACCGTCCACAACTTGTGGAATGGGAGGATCACGATGCTCGCGCCCTTATCATGGGCCACCGTGCAAATGTCATTGTGCATTGTTGGGTACGGTGCCACCACCGTGAAGTGTTGCACCTAAATTGGAAAAGGCAAAGTAAAAATGGTTCAGCCCACATGCTTGTATGAGCTTAGCTCATAAAATCGAATTAGTTATGGGAGGAGTAGTCCACGAGCTTATATACCTGAACATGGTTGTGGCCGTGGTGCTTCTCCAAGATGTTGAAGGCATTGACAATTCGTTCGGAATAAGTCCGGGTTAGTTTCCCTGGATTCTTATTACCCCGGTTCTTGAAATGTGGCATAACTATGGCTTTCCTGTGGCCAACAAGCTCGGTGAGTTGGAGGATGGATACCCAAATGGGGCTTTCCCTCGTCGGATTGGAAGCTTCTAACATCTTCACCATGCTTGGGACGTTGTCTTCGTTATGGATGCAAACGATCATCCTAAAGATCCCTCTCTGGCCGGAGTTGAGTATCGAGTGGAGTTTGTTAGAGGTGTACCTTCTTGTAGGGTCATAGAGTTTCTTCACACTTGGTAGTATAATCAAGTTAAGCACTAGTAACATTAGCATTGCAACGGTGTACAATTCATCTGTCATGATCTGCAATTGAACTTGCAAATTAGTATCAAGAATCAAGTTAAGCAGTAAATTAAATAAGCATAATTTTGTATAGGAAAAGGAGAAAGAGAGAGTTTTTACCATACTATCCTTCAAACTTCCATAAGTAACAACCTCCATAATTCCTTTGCTCGATAAGATAAGAGCGAGTGAAGACGAGTACCTAAAGGGTAGTCTTAGAGGTAGAGTTGCAAGCAAAACTCCTGCTATCTTGCCTAAGTACCCCATTAAGATGACAAATGCTAGTAAAGGAGATGTATCTGACTTGACCGTGTATATGTTCACCCTTAGTCCAGCTATTGCATAAAACACGGGGAGCAACAAGGCCGACGCGATGGTGTCAAACTTTTGTATGAACATGTAACCGAGTGGAGGACCACTAGGCAATGACAACCCGAAGAGGAAGATCCCTAACCACGCGTGTTGTCCTATGAACTCGCCAACGTATCCTATGAACATCACAAAGGTGATTATGATGAAGAAGTGTGACTCCCTCAATTGCTTCCCATCCGGAGTTCTCTTGATGAACACGAGCACGATTGGTCGAAGGACAAAGAACACGGTCCAGTAGTACAAGGCTATTGACAATGTTGCATACAAGGCACTCGTTCTCTTGTAGCGATCTCCGGCCACCACAATGTTTCCTAGCATCAAGACGATGAGCCATCCCGTGGCGTCGGATATCACAGCAGCCGAGGTGGCAAGGGATCCTAGGTCCGAGTTGACTAGACTAAGGTCCATTAGGTTAGAGACTGTGACAAGGAAAGAAGAAACGGAGTTGAGGATGATGAACAAAGGGATCTCAAACTTGGTGTCATCTTCATGTGACTCGTTCTTGGCTAGGGTCTTTGACACCATGTCTAGGCCTACGAACCCGCCGATTGTGGAGAAAACCAAGGCACATAACCCTATGAGTACTGCCTTCTTCCCTGTGCCTTTCAACATGGTCACGTCCATGTTCACTCCTAGACCGAACAAATGGAGCATGAACCCGAAATTTCCAAAGGTCCTTAGCACCAATGTTCCTGCCGGTGGGAAGATCTTGTCACCTAGGAACCATGAATGTGATAGGAGCGACGGCCCAAGTAGTATCCCGGCCTAGAATCCAAAAGAGACAATCAATCAATCTTGAGCCATTCAAAAACATTATAGATTGGTTGCACCAACATATGATTAGGAGCTAGATGAGGGCATTACAATGACTTGTGCCGAGAGCAAATTTTGCCCGAGGTGGCGAGTCACGAAGTGTATGCTCCGCGACAAGAAGATGATGACGATGATTTGCACAAGAAGAGTCGGTGTGGTGAAATCTAAAGGATCATCCCCGAGAAAGACGCCATTGGACTTGACATGGGAGGAGGTGAATTGGCAAATGAGTCGGCCACGGTTGACCAAGCCCTTACTCCATGTTGGACGTGAAGAATCGTCGATGGTTATGTTCATGGTTACTGATTTGTCCTTGCAAGATTCAAACCTCAAAAGGGGGAATGAAATGCAAGGAGAAGAAGAATTGGCAGTACTTCGTTCATTCTTTCATGGCGGAGCAAAAAATGGAGGATTATACAATTAAGTATATAATAGAAGGGTTCCTTGGAGGTAGCCCTTGAATCATGGGATCTTGTGTGCTTCTATGATATCCCTATTTTGAGTATGATTAATTTGTGTGCAAGTAAATTTTGTGGGTTAGACATTGTGTGTATTGTTTTAATGGCTTGGATTTGTTTTCAGTATTGAACATTGAGTACAAACTCCATTCTAAAAAAATTGACACAATTGAGAAGAAGCTAATATGTGCTACTTGCTCCGTAAATGTGAAATGGCATGCATATATGGGTCATTTAGCTCATGGACATGCATTGCTAAGCTACCACGTCGGAATAATAAAAGAAAAACAAATTCTAAGTGACATTTTCACATGGACTTTCATCAAATCACATCATGCTTTTGATTCATAAGTATAATGCATTTTACACGGAAAACACAAGTACGTTAACCACTTCTCATGCTTGTCTTTTACTTTATTTTCGTTAAGAAACGGTAAAACTTAAACTATATGTGCATTAAAAACGCGATATATAGACTAATACAAGCTTGTGACATAATTTGATACACATTCAAATCAAATTTGTGCAAATCTTGCACACGCCTCCAACATTCATTTTACACGAACAAACAAGTACGAGTACGTACATGAATAATTAGACAACTTACTAAAAAAAATTCATAATTTAGAATCACCGACCATGATTGTCTTACGGATAAAATTTGTTACGGAGTATAGTAATTCGATAATTCCTCACTTTCAACCAAATAAATTGTAATAATATCACCATTAAACAATAATTTACAACCAATTCAACCAGAAAAAAAAATTACAACCAAACACATTTTTCCAGTCCTACAAAAATCAATTCTCGGAGATTAAATTTCCTTGAAAAACATATTCCATAAGAATTTTGGGCAGAAACTAAGATTAAATTACACAATTCCGCCTAATTTTAGAGCCAAAGAAAAATCCTAACATGGTGTGATTTTTTATAATTTTCCTTTGAATGAGTCGGTTTTGTAAAAAGTATCATAAGTTGGGGCGGTTTTGTGCAATTTATCTTCAGACAAAAATCACCATCGAAGTTGAGGTCACTAGCTCCGTTGAGACTCGAGAGAGACGACCGATCCTCAGTATTGAGTTCTCTCTCTTTCTTGGGTCATTGCTCTCGTGGAATCATGCCTGACTCGGCCTTACGCTCGCCTAATCCCAGCAATTCCAAGTCTTCAGCACCTAATTCCAAGGTAATTTTGTTTTCTGTCTTTTCCCTCTTTTTTATCCTTCCGTAAACTGCTTGTAATCGGGGTGTTTTCACCCTGAAAAAATGGGGCAAATCCCCCTTTTCTTGCCTAGTTTACTTTGGTGCTGAAAACTGGTTTTCATGCTGAGATTCAATTTGTCTTGGCGGAGTTGCCTTTTTGAGTTTGGCGCTGAGAACTGGTTTGTTTTGAAGGTGTTTGATTTTGCTCTTGTCATATTTGAGCATTTGGGTGTTAATTGGGTTTGTCAAGACTCAGGTACTTAGCTCTTAGCAACCTAGAGCATTTTCTTAGCTAAAAAGCCTTATCTGTTTAAGAAGATATATCTCTTATGGCTTTCTGTTCTTTCCATTTTCTGGCTTTCTGATCTTTTCAGGATCAAAATGAGTTTGCATACATTTTTTTGGTATTTGAGCTGTACCAATTGGATTGAGATTTATTAATTGGCATTTGGCAGCATCTGGACTCTAATGGAATGCAATATAAGTAGACCTAGTTTAGCTCACTTGTTTGTTAGTATCTCTTTCACAAAGCACCAGCTTCTAGAGGAAGCAAGATGGACTTCTTTTTCTCAATAGCATGTCTTAGTCCTCCAGTGTATCCTACATTAGTATCATTCCATGAAAAGAAAAGGAAATGTGTTGTAAACTGATTAATTTAGCAAACTGTTAGGATGTGAACTTGCATTCCCCTTACTGCAGGCTTACATGCAGTTTTCGATTATGTTTGACTACTTTCTGAGTTATCGGCTCATTGATCGTGCAGAAAGCACAGAGTTCAGAGAACGACGTCAAGCTTTATGCTGTGCAGTGCTTGGAATGCATGAAGTGGAGGTTAATACCCACAGAAGACGAGTACGAGGAGATCAGAAGCAAGTCTTCCGAGGAACCATTTGCATGTACCAAAAAACCTAATGTGACTTGTGAAGATGCTGCTGATATAGACTATGATGCTTCCAGGACCTGGGTGATTGACAAACCGAACATCCCCAAAACCCCAACTGGGTTCAAGAGAAAACTAGTGCTGAGAAAAGACTTCTCTAAATTAGATGCCTACTATGTCACGCCAGCCGGGAAGAAACTGAGGTCGGGCACTGAAGTGGCAAACTTTCTCAGTGGAAGTCCGGATATGCAAGGCGTGGACGTAAAAGAATTCAGCTTTGCAGTCCCCAAGATTGTAGAGGAGACGGTTCCAAAGGCTATTGAGCGTAAGGGAAGTGCGAAAAAATCAGAGAGACGACGAGCCAAAGTGAGACTCTAATTTGATGATCCTTTCCTATTCCATAGGCGATCATAGTCCCAAATTGAAATTTATTGTCTCATTTGGTTCAATGTCGTCTAATATCATCGTTCCACACGCTTTCAACCAAGGATTGTGCCTTTGTTTGTATGAGTTTGTGTCAGCCTGTTAACAAGGCAACTTCTATGTAGTATTGTTGTAGAGTAACAAATCGAGCACGTTTGAAGACCTTCACAGGAACTCTGTAGCTGGAAAGGCGTGATTCATCAACAGGTATCCAAGTACGTTCCTCCTTTCTTCTGATGTTCACCCATGGACCCATATTCTATGTTGTCTTCATTCATCAGGATCCAGTTTTTTTATCTCCCTGGTCTACATAAACTACCCAGTCTTTGTCTTCTGTGTTTGAGCATGCTGAATGTGCACGTCAACCGGATTCAAGAGCGCGCTGTTTTTCACATGGGCGTGGTCTGAATCTGCATCCTGCCAAACAATGTATCTTTGCTTGCACTTTTCCTCTATGATCTTGACATGTTACGAATAGTCATGAGTTTGTTGTGAACTTGCCAAGCAATGGTGAATTGGTGATTTCCCATTGTCTATCTATTTCCTCTTCTCCATGGTATTTGTACTTGAGAGTTTTGCCTTTGAGGTGGGCCAGGGGAGACAATCTTCCCACGTAACTATTCAAATGCCCTGAGCCTTGTTTTGGTACCATCAGTCCATACAAAATCATTTGTCGCCATTATATGGTCGTGAAAAGCCTTTGAGTAATAATCAGACAAACTTGATGTGTTCTTGCTCATGAAAACTTACCTGGGTTAATGGCTTCTCATGTACAGATTACCTTGAACTGATTATGTTGCAGGTACAAGGTCAAAGAAAAAAACAGTGGCCTAATTCAAGATCCTAATTTTAATTGTCGGCATATATTTGTTATTGCTAGCCGACAGAGCAAATGCATGATGAATGCCATGGACCTATGTTGAGAATCCAACATATGAGTTTGCCATTAATGCAGGGAAGCTTAACATCTCAGACAAATCACACATCTATGTGGTTGTGTCTCAAATGTGTACAAGAGAAGTTGTGGGCTTGTGAAGGAAAAAGCTGGCAACACATGAGGCTTATATATGTGAGAAGCCACAAAGCCATAGCATATGCAAATCATTGTCTCCACATTATAATATACCAATAAATTCAAAAAATAGGGGAAAAGACATGGTCTTAATCATGCTTCCTAACCCCTCCTCAATGCCTTTTGTTTGTGCACTTTTGTGTGCAACACTGTTCTAAATCAGGCTAAATTTACACTTGATAATTACATTTATTGGATCGGTGCTTATAAAATGGTAGCAAGGATTTTGTGCTGTCTTGAGGGTTGTTTGGAATTAGTATGAAGTATAGCTGTATTAGCATGACATTATGATATTGGTTACCTAAGAAAACTCAAACCGCCCTAAGAGGACTATTGTCAAGAAATTGGGATCACTCCTACCAAACCAATATTAAACCAGAACCCACCTTTCAAACAAAGGAAAAAAGTAGAATTACATACAAGGATTGTAGAATGTGCCATTATAGAACAAATAAATATGATTTCTTTTGTAATACAATTCCAAGTTCAGTAGAAGTCAAAGACTAACAAGGTAAATATATTCTACTTTGATTCAGATCAAAAAAAAAAAAATTCTACTTTGAAACTTGTACATATAAAATTCTATTTTTAGGTGTAATAACTAATGACCACAAGTAGAAAGACTCATAAAAGTATGACTTAAAATACCCAATAAGACCTTGCTAAGAAGATCTTATGTTATGACACATAATCCTTATGGATTTACTCATTAATCTCATTAAATAACCCCTGCACATCGATCAACAATTATGAGTGTTTTATTTATTTATTGTTAAGAGAGAATTAATTGTGTTAATAGAAATGAGAAGAGAAAAAGAACATAGGGATTTACAGATTTAGTCGCCTGCCTCAACGATGGCCCAATTGCAGAAACATGGCCGGCTTGTTTTTCTCACTCTGTCTTTATCCCTCTCATCCAACCCCTTTCTCTCTCTCCTGCGTGTCCTCATGTCTGTCCGATTCCCCACCCATTCTTCAAAGCCAACAGTTTCTTGTTTAATAAAGCAACTCCCTCTCTTTCTCTCTTTCTCACACAACACAAGAAAAATTGAAGAGGAAAGAGAGATCCTTTGGTGGGTGGGAGTGAGCAGAGAAGCTTAAAAAAACAATTCAAAAAAGCAAAAGCCAGAAGACCCATATTGTCGCCGGGAATGAGCTAGCAAGCAGCCGGAAAGCGAAACCCAATTGCTCTTTTCTCGCTAAAGTTCCCCATTCAAAACCCCCCACCCAAACCCAAAAAAATGCAGGAGAAGTTTCTGGTTTCCCTCTGCCGAAACGACACCGTTTCCATCTCCGACATCCTCAAACCCGAACAAGAGTCGTCGTCGGAAGAAGAAGAGTCGGATCCGGTAATAATAATCCAGACCCGGAATCGGGCCAGGCCGGGCCTACGGCGAGTAGCGCCAACAATCTCGACCTCCGACGAGACCACCCCCGTCCACGTGGAGAGGGCGCTCCCGAACGGCGATCTCTACATCGGATCCTTCCTCGGAAACGCCCCACACGGGGTGGGAAAGTACCTCTGGTCTGACGGGTGTATGTACGAGGGGGAGTGGAGGCGGGGCAACGCCACCGGAAAGGGGCGGTTCTCGTGGCCGTCAGGGGCCACCTACGAGGGCGCCTTCCGGTCGGGGAGGATGCACGGCCTCGGGACCTTCACGGGCACCGAGGGGGACACTTTCAGGGGGAGTTGGAAGCTCGACAAGAAACACGGCCATGGGGAGAAGCTTTATGCGAATGGGGATGTCTATGAGGGGCTGTGGAAGGAGAATTTGCAGGACGGGGAGGGGAGGTATGTGTGGAGGAACGGGAATGTTTACAACGGAGAGTGGAGGAATGGGGTGATTTCCGGGAAGGGGGTTTTGGTGTGGGCGAATGGGAATCGGTATGAGGGGTTTTGGGAGAATGGGGTTCCGAAAGGGGATGGGGTTTTTACTAGGGGTTTTGATGGGAGGAGTTATGCTCGGGATTGGGGGAATGGGGTTTCTGATGAGGGGGAGGTCTTGCCGGCGGCCAAGAGGAGGGCGTCGGTGGATGGGAGGATGAGTGTTTCTGAGAGAGGGGTTAATTTTCCGAGGATTTGTATATGGGAGGATGATGAGGAAGGAGGGGATATTACTTGTGATATTATTGATAATTCGGAGGTGTCGAAGCTGTATCGGGAGGCTAGGAACTCGTCTTACAATGGGCATTGTAGGAGTTTGAGTCCTAGGCCGTATTGGTCTGGTGGAGGGGCGGATCGGGTTAAGAAGCCCGGGCAGACGATTTCGAAAGGGCATAAGAACTATGAGCTCATGCTGAACTTGCAGCTGGGGATTAGGTGATGATTTGTTTTGATCTTAGTTGTAGTGTGATAATGTGCTGTATTTTCATGATCTAGTTGTTTAGTTGTTGGATGAATGTGATACTATCTGTTGTTTTTGGATTTGGAACAGGCATTCTGTTGGTAAGCATGCCTCTAAAGCAAGAGAGCTTAAGCCGTCCGATTTTGAGCCCAGAGAGAAGTACTGGACCAGGTTTCCTCCGGAGGGATCCAAGTCGACGCCGCCACATCAGTCGGTAGATTTCTGGTGGAAGGACTACTGTCCTATGGTTTTTAGGTAAAAACCGGAATTCTAGTTGTCGGTATATGGTTTAACAAGCCAGAAGTGTCGTTTCCTTAGGTTGTTTAGGTACTAGGATGTGTTAACGACTTTCTTTGTCGCCATTGTTCAATTTGTCCAGATACTTGAGGCAATTGTTTGGAATTGATCCAGCCGAATATATGCTGGCTATTTGTGGGAGTGATGCTTTGCGAGAGTTCTCTTCACCGGGAAAGAGTGGAAGCTCGTTTTATCTCACTCAGGATGATCGGTTTATGATCAAAACTGTCAAGAAGTGTGAAGTTAAGGTTAGATCAAACTTCTTCCTACTATGGTTTATGCTCTTTTGGTATGTACCATATAGGTTGATAGATATTGCCTTACTGGTGTTTGAATTTGCAATAAGTTGTGGCTGTTCACATTTATTATTTCCCTACATTGTGTATGACATTGGTCAATTAATATGGCAGGTTCTTATTAGAATGCTTCCAAGCTACTACCGCCATGTTTGCAAATACAAAAATACCTTAGTCACGAAATTCTTCGGGGTCCATTGCGTTAAACCCGTTGGTGGGCAGAAGGTATGCATGTGACTATTTAAGAGGATTCAATTTTTTTGTAGTGAAGGTTGTCACGTTTTTTATGCACTACTCATAGATGTACTTAATTGGTGCATTGAAAAATGTCGCGTTTTCTGACCATCACCCTTGATTTACTTGCAAACCAGACACGGTTCATCGTGATGGGAAATTTGTTCCACTCTGAGTACCGTATTCACAAGAGATTTGATCTTAAAGGATCGTCACATGGTCGTTCAATTGATAAACCTGAAGGTGAGATTGATGAGACGACCACGCTAAAAGACCTTGATCTCAATTTCATGTTTCGGTTACAGAAGTCTTGGTTCCAAGAACTTATCAGGTTAGCTTATTCCCGTGTGCTTTCTCTAAAATCTATGGATCTGTTGGAGGAAATTGTTGTTTATAATTTCTCATTATACATGCAGACAAGTTGATAGAGACTGTGAGTTCTTGGAAGCAGAGAGGATCATGGATTATAGTTTATTGATTGGTGTGCATTTCCGAGATGACTCTTCCGGCGATGAAATGGCAGTTTCACCCAAAGGTAGTACATTTAAACTCTGAGGCTAGTAGGCTACCATATTTCTCGTCCTTGTTTACTCTTTACAACTTGTGATTAAGCCTATTCCATTTCAAAAATGTAACTTGTGCCTCCTAATTTATCAGGCAATGGGAAAAATGAGATTCCTTGTTCGGAGCAAAACACATTTAAAGGAGAGCCTACGGATACAGAATGGATGATAGGACAGTAAGTATTCATCGAGCAAATGCAAATTTCCATTTTGTACTAGTCCCAAACATGTCAACTTTCTTGTTATAGTTCCCATTCTATAATGTGTGAGGAGGATATTAATTCAACCTGACTTTTTCTCATGTCAATGTTAGCTCCTTCCATGTTAAGACTCTTTTCTTTGTATTAAGCACTTCCTAGATGCTGGATATATTGAATTATTTTTATGACAAATTCTCCATGTATATAGCAGACATGGGAGTATGGAACTCATGTATGCTGCAAAAAACTAATTTTTTATACTTATTGAGATCCTCATGAATAGAAAAAGGATATCTATGGTCTCCTGGAATATAGGCTATGTTCAATTTTAATAATCTTGCACATATGATTGTCTGAAATATTATAGATTTTAACCTGCCTACAACCTACTCCCGAGACCCTGTCAACGAAAACTCTTAATACAACATTCTTGTGCTGATTATGTACTATTCTTCAATTTTTGCAGGATACCTTTCATCCGGTTAGGCTCAAACATGCCAGCCCGAGCAGAGCAATTGACGAGAGTTGAGTGTGGGACCCCATGCAATGGATCAACCACTCCGTCGTATGCGAGGTCTCCACATAGGCAGAATGGAGATGGCAACGGCGAGGTACTAGACGTGATCCTTTACTTTGGAATCATTGACATCCTCCAGGATTATGATATAAGCAAAAAGATTGAACATGCTTACAAGTCCTTGCAAGTGGATCCGGCCTCCATTTCTGCCGTGGACCCTAAGCTATACTCGAAGAGATTCAGAGATTTCTTGAGCAAGATCTTTGTGGAGGACGAGTAGGTAAAAAGAGGGCTGAAATCAGGGAATTTGCCTATCCTCGTATGCTCGACACAATACAAAGAGATGCTAACTAGCCCGATTGCTTGTATTTAAAGCTCCCGGGACTGAAACAGGTGGCGCGTCGTTTCAAGACCGAGCTATCGAGATGTTGAGCTTATGGAGGAATCATCACATTTGTGTTTTCAAGTGGCTGATCACTGATGGATTTTTTTCAGCTTCAAGATATAGATCAAGTTCAGCCTGGGGAATTTGTTTATTTTTTTTTTCAGGTTTCTTGTTTTCTTTGCCTGACTTGTGATAGTGTTGTCCGTATAGAAGAGCAGAATGTAGGGAAGTTATCAATTGGTTTGGAGTAGGAGAGATATGGATCAACATAAGTTGAATAGAATCTGTACATAAAGGGTGACAAAAAACAACAGAGCTTCTTCCATCATAATGGAGCTTGCATATAATGTAATGGGATGGATTGGCTGTGGCTTTCTGTTTATGTGCTTGCAAAAGAAAAGATTATAGAATTTTGAGAGACCGTTTGTATTTGCTGACGAAGAAAGTAGTCACTTTTTTATTCATTTCTTTTCATATTCCTCATGGACCAACAAACTGACACACTTTGGCCACCAATTGGTACAAAGCATATTCAAATAAATGTAGGTTCTTTGTTTATATTTTTTCTTTGATGTGTGATATTTGGTGATGCCATGAAAAGAAGTGAAAAGTGGTAGCAAGAGGGAAGTGGGTGAGTTTATTTTTATGCTTTTTCTCATCGAACTGGAATTTGAATGAAACTTCTGGTTTTCAGACCATTATTGTGTTTGGCTTGAGGATGAAAGAAAGCAAAAGTGAAAGGGAGTATGCAGAGGGCTTGTTTGGTTGCTACTGACTTGTTATTGTGTTGGGTAATAAAAATTGAGTCTGAAACATGCAGAGAATTAGTGTTGTTCATGGGTTTGGTATGTGTTGTTGGCATTGAAAGCCCCTGCTGCCTGCAAACAACATTAACTCTTTCATTCTTTTGTTACAATCTTCCATAAATTTAAAGCAATATAGATCAAGATCTAGTAGCAGCTGGCCTAGACCTAGATGTAAAAGTGTGCATTGGATTGGACTAGTTGGATAGGGTTGAATGACTACAATATACAAAAAATTTGGTTTTATAAAACTCACACACATATGACATAGATTTCCCCTTTTTCATTACGTTTTTACCATAATACCATTCATCTTTTATTACTCCGTATATGAAATCTATATTACATTCGACCAAAAAAGATGAAATATATATTTCAGTGGCAACAATTATTAGTTCAACTACATTTGAAAAAATTATAATATAATTGCCCATCTCATTTACTAATATTACTGACCGTATTTAACTGTTTAATTAAAAATAAAATCAGCTATGATATTTAAGTAATGAAATTTTATTTGGTTTTTTTACATGTCTTACAAGTATCATAACTCTTACCTGAAAATTTTAAATTAAGGGAAATATTTATTTTATCTAACAATTTTACTTAAAAATCAATTAACTATTACAACTATTTTTAAATAATAGAATATAAACACAATATAGTTAATGGGAGGACATGTATTGGTAGTTGCTTTCCATTTCTTCATTCTAATGAGTGTTTTTCCCGCGCTTTTTACAACTTCCATTTTGTACAATTTCTTTTTGATCAAATTCCATTTTGTACAAATTAGGGCTGTGGATTGGATTAAATTCCAATAGGATACCAAACCAAAATGATCCTCTTGGGATGATACCAAACATGCCGTAAGTTCATAGTATAACAAACTCCCGATTAGTGATCATTTCTGGGGACAAAAGTGTTATATTCTGATCAAACCAAAGCACATTACAGAAGAATAGGGTGGTTTTCAGCATTATAGATAAATTAGACATACTTCTGTTATCTAGTGTGAGTAAGAACACCACAAGCAATAGATTTCTCATGCAAATAGACATAGTAGAACGGACAATTCAACTCAACCAGGCAAGTACAAGCAACACAACCCAGAAAGTTCAGCACATCAATATGCAGAGACTATTTTTCAAGTTCACCTTCTAACAGAGTAGTCTAACAAAATACCATGATCACGATTACACCATCATACTAGTTACCTAACCCTCAAAGCGAGCAATATCTACCCCTACAACATCCTTGCTCTGCTAATTTCACTGCTACCGGAATTATTGTCGGCTTACTTCCGTTCATAGATGATAATACCGAGTCATTCCTGAAGCTAATCTTCAATGATAAGCATTGGAGTATCATCTACCACCACCTGACTAATAGGAATGGCCATGGTGGGCCCTGCTCGGAAAATGGTAACGTCCACTATAGCCTCGTTCTCAGTCTGGCTCGCGAAACTGAACACACAAACGTCGAATTCTTCCAAGCGGTTGTCTTGCACAAACTGCTTCCACCCACTACAGATCTGTCCTGTACCCTTGGCAGTACTATAACCGAGCTTTGTAATCCAGGTTTTGTCATCAAACCGTAGGTTCACATTCTGGCTTTTTGGAGGAAGGTGTTTTTTGAACCAGGCTGGTGGAACGGTCTGAAATGAAGAAATAGAATGAACACACACCAAGAACAGCACAGAAAATGCACCAGGATCACATTTAATTTAGAATAGTGAAGTTCAAAAGTAATTTCATCAGTTTGTAAAGATTGCATAAGATAATCCAGATTTGTGAAGAATGGTAGCCTTACCACCATGTGTCGTTTATAAACATTTGTGGGTCGCATTACAAGTAAGAAACTCTTGTCATTCATATGTTTGCGAGCCATTTCAACGGCCACTTTCCCTTCATCAGAAACATAGGTCCGCTTTGGTCGATTGGCGCTGCCATCAAACGGCATCATATCGGTACCTACAAAAAAAAATTGCAACTGAAAGTAAGACAGTAAAATAAATCAGCAGTTCTGATCATGATAAGTATATTTAGTTTGCTATGATTGATACATGAGACTTAACCCTTGAAGATTAAGGCAAGAGTCCAATAGTTTGAAGGAAGCTTACCATCAAGAGGAGAAGGTGAATTACCGAGTGAGACTGCAGAAGAAGCAACTTTCTTTTTTTTAGAGGCTAGCTGCTTTAAACGAGAGCCTGATGCCTTAGCCTCTTTAGCCTTAGGCGAAGCAACTTTCTGAAGAGAGATTTCATTTAGACTAACTCTCTTTCCTGCCTTTTTAATTCGAGCAGAGGCTGTTCCATTGACTTGTGGTGTATCTTGGGAACCTCCATTGACTTTTGAGGTTCCATTGATTTCCGTCGTGTTTTCTGGCTCCATGTAGGATGTTGCATTTTGGACAATTGTTTTGCCAAGTTCAGCTAACATTGCTGGACAAAACAAAATATAAAAACTTTATCAGTAATCACAATTCCTGCATACAGGTTCATGTAAGGACCTTTTGAAGCTACCTATATTGATAAGAGAAATTGACCAAAGTTGGATTTAGCAAGAAAGCATACCAAAAGAGTCACCCAAGTTCTCTGATGTTTGAAGAGGAGTATGAATGGGAGTTCTTTCTCTCATATTAGCTACAGGAGAAGCATCTTTACGGGGAACAGGTTTCTTCCTCCTACTCCTACTACCAGTGGACTTGGAATTATTCAATTTCGTAGGACTCTCATCAACAGATTTCTGGCCAGCTTCCTTTTTGGTTTGCTTAGTTGCTCTGTGCATGTGACTGGCATCAATCTCTTCTACGTCAGCCTCGCTTGAAACTCTTTTCCTCGGACGTTCAGTAGAAGGGTCTGCATGTGCACATTTCTTGACAAAATAGGCTGACTCTTTCTCACAGAGATTTTCTCCATCAAAAATCAGGACATCGAAAGCAGAGACCCCATCATACTTGAATAAAAGAATATTATTTGCTTGTATCGCGTAAGCCTTTACAAACTCTCCCCATCCGTCACAGATGAAATAATCATCACCCCTCTTTTTCAGCATAGCAGACCACGAAGCACCACTTGGACCTCGCAAAGTTACTGTTGGAGGTAAAATGGGCTTTGCATTGGTTGCAAACTTCTTGGGAATGCCCTGCAGTCCATATGAACAAGGTTAGTTTTCCACAACGAAGAAAACAAAAAATAAGGTTGTAACTAGGCCATACAAAACTCAGCAACAAAGATGTCTTGAGACAAGCAGCAAAACTAAGACATATGTAAGTGGTGAAGGAAGGTGGAAGATCATATCTATCTTAGACTAATACTAATCCCGACCCAAGTGTAAACACAAACTTGCACTGATCTCCTAACTTCATACCCATATCTCTTCTTGAAATCGCATCTCTTCTTAGACCCGAGTCTCACTACAATTTAATGTATAGCACGCTTAACCAGTAATATTACTCATTCCTCTAGTAGCAGAACATCTTGACATTTCAATCTAGCTCCTACAGCAAACTATAGATACAGGCTTATCATTAAGAAAAATTCATAAATACTGCAGTGATATAATAATGATTTAAGATACATCTCCTACTAGAATATAAGTGCGATATGTGCCTCCCGGCAGGTCCATTAGCCGTCACCTTGTACTGCGATATGTGTCAATCAGTAATATAAGTGCCAAGTTTCCCAAAATAGAGCCATTGATCAAAGGACGGCTTTTTACCCTCCCTTACTTTCCCTCTACTTGTCTCTCTATTCTTGTTATTATTGAGCATAATTAGAAGGAACCAATCTAACTTAGTCCACGGGATGTTTCCTTAGGAGCCCCGCAATGGTGTTTACAAACGCTTTGCTCAACCTTGATGAAGAGTAGAAAACAAGCAACAATTGTTTTTTATTTGCAACAGCTGTTACAAGCTCTGGTACTTTGAACCTACCCAGTTAGCAGTATACTAAAAGTCCAAGGTTTCAAATCCTTTCAATTGATAAAGCTCAATCAACTCCTGCATTTCCCTCTTTTGAAAGGCTAAAAGCCATGGAACATCCAACCCACTTTGAGCTAGTCTTCAACTTGATTTCACAAAAGATTGAAACCTGGGAATAAAACTAGCATACAAAAACCCTAGAACTATACACACATCTATCCACTTCCAGAAAAAAAACATGGATTTCTTACCCTCTCTACTCCAAACACGCAGAGCTGAGGAGTAAAATAACATAGAAGTAGAAAAATATTTTCACAAACAGCATGATCATCTTCTAGTGGACAGATCTACCCCTTTTCCTTCTACCACAGAAGGGGTTTCATCCCATCACACCCAAACTAAAAACAAACAACATGTTTTCATCCACATAAAGGTTCTTGATCCATCACAACCTGTACAAAAAGGGGCTTTTTCATCCAAAAAAGGAAAAACAAAATTGAGCTCAGAAATCTTACAATCTCCTTCTGAAATTCACTCCCTGAGTGCAGGATCTGGCAGAAATGCAAGGGCTGGAAGCGCTTCCAGTAGAGTTGCTCTTCCCAGATCCTACAATCATCGCACTTTTCCGATTCCCTTCCGTTCATACGCCCTCTTTTAGCTCCACAACAAGCCATGGTTCTTGAGAGATCCCAGAAAGGGGTTTGAAACTAGCAAAACAAGGATTACCCAGATGAGGCTGATGAGAGCTAGAGGGTAAAAGCAGTGGGTATGAGCACACACGAACCTAAAAGGCAAGGCCTTTCTCAGACACAAGCTTTTTTTTTGGGTCCGATTCTTGACAGGGCTATTTGGGAACGGGCGTTGGAGGGTAATAGCGGAGTAATAACAAATGTGAGTAATGGAGAAAGTACGAATAGGTCATGTCACTTTGGCACAAGGGAATCCGTCGATCCGAGAGCTGAAAATCCTGAAATGGTGTCAACTAGTCATAAAGTCTGCATTAACTGAGTTTCATGTAAAGGTGTAAAATTTTGAAATGAGAACAAATTTCTCAAATTAAAAAGGAAAGAATTATTTGACCAAGCGTTGCAAATTAATGATCATATTATAAACGGCTCTTGTATTTCGTAAGTGTTAATAGTAATCCATAACTGGAAAGATTTCGAGAGATTTGAATCTTGAGGGTTTGAAATTGAATTGCCAACATTGAGATAAATCTTTCTACAAGACACACAAATAGATGAGTTGAGCAAATGAGAAGGCAATTCACTAATTCCGTAAATGCCATGTAATGCCCCATCGCCAGTCCAAGATAATCCACTAAACTTTAATTATTTAGAATATTTTAATTTAGATGAGTGATGTTTCTCTCTATTTTTCCTTTTTATAGTGACATAATTTTGTTCCGAAAACAAGGACATAAATGGAATTTTGTAAGAAAACGTCAACAAAAGGCAGTAAGAAAAAAACACGTCGATGATGTGCATATGAACCACAGAACCAGTACTCTTACAGACCAAACATTCTGTGGGTATAAAATCCAATATAAGTGGTCGACTTCGCATGTTGTTTCGAGCAGAATCTGTTTCATGAATTTGACAAGTTTCCCATGTCATTGCCTTCCTTAAACTCACCATATACAACAAGTAACTTCTGCTGAGGCTGAGGCTGAGACTTTTATTTGAGGCCAACTTCTCTTTATTTGACATCCATTTCATACAAATAACTATAAACTTCGGAATTATATAAACGTACACGTACATTACAACAGAAAAAGAAGGGTTGTAAACGTCGGATATGCATGTTGATCCTCACAGCTCAAAACTTGATCCCCAGGAGCAAAATGCTTTTGCTGGGTCTTGAACTGAACGCGCGACGAGACGTCGCTCGCGTTTCGCGCAATGGGAACGATCACATTTGATTTCAGATTCCCCAGCCTATGATCAGAAACTCAGCTTATTCGCGGGATAAACCTTGTTAGGAGCAGCTCGCTCTTGCTTTTCGCGATTCTCTGAGGTTGCAATCCTTGTAGGATTAGGCAGTTTGAATTTTGGTGCT
Source organism: Polygonum maritimum (assembly GCA_963924305.1). Lineage (NCBI taxonomy): Eukaryota > Viridiplantae > Streptophyta > Magnoliopsida > Caryophyllales > Polygonaceae > Polygonum > Polygonum maritimum. The sequence continues at coordinate 27,072,018 of OZ002736.1, forward strand.
GCAACATTTTGTGTTCCCTTCTTCCTGTGTTTTTGAAAATGAGAAAATTTTCATAAAACCACCCGGATTTTTTATACACATTTTTACGGTAAACCACCTCTTTATTTTTATATAAACACCATCATATATTACCTTTTTCTTTCAAAGTTACACCTAAAACTAGGACAAGGTTAATTATGTCCTCCAGGCAAGAGTATTTAAACCAAACCTAGTTCTGGGTGTTGTATCTGAAGAAACAAGCAATTCTGGTAGTTTTCTGAAAAAAATTATGAAAAGTGGTGGTTTTGTAAAAAAGGTATAAAATCTGGGTGGTTTTCTGAAATTTTCTCAATTCACATTCAAAGCAATTGTCAGTCAAAGAAACCAGTGTTTTCTATAACCTACACTACACAGATCCTTCTTCATCTATCCCACTTTAACCAATACCATCATTTATAATAGAACTTGCATTCAACCCCTCTTTATCCAACTTATATATCAATTTTGGCTTGTTAGACCTTATAGAAAGACTCTAGACTAGAGCAATAAGATTGTAAGGAAAGAAAAATGCCTAAGTTTTGCGAAAACGCTTTTATACAGATGAAATCGACAGCGGATTTAAATGCAAACAAAGTTGGACAAAGAGTGGCTGAACATTATTTCCATTGCATAGGTTGGTTTTGTGTGATTTGGCTAAACCCAGGGTAGTCTGGTGTAGTTACCCTCTTGACTTTTAACTTAAATTAACTGAGCTACAGTCAGTATATATACCTTAGCTGCAACCAGAATAAAAGGACGCCCATGGCTGCCACAGTTCCTGTGCCCCCTGCAATCAATTTCAACATCTTCCTCGGAGGCTTACACGGTGGAGCTATCTTGTTTTCATCTTTCAAGTCTTCTATTTCATCCTTTGGAATTTGAGGCGACAAGAACAAACAATAAATTAGTCAATCATTTCAGGAAAAGGAAGAAAGCAAATGTAATGATGTAAGCAAAACTCACCTTATCAGCATCTTCAATGCAAGAAAAACCATTTGTACCCACATGACATTTAGAATTTGACTCCTCACAAATTTCCAACCCTCCTTTCGGGACAGCTTCGCCATTACCAGAATGGAGATTTGAGGGATTGTGAATCTTTTTCATGTCATCTATACATGGAATATCTCTGCAATTCTCATAATTTTGAGTAACTCCTTGCTGTCTCGTTTCTCCATTTCCAACAGCAATGTGAGGATATTTTCCTGATTCCTGATTTATGTCAAAGTTATCCATATCAACATGACCTTTAGAGTTAGGACGTTGGGAACTCACACTTTCCTCAACGGCTTCCACATCATTCGTGCTAACTACCTCAATCTCATTGCATAAGTTCAGTAGGCTGTCATCGGGTTCAATTCCGTTGCTACTAAAAACCTCCTCATTTCCATCAGTAGAAGATTGAAGAAGATCAGCATTCTCACCATTTGCAGGCAGTATATGACTATAGCCATCATCCCCAATTGATCCCATTTCATTGTCAGTAGTGTAATTAGACTTCAGGACATTGTTACCACTTGATTCCTCCTCCGAAGCTAAATACCAGTCAACAGGAATGGGCTTGGGAGAACGGTTGGCCAAATTGTTTCCTTGGTCCTGATTTGACTGGTGATCTATGAGTTGAAAGTTATCGCCAACACCTGATCCAAGACTTTGTGAGGGTGAGGTAACGGTTAGCTGTTCTAACTCACATTGTACAAAACTAAAATCTGGAACTGTTGAAGGATCCGGGGTTCTTGAAGATGCGCTATTAGCTGAAGAGTTTGTGCAACCTTCCAGAGAATCACCCACTACACTTTCACTATTACAATCATCATCTTCATCAGATTTGTAAGAAATGCTATCAGCATGTAAGCCAGCAAGCTCTCCCTGCAATGGAGAATTACAAATTAAGGAAACTTAGGGGTCATGAAGAGTTGCAACATTCTCCTTTTGTTTATTAACTCATGAATAATCTCAAGAATACCTGCTGACTCCTCCTTGAATCTTTGCTCAGATCATCACTACCAGTGACAGAGGAGCTGCTTGAACGCTCCAAGTTTCTTCGACGGTTTCCAACCATAGCAGTAGGCATGGTTACAGGAGATTTCTTTCTATGGGTAACACTGTCAAAATCAGGAATCTGCAGAGGGTTTGTTTGTAGCAACAGTCAGTGTCCTTACTTAAAACAAAAAGAAGATGCAAGTAAAAAGAGGAGGGGAAAAAAGGAATGTTACATGTAGATTTCTTGATCTGGCTTTCTTTGATAGAGATCGCAAGCACATGCAAACTTTCCTCGTATTTCTTTTATGTACAACATCAGATGTAGTGAAGAGATCGATACTTGACAAGCCCAAACTTTGGCAGACCTGCAAGTATAATCGTTAAGTATCTCTACATTTTGTACTTCTTTTCCACATCTTCTAAAACTGTCTACGAGATTCAATGCGCGGTTCAATAATGCCATTTGCAATATAAATACTGTAATTCATTTTATTAAAGTCTTGTCTTACTATCTGTGTTTTTGTGCACAAAAACAGATTAAACACAGTAGAAGCCTATAAATTATAGCAAGGACTTATTTATGACAAAACAAAAGAAGACTGTCACAGCATTGTCAATAAAGCATTAACATACCAAAGCAATTTTCTTTCAAAATATAAGCATATGCATACTACCTCTCTTGGGCTTCCGATTTCACAGTGCAAAAACGTTCAAGTTTGTACAGTCAATAGCAAATATCAAAAGAAAACTGTGTATATTTTGACTTTAAATTCCTTTATGTCTACCTCTGTTTTGTGCTTTGTTAGTTCAAATGCATGCCTTGTATGAAAAAAAGCAGAATTTAATAAAAGGGGAACGTAAACAGGAGTGGTGGTCATTCTCTCTCTGTTCACACAATTGTTTGAAGCAATGATTGAGCTTACCTCTAAAAACCGTTCAACCTTAACATAAGGAAATATCTCAGTAATCTCACTAGAAGAGACAGATTCCCTTCCAAGGAACTTTTGGTGGCTTGAATGGTCCTCACTGAGTAACATGTGCCGAAGTAATTTATACACTCCAAATCTGGAACAAATACACAAAATTTCATGAAGTTAATCCAATGGGATTGAAATTCAGTTGACTTTAAAGTAATGGCCAGAAGCATTAATTCTAGAAGGGAAAAAAAATTAAGATACATTGTTGATAAGGCTACTAGGTGCTGTAACACCATTACCAAAAGGAGAGATTCCAACAGTGGTCACTTTTGGAAGTGGTAACTGGTAAGTTTCAAATCTTAGATAAATGAAAGAGAATGATAAACAAATGGACAATCTGTTAAATGAGCAAGAGCGTACAAGATTTGACCATCAGCAAGCAAATCACTTATGTCTGTATCCTTGTCAAATCTCATATTCAAGACTTCTCCAAGCCATATTCTGGTCTGATTCTGCATAAAAAAATAAGCATTACGTCAGAGATATGTATTCAACGAAGCTCAACAATTGATTAAGGGTACAAAGTATTGTAAGTCTATACTTCCCTAAAACCAGCTTTATGTATAAACTCAAAATCCATCTTGTATAAACAATCATGTAAATGTTGCTCACAGTGTGGCCTTACTCTTAAAGCTCAAAAGCACACTTTGAGCCTCCAAACCATTATCAAAAGCCTTTTGAGAAATACATGGAATACACAAGTTCCTTTTTTTTTCTTTTCTCTTTTTCACATTGAAAGCGACTGAACTTAGTCAAACTAAAATAAAATAATGCTGAACTACTACACCATAGAATGCTCAAAGGCACAGGTAGTTGAAGAAAGCACCCATTAGTTTATCCTCAAACTCAATCACTAGTCGCCAAGCTTCTTAGAAGTTCAAAGAGACCTGATGGGCCCTTGGAAAACAATTCATTTATCTTATTGTTTGATGTTCATATTTCATAAATTCATCCACTCCAGGATATACACCATGAATTAAGCACTTTAAAGTATTATAGATGCTGAATAGCTTACTGGTTCATCCAAGAAACCTAAACCCATTCAAGCCCTTTATTATTCATTACTTTGCCTACTTGAGGATTTTCAATTGAGTTAACCCAACAAAGAAACATTCTTGAGTAGAACAAAAAAACAACGATGTTGATTTGTTCAGTTTAATACTTCCACTCCAGAAAAATAAAACTAAAACTGCTCAACAGCTTATTCGTAGTCCCCAGCAATGTTACCAAACAACTTCCAGATTTCAAAATAAAAGCTCCAATCTTTGAGTCAAAATCCCAATAACCCAATCAAATCTAGGTCGAAAAGGCGTTGAAAATTTCTACCTGCAAGAATGCATCGTCGAGTTCACGGTAGCTGGACGGCGGCGGAGGCGTCGTCGGCGACGGAAAGCCTCGTAACTCCACCGGCGACGGAGCCATGGAACCTATCCAAGAGAACTCCCGCCAAATTTCAATCACCCAGAATGAGAGGTGATCAGAGAAGTGAGCCACAGAATGGAAAACTATAAAATTGTATGTGTGGGGTTGAGAAACTGCGTGTTCAAGAAAACCATATGAGATTGAATTTCTCACTTTCTAGTTTGAGAGAGAGACAAGCGAGGACTTCAATGGTGGGGTAATTGGGGCAAATATTTGCAATTAGGTCCTCGTGTGGATAAAAATTGCAATGTCGGTGAAACTTTCATTTATTGTAAGAATTCCACATTTTATCTAAGATTTTGCACTTGTTTTTTACTAGGGAATTTGAGGGTACTTACTTAAGAAAATACTCATTGTATTTGTATTAATTAGTAATTTAAAACACTTTAAGATAAATTTATTTAACCTCAAGGAATTACCCAATTTACTCTTAGTTTAAATTTGTGAAGTTTCAATCATTAATCTACGAAAATATAAAGATTGATTATATTCATTTATTTTTCCTTTATTTTAATTTTTAGTTCTACTATATTTTTTGTAGAATAGGAATTCTTCTAGTAAATTCTAGAAAAACAATACCCATTTAGACTACAAATCACTACTCAAATTTCGTGTCGTTTATGGATAATTTGATTTGTGTCTAAAAAATAAATCATTTTCGATTGGTGGTACACTGGTACTGGTATGATATCCTTGGAAGTATTGGATTTATGAATTATGTATTCTTGGTCATGATTCATAAGCAGCACTATTAGAAAGACTGAAAAAGAGCCAGTGACGTTAAAGCACCAACGAAATTACGAGCATGATCAAACTAAAAAACGAGTGGCTGCATGACAGTTGTGCAAATATCCAAGAGACGGGACCCTAAAGTGCAATTTCTAGAAACTATCGTTAATGCAAAATTTATGGAGAGCTTTAGGTGGGTCAAACTCGAAAGGATATGCATACGGTGAGGTGAGTATTTTTGTGTGTAACACATTGCTCCACCTTTTTGGCCATATTTTCAGCCACCAAGACGTAATTCGTGGCCCAGAAGACTGCCTCCTTTTCCCACACAAAAACACAAAATATATATTCCAATCTCCTAATTTAAACTCAACGTCCCTCTCAATCTGTCACTAACAACTCCGTTAAATTTCGCCTTAATACATTATTTTTTCGGTAGAATGTGTTTATCCTGAACAAGTTTATCTTAAGCTCTTAATCCTAAAATCCGTACACGAAATTACATTCACGAGAAGTTGCTCGGACATTTGATGGGCTACATTTAACATGCATATAAATGCTGCTTGCGTTGCACTAGTAGCTAGAACAAGGGCACGTATGTTGCATGGTGCAGAAATAAATTAGCGGTGTCAGTCCATTACCTTACATACACGTATAAGAACCAAAATAAAAAATGTAACAAACTGCTGGTGTGATTTGTTTGTTGGGTGGTAGTTGATTCATAAATGTACGTTGTCCAGTAAAAAATGCCACGTAATTGCTTTCTAGTGACCAGCTTGTCAATTTCATACGTAGGGCTCTAAAATCCCCACGCACTCAACACACCGATATTAGTTAATTAAACATTAGGATATCTAATTACACTATAGATTGTGTTTGTTTTTTTATCCAAAGGAGGGTTAGAGCCCGTTTTATTTATAGTAAATAAGATTACATACTAAGACTCATCCACGAGACCACGAGTCAATCTCTAGGTACGGTACAAGCCCGTTAGGCGGGTTATCAAACGAAGAACAAACACCTATACAATCATTACTAGTTTTAGCTAGCCAATCCGCAGCTTGGTTGGCAAAAACTCGCGATGTGAACCACCTTCACCATCCAATCCTTATCATTGATCAGCTTCTTACACTTCCATAGCAGCTCCCACAAGTCAGTCGGCCTTGCGTCCTCGCCGAGCACCGCCTTGACACTTTCCAACGCATCTATCTCAACCTGTAACTTCCTGACACCCTTTTGTTTAGCCATCTGCAGCCCATACCAAAGCCCCACCAACTCAGCAGCCATTGCTGAATTCCCAGGCATTTTGACAGTAAAACCACTCAAGAACACCCCTGCATCATTTCTCAGACACAACCGTTTTGCCCATAGTAAAAGCTCCGTCCGAGTTCAATTTCATCCACCCGGCCTCCGGTCTGACCCAATGCGACAGCACCTGGCCCCCGAACCCCTTGCTCTTGATCCTCTTCAAATCCAAGTACTCTTTTGCCCGCTGAATCACAAACAAATGTTTGTCCTCTTGAACACTGGGTTGCACATTAAACACTCGCTCATTCCGCCACTTCCAATTCCACCAATTCAATTGCACAAGATTGAAATGATTAATTGTAATGGTAATCTCAACGTACGGTGAGCACAAGATTGTACGAAATCAATTGCACCACTTTCCAGTTTGGACTTTAGATTAATAACAAGTTTATTTGGTAATTTAAGCTGATTAATTTTAATCATAATTCATGTTAAGTTGATTGTAGCTGCCTTCACAATATGTCTGGGTTGTTTAGTTGAATTCTAGTAACCTGTTATTTGGTAAGCAATTATATGGATTGATTATAAAAAGGTGAATATTAACATTTAAAAATAAAATACAATTGGCAAGCATTTCAATAAGTAACTCTATGAGCAATCAAGAATAACAAGTCCCTGATTTCATTCCTGTGCCTTTATATTGCATAAATACAATAATTTCTCAGTAGTTTTTTTTTTTTTTTTTTTTGGACAAGGTAAAGATTAGGAGACCTCTCTTTACGGGGGGCGTCCTAGAGCATCCTTTCGGATGAGAACACGAAGTTCTGGCAATGTCGAGATGTTAGTGCTTGAGAGACTATGACCCATTTTTGCAATGAAGTCGGCCACAATATTACAGCACCTACTGACATGAGAAATCTTAACATATTCGAAGCTTAGTAACGAGACCATAATATCGGATCTCAACATTTCTATTTCCCACGGACATGTCCCTTTATTCTGAACAGCTTTAATTACTGTTAGGTTATCCCCTTCAATTTCAATTTTCTTTAGTCTGAGTTCTTTGGCTCTCCTAATTCCATCTCGTAGTGCTAAGGCTTCAGTTTTTAATGCCGATGCCTTGTGGTATTTGGTTGTTGCTATGTCAATAACCTCTGCTCGGTTTCCCCTTATTATAGAGCCAGTGGCTGCCCGACCATCCGCTAAACTAGATCCATCTACATTGATCTTGTATAGCCCATTACATGGTTTTTGCCAAGTCTTAATTTGATTTTGTCTTCTTCGGTATGGGTTTGTGATCTTAGATTGTTGAGGGTTTTCATCTTCATTCCAATGTTTTGCTTGTTTCCAGTTGTGCATATGTGTTTTTATGTATTGTGCGATATCAGTGATTAAGTCAGTTGGATCTTGCTGAAACACAACCTTGTTTCGTTGGTGCCAAATTGCCCACCAGATGGTGGCCAGTTCAGAAAATTCTGAATCTGTCATTTGCCTTCGTAATTCTGTAATAATTTCTTTTGGACTTTGCGAGTTTATGCTTACTTGTTGTAGGTTTTGCATAGTTTTTATATTAATCTGTTCTATAGTTTCTTGGGTATGAGTACAATCGATGAATACATGTTTTGTGTCTTCGTATGAACAAGTGCAAAATACACATCCCCCAGGAATTGATATTTTTTTGTCACGTAATCTTTGTTTTGTAGGTAAACCATTACTAATCATTTTCCATATGAAGTTTTTTACTTTTGGGATAATATCTAGTTTCCATATCCATCTATTATCATTACTATGATGCAAACCAGATTTTGTTATATGAGCTATTGTAGAGGATGATGAAAACCAACCATTTTTACTAGGACCCCAATACAGTCTATCATGGATTTCATTATATGGGATTGGGATTGTTGAGATCATTTCTACTATGTTCATCGGCAATATGCTTCTTAGTTCATCTTCTTTCCATGTTTTATTTGGCGATATAAACTCTTGGACTTTTTGTTCTTTGTCAATTGTTGTTGGGTTAGTAACATACTTCTCTAAGGGTCCATCTAAAAACCAACGGTCGGTCCAAAAACGAATGGTCTGCCCATTACCGACCTGCCATATTAGGCCTTCCTCAAATTTGTCACGAAGTTTCATTAACTTGCGCCATTGCCAAGATGAATTGGACTTGATCTTATGTTCGAACAAATTCTCTCCCTTCAAATATTTTTCTTTTACAATTTGGACCCAAATATTGTCCGGTTCGAATAGTATTTTCCATAAGAGTTTCATTTGGAGTGCTTTATTCATATGTTCAGCTTTGCGGATATCCAACCCACCTTGGGATTTAGGTCTACAAATTTTGTCCCATCCAATGAGTGGTTTATGGTGTTGGTCCTTATTCCAAAAGAAACATCTATTAGTTCGATCCAACTCGTCATGAACGGATGTTGGGAGCATAAAGTTTTGCATTAGGTAGTTTGGTTTTGTTGCAAGATTTGATCTAATGAGAACAGATCGTCCTTCTTGTGACAGAGAGTTTGCTTTCCATTTGGTTAGTTGAGCTTTCGTCTTTCCTATGGTTTCCTCAAAGGTTTGTTTGTTTACTCTTCCATTAATAATTGGACAACCTAGGTATTTTTCTAAATTAGTCATTGTTGCAATGTTGAGTGTTTGTTGAATGGTTTGCTTTTGCTGACTTGATACCCATTTGGATGTTTGGAACGCCGACTTGTGGTAATTCACTTTTTGTCCTGATATTGCACAATAATCATCAATTATTTTCTTAACTGTTGTGCAAGCATTTCGGGTTGCTTTAGCAAAAATTATTATGTCATCCGCAAAAGAAAGGAAAGGGATCCTAGTTCCATTTCTAGCCAACTCAAAGCCTATAGTTTTGTTCGTAATTGTACTGGTTTGGTGTAATTTCCTAGCCAGAATTTCTGCGCCAATTATGAATAGGTAGGGGGATAATGGATCTCCTTGGCGAAGACCCCGTTCAGGGAAAAAGGGATCTGTTGGGTTGTTATTCACTAAGACCGAGAATGAAACTGTCTGCACACATTCCTTTATCCAACCGATAAATTTTTCAGCAAAACCAAATTTTTTCAGAACTGCAAAAAGAAAATCCCAGTCAAGTCTATCATAAGCTTTTTCCATGTCAAGTTTTATTGCCAAGCTTCCATCCTTATCTTTTTTTCCTCGGAATGAGTGGAAAATTTCATGAGCTGTAAGTACATTATTTTGTATTGCTCTTTTTGCAACGAATGCTCCTTGAAGAGGGTGGATAATCTTATTCATGACTTTCTTCAGTCTCTCAGTAATGATTTTCGCAATTATTTTATAAACTGTTGAGCATAGACTAATTGGTCTGTAGTGGTTAGTCGAAACTGGGTTATCTCGCTTTGCGAGTAGTGATATGAAAGTGTGATTTACTTGTTTCAGCATTCTTCCTGCATGAAAAAAACCTTTTATTGCTTTGATTAGAGATGGTCCTACGATATCCCAGTATTTTTTATAGAATTCAGCGGTCATTCCATCCGGTCCTAGAGATTTGTCGGATCCAATTTCTAGTAGCGCATTTTTAATTTCTTCATTGGACACTGCTTTAGTTAGTTCATTGTTTTCTACAGGGGATATTTCATTACTTATTAACTGTAAATATTCGGTGAGAATTCCATTGTTGATTTGTTCCTTAACATAACGTTTCTTAAAATCGTTTCTGACTTCATTCCTTATATTGTTTTCACCAAATACTTGTGTGCCTTCATTAGTTCTAATTTCCCTTATTACTTTCCTGTTTCGGCGTCCACTGGCGATTTTATGGAAATACCCAGAATTAGTGTCGGACAGTTTGATATGTTTTGTTTTCGCTCTTTGTTTCCAATATGTTTTATGATAGTTTAATATACATTCCTTCTTTTGTATTAGTCTCAATTGTTTTTGAATTACCGCGGGTTGTGGTGAATTCTGAATTTGAATTTGAATTTTTAGTAATTCATTTTCTAGATTTTGTAGTTGTTCAAATGTGTTCCCCAAGGTGCGTTTATTCCAGTGCTTAGCATGAACCTTGAATAGTTGCGTTTTCTTTACAAGTTGGAACATAAAAGACCCTGGATAATCCACCCTCCAAGCTTGTTTAACAATGTTTTTGAAATCTTTTCTTTGCATCCACATTTTTTCAAATTTAAAAGGTTGAGATTTAAAGATTTGACCGTTATTTAGTTCAATTGCTATTTTGCAATGATCGGATGAAGAAAAAGCATAATGTTTGGTTGAAATATCTAGGAACCATTGCATGATTTGATTATCTACAAGTGTTCGATCCAATTTTTCATATATATTATCGATCTCCGTTTTATTTTTCCTCCATGTGTATTTAATGCCAGTTGTGGGTATGTCTAGAAGATTGCAATCGTCTTTGAATTTGGTGAGTCGCACAAACCTATTCACATTGGGATAGACCCCATCTTTTTTGTCGTTCGGCTCTTGTATTTCGTTTAAATCTCCCATAACTATAGTGGGAATGTGCAAGTTTTGTATTTCTAGAGTAAATTCTGCCCAGAAGTTATCCTTTTCATTTTCTTTTGGCGGTGCATAGACTAAGCATAAAGCAATTACATATTGAGTTGAGAGATGCGTGTATTTTAGAATGATGTATCTGGGTTTTTGAATCATAACCTCTATTGTTTCGTTAATGAGTTGATGTTCTTTCCATATGACACAAATTCCCCCAGCTCTTCCTTTAGCAGGGGACCATAAGAAGTTGTCAAAGCCTGAACGCCTCCAAACCTGATCGGACGGTTCCTTTTCCGCTTTTGTTTCCACAATTGCCATCAATTGTATTCGTTCTAATTTACAAAAGGAGTCTATTTCTGGCCAGAAAGACTTCCGGCCTATGCCTCTACTATTCCATAGACTGATCTTCATAATAACTAATTATCGTGTAAAACAGCCTAATATGAGGCCTCGTTTGTGTTTTTATCTTGTTGCTGGTTTCCATTGATTGAAGCCTATTCTCATGATCTAGTGTTCTTTTAGCACCGTTAATCACAAGGGAAAATTGCTTGCTATAAGAGGTGATTTTTTCAATTAGGAGAAATAGACCAACAAAGAGTTGAGTGTCATTGTTCTTATCATTGCTGCTACTACAACTTGTTACATGAGTTGTTACATGAGTGAGATTTTTGTAGAAATCTGTACAAATCTTATTGGTACAATATGCACAAGTGGCCTTATTCAAGAACAGTGAACACCCTTTAAGGTATTGATGTAAGCCTTGCCCGCATAAAATGCATTTGCTAGCATCTTTTTGATTGGTTATCCTTGAGATCATCCTTGCAATAGCCTTCCTTGGAGTGATGGGTTGGAGACGATCATTGTGGATTTTCTCTATCGAACCGATCCATAATACCAAGTGGTTAATGCAGCAAAAGTGTGGGATAAGCTTAGTAATAGAGAGTATACAAAAACCATCAACATATTCAATTTGGTAATACAGTTTATGAACACAAGTAGACTGAATCAAAAGACTATACAAATCACTAGTTTGCTCAAGGGTTTGCCATAAGTTCATTATATAGGGCCTACAGCTTAGATGAATCACACATTCAAGCTGAAAATAACTTGTTGAATTAACCTGGCATGCATTTCTTTTTGAAAAGTCATCCGTCGCATGCTCGTCTTTGTTTACAAATCTCAGAGTCCTGTTTAAAATCATCTTAATTCCGTTCCCTTTATGGAAGATTTCTGCTAGCTACTGACATACGTAGTCAAATTCATTCCATATCATCTTAGTCCACAACTTGTCTAAGACAAGTTCATTCAAGGAAGAAGTTGCTAATGATAAACTAGTCTCGAACGCCAAGAATTTTACAAACAGACAGCAAATGCATAAACCACCCATAGGGAGGGAGTCAAGATCACCATAATGAATCATATAAGTAACACGCTGTATAGGCAATTTGTTCAGTTTATTTCTATTGATTTTGGGCTTTACATCAGGTCTGCGTTGGTTGTCTTGTATGTTCAAATGACATTCAAGGAGTTTCACTTTTTCTTTCCTTTTGTTCTTTTTGATGCCAAAAGGCCAAGCATCATCGTTGTTCAAAGCAGCAACACTACTCAAGGTCTCCTCGACCATAGTGTGCATAAGTTCAAATGGGGTTTTGTTCAAAGATGGTTGTTGTTCACAGTCTGGTTTTTTCACAGTACAAGTGGGTTTTTTGACAGATTTCTTATCCACTAGCAAACATGAATGTATCTGATTAATTTCAACAAACCAATGATCATAGAGTAAGGAAAGAAGGCACCTCTTTAAGGTCGCCAGAGAAATCCGTGGAAGCCGCGACAGACCAGAGCAATCCTCCCATGACCAGCGGCCAGCATCGTAGCAGCCGACGCTGAAAGAGCGCTCTCCCTCAAGGCTCAAGAGATGGCTGGGTACTCTACCCACTTGCAGAGACTCGTCCGGATCTAGGGTGAGGGCCGCGACTGAACAGGAAAGGACAACCCCGCTCCGGCGTTGATTTTTGGGTCTATCTCTACAATTTGTCTTCCCTCTCTCTCCATAGCCTCCTTGATTCGAGTGATTTGCCCTCCGATTAAGGATTTGTTTAGTCTTTTGATCTGAGACGAAAAGCCCCAAATTTGGCTTAGGGGTTCGCTGGTTGGGCTCGGAGCGGTTAGGTGAGAGATTTCGAGAAGAGATTTGGTGAGAGAGGGTACTTAGAAGGGGGATCTGGAGTATGGCTAGAATCATCCAAGGCCATTTATTTGGGTGTTTGAGGTTGAAGGTCTGCAATTTGGGGTTTTGGGGGAGAAACGAGAGAAGGAGCAAAGGGAGCGTTTTGGTCATATTTTCTCTTGCATATCTTAACCAAGGTACCATGCTATTGATACAACTTAATAATTTCTCAGTAGTGTTACAGCAATCAACTAGCTCTTGAGCAAATAATGTATAACGAAAAAATGATAACAATTACAATTACCCAGGAACACATTCTATACAAGGGAAGGCAATATGGATGGGGATCTTCCTATAGCAATCAAAACCCATATGCACAAATCACTAACAAGAACTATGACATTCCAAGCCAAGGGAAAAAAAATCATGTAAAATGGCCTGAATAAGTGATTTTCAACTACAGGTATGTGGTTTTCTGGATGTTAGTTTGGTGGAAGAAGAAACTTGGAGATTTTGCCCAAGGCGACCATATCTTAATACCTCGTGAAGCTGGTAACTTGAAGATTGAATGCAGCTGTTCTTAATATGTTCTCGGCGTTTTGTAAATATGTTTTGTCCAGATTTTGCCTACTCGAAATGGTCCTGCCTGATAACTGTGATAATCTTAGGTGACTGACCGTCTTCCTCTTTAAGCCGCCATAGTTCGCCGTTGCTTTGCAGGTGCCAAGACATTTTAGGAGATAGCGGTGTGTATAGATCTGCATTTATGTTCACGTCAAGACATTGATAAGCATGTAATGGATAATGCCATAGTTTTTTGTCTTTATTTTCTGAGGCTATGTACCTGTAATCATAGGTTGCTCAGGCTCCCTTGTACTGTGCAATATCGTTGTACCAGATAGCACGGTTATGAACCCGCAAAGTTCTGAGGCAATGCTGCTTATGCTTTGACCAGAATAATCCTGCATAGTCATATTAGTCAAATGGGGCAACATGTATTCATCTTAGGCTACAAGATGGCAGTAATTTCTTAAAGTAAATATTGCCGACATGTTCGAAGAGGACGGACCTTGAACATAATTGCACTGGCGAGAAGTGTGAATGTAGTGAACAGTGCATAATATATTGGAGAGACAATTGCCGTATTGAATGTAGCTAGTGCCTGAAAAGGTGAAAAATCATGCATCAGGTACACAAAATGTTGATCTATGGAGAAAAAAAAAATTTATTCGAAAACTTTAATTATAGCTGTAAAATTGATGATCACCAATTCACCATATTCAAAGTCCCTGGAGTATTATATCACTTCAGATATATGATGGCAACAACATCTCTATTGAAACCACTGAAGAACATGTTATGATATTTCTAGTCATCAGGAAAGCTGTAATAGCATTCAGCCATATTACAATCTGCAACAAATTGTAGGAAATGTTTGCTGATTGCAGATATTTTCCTATAAAATATAATCATTATTTCTGAACACTGGTAATGACAAAGGAAAATTTTCCCAGCTATATTAAACATGAGAGATGAAATTCAACTGGAAACATTTACCCTGATTTAGATTCCAATACAAAATGTTTTCGATCCAAGAATATTCAGACTTTTATAAGCTAACAAGCTTTATGCCTTTACTTTAGAATTACAGCTTTCCAAGTGTCCAGTAGCAGAGTCTTTTAGAGAACAAATTATGCAGCAATAAGACTTATGAAACATACAGATAACATGTTAAGCACAACACACATACCATATTCAGGTAATTTAGTTGAATGATGATACATGTAATAGCAACCATAGCAAACACCCACGATTGGAAGTACTTGAATTGGAATGTTCCCTCTAATGTGAGTTCAATGGCAATGCCAATAGCCTTAACACTCATAACCTACACCAACGAAACAACAGTTTGATGCTTAGAGAAAAACCAAATAATTCTGGAAGGGGGCCATTTGAAAAACTAAGACACAAGTGAAATGGTTTTAGAAAGGAGCTTACAGTAAGTGAGCCAATGATTGAACAGATGCCCAGGTAAATTAATATGTTTGTTTGACCATAGCGAGGCGCACAATACAAGATCAGTACCAATGAAACAGCTATAACTGATGCTGTATACAATAAGAAAGCTGGAAATGGAATACAGATAAGTCAGTCATATATGAAACCGTGTTAGGAGACTGGAGACATAACATGGGAGTTCTATGTTCGAAAGATTATTTCCATGCCTGGCTGAATTGCTAACTCCCAGATTTCTTGAACTGAATCTACAGTACGTTCACTGGGTGCATGAAGCACGATAACTGTAGAGCCAACTATGCAAAGAAGACACCCGATGATCCCCATCTTCTGCAGCTTCTCATCCAACATAAAATGGGCAAGAACAGCACTGCCCATTATAACATACATAAAATTTAGTACACACGGTTTTCAAACAAGATTTATGGCAAGTAAAATTTGAAAGCCTAAAATGTTACCTAACGATGATACTCAATGCACCAAGAGGTGTCACAAGAACAGCAGGCGCGTAAACGTAAGCCACAAAGTTGGCCATTTCTCCAACAATCACTGCCCACATAATAAACCATGAATTAACCGAAAAGCAATTCAAACTCTTAACAGGAATCTTGGGCGTAATTAAGTTATGCAAGCTAGGAAAATTTCACTACTCAAATATATAATGAGAGGCCATTATTGGTAATGTGGTTCATCTGTATGATACTAATCTAGCAAAGACTTCTCAAATTAACATCCTAAGTTAACTCATTACTGTTTCTCTGTACATAATACCCCTTTCCACTGAAAATTCTCACATTTCAGCAAGCAAGCAGTCTGATTATCAGCAACATAAGAAAAGAGGGGGGTTTATTGCAACTTACTGGTGATCATGCCCAGCCACCAAAGAGGCTCCAATAGGTACCCATAGCCACCAACACCTTCAAAGCATCACCCAAATAAACAGAGCAGTTAACAAATTAGAATGAACTTGAAAAATCAATGGATGAATGGACAGATAAAGAGTAGCAAAGATGTGTATTACTAGCACTAGGGCCAGAGACACCGGCTCGTTTGAGACCCTTCTTTTTGATGATGAAACTGGATCCAATGAAGGCACTGGAAACACATGCCAGGATAAAACCTATCAAATTACTACTATACATTGCTCGATTACGCCACAAAAACCCGTCCTTAAACCTAGATTTATCATCTAATCGGCACACAAATCAGGACCTAATTTCTCTAGCTCTACTCTCCTTTCTTCTTGTACGGATTGCCAGAAAGGACTCACAGAATGGCGGATTTTGATTTCCTGAGCTGTGGATTAGCATTGGAAGCGAATGAGCCCTTGAATTTTCGGGGAAATGGGAATTTGGGGTTTGAGAGGGGAAAAGAAAAAAGGCGAGTTGACCGGAAGATTTTACATGCTTGTGCTTCTTCTCTTCTTTCTCTAATCGCTAAACGTGGGAACGAGGATCGAAATGGAATGCCAATAATATTCGCTTTTTCTTTTCCCTTTCTTCTCCGCTCTTATGTCCAATGGGTAATTTTTCTCATTAAAAAATAATTTTCTTTGCAGGTGTTTGTTTTCTTCTTGTCTAACTGTGGTAGGCTCATTTTCCAAAATACGGAGTATACACTCTGCCTATCAAATTAGAGTTTGTTTTTTCAAAAATCATCTGTTTTTTCTTAAGAAATACTGTATCCTTCATTTAGAACTTCTGGTAATTACAATCTTTTTTATAATATAAATATCGTAGTTTAAACACCTTAAATTAACTTAATGTACAAATTTATCCTATTTGAACCAAGATATCCTTTTAAAATATTTCTTATTTTATTTATTTTTTATTATTGACTCATACAAAGTATAAAATACTGTTAAAATAATTGAACTATTATATAAAAAATCTATTTTTGAAAAGTTTTAAGAGAATAAATAAATAAAATAGATGAAATAAAAATTACTATATAAGAGTGTTTTAGTCCAATTCGATTATTTTTCACTAAAATTTAGTTTAGTTCGGATAAACTCAAATGTTTGTATTATAAAAGTTAATTTTACTTAAAAAACACAATAAAAAGGGATGTTTTTTATTTAAAAAACTTGGTTTAAAAAGTGGGTTTTTGGTAAAAAAAAATCATCAAATTATTATTTTTTATCCAATATTAATTTATTCTTTTCAATCTTTGATTTTATGTATATGATATAGAATGCAGGTTTGATTTCTCACTGGGTTCATTGAGAGAAGACATATGTAAATGTCTTATGAGAGTTTTTTTTTTTTGAGCAATTTTTTTTTTTTGAAAAGGTAAAGATTAGGAGACCGCCCTTACGGGGGGCGTTCTAGAGCATCCTTCCGCATGAGAACACATAGTTCTGGTAATGTTGAGATGGTAGAGCTCGGGAGACTATGGCCCATTTTTGCAATCAGGTCGGCCACAGTATTACAGCATCTAGCCACATGAGATATCTTGACGGTTTCGAATTTTAGTAAAGAGATCATTATGTCAGATCTTAAAATTTCTATTTCCCATGGACATCGTCCAATATTTTGAACTGCTTTAATTACCGTTAGGTTATCCCCTTCTATTTCAATTTTGTTTAATCCTAGTTGTATTGCTCTCCTCAACCCGTCTCGAAATGCTAATGCTTCGGCTTTAAGGGCTGAGGCCTTTTGATACTTGGTTGTTGCAATATCAATTATCTCAGCTTGAGTTCCCCTTATTGTGGATCCAGTTGTTGCCGATCCATCTGCTAGCCTTGATCCATCCACATTTATCTTGAAGAAACCATTATTCGGCTTTTGCCAAGTCTTATTTCTCTTCTGTCGTTCGTGCGTGTTTGTGTTGTTATCTGTTTGGGGACTATCCTCTTCATTCCAGCGCTTTGCTTGTAGCCAATTGTGAATTTGTGTTTTTATATATTGTGCTAAGTATGGGATTATATCAGTTGACTCTGGTTGAAAAGCCATTTTGTTTCGTTGATACCAAACTGCCCACCAGATTGTTGCTAGTTCTGAAAATTCTTCAGTTGTCATTCTTTGTCGTAGCTCCTCAATGATTATTCTTGGGCTTTGTGAATTCGTGTTGATCTGCTGAAGTAACTGCATAGTTTTTGTGTTAATATGTCTTGTAATCTCTTTTGTATGACTACAATGAATAAGTGCCTTGTGTCTTCAAATGTACAATTGCACATGAGGCAACCTCCCGGTATCGAAATGTGTTTTTCTCGTAGTCGGTCTTTTGTTGGTAATCCATTATTAATCATTTTCCATAAGAAATTTTTAACTTTTGGGATAACATTTAATTTCCATATCCATCTGTTATCATTTCCATGGTACGAGTCTATTTTTGTTATGTGAGATATTGCAGATGATGTAGAGAACCATCCATTTCTGCTTGGAGCCCAATATAATCTATCATGGATCACATTATCTGGGATAGGGGTTGATAGCACATCTTCTGCTATATTATTTGGTAATATTCTTCTCAGATCGTCTTCTTTCCATGTGTTATTGTTCGATATAAAATCTTTGACTTTCTGTTCTTTGTTGATTGTTCTCAGGTTTGTTACATGTTTTTCTAGAGGTTCATTCGTTATCCAACGGTCAGTCCAGAATCGAATAGTTTCTCCGTTACCTACTTGCCAAATCAGACATTCTTTAAATTTATTACGTAGTTTCATTAGATTTCGCCATTGCCATGATGTGTTGGATTTGACTCTGTGTTCAAACAGGCTGTCTCCCTTTAAATATTTTTCTTTTATAATTTTGACCCAAATATTGTCTGGCTCAAACAATATTTTCCATAATAGTTTCATTTGGAGTGCTTTATTCATATGTTCAGCTTTGCGAATATCCAGACCTCCTTGGGATTTAGGTCTGCAAATTTTATCCCACCCTATGAGTGGTTTATAGTGTTGGTTTTTGTTCCAAAAGAAACATCTATTGATTTTGTCAAGTTCTTGGTGGACATTTGTAGGAAGCATGAAGTTTTGCATTAGGTAGTTGGGTTTTGTTGCAAGATTCACTCTTATGAGGATTGTTCTTCCTTCTTGTGATAGAGAGTTGGCTTTCCATTTAGTCAGTTGCGTTTTCGTTTTTCCTATTGTTTCCTCAAAGGTTTCTTTGTTCACTCGTCCATTGATGATGGGGCATCCTAAGTATTTTTCCAAGTTAGTCATTGTTGAGATATTGAGGGTATGTTGAATAGTTCTCTTTTG
The DNA here is from genome assembly GCA_963924305.1 of Polygonum maritimum. Taxonomy (NCBI): domain Eukaryota; kingdom Viridiplantae; phylum Streptophyta; class Magnoliopsida; order Caryophyllales; family Polygonaceae; genus Polygonum; species Polygonum maritimum. Next base: position 27,091,282 of record OZ002736.1, read on the forward strand.
TTGATTGGTTACCAATTTAGAAGTATGAAAAGCAGATTTTTGATAGTTAACTTTTTGTCCTGATATCGCACAATATTCGTCAATTATTGTTTTAACTGTTACACAAGATTGTTGGGTTGCTTTAGCATAAATTATGATGTCATCTGCAAACGAGAGGAAAGGGATTCTGGTACCATTTCGTGAAAGCGCAAATCCTATTGTTTTGTTCGATGTTATACTAGTATGTTGTAATTTCCTCGCTAGAATTTCTGCCCCTATTATAAATAGGTAAGGAGACAGAGGATCCCCTTGGCGTAGTCCTCGTTCGGGTACTAACGGATCAGTTGGGTTGTTATTAATTAGAATTGAATAGGATATTGTAGTGACACATTCCTTTATCCAACTAATTAATTTCCCATCAAAGCCAAATTTTTCCATTACCGCAAATAGAAAGTCCCAATCAAGTCTGTCGTAAGCTTTTTCCATATCCAGTTTGATCGCTATCCATCCGTCTTTATTTTTTTTGCTCTTAAAGGAGTGAAAGATTTCATGTGCTATAAGGACATTATCCTGTATAGCTCTTTTTGCGACAAAGGCTCCTTGGAGGGGGTGTATAATCTTGTCCATAACTCTCTTTAGTCTATCTGTAATAATCTTCGCAATAATTTTGTATATTGTTGAGCACAAGCTGATTGGCCTATAATGGTTAGTTGAGACTCGGTTGTCACGTTTTGCTAGAAGCGATATAAATGTGTGGTTAACTTGTTTCAACATTCTACCTGAGTGGAAGAAACCTTTAACTGCTTTAATTACTGATGGTCCTACGATATCCCAATATTTCTTATAAAAATCAGCTGACATGCCGTCTGGACCTGGGGACTTATCGAAACTAATGTGCATTAGTGCATTTTTTATTTCTTCATTGGAGACTGCTTTGGTAAGGTCATTATTCTCTATGGGAGATACCTCAGTTGTTATTAACTCTAGGTATTCGTGTAGTATTTGATTGTTAATTTGTTTTTTAGTATAACGTTTTTTGAAGTCTGTCCTAATTTCATTTCTTATATTGTTTTCACCAAATATTTGCGTACCGTCATTGGTTCTTATCTCCCTTATGATTTTTCTGTTTCTGCGTCCACTAGCAACTTTATGAAAGTATCCAGCATTTGTGTCTGAGAGTTTTATGTGCTTTGTTTGGGCGGGTTGTTTCCAATATGTTTTGTGGTAATTTAATATACATTCTTTCTTCTTTATCAATCTTAATTGTTTTTGGATTACCGCTGGTTGAGGTGAATTCTGAATTTGGATTTGGATTTTTAGAAGTTCATTTTCTAGGTTCTGTAATTGTTCGAAGGTGTTTCCGAGGGTGCGTTTATTCCATTGTTTGGCATGGTTCTTGAACATTTGCGTTTTTTTAACAAGTTGAAACATATAGGATCCCGTATAGTCCACTCGCCAGGCCTGTTTTACTATGTTTTTGAAATCTTTTCTCTACATCCACATTTTTTCAAATTTAAAGGGTTGTGCTTTATGAATTTGGCCATTGTTCAGTTCGATTGCTATCTTGCAATGGTCGGATGACGAGAAAGCATAATTTTTTGTTGCGATGTTTGGAAACCATTGTTTTATTTGACTATCTACTAGAGTTCTGTCCAGTTTTTCATATATATTGTCGATTTCTGTTTTATTTTTCCTCCAAGTGTATTTATTTCCAGTTATGGGTATATCTAGTAGGTTGCAGTCATCTTTGAATTTGGTTAATCGCTCGAATCTATTGGCGACGGGGTAAACTCCGCCCTTTTTATCGCTGGGTTCTTGAATTTCGTTTAGATCTCCCATTACTATTGTCGGGATGTCCAGGTTTTGTATTTCAATAGTTAGGGCTGCCCAAAAATCATGCTTTTTGTTTTCATTAGGCGGTGCATAAACTAGACAAATTGCAATTACGTATCGAGTTGAGAGATGTGAGTATTTTAGAATTATGTAACGGGGTGTTTGGATCATAATCTCTATTGTTTCATTTATGAGCTGGTGTTCCTTCCATAAAACACATATCCCCCCGGCCCTACCCACGGCGGGGGACCACACAAAATTATCAAATCCTGAGCGTCTCCACACTTGATCGGATGGTTCCTTTTCTGCTTTTGTTTCGACAATCGCCATTATTTGTATTCTTTCTAGCTTACAAAATGAGTCAATCTCTTGCCAAAAAGACTTCCGACCTATTCCCCGACTATTCCAGGTACTGATCTTCATGATAACTAAATTTTATATAAAACAAACCGTTTCTGGATCTCTCTTTCATTAGGTTAATTGGTTGGATTTTATCTTTTTTCCCTTGTACTCGTTCATTTTGTTCTATATTTCCTTTTTGATGGTAATTTTTGTTAGTCAACTAGGAGCTTCTACTGGTAGATTCATAGGTATGGACAAAGACATGAATGAGGTGTTTAAACCATGTTACATGTTTTTGAGTTGATCCATTCAAGGTAGTGGGTGTTGGGTTTCTCACATAAGCAATCATGCATTTTTTTTTTTGAGCAAACAATAATGCATTTTGTTACACCTGATCTACTTTTTCCTGGTAGCCCCGAATAGATGGTTACTAAAATGTGTGTACTGGTTTTCATATAACAATTAGATAAATAATCTACTATACTTTTCCATGGTTTGTGATCTTGGTACATGATTGTGATGTACTTGCAACCTCCTTGGTGTGGGGTTTTACTTTTTTCCTTGGTTATCCTGCTTGTGGCCTTTATCGTTTTTTTGGTAGACCTCTTTGAAATCTTGGCTTGGTTGTGATCTTGCACAATTTTTCCTTGGTTATCCTGCTTCTAGCCTTTAACACATGCGTAATTACTTAGGATAGAATAGGTAGAATTAGACCAATAAAGATTGAGATTCATATACTGATTCACCAAGATCTAAGACCAATTTTTCCTTGGTTTCCTTGGTTATCGTTTTTTTGAGCAATTTATGAGAGGTCTTTGAGTTAACCGGAATATCATTCTCTTGACATATTTGAAGTCCTCTACATAATCATAAATACCAGTAGGTTGTTTTTTTTTGATCCGAATCATAAATAGGTTGTTGCCCCGCATTGAAACGTATATTCCTAGTTCCACCTTTGCCAGCCTACCAACGCACTAGCAAGTAATGATCGAGATTTGAAGGCTGAAAGGGCCACCCCAATAAACAAAAATACCTGCCACCAAAAATAAAAAATAAACAAAAATACCTTGATTATGTACCTAAATACGATTCTACTCAAAACAATACAATATGTACCATAGTATAATCTCGAGTTTCCTAAAAAGGCCCATTAATCACGGTCAAACATACCTTCGTTATCCCCCTCCAAGATTCCGACCACACTTTCTTTGAAAATTCGTCTGCAACAAAAAAAAGAAAGTACAATACAGCCTTTTTAATACTAGAAGAAAATTCTCTAAAAGGCTGTTTCCGAGTTCTGATATTTATGATCGTCTTCTTTTTCCGTTATCGCTTTCTGAGGTGTACTCGGACAAAGAAAGGAGACAGAGCAGATGGGACATTCAAGCTCCAAATCGCCGGGATCCGTCGCCGGCGACGAAGGCTCTTCCGGTTCCTCCGGCTCCTCTAGGATGTCCAGGTTCCGTCAACGCCTCCGCCGAGTTAGCCACCGCCGGAGCTCCAAGGCCTCGCGGGACAGCTTTAAGCTCGTCTCCGCCGACGATTTCGCCGGGATTGCTTTGCTTACTCTCCTCTCCGTACTCTTCTCTTACTCAATTTCGCCTTCTATGTGCTCTTAACTCCTGAATTTTCTGTATACGGAATTCGATTTAGGTCTTTTTTTGTTTGTTTGTAGGCGGAGATGAATTTCAAGGATAAGTGGCTTGCGTGTGTGTCTCTGGGGGAGCAGACCTTTCGAACTGACGTCTCTGACCAGTTAGTGCTCTACTTTCTCCGTTTTCCTTCTTTTTCGCAAGTGCTCGAACGATTGACGTTCTTCTTCTATATACGTGCTTTGAATCGTGAACTCAGGCTTTTCCCTACCAGAGAAAAATTGCTGTCAGATGATTGTTTTTTATGATCTGCTTCTGGTGATTTGTTTTGATTGGCCTTTGCATTCCTTTTGCAGAACAGACAAACCAGTTTGGAACTCTGTAAGTGGCCTTGAGCAATTTCGTTATGCTGCTTTCTATCCATTTATTTTTTGCCTGTTCATGTGTCTGATACACTCTGGAGTAAGTAGATGCCATCTTGAGATCACCTGGTGATTAATATTCCCTAAATCTTTTTGCTGAAGAGTGTATCTATGATATTTCTTTCTGATTCCTTGTAGTGGGCGACTTGTTTTAACATATCATATATCAAAGGTCTTAAATGTCATAGTTTATCATATCCTTATATTTTACTATTTACATAATCTTGGTAACAGAATATTTTATGCCTATACTTCTTCCACTACTATTTGATGAATTCAAGCTGTTGCAAACATAACATGGCATTTGCCTTCTTATTTCTCAATTTTGTAGAGGGTAACCAAGTCTTATTCAGTCAATGTCAACAAAGTTATATTAAACCAAATTTCAGCATTATTCTGCTTGCCGAGTACTTGAAGTTATTTCGCAATTAGCTGTCTTTTCTGCTTAATACTGTAGTCTATCTAATCATTCAGGATTGGATTTGCATCTCTGCTAATTTTTGTCCTCTATTTTGGATTCAGGAAAAGAAATTCGTTCTCGAGAGTAACGGAGCACATGTTGTAAGAGTCTCAGTGTACGAGGTCTGCATACTCCTTTAATTTGCATGCATTTCTATTTTCTAATGCTTTAGATGGAAAAAGCTCAACTCATGAGCTTTTAGTTTGTTGTCTCTTGGTTTCTGCATAGCCATGTGTTTTCATTCCCGTATGCATTACATGTCTAGTAAAGAATGCAATTTAGTTGTGAATAACTCTTAAAAGCTGTGCTCAATGTGATAGAATTTTGCATTCTGATGAGTGATTACTGATGCCTAAGGCATTGGGCAAGGGTTGGTGCAAAAAGTACATTGGCCTAGTTAACGGTAGATAGTGGCTGAACTTTTGCTGTAAAAAGCAAAGAAACAAACAGGCTATTTGGTAACTTCAGAAAATCCGTTGATTGCAATTGTAATTTCATAGTCCCTCTGATCGTATTAACTTTATAGACTAAGCCTTTTTCTATATATATCAAACGCTGAGCTTAAATGTTCCATAAATAGTTTAGAAGTCTGTAAATAAGTTAATAAAAGAATTTTAACTGAACATTGATCTTTGTAGAAATGGTGTGTCAAGTGCTGTGAAATAATAAAGGAGAGTAAATGCCTGTCATGTAGTAGTTATGACCTAAGTTTTTAGTTAGCATAAATTTCACTGTATTTGAGAGTTTGTGAACTTTATTACTTTATATTTTGACTAATTGTGTCGGCATGGATGTGATGCAGACTAATAGACTCTCCAAGAACAATCTCATAGGCTATTGTGATATTGATCTATTAACATATCTCACAAGGGTAAGTGATGTAATCATAGTGCTATGACACTAGTATAAATCATATGATATCATCTTGATACTGCTCTTTTTGTTTGAACAAAGTTAAACGGTCAAACATTTTGCAGGACTCTGATTCAGAAGTAGTTGATCTTTTAGATCCATCCTGTCCTACTGCTACCGTTGGCAGACTATCTTTTTCATGCTTTGTTGAGGTGTGGCTTCTCAAGACAGAGCTAAATCGTTGATGATCTTTCTCATGAACCTTATAGTACCCTGCTGTCTTCTTCTGCAGGATCCTATTGAAACGGAAGAAGCTTTCGTGAGGAAGTTATTATCCATAGTGGTACTCCATTAATCCCTATTATCTTCACAGTGGACTTCTCTTTTGTCACACATTTGTCCATGGACCTAATTTTCAAATGTATATTATTATCTTCATAATCAGCAATAGATCTATTTGAATCAAGAAACAAGTAAAGCTCTTATTATCCAAGAATGACTTGTTTTTTCCTTTATCCAACATGTAATGACAATCTTTTGCCTAATCCTCTGTCTTTGATAGTCTTCTTTATACATAGTGTTGGTATACCTCCTTAGAATTGCACTTGCTATGTAGGACTATGACCAAGATGGCAAGCTTTCATTCTCTGAGTTCTCAGACCTAGTTCATGCCTTCGGCAATCAATTGGCAGAAGACAAGGTATGACTGCTATTTCAGTATTAGGTTAATTTTCTCATGTGAGTTACCGTGATTGCTAGCTTATTTAAGACATCTACAACTCTTTATTGTGTACTTTACAGAAAGAAGAGCTCTTCAAAGCAGCAGACAAGAATGGGGATGATCATGTTAGCATGGATGAGTTGGCTGTTCTTCTAGCTCTTCAACAGGACAAGTAATAATATTGAAGATCTACTTAAGCAAAGATCACAAGAGCTGAAGTTCACTTTTATTCCAATTGCATGGTTTTTTTAACTTGTACTGCTTTGTTTCTTTAATTGTTTTTTCAGGAATTTTACAGATATTTTATTTTTACCACCTTTTGCAAAAAGGAGAAATTTACTTTTTCTGCAACCTATACCATTTCCTTCAGAAGTTTATACCCATTGTCTTAAGTTATAAGCCTGTTTATATACGTCTGCTATATTTATCAGAAATTATTTATATGGTGTAGGGATCCGCTCATAACCTGTTGCCCTGTATGTGGAGAGAATCTCTTAGCATCCGATAAACTTAGTGGTATGATCCACATGACTATGTGCTTTAATGAAGGTACTGGACGCCAGGTTATGACTGGTGGGTTTTTGACTGATCAACAGGCTTCGTATGGGTGAGATATATTTTCTACTTTCAAGCTGATTTACTAATAAACTGCTGTATTAAGAATCTGCTCTTTCCATAGGTGGATGTTTAAGCTAAGTGAATGGGCCCATGTCTCATCCTATGAAGTCGGTCCACGATCAGGATCAAGTGCATCCCACATTCTGGTACAAAGGATTCTTGTTTAGCTCTTGCTATTAGTTCCTCAAATGATATTATGCTAGAGTACAATGACAATCATATTTTTCTGCTGGCTATATTGTTAACTATTAATGATGGAAACTGGGAGTAGTTCTCTTACAGAAGTATACTTGGTTAAATAGTTTAAAAGTGTAATAAACATCACTATTGCTTCAAAGCAACGATTTCTAATTTTACTTCAGCAACATCTTAGTTTGCATACAAAGAATGATTTTTCAAAACTAGAAACCACTGCTGAAAACTGATGTCCTTTTACCTTAATTTATGATTTTCAAATATGCACATTTATGGCTATGAACTGAGTAGATATTTGTGTTGGAGACTGTATACCATCTTGTTACTACCCTGCTTTTGTGTTAAAAAAAAAACTTATGCCAATATTTAGAAGCAATGCTAATGCTTCTCTTCAATTAAAAATTTTGCATTTAGGTTTTCGATCGGAGGACAAAGAGACTAGTCGAAGAAATAATTGACGGGAAGATTATCTTGTCAATGAGAGCTATTTACCAGTCTAAGATTGGACTGAACCTTATTGGAAGAGGTAAGGTCAAAATTTCTGAGTGATCTCATTTGTGCTTCCAAAATTGCTCCCAATACCTGTCTGTGTAATCAATGCAGGAAATCTTCAGATTTCTTCTTCCCGTTTTCTCCTACCAGAACTAAAAAAAAAAGATTGTACTACTGACTAGGCTTGCTTGTTACACTTATTCTTATTATTCGTATATGTTGCATATGTAACTCCCCTCTCATGCATGTATTTTGCTCCTAATTATACAGGGGTAAAAGAACTTCTGCAGGAGTTATCTGAAAAGCAGGGGAAGAAAATGAATACACTCGAATCTGCCAAAGATATACCACAATTCATTGAAGTATTCAAGGTATGATGATCTTCTTCAAGTTAGGCAACAATTTCAGTTCAGACTGTCATGACTCTAAACTGAAAACTGAGAATCCTTAATCGGTATATGACAATGTCATAAATAATACGCATACTCGCTGGCTGTTGCTTCATTATGAACCTTGTACAGTAATACCTGATTCATTTCATATAAGGGAACCTACATGTCAGCATTTATGTTTATAATTCTTACTATATAAGTAATAAGTGTAAACCGAAACACTTATGAAGTTGATTTTCTACGTGGTGTGCAGGACCAATTAACCTTGTCTGATGTCAAATACCCATTGGACTATTTCAAGGTGTAGCAAAAACCCTGATCTTTGCGCATCTGCTTGCTTTCTGTCCTGCTTCTGAACTACTGCAAGCTTCACATATTATCTTAGGGTGTATGACGACTAACCTGCTGAGGCTGTGTGATGTAGTCAAACTCATCTGCAAAATCGGCCGATAACTGCTCGTAAATATATTTAACAAATTAGTAATTTTTGGGAAGCCTGGTAAAGTTATGGGGCTGGTGCCTTGGTGCTGTTCAGCGGTATATGAGAGTATGATTTTTTTTCTGCAATTTCCTTTTCAAATGGGTAGTTTTACACAAGTCCCCTAATTTAAAGGGTGGTTTCTCTGTTTAATTCATCAAAAATATATCATCGCTGCAGAAATGTTTATGATATGATAGCTCAAAGGTCTGAACTGAAACTTTCAGCATATACTGGACATAGTAAAACTTTTTTGAGGGAGATGGGAAAAGGATGGTTGAGGATAAGAAGCCCTCTCCATTTAATTTTTTTTTATACTTTGGGTAATTGATGGAACAACACCCTACTTTAAGTAAATCTCTCATTCTTTGCCCTTCAATATGCTTGGCATATTTTTCTACCAAAAAAAAAAAAAAAAAACTGCTTGGCATATTTGAGTAGAAATGGCTGTTACTTGTTAAGACTTAGTCATATACAAATTTTATGGTTAAATCTTCATTATGTATTACACTGTTCTGTCAATTAAATTTGAACGAGTTTATTGAATCATTGCAGACATTTAATGAGTTCTTCATTAGAGAGTTGAAGCCAGGTGCTAGACCCATTGCCTCTATGGAATCTGATGAAGTTGCAGTATGTGCTGCTGACTGCCGTTTAATGGCTTTTAAGACAATTGATGAGAGTCTCAGATTCTGGATCAAAGTATGGTAGTGACATATGTTTGTAAAAAAATGTTTTTGTTTTCCTCTCCATTTGCCCATTCATTAATATTATTCTTCTTTGTGACCCTCCAGGGAAGGAAGTTTTCTGTTGAAGGACTATTGACCAGCCAAGTTCCCTCTGATGCTTTTAATGATGGAACCTTGGTCATATTCCGGCTGGCGCCACAGGTGAAAATATTAGCATCTTTCATAATATGTGATCTTTCAACATTTCTTTTAGTGCTCATCGTCCTTTTAATCTATGTTTGGCAGGACTACCATCGTTTTCATTTTCCAGTTTCGGGAGTGGTGGAGCAATTTGTGCATGTACCTGGGTGCTTATACACAGTATGAATATATTATTGCTTTAGTGAACTTCTAAAGGACACTTTAATCCATATGCAGAATACATCCTCAATATCTTTTTTTTCGATTGCAGGTTAACCCAATTGCTGTCAACAGCAAGCACTGTGATGTGTTTACAGAGAATAAGCGAGTTGTATCTATAATATCTACTGAACACTTTGGAAAGGTTTGTCATTTCACTTATTATTATTAATTACCCTTTCACTGTCCACCCACTAACTTGTGGTGTATGCAGGTTGCATTTGTTGCAATTGGAGCAACCATGGTAGGCAGCATTACTTTCACCAAGAAGGAAGGTGACCATGTTCGGAAAGGAGATGAGGTATGACAATGTCTACTTTCGCGTAACCTTAAAATATACATTTAGGTCTATATTATCTTGATTTCTCTCATGATGTTTTGCAGTTTGGATACTTTTCATTCGGTGGAAGCACTGTCATTTGTGTCTTTGAGAAGGTAATGAACACATTTGAGTCGTTTACTCTCCGTTTCCATGCATTTAAACTCTCCCTCAGTGATGAACTCAAACATGAATTTGTCACTCCATACTATAAATCTCTTGCAGGGTGCTATCAAGATTGACGATGATCTCCTGGAGAACAGTGCCAGATCACTCGAGACACTAGTTCGCGTGGGAATGCAATTGGGCATCGCCATCAAGAATTAAAGCTGAGCATCTGATCCAGCTAGCGATCTTTCCCTTGATCAAGCTTTTTGCATTTGTCCCGGATTCAGTTCACGTGCTTGTACAAATGACTGATTGTTTTTGCCTGTACTTGCTCTCACACCAAAACCGGCAACGAATTTATGACTCTTATTATCTCTGTGAATTGGTAACTGACTAATTGGAGTGTGAATGACTGTGTACAGGAATTGGTGTTGGATGTAAAAAATCACGGTTAGCACCGACAATTTCAACAATAAAAAAATGTTTCAAAAATAATATATTACAAATGCAAATTATAAATACCCTCCGCATTAAAGAAGCTTGCTAGCTTTCACTACACTCCTAGATTTTCTGCAGTGTGTAGGCGAGGAAAGAGATAGCGAAGGAGAAAGAGATGCCATTCACACTCGTGCAAGCAGCTCTCTCATTCTCCGCCACAATCCTCTCTCTCCTCTCCGCCACCGCCGGCCACTACAATCCCCCGCCGCCCTCCGTGGCCGCCTCCAACTGGCAGCCCGCCAGAGCCACCTACTACGCCTCCGTCGACCCCCGGGACACCGTCGGCGGCGCCTGTGGCTACGGCGACCTCGAGAAGGCCGGCTACGGCAAGGCCACGGTCGGCCTGAGCACTTCCATCTTCGAGAGGGGACAGATCTGTGGCGCCTGCTTCGAGATCCGGTGTGTGGATGACCTCCGCAATTGTATTCCCGGAACCTCCATCACCGTCACGGCCACCAATTTCTGCGCGCCGAACTATGGCTTCGCTGCCGACGCCGGCGGCCGTTGTAACCCTCCCAATAAGCACTTCGTGCTCCCGATCGAGGCCTTCGAGAAGATCGCGCTCTGGAAAGCCGGTAACATGGCGGTTCAGTATCGCAGGTCCGTTCCTCTTTCTCTCTTGCTCTGTGTACTACGTTGAATTAGCGGTTTGAATGAGTTTCTGTTTGTTTAGTGGTTCGTAAATTATGTATTGAATGGGATGGTTTTTTTGTTGTTATGTGCTTGTTAGCTTCTGAAATTCCGTCATTTTCTCTATAAGATGCCTTGATTAGAGGTTGAGTTCTGTATTAGGATATTGGCTTAAGTTTCATCATTCCTCTAAACCCTTGTTACTGTTGTATCAAGATTACTCTTGAAGGAGCACATCATTGTCACCAGTAAAAGTGTACCATTCAATTCATTCTCTGGTCTGAATTTATTGTTGCACTATCTTAAAGCAAAAGGGATCCCTATTTTGTGAGCCTAGCCCTATCTTCATAATGTCCAACAATCATGGTAGGCTGAGTTTGCAGTTTTTGGTAGCTCTAGTCTATGGCAATACCTTTTTGTACTTATGCTCAGTAAGTAAGGTGTGGTGTTGGCATTTCAAATCATTGCGTATATGATGTTGGGCATAATTTGTTAACTTCATTGAATTGATACTTAAGATTTGAGTTATCAGTTAGTTTAGAGATTGCATCTCTGAATGATTGTTTTCTCTTTTGTTTCGGGGGAGCAGGGTCAGGTGTAGAAGAGAAGGTGGAATGCAATTTGCCATCGATGGTTCTGAATTCTTCCTATCAGTGCTTATCAGCAATGTCGGAGGTGTAGGAGACGTCGTTGATGTGAAGATCAAGGGATCCCAAACTGGTTGGCTTCCCATGGGGAGAAACTGGGGTCAGAGTTGGATTATAAGTGCAGATCTCAAGAACCAGCCTCTCTCGTTCGAGGTTACCACTAGTGATGAGAAATCAGTCAAATCATACAATGTTGCTCCCAAGAATTGGGACTTTGGACAAACTTTTGAGGGCAAGCAATTTGATTGAGGTCTTGCTCGAGGATAAGCAAAAATTGCCCGTTTCCGATTTTTTTTTTACTTAAAATTTTTTTGGGCTAGGCCATAGTATCAGAATGCTGTGCTTTGAAGTCATTTAAGTGTTAAAATTAGTGTTTTACTATTCCAGATTGAGCAATGAAAATCTGGAACTGTGAAATTGGGTTTTGATTTCTTTCTATTTTCTCGTCTTCCGGGGTGGCTGTGACTGTGAATATATCAAGATATGCTGAAGCATTCTGATGTGAGAAACCATGATGCAGTAAATCAAACAAAGTACGTCTTCTGTCTTCACTACCAGTCTACCACTAACACAGCATTCCCTAATTGCAACAACGTTAACAAGCTACAGTTGGTCCATTAAGCATTAGACACGCAACAGCTGATCCATTATACATCAATGGTTAAACAAACTTCAGCTGGTCCATTAAACATCAATGGTTAAACAAACTACACCTGGTCCATTGAGCAGTAATGGTTAAACAAACCACTTGGGTAATGAAGGTAAGACAGCCTTTTATTTTAACAGCCTTTACATGTGATTCACTTGATCTCAAAGTTCAGTCAAAGTTATGCTATGTCAACAACAGCTCGACCGATAATTTTTCCTTGGTTGAGATCCTCGTAAGCTTTGCCTGCGTCCTCGAAATCATATTTCCTTGAAACTGCTGCACTCAGATCAAACGTGCCAGACTCAGCCAGTTGGACTATCTTAGGAAGATCCTGCCTCGCCCTTGCTCCGTAAGAGCCAATGATTTTCACCTTCATCAAAGCACAGACCATAAGTATCAAGCTGAGGTCGGTTCAAGGCATACCCGAGAGCATATATCATTGTATAGAAGAGCCAAAGGGTAATTTTGGGAAAGCTCATATTACAGAGATAATTGGAAAGGATAAACTGTATGCTATAATGAAAAAGAAAATGCACCTGTCTACGGACTAGACGGTTTATATCCACCTCTCCCCTGGCACTAGCATCAGCAAGTCCAATCATTACGGCTTTCCCCCCATCACGGACACTTTGTGTGCATTGTAGAAATGTTCTAGGTTTACCCAGTGCTTCAATAGCAATGTCAACACCTGTTCCTCCAGTTATCTCCTGTTGAAATCCAAGAAAAATGAGGCCTGTCCTTTGTGGTGCAAAACGAACTGGAAGAAATTTTTGCAGAATATGTAAATAGTATGTTACTTTGATCTTCTCCACTGCATCTTCTTGCAGTGCATTTACAGTATGAGTGGCTCCGGTTGCCTTTGCCTTTTGGAGCTTTTCCTCACTTATATCTACTGCAATTACAGCGGAGGCACCATAAGCTTTTGCTATCTGCAAACAACTGGAGCATGTATCTTCTAAGTATAGCATTCATGCAATGAAAAAAAATATCTAGAACTACAGGTGCCAAAAAGAAGGCATAATGCACAACGAAATACACCAATTGTGCAGAGTCAGGACAAATACCCACTAAATTATAAAGGGCCATAAAAGCAGCATTCATAAATATTATATATGAATAAGGTAACCAAATGTTTGATTCATACCTAGAGCCAACACCTCCAATACCAATAACAGCAACAGTGTCTCCACCACGCAACTCAGCTGCATGAACCACAGCACCATATGCTGTAAAAACTGCACACCCAAGAATTGAGGACTCAGCGTATGGCAATGAGTCTGGAAGCACAGCTAAACCATGGGCAGGGATAACACAATATTCAGCTAGGCCTCCCATGCTGTACATGTAGACAGGCTTGTCTGCAGAAAAATGAAAACAGAAAACTTAGACCCAGTATCTGCCAAAGCTAGAATGAGAAATTATTACACTAACTGATTCATCAATAAGTAAGATACAGTATTCCTGGTAATCTACCAATGTAAAAGTTTAACTAATCATCCTAAACTTGTGACTTTTGAATTTTGAGCTGTACAGCCTTTTTACTCGACAAAAAGAAACCAAGAATGCATCAAGTGCCACAATTTATCGCAATCAGTGTCGAATGAAAAGAATAGGATAGGTCAGCAATCAAAAGTCACATATAAGAAACTAAACAAAATTGTGCTACCATGATTCTACAAATCGGAACAAGCATACAAAAGCTGTTATAATGACTACAGAAGCTCATGAAAGAGGTTAAATACCATTCTTTCGAAGGAAAAGCCGTGTTTCACCATCATAAAGGGTTCCTTTAGCTCGGTTGTATGCAAAGAAATCTTCACAGAGATCGTCTTGGCCCTTTTTTACGTTGAAAGAAAAAGAATTAGCATATCCGAGTGACAACATACATGGTATCAACAGATATTTATATTGCACACTGATCAACCTTTGAACAGAAGTTGCAGCTACCACAAGGCATTATAAAAGCTCCAACAACATGAGTTCCTACAGGAAACCTGCAAGTTAAATTACACAGGATCATTACTTGTATCTCCTAAAAAAGATACTCCACCACAATTTGCACACCCAATACTTGTAGATGCACAATTGCACAGATTATAGCATAGCCAATTTGATAACCTTTCAACAGTTCTTCTATCAGTTAGTGGACCCAGTTCTACCACTTCCCCAGTTATCTCATGGCCAACAACACAAGGACTGGAAAAAGGAATCTCGCCTTTAATCACATGCAGATCAGAATGGCATACACCACAGGCTGCATAGATACAATTTTTGCTAATCATCAGAAGTCTAGCCTTATATGCATATTGTGTGCTAATCAAATCATATAGCACAGAGAAACATGCAGAAACTAAGTACATGTTTCCAATCAAGGATTTGACCAAGTTCACATGTTATAAAGACATATAAACCAAGTAGTCAAATTATTAATTTTAAGCTGATCCTCAAAGGTCTGATTGTAACCTCAAGTTTGCAGTGTTGTTCACAATTTGAACCAATTTCAGCTAATTAGCTCAATAGTTCATCAATCAGCCTGATCGAGTACACTACTAGTACATTCCTAAGAAAACGAAAACAAAATCATAAAATGATCCGAAAACAAAAAACCTAACCCTTGGTTTTGATGAGAACTTCATTGGCTTTAGGGCGAGGCATGTGGAAATCCTCAATGGTGAGAGGCGAATTCGTCTCGGAGAAGACAAGTCCTCTCATGTAAGCCGATCCACCGGACACATTATACGAAGAAGCCGAGCTCGAAAACGACCTTCCATCACACAGATCGCCTTTGAGAGCCCCGTCCGATGAGACATCGGCGGCCGGCGAGACCGAACCACCAGCTACGCCGCCGACAGCGCTTCCAATCGATCTGGATGAGGTATAGAAGCAATTCGATGGCCTCAGAAAGCTTCGAATTGAGCGGCGAAGCAAATAAGCCATGGCAAAATTTCGAGTTTGTTTGGAAATTTTGGAGAGTGAAAATGAGCAGACAGTAGGGAGGAGTAAGCGGTTTGGCAAAGTCAAATACTGAAAGATGATGGCTGCTCTTGCTCTTCCTTTCTTGTTATTTTTTAATATTTTTTTTGGACTTTGTTGATATTTTATATTATCTGCCACGTAAGAGGAGTAAATGGGCCGTACCTTAATGGGCCTAATGGGTTGGAAACTAACCACAAGTTTGTCTATGTTTGAGAGTGGGTTTTTGGTCGAGAAATTGCTCAAACTACTAGGCAAGTAATTGCCTTCTTGCATTACATGTTACATACAGTGTATTTTGATCTCAAAAAAAAATGTTACATACAGTGTATTGCAATGTGTGCATCGAGTTGTGATGATGGGTTTGTGGTTGAAATAATTGCTCAAATTATCTAAGTACTTGGCTTCGTGCACTACGTGTTACAAATGTTATAATGTACGGACCGAGTTGTGACGGTCAAGGTTTGTGTGTGATAACTACGAAGATCCTTTATCTGGATGGAGGCAATGTTCATTGTACATTTTCTACGTCTCTCGTTTGACATGCATGTTGGTGACACTTTTTGCTTAAGAATGGTCTACTTACCCTACTCCCAAACACAAATGATTTACCTTGCTCATTATTTGTTCTATTTCGTGTTGTTGATCCTTCAATCTTCTCAGCCTCTCGATATACCAAATATGTTTGAAGGTCAAATTCTAGCGAAAAATATTGTTGTCGATAATCATCTATATTATACTTAGATGTTAGTTTTTTTTTTCTCCAAAGAGTTAATAATGCTTGTTGGAACTTATTATCTTAACATAATCCCACACTTTGATAATAAAGAGAAAATCATGTGATTAATTCCATAATTTGGATTCCAAAAAGGGCATTGCAAATGTAGATTGAATGAGTGAGCGAGCGAGTGACAATGCACAAAATGCTTTCTTAACAAACACCATGAGGCTCTTTCTGCATTTGCCACCTTCTTTTAATCCCCTCATCAATTTATTTTCAGAACTTTACGTACATTAACTGAACCATCTATAAATATTGGCATACTTAACATAACAGAACTAAGTACTCACCTAATCATACAAATCATATCAATGGAGAAGAAATCAGTCTCTGCCCTCTGCATCATGATCCTTGTCCTCTTCGCCTCTCGTGAGTACTACTTGTTCATTCCAACTTTCATACATACCCATGTCTTCTGGTCTTAATATTTCTATCTATAAGTGATTAACGAACCTATAATGATGCACTTACATTTGGTCATGCAGAGGAAGTGGTTGTGGTGCATGGAGGAAGGATGTGCCAGTCAGTGAGCCAGGGGTTCACGGGCATGTGCTTCAACGGGCACCACTGCGCGTTGGCGTGCCACAAAGAGGGCTTCACCGGCGGCCACTGCCACGGCTTACACCACCGCTGCTACTGCACCAAGCTCTGCTTCCCCTCCCCCTAATTACTTTCTTAGTTTGGTTGAATCAATATGAATTAGGTTCTTCAAAGTGCTAGCTAGCTAGCTTGCTTAGGTTCTTCACTAAATAAATGCAACTGAAACTGTACGTGTGCACTTTCATGCATTTGCTTTGTTCTGTAACCCACCTTAGTATTTGAGTCTTCGATCGCTTCATGCCTATCATCATTTATATTATTCAAGTCATGTTTTTGGTCGTAATGTTTACCCTTGTTACAACTTTTTCCCCCTCAAAATCTCACTTAAGGAACATTGCTTTCACACAAAAAAATATTTATTATAAAGATCTAGTAACTCACATAGACATAGAGAACTAGGGCATTGAGAGAGACAAAAACAAGGAAGAAGGATAGCTGGACCAATCGACATGGTATCATAATGTGAAAGTTTTCTTTTGCCTTTATTCAAACAATAATATTCGATACCTCTAATTGACCTGATCAAGTATGGGCTCGAGTCGTATATATAGGCCGGAGTCACTCTTATTCTTTGACCCACTTGTTTGGTCCGAGCCTAGCACCCTGTCCATACCCACTCATTGGGACTTGGCCAAGGTACTCGCCTCGCTTAGGCCAAAACTAATTAAAGCCCCATGTTTGACCCACTTATCCACCCGAGCTGGATAACCAGGCTATGTATAGTGTCCAAACCCGCCTTTTTATCGGGCGGGCGAACAAACCTGACTGGCTAACCCGTGTGTGCTGAGGTCTACATCTAAACATTGTACTTTCAAGCATCGATCTTTGATTCATATATTCAATTCTAAGAGAGATGGGAATTACGAAATGTAAGACTTGGCATGTCACAAATGGGCTTTGAGCCCGTTACATTATAATTTCATAAAAGTAAAAAATTGGGCAAAACTAAAACGTCCGAGCCTGCCGAATGCACCCATCTGTCTTCTTGTTCATATCGAATGTCTCAAATGCCACAATATTGTCAGTGAGATGATTTGGAAAATCTTTATAAGAAATTACAAACTCAAACGCCAAGACAAGGCATGAGTCTATTAGAAACATTAGCAACCAAGGTGCACAAATCATATCAACATAAAAGAGGAGAGTCTGCAAATTTAAATATGTTAACGTTTTTTCGATCCGGACCAGCTCGGTTTATAACGGGCCGGTGCTGGGTCTGGATTCCCTCCTGGCCCGGCTTGGTTGTAACCCGGCTCAGGACCGACCCAGCCTGGCCCGTGTCCATCACAACTTACTATGCATAATAATTGGTTACCTTCTTAATGTAAAAGATATAATGAAATGCGCACAATTTTTTTTAGAAAGAAAACCAAGAGCTAGCATAAGAAATGAGACATGTGTAACCCGATAAGCCAGACGGGTCCATGATCTACTATATATGGCATGCAGATAAGATCATAAGAACAGCATCACATTCTTTGAGGAATATTTGTTTAGAAAGTCATTAGTGCGGATTTCTCTACCACTAATCAACAAAAAGCTTCACAAAACAATAATAGCAACCTTAAGTGTTTGGACCCTAGTCAACAAAAATCTCTCTTATGTGACCAACACTTTTGATAAAGACTTCACCTTTTGAGTCAAAGAGAATATATACAACGAGATGAAAATATTCACAATCCAATTGTATAAACAACATGAACCAACTACCATTAAACCGGCCGTATGACATTTTTTCACAAGGTAAGATTGTATATACGTAACATATACTCGTATAAGTACATCGGTTGATATATCGAGATATATAAAGGTGTGTACATCTTGATCTCTTGCGTTCTCGATTAGATTGTGAACCATATATACTAAGAGGTCAAAAAAACCATACCAAGAGTTAGATAAACCGGTATAAAAACTAAGGCAATAAACAACGACAAGAAAAACCAGACCCGATAATTCGCAACAAAAAAACGCAAGGGGGATACACAATAAAAAAGACATATATGAATATAGAGTACTTTAAGATATGTGATGCTACCTAAAGATTTTATGCTGATTATGTATAGGGGTTCATTCTGATTGAGGCCACTCATCAAATCGTACTATGAGCATAAAAAATATGTGGATAAATTTTGTGCTTGCTTAGAGTATATTTATCGGTCAGTCAAGAATTTTGGCCATGGGAATATTATATTCCTTCTTCATTGTTTTATTCTTTAAAATTTATTCATTTAACTAATAAAATAATATACAATGGACACTTGTCCAATGGTGGAGGAAAGATCAAAAAATGGTTTGGCCATAGTGAAAGCCGGCCTTCACTTCTATCCCCCACCTTTCTTCAAGTTTATTAATTGTTTAATCAATATTTTATTCCAAGACCAAATGTTGGTCGACGGCTGCCTACGCTCTTAGATATACAAGTTAAAGCTTGACCAAATTACTATAAAAATTAAAGAACAAATTAGTAGAACAATGGAGAATACAAAGAATTGAAGGGTGTATATAAAAAATGGGCCCACCTTATAATAAGGCAGTCCATGAAAAATGGTGGTGAGAAGAGGAAGACAGAGATCAGTTGGGCCATGGAAAAGAAAAGGGGTTGTTTACCTACCATTTGCAATTGCCAATTGCTATCCCTTTCACAAATTAAGCCCTAGCTTCTAGAAGCACTAGGGTTTTATCCTATTATAAACCAAACACTTTTTGCCTAAAGAAAGTTTGCATAATGTGACATGGGTGACATATAAATGTATATATTGATATGTCAATTCCTACCCACCACACATTTGCAAGTCCCACAAATGTGTAATAGCCAAGCAAGTGCTATAGCAATAATCTAATACTTCCACTCCCTTTACAAAAAGGTTTATATACGTGATGCATAGTGCTAGTGAAAGTTAGTTAAAGATTGTAAGTTTGATACTATCGATCGACACATGTTTTAGAAAGTGTTATAGTAATTACATGAGGTATGTATATATATGTTGGTTAAATTAATTATTACGTGAAAAAAATAGGAGGTCAAAACAAAACCGAAAATATGATAACTTGAAACATCAACTTTTTATAATTACGTACTCCGTTTTATATAAGGTATTGCTATACTTTTATTCATAAACGATTAGGGGCTCTATTTTACCGAGATAGGGGTTTACGTACGAGGTAGAGCACTGTGGTTTGATACACATAAAAACCGCTTGAATAATCTTATTTATATTAGGGTTAAAAGACAATTTTATCCGTGTCAAAAATTTTAAAATATAAAAATACACTATCCTAAGATTGTAACAATTTGCTTATCCACAATTTAGTAAACAAATCATTACAGAGAAAATTTGCTCTTATCTCTTTTGGTCTTGTTCGATCAACTCTACCCTAATTATCCAAAACACGTATACTCTCAGTTTTCACAATGTATAAATGATGCAACATCAAAACGAAAAATTCTAATAAAAAATAACGATATTTCACATGATGCCTAGCTATAAGGCTATAAATTTCCATAATGAATGAACCAATATACCTTGCATATATATTATCATAATATAAAACAAATGATGGACAACGTTGCTTGGTGAGATCCAAACTATCATAAATGAAGATCGATCTACCAATGCAAGTAAGACATGCATGTACCTGTCAATGGAGTTGGGGGCTATGCATGTACCTGTCAATGGAGTTGGGGGCTAGGATGATTTCCACTTGAACACTTGACATTCCACATCTCAAATTTTTAACTTTTCAACTTGGCAGACGACAATTATAGTGGAATAGTAACATGATCACGTCTATAATTATCTTCTACTATTTTATTATATTTGAGGTTTGTTTGGTTTCTGTTAGTACACAAAATATGTCAGTGTACAGGTCTCGACTCCTTCTTCAATAATCTTCAATGTTCTTCCACTCTACAAGCATCTTTCCCTCCAAAGACCTACAAAACAATGGACCAAGGGGCGAGCGACCCCGAATCCACCTCCGATGCTTAAGTCAGTAAGGGCAATGTCGAATAAAGGCGTCAGGCAGAGCGATAGCTTAGAACATGACTTACCAGGCACATGAATGCATGTGTATTTATAGAAGAGAGGGACAAGAGGGGGAGGGGCGCGCGCCCCTAGGTGGATCGGCCCACCAGGGCTAGGGTTTCGCGATATCTTGCTCCTCAAGTCAACCAAATATCTTATCTCAGGCGAAGATAAGATTCTCCTCCATAAATAATATCCTAACTAGAGTAACTACCCTAATAAAGGATAAAGCATAATAAATATGGATAGCAAAATAAATAAGATAGAGCAATAAATGCTAACTAATTGATGTGGAAATTTGCCCGCCTACAATGCCCCCCTCCGGGACCCGTATACTCGTGTACCTTGTACTATCCCGGGTATAGGGACCGGAGCTTAAGCGGTGAGTGGCCATGCAGATTAGGGTGCTCTCATTCGTATATTCATATATTCGTACATTCGTACAATCGTATATGCGTATATTCGTATATTCGTACATCCGTATTCCATAAATACGGGATCCGTGCAACTCCTACGCATGCGTATCGTAGGGCCTTCATAAGGTGTTTTCCTTGGCCAAGTTATTCCGTTAGCGCGTCGCATAACGTTGGTATTTTATTTTTTTATGCAAGACTCAATCTAATGCAAAACAGTGCAGACTTCAATTAAAAATTTAAATATGAAATATCATGAACTAAGGACAAACTAAAAAATGAAAACCTAAAGGGGGGGCCTCATCAAAACCGCGTGGGAAAAAGAGTACCGCCCCCACTACATGAAATCCTAGGTCTCGGCTGACTTATCTAGGGCCGCGCAAGGCCTCAAGTCGCCGGATTCTCGCCCGCGCCCGCGGGAGGTGGGCCGCGCTCGCGGCCGTCCTCACCGTGCTCGCGGCGGTCGGAGCCGCACTCGCGGCGATCCGGGCGGTGCTCTTGGTTGGCGCCGGTGACTATGTCCACTCGCCCGAGCCCTTTGTCGCCATCTGCGATCCTCTTATTGGGCCGGACTCCTTTCGCGCATGGCCTCGCTTGAAGTTGGTTAGCCCATACCCGCACAATTGCACCTTTATCCATGAATTGGACCATTTGATGCAAGGACGAAGGTATCGCTCCCATGCCATGGATCCAAGGTCGCCCGAGTATCAAGTTGTACGGCCCTGGGACGTCGACGACTACAAACTCGGTGTGATGCTCCTTTCCAGCGAGACTTACTCGAGCCTTTAGGACTCCAAGTGGAAAAGTGGGGTATCCACCGAGTCCGGAAAGTTGCATGTTGACCTCTTCAAGGTCCTTTTTGGATTTTCCGAGTGATTTGAGCGTGTCGTGTACATCACGTCAACCGAGCTGCCGGAATCCACCAAGGCGCGGTGGATCTTGACCTCTCCGAGCTCTACCGTCAGGACAAGCGGGTCGTTATGCGGGTGCTGGACAGTTGCCAGGTCTTCGTCGCGAAAGACGAGTCCGGGTCCGCGTGGTCCGAGTGGGGGGCGCGGCTCGGCATGCTGGACGCGAATCACCTCTAGCTCGTGGCACTTCCTGCGAAACCGACTTCGCGATTCCGGATCATCTTCTTTGTAGAGAGCCGTAATAGTCTGGACTACCTCAATCTGTTTAGCACTCGTTCCCTCGTCATCCGAGGTCTTAATATACTGCTTGAGGTATCCTTTCTTTACGAGCTCCACGAGATATTCTTTGAAGGGCTCACAATTCTCGGTCATATGCCCCCGAGCTCGGTGGTACATGCACCACTTACGCCCGCGCTGGTTGTCCTCCGCGTCCCCTCTCGGCGGGAGCTTGAACCATTCATAATTCTGAATCCGGGTCAGGAGGCGATAGATCGGAATGTTGAATGTAGTGAACACTCCCTGGTCTACCCTTTTTCGCTTCCCGGCATTCGGCCTAGGTGATCCGCGCGCTCGGCGGGAAGGTGTAGGGGACCGATCGCCGTCGTCTTCATCTTCCAACTTGGCATATTGATGGACTCGATCCTGCAGCTCGTCAAGTGTGGAGGGCAGGCGCAAAGTCAGGCTCTCTCGGAGCTTGGACTTCTTTGGTACGGCCCGACGGAAGGTGGCTATTGCGGTCTTCTCATCGCACCCGTCGATTTGAGCGTAGCACTCCATAAAACGGTTTGTGAACCGACGGAGGCCCTCATCCTTGCGTTGCCTTAGGCTAAGCAACGTGTCCAATGAGATCGCTTCTCGACTGTTGGCAATGTACCGCTTGGCGAAAGCCGAAGCCAACTGCCCCCATGACCGGATCGACCCGGACTCCAAGCTTTGGAACCATCTAATCGCGCCCTTCCCGAGACTCCCGGGGAACATCTTACACATGATGGCGTCGTCAGAAGTCCATAACGCCATCTTGTCTGTGTAATAGGCGATGTGGTTCACTGGGTCCGATGCACCGTCGTAGACCGTGAAGCTTGGAGGTGTGAACTTCTTGGGCGGCTCCGCCTGCTGAATAGTTAGATGGAATGGTGTAGAAGTTACCAAGGCCAACTTCCTATCCACTTGGTCCTGAGCCGACTACCGCATTCCTCCCTGACTCTTGAGCAGGTCGAGCAGCCTCTTCTCGGTCCGCCGCTCGGCCTGAGCCTCGATCTCGCGACGCTCGTCGCGGTCAAATCTGTCCTCATCCTCGTCACGCCGACTCCTAGGACGGTACCGATCATAATCGCGAATCCTTCCGCGCTGGCCCTCGGTCCCGCGATCACGGCCGACGGACCCGCGGTCACGGGTTGAGCCGCTCGCGGAATTGTCCGTTGCTGGCGGCGATCCGCGCCCGCGGGGCTCATTCCCGCGCCCGCGGGTTGGACCATTCCCGCGCCCGCGGGGCTCGTTTTCGCACCCGCGGTTGCGGCGCCTCCTGCGGGGCTTTCGCTTGCCGTGACCGTTCCTCCGGGATTCGTACCCACTTTGGTTGTGGTCCCGCAAGCTCCCTTGCTCGGTGGAATGGGAGTTCTCTTGCGGGTCCCAACTCCAGGTACGCCCATCCCTCTCGTGGTCTCCGTCTTTCCTTCGGCCCTTTGGGGCCCTCCGGTCGCTATCCGAACCATCGCTTCCGTCACTCGTAGGTTCCGGGGTTTGGCGGTCATCGGGAACGTGGATGACACTAGCCAAACGCTGCGGTTGATGACTTTCGTCGACCGGGCGCTTTCCCTGCATCTTCTCCAAGGAGAATTTCAGCGCTGCAATCTCCTTCCTGGCCTCCTCGAGTTGAGACTGAAGATGAGGCCTCTCCTCCTCGCGATCCCTTCCCGTCATATCGCTTGTTGGTCCCGCGACATCCCTCAGCCCAACCCTCTCACTCGTTCCGCGCGCACCGCTCCGGTGGGCTAGCGAGCTATCGTGGTCATGCGAAGGCTCTTGGATGCGAAGGGACGAGCGATCACGCCTTCTTCCGGAACGGAATCACGCGAACTCCTGATCGCCATTACTCGGGCTGGAATAAGTAGTCGAGGTCAGCCTGAGTCTCGACAGGTGGACCCGAACTACTCGCCACATTCGAACCAACGCGCTCGAACCGCAAAGCGTTGCTCATGTCTTGGAGATTACGAGGCTCCTCGTAACCCTCATCCGCGCCCTCAGCAGGGGGATGGTGATCGCGGCGACCGAGGCGATCGCCAAGATCCCTGGTCAGTGTGTTAGCCGCGACCGCGGGGCTCGGATCCGCGCCCGCGGCCCGCGTATCGCCCGCGACCGCGGGGCTTGTGCCCGCGATCGCGGGTTGTCCCTGGCGACTGCCGCGCACAGCCTCGCGGCTCTCTGCGCGGTCGCCGGCGTGGTTCTCGGCCACGGTCGCGCCGTGAATGGCGGGGGCGACGTGGTGGCCGGCGTCGTCGGCTTGGTTGTCAGCGATGGCGTTGCCCCCAGCGTTTAGGGTTTCGCCATCATCAACAAACACTGCGACCTCCTCCTCTGGGATAGATCCCAAAGTCATCTCTTTTAGCGGAAAACGTTTCTCGGATCGATAATCAACGAGAAGGACGTTCTACCGTTCCGCACGGACGGCGCCAAATGTTAGTACACAAAATATGTCAGTGTACAGGTCTCGACTCCTTCTTCGATGATATTCAATGTTCTTCCACTCTACAAGCCTCTTTCCCTCCAAAGACCTACAAAACAATGGACCAAGGGGCGAGCGACCCCGAATCCACCTTCGATGCTTAAGTCAGTAAGGGCAATGTCGAAAAAGGCGTCAGGCAGAGCGATAGCTTAGAACATGACTTACCAGGCACATGAATGCATGTGTATTTATAGAGGAGAGGGACAAGAGGGGGAGGGGCGCGCGCCCCTAGGTGGATCGGCCCACCAGGGCTAGGGTTTCGCGATATCTTGCTCCCCAAGTCAACCAAATATCTTATCTCAGGCGAAGATAAGATTCACCTCCATAAATAATATCCTAACTAGAGTAACTACCCTAATAAAGGATAAAACATAAGAAATATGGATAGCAAAATAAATAAGATAGAGAAATAAATGCTAACTAATTGATGTGGAAATTTGCCCGTCTACAGTTTCCAACGGCAAAAACGTAAACGAAAAAAAAAACCTAGTCGACAAAATAAATGATTTTTAAAAGTCGAGACAATAATATATGTGTGCATCTATAGAAGGAGGGAATAGAATAAGTACACGACTTTGTTATTTCACTCCTAGTTTAGGAAAACAGATGAATTCCTTGCGATCATTTTTATATAGAAATTAAGGTGACTCAAATTAACTTTGTACGTGATTGATGTATTGTGACATTAATGTATACTAGATCCATTCATTTTCCTTCCGTTTATGTTCTTTTTTTGATTAAAGCATAGAAACACATTATATGCAAAAAAAATCTACAAGAATAGGATCTAGCATTTAGTAAATTGAAATAAAATGACTATTAAAGAATGATGGGTTGAAAATTTGATATTTAAGATTATTTTGAGTTATATTTGTTAGTAAAATTTTGAAACAGTTCAATTAATATAGCATTAGTAATTAATATAGCATTAGTAAATTGAAGTAGATCGACTATTTCGAAATGTGCGTGCTGAAAAATAATTTATAGGAAAATTAAATGCACCCACATGTACGTATACCTACCCACTTACCTACCATACGATATACAGATGAATATAAAAAATACTAGTATTATTATGGGTCTAAATTTGTACACATTTATTGGCCAATTTGCCCGTATACGTGTATCAATACGTACTTCATCTAATTTTTTTTTGGTTGAAATATGTACTTCATCTAATTAAGAGTATGCACACCAGAGAAATCTTATACATTTCTTAACTTGAAAAGAAAAAAAAAATATATACAAAAAAATCTGATATCAATTCGCTTTTATTAAAGAATTTTCTTTTCCCTTTTCTCATTCTACTCTTCTGCAAGAAATTTTATGTGACTATTAACTATTTCCCGACAAAAATCTGATTTTAATTACTTATTTTTTTTTAAGTTAAGAAATTTTCATTGTGGATGCTAGGTCTAAGCTCATAGCTTTTGTAACTAATCATCATACACAATAATACCACAGACAGAAATTGATTGAAGAACGTTTACATAAAACATACGCAGTTAGTTTATCTTATATGGAATATGTCCGTCGACTCTATATTAACTTAATTGATATATCATATATGTTGGAACAGTGATAGGAATATCACAGGAACAACGTTTTGTCCTGGGAGATTATATTGTGAGAAAATGATGGAAACATCATAAGGAACAACATCATCTTCAGTTTTGATGATTGACAAACTCTCTTGAGCTAAATTGTTTAAAAAGTGTTTCAGGAACAATGATAGGAAGGATACCCAGCCTAGGAAAATTACGGAGCTAATGCGTGACAGCTAAGAGGAAAGCGTGTGTCAGTTGCAAAAGCAAGATGACGTAATCCAACTGACGTTCCTATCCATGACGTCACTTTCCCGTGCCCTGTTAGCAATCCGGAAAGGATTTCTCCCAAAGCGCCCAACTTGAATTTGAAAAAGGACACATGGCAGCAATCCAATGGTGTAATTAAAGTAGCTGCCATTTCCCCTAAAAGGAAGGTTACTTTGGGGAAAAAGGAAAAAGAGATCTCCCTTGAGATCTATAAATAGTGAACAGTCCGCTACTGTTCATTTACACCTTCAAACACACAAAAACTCTCAAAACTAAGAAGAAGAGAAGGAAGAAGAAGGTGATCGTTGACCAAGGAAGTTCGGCGATCGGAGACCACCGAAGACCGGTGATCGGAACTGTTGAGAAGCGAGTTCTTGACAGAGGAAGGAAGGAAGACGAGTCCAGCTGAGATCGTCTGAAGAGGTTTGCCTTTACTTGTGTTGTTGAGTAGAGTTATTACTAGATCTAGGGAAGAGAGGCAAGATCAAAGTTCTAGGATTAGAGAGAATCGCTAGGAACTGTTGGTGCTGTGTTGTATCTAGACAATCTGTAAAACTGCTATCAATAATATAAAGGGAAAGACATTAAAAAATCCTCCAAGGGAGGTAGAGGTTTACTCGATCGGATTAGTTGATCTGGTAGAGGTTCCTCTATAAGTAAACGTGTCCTTAATTGTTCCATGCTTATTTTAAAGTTTACTATTCCTGTTTTAGTTGCCTGCTTGTCTTACTGTTCCGCTGCCCAAGGAACTGTTCCATAACTTTTCCTTGTCTGATCTAACGTTTTCGATCCTAAGAATATATATATACATGTCATGTCATGTGAGCTAGCTAGGTGTCCAATATTTTGTCATTCAGTATTTCACAATTAAAGTAGTTTCTTAAAAAATAAAACCATTTATTAAAGTCGATGGTCCATATCTAACGTGGTGATATCACGCATCGAATCATGCATGATAAATCAATACATAAGCTCATGATACTACATCTTTATTGGGATCGCACACGTTACATCAGATAAGGAGTTGTTCCTTAGGCAACGGAATAATAGACAAGCAAGCAGTTGAACAGGGAACAAGAAACTTAAAACATGTAATGAATCAATTATGGACAAATTACTTATAGAGTAACCTCTACCAGACCAACTAGTCTGATCGAGTAACCCTCTACCTCCCTTAGAAGATTTTTAAATGCTTTTTCCTTGATATTATCAATAGAAGTTTTACAGATCGTCTAGATGCGGTACAACATCAACAGTTCCTAGCAGTTTTCCCTAAATCTAGAACTTTGATCTTATCTCTCTTTCTTAGATCTAGTAACAACTCTACTCGAATAACACAAGCAAAAGCAAACCTCACTCTGACGATCCAAGTTGTCTGGATTCGTCTTCCTTCCTTCCTTCGTCGAGAACGCCTTTCTCAACCTTTCTGATCACCGTTCTTCCTTGGATGCCGATCACCTTCTTCTTCCTCTCTTCTTAGTTTGTATGGAGTTTTGTGGGCAAAATACATGTACGGCCCCCCGTACTTGTCATCTTTTTGCAAACGGCCACTCCTACTTTGAAATATTCTATTGAACACCTACACTAATGTAGCCCTATTCTATTGAACACTTTCGAACTCGGGTTCCATTACGTGAAATTCACTCGCCATGACGTGGACATATTTTGTTTTGGTAAAGCTGACGTGGACTGCCATGTAATTTGTTGGCTTAATTTTTGAGAAAAAATCAATTACACATGTATAATGCTACTGTAGTCATGGATTTTATTTCATTTTTTTTAGAAAATAGAAAAATCAAACCTAAATTCCTCCTCCTTCCCATGTGATTCGCCGCCCACCTCAAGCACCTTTCTGAATTTCGATCGAGTCTCGATCGATCTCCTGGATCTCCATTGCCATGCCGCTCAAAAGCTTCCTCCTCCTCCTTTTTCGCCCTTGCTTTCTCCCTCCTTGAACATCTTCTTGATCTCGGCTCCCACATCCGACAGCTCGGCCTCGCCGCCGGCGGAATCGAAATCGTTGGCAAATGATTTGAGGGCAGAGGGGTTGAGACCGGCGGAGGTGAAGGCCGAAGACAACGGGAAGAAGGGGCCTCCGACAATGAAGGTGATGTCGGAGCAGAAGAAGACGTCGGGGCAGGCGAGCTCGAGAGCGGTCTTGGCTCGAACGATGAGGTCGAATCCGTGTCCAGGGAGGGAGCGATTGAGGTTGGCGCCGCGCTCGGCGTGGTTGAAGGAGGTGGAGGACAGCGGCCGCCGTCATCGGAGAGGGAAGGGTTGAGAAGAAAGGCTACCAGCCTACCACGTATAACCAGGAGGAGGATGAAGATAATATTAAAAGTTTTAATTAAATAAAATTCTACACGTACGACCACACCAAAATTTTAAAACAATTTTAAAAAAATTATAAACAATTTGTATTTAATCTTTTTGTTTAGGAAAATCCACGTCATCAGATTTGTATCATTCAACTCGCTAAACGGGAGTGAAGTGCACGCACTTTGCCACGAAGGACGACAAGTGTTCAATAAAATAGGGCTACACTAGTACAGGGGTTCAATAGAATATTTCAAAGTAGAGGGGGCCGTTTGCAAAAAATTGACAAGTACGAGGGGCCGTATATGTATTTTGCCGAGTTTTGTGTGTGTTGAAAGCTTGAGTGAGCAGTGAAATACTGTTCACTATTTAAAGACCTTTTGGGAGTACTTCCTTTTTGCTTTTCTAAAATGTCTTTCCTTTTTGGGAAAATGACAATTTGTTTCATTATCCGTTGAATAGCTTCACATGCCATGCACTTTAATCTCTTTTTGTGACTTTGTGGGTTTTCTTCTTTTGGATTGATGGCATGACATTCCTTTTGGATGAGACTCAAATGTCCTTGATTTTACACGCCCAATTGCGAGAATGTCATTTCTAACTTGTTGCCCAAGCTTGTGTATGCCAGCTCACTCTTAGCTGTCACGCACTCGCTCTTAGCTGTCATCCATTGATACCGTACATTTCCTACATTAATGGAATTGTTCCAAACGTATTTCCTTAAACACTTATTTACACAAGTTAGTTCAAATGAGTTTGTCAATCATCAAAACCAAATACAACATTGATCCTTATGATGTTTTCATCATCTCGTTACAACGTTCTCTTCTTAAGAAAAAACGTTGTTTCAGTGATATTTCTATCATTGTTCCACCCATCTTAAAAAGTAATTGACAATAAGAGAAGTAATCAATGTACTTATATAATAAGTTATACTTTCACTTTTAATTTCAAATATTGAACGTCCTTCTTTCACCGTTATAATATTAGTGTTGTCTAAGTACGTGGTAATTTTGGTTATTTCAAATAATCGGTGCAACATGTTATTGTTTGATAGGTTCGTAGTAATTAAAAACTTGAGATCGATCATGGGATGAGAAAGTAAGTTTGGCCGGTGAGCTTCAACCAACTGAAGCTGAGCTATACGAACATATATATATAACAACTAAGTGCACCAATAAACGTGGGTCTCCTACTCCCTCCGTCTCATAATGTTTGTCCATTTTTCTAATCCGTCGTCCCAAAATGTTTGTCCACTTTCCTTATATATCAATAATTTTCTTCCAATCTTACCCCTATCCATTCTCTAAATTTACACTCATTATCCAACTTCTTCACCTACTTTATCTCTTTTCAACTTTTTCCCCCTACAAACTTACAAAAATACCCCTATACAATCATATCTTCTACCCACTTTTTCATTTCCCAACACCACTTTATACCTTGCATTAAAAACCGCAAAAAGCGTCCTTTTGGACGAACATTATGAGACGGAGGGAGTATAATATAAAAACAAGATGATACAACCAATGATCTCGATCATCAAATTGAAATTTGCAACTTGTTCAATATATATGAACTATTAACAGATTTATTGAATTTCAAGTACTTTATTAATTAATATTTTTTAGAAGAATTCAGGTTGGTGCTTTGAGTTTAAGGTTATTTTTAACGTACCTTATTAGTTAACATTTTTAAAGTTTAAGGCTGAAGAGCTTAAACCTATATGCTGTACGAGCTTTATAGACGTGGTATTTTTTGGTTGAGTATAGACGTGGTATTAGTGAATAGAGTATTTGTAGTTAAACGTACATATATAATTTCTTTATGCTAATTAAATGTATATGTATTCTTACTTGAATAGACCAAGCTTTATGTTCGACCAAAAAAGCAGACCAAGCTCTATGGGTCATTTCTCTTAGCACCAGGTCCTAAGTTAAGACTAACTAACGTTACGTACTAACCAAATCAAAGTGATAGTAAATAGAATTAGGATCACGAGAAACGGTCAATTGTGAAGAAACAAAAAACGGATTTCATATTCATTGATTCTACTACTACGTATATTCAATATGACAGTATGCAAATTGAAGAGCATTTATATTTGAACCAAGCAGTAGATATATTCAAACATTTTTGCAGTTATACAATCTATTCATATATTCAAATCTTTAGTTACTTATGTTCAAACTAATCATAATTATATTCAAACATTTTACATTATATAATTTTTTTCTTATATTCAAAATCCTATGTATTCATACTCATTTTTCCATAACAAACAGTCAAATCGATAATAATTGAAATTCAAACTAATAGGTAGGTATATTCAAATATTTTACATTCGTACAATATTTTCACGTATATTCCAATTCGCCTATTATAAACCTATGCATCCATTCTAATTACTATTCAAAATCAAACATTTGAATATACATACACTAATTTGTTTGAATCTGAATTCATTCTCCCTCCATCCCACGAAGTTTGTCCATAAAGGACGGTTTGCACGGTATTTAATAAAAAGTTTAAAAATTGGATAATTTGGATAATATATAAGTTTGAATAGGAATAATTTTGTAATTTTACAGTGTAAAAAGTTAAAAAGTGATAAAGTTTTTTGAAATAGTTGGGTAATTGAGGGTAAGATATAAGATTGGATAGGGATAATTTTGTAGGAAAAAGTCATAAAGTTGATTAAAAAGTTGGATAATAATTTTAATTATATGAGATTGTCGAGGTACTGCAGAAGAAAAAACTGCAATATAAATGGAAAATTGGGAAGATGGACAAACTTATTAGGACAAACGAAAAGGAAATATGAACAAACTTATAGGGACGGAGGGAGTATATGTTTAAATATCCACATGTATCAAATTGAATGTAAATATATTCGATAATAGTATAATGATTACGATATACATTTATCGTTTCTCCACAATATCCATTTCTCTTGAGTCTTCCTCTCGTAAATAAATGGATCAAAGATGAAGTAGGTACACCAATATTATAACCATATTATATATTGTTAGTTGTTATTAGTATTATTATTACGTATAAACCATACTTTATTGTAAATTATCTTGCAAGACTGACGACTATACGTATTGTACGTGGTTTCTATATTCAAATAAAAGTAAATGAAAAGGAAAGATACATTTTTTTTGGATTGCGGAGCTACTAGCTCAAACAAGCCAAAAGTAGGCTACCTTTTAGTTACAAGGATAACCTAAATCATCACGACGGATGATTCTTAAAAAATCTAGCAGCAAGGGTTGTTGACTCAACAAACACCTTGACTGTGTTACAAATAAATGTGAAAGCGGTAAGGACGTTGGATGGAGCGGTAGAGCTGCATTGAGACTTTGAAGATTGATTTGTCTTCTTGCTAGGAAATCAGCAACAACATTTGATTCCCTGAAACAATGATAAACAACTACAGAGGTAAAAGTAGAGAGAATATTCATAATGTCAGCTAGAATAGAGTGTATTTCCCAAGGAACTTTCCAGGTACGTTTTAAAGAATTAATTACAATCAAATTATCCCCTTCGATAATAAGATTGTTAATACTAGAACAGTCAATATTTCTAAGGACGTGGAGAAGGCTAGAAGCTTCGGCTTGTACAATTGTCATGGGTGGAAGTTGTTGACGACCTAACGAAGTGATATAACCATTGTGGTCTCTAAGGATGAAACCCGCATGGGTAGATCCAGTTGAAAGCCTGGAAGCATCAAAATTTAGTTTGGACCATTGAGTTGGTAGTTTTTTCCAGTTCATATTATTCTTCCTTTTTGGTTTATTTTTAATTTTTGTATTGTTATTTTGACAGCCTTCCCAGGCTAAGGCACCCGAGAAAGCTAAATCAGATGGAATTGTCTTGTTAGTAATTCTTGATGGGTCAAAAATTTTAGCATTTCTATGAGCCCAAATAAACCACAAAAGAAATGCAAGGAATGTTATATGATCATTATTTTGAAATGTTTGTTGAATATTCTGGTTGAAGTGACCATATGATATAATTTTGAATTTATAGTTTAGTAATTTTTCCAGTTTTATTATCATTGACTTGGTAAACGGACAATGGAAAAAAAGATGATTCAGGTTTTCATCCTGCATTTCACAAAGTGAACACAAGTTCGGAACCGAGTTATAAAAACGATTAATTCTATCTGTTGTTGGAAGGCAGTCTGCACAAGACTTCCAGATGAATTTTTTTATCTTTGGCATTAGTTTAGATTTCCAAATCCAGTCGAAATCAAAGCTGAATGGATCCGAACTTGGTGTTAATAGAGACATTGTCGATAGGACCGAGAAGTTCCCATCTGTTGCAGGCAGCCAGATGAGGCGGTCTGTTGTATTTGTGCAGGGAATTCTAATTGATGTTATAATATTGACAATTTGAGATGGTAATATTTGTTGTAGTAGTTGGATGTCCCAGTTTTTATCGTGGCGGATAAAACTAGAAACAGTAGTATTGGGATTCGAATTATCCATAAAAGTTGATAACTGTACGTCCGGAATCCAAGGATCCGTCCAAAATTTAATATTTTCACCATTTCCCAAAAGCCACCGGAGACCTTTAGAAAATGTATCTCTGATATTTAGAAGTCTACCAAATTGCCAGGAACAATTATTTTTATTATAATCAAATAAGGAATCATTTTTGAGGTATTTTTCTGTAATGACTTGGACCCAAATATTTTGAGGTTGTGTAACAATTTTCCAGAGAAGCTTCATTTGCAATGATATATTGATATTTTCAGCTGAGCGGAGACCGAGACCTCCATTTTGTTTGGAGGAGCAGATACGCTCCCAACTGATCAAAGGATGATGATTTGGTGTGTATTTGTTCCAAAAGAATGATTTACAAACAGCATCAATCTGCTTGAGCACACCTTGTGGAAGCATAAAGCTTTGCATTAGATAGTTGACTTTGCTGAGGAGACACGATTGGATAAGGACGACCCTACCCGCTTGTGATATTGAATTTGCTTTCCATTGAGAAAGCTGTTTTTTAAGGTTTGAAACAGCATCAGAGAACATAGAGATTTGAACCCTCCCTTTAAGGATCGGAATTCCAAGATATTTTTCCATGGTAGAAGTAATCTGAATGTTAAGTATACTGGCAAGGGTAGCTGTGGTTGGTTGATCAATATTGGCTGAGGTTTGCAAAGAGCTTTTGTGATAGTTAACGGATAAGCCTGAAACAAGGATAAATTTTTGTAGAATGGTTTTAATATGTTCCATATTTTGTATAGTAGCATTTGCAAAAATTATTGTATCATCAGCAAAGCTAAGAAAAGGAATAACAGCTCCATTCTTAGTTAGCCTGATTCCTACGTGGTTAGGTGTAACATTTGCTTTTTGTTGAAGAGTACGAGTCAAATATTCCATACATAAAACAAATATAAATGGAGACATCGGGTCTCCTTGGCGAATACCACAAGAGGGGGTAAATTCAGTTCCTGGTTCATTGTTGACTAAAACCGATGAAGAGGAAGTAGTAATGCATGTCATAACATGATGAATCCATTTTTGGTGAAAACCGAACTTAGATAGGACAAGGTAAATAAACTTCCAATTGATTTTGTCATACGCTTTTTCAAGATCTAATTTGATGGCCATCCAACCAATACGGCCTTTCTTTTTTTTGTGGAAGGAGTGAAAAATCTCATGAGCAATAAGCACATTATCTTGAATCAAACGACCTTTAACAAAGGCACTCTGTAAAGGATGGATAATCGAAGGCAGAATATGCTGAATTCTGCTTGACAAAACCTTAGTAATAGCTTTATAAATGGTATTGCAAAGACTAATAGGTCTATAATGATTTATGGAGTTTGGCGTATCAATTTTAGAGATTAAAGTGATAAAGGTTTTATTTGCCGCAGTCAGCATTGATCCTGAATGGAAAAACGCTATCACCGCGCGAACAACCGACGTACCAACAATCGGCCAGTAGTGTTGGAAAAATTCAGCTGTGAATCCATCAGGTCCCGGCGTTTTATTTAGTGCTAGGTCAAAGATAGCCGTTTTGATTTCAGACGGAGAGGGCTGTTTCGAAATCGAGATAGTATCTTGGTCAGAGATGAGGGAAGGAATGATGTTCAAATCTTGAGGATTAATAGGCGTATTTGAGTTGGAATGAAATCTGGAGGCTAACTCCGAGGTAATATTTGCGGATATTGAATCGTGATCTGAAAGAGTCAGCCCATCATGTGTTTGAAAAGTCGTAATATTTTGTTTAAATCTCCGAATTTTGGAAATTGTTTGGAAGTATTTAGTATTTTTATCAACATTTTGTAAATGTGTTGTTTTGGCTCTTTGCTGCCAGAACTTATGATGGAAGTTCATTAAGGCATTATATTTGGTAAGATGTTGTTGTAGTTTGATGAGGATAGTTTGGGTATAAGGGTCGTGTAGTAAGTCACTTTGTAACTGTTGAAGTTGTCTTTCAGAAATCTTGAGTTGTTCGAAATTGTTATTAATGTAACGTTTGGACCAATCTTTTGTTATTAAGGAAAGATACATTTAGAAGAACCTTGCATCGCATTCATAGATGACAGTTTTTTTTTTTGAAGCAAAAAAGAATGACAATATTTTTATAACGACCTACACCGATACATTGTTAGAAGAATTCTTCGATATGAGAAATTTTTACAGATTAAAACTACTGGAAGTCCATTAATCGTATGGCTAGTTCATTAATTATAGCAAAGATATATATAAAAATACTAAAAACGATATTGATATATATATTATATGAATATGTGAATATATTATGCATATCAACATATGTAATATTAAACTAATAAATCCATTAATTTTTCTTTTAATCGATTGTAAATTGAAGGAAGTCACAAATATATTTTTACTTTAAGAATCTTATATATGGTATGGGTACGGTATGACCGTTTGAGTTATGGTATGTGTAATATCATTATATGAGTTTTATTTTTGATAGCATTTTTTTTGCAAGATATACAAGGATATTAATGTTATAAGTTTATATTAAGTAATAGCAATATCGATATAAATGATATATATATATATATAGATTAAAGTTCAATAGTGAACAATTAAATATGAGTGAACAAGTGAACAATTGTAAGCCTTTAGATGCTATTCGAATGGATGGTCGAGATTACATATCAAAATTTGACCCAAATTCAAATTTGAACCACATCCCTTAATTATAGCAACTGTTAATTAATTTTCGGATTTATAGAAAAATCACAAAAAAGAATCCCTTAATTATAGCAAATGTTGATTAATTTTCAAATTTCAACTCAATCTCGTAATTACAGCAAGTGTTAATTATATCTTGGATATCCACACGTCTTGTACGAATTATTAACTATATATACATGTTATAGTCTTGTATATACATCTTGGGATCATTATATACACTATATTACAGTATTCCGGCAGAATTGGTTGTACGATTAAACATATATATATATATATTTTTTTTATTTTTTTTTGAAAAGGTAAGAATTCGAAATACCGGACAAGCCCAGTAGATCGAGAGACCGAGACAAAGCTCGGTAGCCGGACAAACCGACATGAAAAGCAAACACAAGAGAAACGAAACAAATAAAACAAAAGCAAAAACATGACAAACAAAAATACAGGCACCCAAACACCCAGCCAAGAAACTAAAGAGCTTGCGACGAAGTAGGAGAAAGGCAATTCCGCGGGTTAGATGAGGATCTAACACAAGCGTGTAGAGCCGCCGGAGAGCAAGACAGCAAGAAGCCGACTTGAGGAGGTGTGACAAGACGCCTGAAAAGGAAACACACCTCCCGGACAACATCCGAAACATCATCTCGAACCACAGTCAGAAACTCAAGCAACCGACTAGAGCTTGAAACCTGCAAGAAACGTAAAAACTTGCACCACAAGATTGATAAAAAGGAGGGTTAAAGATATTACTCCATTGGTATACGGAAGTTCTCCCTTCAAGGAATTCGTTCATTTTTTGCTTAAATATGGGCTAGTTTTCTTTTATGCTCAATTGACAAACAGGGAGTTTCAAACCAAAGTATACAACCACACATAATACTAAAATGATTCATCAGCTTATTTCCGTTCATTGTACAGACCTAGTTGGTTACATTTATCAAGATACAGACAATTATCCAAAACATCATACTTGCACACCAAGTTGATCATAGGGATAACATTTTGTCATTCATACACTCATATTTTGTATATTTGGGATTATGTGGTTATGTGGTGAGTTAACACCAAGCATGTCAATCTTCACCTTCTCTCTTTCTTTATGTTTCTGAAGTTCAATAGAGTTAACAGTGCTCTTATTGTTCTTATATGGTTCAATCCCACTCTTGACGGTTTTCTCAACCAGAGTGGGTATGGGGTCAAAATTTTCACAAGAGTCCTCAAAAGGATATTGCTCAGAAGAGATTTGTTCAAGAGGGGATTGTTCAATGGGGTCTTCAAACGAATTTTTCACAGGACAACAAGCAAGGTTCAACAACACCTGATGGGTCACTATACTCTTTGTCGCCTTTCTTAAGGTCCTTGAGGATGGACGCCCAGATTGTCTCAAGCTATCACCCCCTTCAGCCGCCTGGCTGTTGACTCGAACAGCTCTCCGGTCTCTCCCCCTCGCTCGCTCTAGGATCTTGGCTCTTTTTTGTTTGCTCGAGATTACGAAATCTAGGGTTTACTCCGCTCATCGACCCCAACCAGTTTTTGCTTTGGCTTGACAGATTTGAGTTGTGATTGCTCTTACCAGCATGATTTTGGGACAAGGAGGCACAAATTAGAGTGAGAAATTGGTACAAACTGCAAAGATTTAGGGTTTGAAAGTTTGGGCTTTTGGTCGGCATAGGAAACAAAGGGAAAGGGGAAAGGGAGTTTTTTATGCTTGTGCTTTACGATTAAACATATATATGAATACAATCCAGCCACAACAAATTTCGTATATACATTCCTCAGGTTGTCATATACAATATTACTGTACATATATACATCTTGATCCGTAGAAATAGGTCACAAAACAATCTAGCAAAAACAAATTTCGTATATACATTCCTCATGTTGGCATATACAACATTACTGTACATATATACATCTTGGGGGGCGAAACTCCGACGGAGAAAGGGGACCCGAACGAAGCTCGACGGACGGTAATGGGGGGCGAAACTCCTACGCGGTTCGACTAGGGGCTACGAGAGGCCGGCGGGAGGGGACCCGAACCTACGGACGAGCACCGATGATGGGTAGAATCGGGAAGCGACCAACGTCGGGCACCAGATCTAGGGCGGAATCCGGGGGACGGGCAAAACCCCAGATCTGGAGGGGGGATCCGGTCGGGCGGGGTGCAGGGCAAGTGGCGACAGGTGGTGGCCGGAAAACTCCCTGGAGAGGGGAGGCGCTAGGGCGAGAGGTTGAGCGGAGACGGTATGGCGGCGAAGTGGTGGAGGCTGCAATGGGAGCCGACGATTTTCTGGAGGCTGCAATGGAGCATCTCTCTGGATCTGCAATGGAGCCTAATTTTTGACTTTATAGAATTATAATTATGGTAGTTACAATTGGTAGATGATGGCAGAAAATCTCTCCTATTTTTGATTTTTTGCTATTTTCTTTTTTTGGATATTGTCATAGCTAATCTCACCATTCATTACAAATCTCATCCAATGGATGAGATTTGTTCTCTTGTTCTCTATAGAACATTGTTCACTATAGAACCTACCTACCTATATATATATATATATAGGGAGATATATATATGAACATGGGTGTGACTTGTGACTAACGGTATGTGTATCATTATTTGAGTTTATCTTTGATATATACCTTTCTTTATACGTTCGGTTCCGGAATCGAGAGGCAACCGGTTCTGGCAGTTCGGTTCCGGATTTCCCGGTTTCGAGCCGGTTTCGGTTTGAACCATTTAAAAAACATTATACAGAACTGCAAGCGCGGCTCGCAAAAAAAATTGACGTTTTTTCCGGTTTTTTCCCCGGTTTGGAATCGGGCCAAATTCCCGGATCGGTGGTTTCGGGAACCCCCGAACTAAAACCGAAACTGCTTGTTTTTGACAGTTCGGATTAAACTGGACCCATGACTATACATGCATCATCGATCATGTACAATAAATGATATTCACCTAACTTTCATAATCATATTTTAAAATTTCAATGTGATGGAAATAAAAGAATTAAAATGAAGCTTATGGACCTTCAAAAACTATATAAAATTAATTCAAAAAAAAAATCTCTGCAAAATTAAAGAAAAGAAAGACAGAAATTACATTGTACTACGGAGTATTAGATATGAAATGAATGGTGTGCAAAATGATAAGGTACATGTATATATAAGTTGTATGTAGTGTCCATCCCTCTCACGAGTCACAACTACATACATGTAAAGTAGAGGTACCTACCAAATCCAGCACTAACTTTAATTGCATATATAACCCCACTCTGCTCCTCCTCTACCAACTTCAGTCAAATTCATGCCTCTTTGTCCTTTTTGTATTACTATTTTATTAACTTTCTACAATTCTTCCTAAAAAATATAACTATTTATGTTATTTCCACTTAATTATGTCTATGATTTTTTGCAGCCCTATATAATAACCTTGAACTAATTCTAAAATTTATTGTCTTACAATATAATTCAAAATATATTGTGTCGATATTCCTTTTTAAAAAATTAAGCTTTTTTTTACGACAAAATTTTGAGTACAAGTTACTAAAAAAAATTAAGTTCAACTCACAATTATCTAGAATAGCCTAAGTCTAGTATTCTATGTGGATTGTGAGAATATCTACCCTAATACAATATACAATAAAATTTTAAAATGTATAAAAAATTTACACCAAATGAAATTACTGAATAAAATATCTTTAAAATTATATTAATAAATACATAGATTATATAAAAAACTGATCCAAAAAAAGCAAATTTGGATGACCATAATTGAAGTACATTAATCTTATTTATTATGTACGGATCGATAAGATAGAAAAAATAGTTCATTATTAGATACAAACGAGAATCATAATAAATTTATTCAAATAAATCTTATTCGGAAACTAATCTTTAAAAATAAATAAATATGGTATAGTTGTCAATCATAATAATATGTCGAATTTAGACATATTAAAATATAAAAGTGATGCCAAATTTTCATATTACTTGTCAAAGCCTAACTAATTTAACAGTGTTTTAGAAAACATTAACGATCCTGA
This sequence comes from Polygonum maritimum, assembly GCA_963924305.1. Classification (NCBI taxonomy): domain Eukaryota; kingdom Viridiplantae; phylum Streptophyta; class Magnoliopsida; order Caryophyllales; family Polygonaceae; genus Polygonum; species Polygonum maritimum. The sequence goes on from OZ002736.1 coordinate 27,131,379, forward strand.
CATATATATACTTAAACGTCATTTCGACGGATTAAAATACTAAAAGGACAAAGACCATCTAATATTTGAACATGAGTCTAGACGATGCCTGGAAGAAATTTTCAGAACACAAACCACATAAATAATCTATTACCTCACAAAAATAAATTCCTAATTTTAAATAATAATAAAAATAACAACATTATAGGGCCCATCTATTTCATATCAATGGATGGTTGGAAACGAGTGAATTAAAACCTCTTTACTCCCCCACCATCCTCCCCTAACTACACTTCTTTCTTTCTTTCTTTCTTCCATCTTCTTCGAATCTCAAAAAACACTCTCTCCCAAAACTCTCCTATTTTCCCTCATCGATCTCCAGATTAATTAAGAAACAATTAATCACCCTAATTAATTAGGATATTTAACCAACTAAGTATGGGAAGATCGCCTTGTTGCGAGAAGGAGCACACGAACAAGGGGGCGTGGACCAAGGAAGAAGACGAACGCCTCATCAATTACATCAACTCTCATGGCGAAGGCTGTTGGCGTTCTCTTCCCAAATCTGCCGGTTCGTTTCCTTTACTTAATTGTACAAAAAGAACTCATCTTTATCATTATTTAGCCGTTTCCTTCCAACCCTAAAACCGTTTTCTCACAAAGTTTACAAATAATCAAGATCTTCTTAGTTATATATATATATGTAGATGGGTAGGGCTCAAGATTTTCTTTGATTTTTGTTTTAGTTTTAGTTTTAGTCTTTGTAAATTGAGTTCATGAAGTTTTGATGGGCATGTGGTAAGTGTTCTATATGCATGTGTCGTCTAGTGTTTGACACATGCACAAAATATCTTTCACCTTTTTTTTGTCTTCTTGATTAACAAGTTGTAAACAAGACTTGGTTAATTTTGTGTGTTTTTGGTTTTGAATCTTGTCATGATCCTCCTCTTATGTCAACTCTTAGTTTCTGAGATGTTTTCAGAAGGTCATATTTGTAATTTTACATATATGATGTAACATGGAATTCTATTCCTCATGATGAATATAGTGTTACTGAACTCTGGCTTGTACTATGGTAATTAATTTGTTGTTTGTTGGGTGGGTAGGTAGGTAGACTTACATTAATGACACCATGTTTTTTACCCATATGATTAATTTAAGTTAATGTGATTGAACTCTAGGACTTCATAGATGTGGAAAAAGCTGCAGGCTAAGATGGATAAACTATCTTAGACCCGATCTTAAACGAGGAAATTTCACCGAAGAAGAAGACGATCTCATCATCAATCTTCATGGCTTACTTGGCAACAAGTATGTAAACCTCAACCCATATGTTCAAGAACTCAATTTACAACATATATGGAGTATTTTTCTTACAATGAGTTAACTCTAAGCGATCGAATCGTTGATTCTCCTAGGTGGTCACTTATAGCGGCTCGTCTTCCTGGACGAACCGATAATGAAATCAAGAACTACTGGAACACCCACATCAAACGAAAGCTCCTTAGCCGAGGAATCGATCCCCAAAATCATCGTCCACTCAAGATTCCGTCCTCGTCCACAACTACTCTCATACCATCGTGTTCTTCTGACACGAGTATGTTGAACACCAAGAATAGTACTAGCGACGTTACAACAACTAATACGGCAGCCGGTTTCCAATTGATGAGCAGTTTAGGCACTACTATCTTGCAATTCGCTCCAGCCACATCCGAAGAGAAGAGCGATAACATCACAAGAAATGCGACTAAATTACATGCGCCGGTTGCTGGATCAGCATCGGGTCACGATGAAGATTCAAACAATAGTGTCGTTACACGCGATGAGCAATGCGAGAGAGTGAACCTCGATCTCTCTATTAGCCTCCCTTCGCCTTTGGCTAGGGTTTCGTTGAGCAACGTCAAACATGAGCAAGAACAACGTATCGACTTCTTGAGGGGCTCAACGAACTCAACTAAACAACAGCCCGAGGTTTCACAAGGGTTGTGCTTGTGTTGTCATCTAGGGTTCAAGAACTCCGAACCATGTAACTGTTCGTCAATGTCGACAAGAATCATGTACGGTGGTCGATGATTCATCTTAGTTTCGAAAGATTTTGGACGCGTCGATGTATAACCTCCATGTTGTTAAGTCATGACTTGATCCATAGATCGATCTCTTATTTGTTTTCGAGATTGGTTTATATATACTCTACTTAGATGCATTTAGCTAGCATTCCTTTAGCTTCTACTATATATGACTTATGCATGTTCTATCTAGCTGAATGACATGTAATGACCGAGGAATTTCGTAGAAATGTAACCAAATTTTCATAAAGGGTCCATATAGTTACAATTAACGTGGAATATAAAACATGATGCAATGCATAACAATAACATCTTTGGTCGAGAAGTCTTTGCAACTCACTCTAAATTTAGAACCATTTAAACTTTACTCCCTCCGTTCTAAAATATTTGTTCTTCTTCCTTTATAATCTTTTAAGCAAAATTCTTGATATAAGCCTCAGATTATCACATTCATCCGTTGTTTCATAGAGCAAGCTAGCCCTAATTAATTTGTTATTGGTACGTGAAAGCGGGGTGATTAACAAATGTAATTACGAGCTAGTCAAAGTCAGATAGATCAGATGTTATGAGTGGGGTCCCACAGAGGCAGATGAGGTTAAGTTAAACTATAAATGCGAGTGAGATAAGCAGGCAAGTACATGTAGGCTGTTGTCTGCTGAGTAGGTAAGGGACACGTCATCACCGCCAACTACCCACCTCTGCCTTCTCATTTAAACTACTCCCTCCGTCCCAAAAAATTTGTCCATAAAGCGCGTTTGCACGCGGATTAATGAAAAGTGGAAAAGTTTGATAGATGATGGGAAAAAGTGATAAAGTTGGTGAAAAGGGTAATAAAAATGAGTAATATATAAGATTGAAGGAGGATAGTTTTGTAATTTTATAGGAAAAAGTGATAAAGTTGAGGATAAGATTGTAAAAGCATAGTGATATAAATGGAAAGAAAGTAGAGTTGGACAAACTATGTGGGACGACCGAAAAGGAAATATGGACAATCTTTTTGGGACAGAGGGAGTATTATCATCAGACCAGTCGATCGTTTCGGATCGGGTGTGGGCATTCGCGGTCCGTAATATTATATAGGCCGGGTTAATTGGATTGGATCGTTGCGGGTTTTTGAGCTGGTCGAATCGATCTAGCGGTAAGAAATGTCAAGTTATTATGATTACTGAATAATATTTTAATTAAATAATAGTAATATATTATATTAGGTATTTTAAAAATTAAATGGATTCTAAATTTGAAAATAAATTTATATATTCTTTAAATATAATAATAATAATAGGGTCATCCACTATATATAGTTCATGTAAGAGTTGAACACTCTTACTTCTAATCGAAGTTCCGTCCTAAAATTTCAGGTAAGGTCGAATTGAATTGCCAAATTAAGTCACATTTTAATAGCTCTCTCAAATTTTCATTACAGAGTTTATCGATTTGCTTACAAAAATCCTCCCAAGATAGCTTCTTCATTTAATATTATGGAGTAGCCCTTTTGGTTTTGTATTATTTGCGAATTATATACAATTCCAAGTACCTAATCCCCACATGGATAATTCAACTAGAAGTTTGTGCGAAAGTTCGTGCCAGACATGTACTTGCAATTTAATATATAAGTGTGGTATAGAAGTCTAGTACATACCAAGTTAGTGAGATTTTGATAAAACTAATGGGTAATAGAGGGACAATTTAGCATTGCGACTTTGTTTTGTTGGTCCAATATTAAGCATTTAAAATTGGAAAATAACCGACTTTGTTTCAAATTTTTTATACATCTTCATTTTTGCTAACATACCTTGGTGAGCAACTTATTCAACAGTATGGAGTACATATATATATTATAGTATTGATGGAATTAATATATACCTACTTCACCTACCAACTGTACATTAAAGACAAATAAAATGTTCTGGTAAAGAAAATGACAAATCATAACATGTGCAGTAATATTTCTTTTTTACACCCTTTCTATTTTTCCACATTTCTCGACTTACTATACACTTTTTAAGGTTCGGGCGTTATAAAATCACCATTTGTTTAACTTAATCCATAGTTATATAGTTATATAGGCTTTATTCATAAGAATTGGATCATTTAATTCCGATATGTGTATCGAAAGGCAAATACCGTTGCGGACTATCTTGCACGCGTCTAGTGCTTTTGATTTGCCTCTAGGTGTTCATGTATTGTGTGCCTCAATGGATGTGATTTCTTTTCTCATGTTTGATGATGTAAGGGGTCGGACTATCCCCCAATTAATGACTATTTACTCTACGTTTTTTTCATTAATTAATAAAATTCTCCCTTGAGGAACCAAAGAGTGTCGTCTCTCCTTCGACAAAAAAAGGCTAGAAAGTTTATTTATTTGGAGTATAACCTAGTTATAAATAAAAACTATATATAATGGTCTAATTATGTCTATATATCATCTAACCCTCAAACTTAGGATTCAAATTTTTACAATATCATGGAACTAGAACTATGCATGAACCGTATATATTGTGCATGTATGAAACACAATTTACAATTTCCTGTATAATAGTATAGTTTGATAATTTATTCTCAGACAAGTAAGTTTCACGAGTTTCAAATCCCAATCTTCTAGATGAACAAAACACTATGCTACAAGCCTGCAAAGTCCACCTAACTTTGTTGTTATCTACAAATATATTTTTTCCCTGTGTTCTGATGTAAGCTGGGATTGGAATATTGCATGTTGATGTCGATTATGTCTCTAATTACGTCAAGTGCATGTCTTAATCATTGCATGTAAAATATTATATGGTTGAAACTCCTAAAACCCCAAGCCTTAACAAGGTTTCTAGAGTTTAATTTAAGTAAGTTATGAATTGATCACAATCAATTAATTGTCATGGGTTATATACTTATATTATATATACAGCTAGCTAGCGATTAATGTCGACATTGATCGAAAGTAATTGTATTTATTTTCTCTGGTTCGATCTGGGTATTTATTGTTCTACCTATCTCCATCACATTTTACCTATATTCCGGTAAATCCTATGCTTTTCAAAGGAGTAGGTAATAAAATACGGTGGAAATTATAATAAAAAAGCATGGAGTAGGTAATATTTGCTACACGATATTACATAGAAAGAACAAACCTATGTTTGGCATTGCTCATTAAGATTACCATCAAATGAGGCATAAACGCGTACTATATAACCTAGGTTGCATTAAAGAAATTAAACCAATCCAATACTCCTCCTGATCAACTTTGTTTGTCATTTTGGCATTTGATATAGTATCGTAGGAAACTATTGATAAAACTAAATTCCTTAAAATCTTATTCATCTCAGCACTAGTCATGGATCCGATTTGATTCGAATCGGTGGACCGAACCGGCAAAAGCCACCGGTTTCTGGAATCGAACTAGAACTGGGACCAAAACGGCGAATCTGGTCATCCCAAGGTTCCAATTTCAGTTCGGGGGTTTACTTATACACAACCTGTGGTTGTGATTTGATGAATTGCAAACGCGGATTTGTTTTTTTTTCAAATAAAAATTGGTTCGAACCAGTGGCGGAACCAGAAATCTGTCTCAAAGGGGGCTAAATATAAAAAATACTGAAATTACATTAATCTATTTTTAACAATAACATTCTTCAATTTATCATATCTTTAAATCGTACAATAATGTCTTCAGTCTCAATGCACCTTATAATATCTTTCTCAATAATGTCTTTAGTTTCAAAATTGCTTAAACTTAGTATAAAATTAGTGCTACTATGAGTAAACAAAATCAAACAAATTTCAAACCTTTATATTTATTTTTCAAAATTTTTTGAAAAATTGCTTAATCTTAGTATAAAATTAGCAAAGAAAACAAGAGATAGAGGTGGAGTAATCAAATTTGTGCTTAAAATGTAATTTTAAAAAAAAAATATATATATATAATTAAATCCCAGTACTGGGCACCATGTAGTTCCGCCAGTGGTTCGAACCAAAACTGAAACTGCCATGGAACTGGGAAAACTAGAACCGCCAGTTTTGAAACCGGACCCATATACGTTTAGCACACAAAGATGGTCAAAATGTAAGTGCAAAAACGACGTGCAGATCGGATGGAAATTGGAAAACAAGCTAGCTTGTGCACATGTAGTCTTACTAATACAACTTTAATAAACTAGGACAAATGTATAGATCGAGTAAGGACCAAAATAACTAAGAATTATAGTATTATAAAATTAAGAATTAAAGAAGTTAAGTACGATTATATTACACGTATGCGATTTGTTGGCTTTGCTTTATAGGGTTTATGTACACAAATGAAAAACAAGGCAGGAGTCTCCACTATAAATAATTAACAATGACGTGCTTAATTTCCGTTGAGGACATATTATAATACTCCATTTCATTTCTTACGGTTTACATTGTATGTGTTGATAATCTTTCAATTTGCATCATAATTCTATTCACCATTGCGGTATCTTGTTTCGTTCACACTTCACACCTCAATTCAACATTGTAATAGCGTATTCAAAATGATCACCCATGCACAATATTATAGTTCCAAATGCACATTGAAAGCAAGATGAACGTTGCAAAAAAAAAAGATGGGAGGTCTGTCAGACAGCCATGCGACCACCTTGGACCCATGAATGATCCAAGGACGATCCTCTACAGCTAGACCAGGGCAAGAGCCATGGGGAGGCCGTTAATCACGCTGAGGATCGCATGGCCACGTGTCATCCACCAGACGTGGTTTCCTGTCTCCTTAGAACTCAAGGATGAGGAGGTACGAGCCTATAGAACAGATCCTGTTCAAGTAAGGTCGTGCTAGTGTCTCTTCATCTTCATCCCTTTATACTCGTCTCTTGTTTGTTTTTCTTTCGATGTGGGATGGCCTTCTAGTTTCCTCAAAACACATTAACATCATGATGGTTTCTTAACAGGCTAATTCGCTTACATCTGCCTTTGGGCCCTTCATGAAATGGGCCTCATATTCAGCAGGCCCACATCTGACGATCAGTGTATTCCTAGACATGGCAATTTGCCATTTCACACACCCGTCGGATATCCGTATCACCTGATCCGAGAAAACGGGCATAGGGGTACGGGTGAAGGTTCATCCATCCAAACCCGACTCATTGACATGTCTAAGTATCCATGTCATTCATGTAAGTGAGTTCTTTCACCATTGAAAGCAAATGCACAATTTCAAGACCTGGATTCACCAAAAGGTGAAAAAGAAATCTGTACTAGTGAAATGACATTTCCACTATTGCATTGGATTAGCATAAAAAGCACATAATCTAATTCCTCTCTTGCAAGACTTCCAAATGGTTATACCAAAAAAAAAAAAAAACAATGGTTATACTAAAAGTTGTCAACAATGGGCATATACAGAGAAGATCAAGGACCGGTTCAAGCCTAGTGTTCCAGCCACCATTGGCAGCAGACGACAATCTTAGTCTGACGAATTAGTACTCCAAGAATCTCAACGGCTCTAAGGAAAACACAAAAGTCAATATGAGGGAGGTTTGACTTGGTTCTTTAGCTACAAGTTGTCGTCATCGTCAGTTCTTGGGCGTTTTGCGGGAGGACTTGACCCGCCTTCGTCATTCTCATGATTGAAAGTCTCAGATTTATGCTTGCCTTTCTGGGTCAACGAGTTTTCTGAATCGTCGGGCTCTGAGACTTGTGGTGAAGGCTTGAGTTTGTCCTTCTCCATCTTGTTTTGATTTTCCAGCATCTTTATAAGGCACTTCCCTTGTTCTTCAATTTGTAATTGAAGCTTTCGTTGTATCTGAGATTAAAATAGCAAGAAGCATATTTAGCAATTTAGGGAAAGGATATGCAGTGTGTTTTGGGGTACACTAATTAAATCCAATGTGATAATGTTTTTCTTTGCATCTAAATACCTCAAGTTGTTCATGGAGCTGTTTCTGAACTTCCATCTGAAGTCGCAGCGCTTCTGTAATATCCATGGTTCTGCCATAATAAGATCAAGATCCAAGATCAACCATCAACGTAGGAACTTTTTTTTAATTTCCATTTAGACCATAAAAACCGGGAAATTGAGCTATAGTACGAATTAGACAAGGAAAAGCTAAGCCCAATACAGCTAAACATCACAACTAAGAACAAGCTTGAAGGTATGTTTGGTAATAGAAGATTTATTAGCTTTGGTGTACTTCGAGTGTGTGTGGCAATATGCTTTTTGCATTATTATGCTTCCATATAAGACACTCTATCACATTTTATTAGGATTTATCAACAAACTTATGGCATCTTTTATGTCATTAGTATGTTTCATTAATCATCCAGCTAAGCCGATCTTTGAAGATAGAAAATACAGGGTAAGAAATAATGGCTAAGCAAATTCAAGAGATCTAGGCACAAGAACAGCAAAAGATTACTAACTGAATTTCATAAGATGCGAGATAGCTGAGTGAATTTGACCTTTGTGGTACAGTACAGCTTCATGCTTAGCAACATTGATGCTAAGATATGGTTAAATCAGTAAATAGGAAAGAAGATACGTAATCAACTTACCCTTTCAAGTCGGTCAATGCAACTTGCCCAATAGAGCTCCTCCTGTCTGTCTCTGCACAAAGACGAAGAAGCATAATGATTCTTATTTCGGGAACAGTATACAAGGAGTAAAATGTTTTGATCAAAACCATGATGTAATCTAGCAATAAAACATTGTACTAGTTAATTATCAATTCCACATAAGTTAGTTATGCAGAAATCATACAGGACAGCACATTAGGAATACCTTCAGATTCCGAGGGTTCTGGTTTGAACCTTGCTGTCCGATATTTCTGAATTTAGGTGAAAGAAAGAGAAGTCTTTATATGATGGGGAGGAATTATTAGACACAAAATGAAGAGACACAAACTTTCAAACTCTTACCTGAAGGTGACTTTTCACATGGTATATAGTTAACCCATCCACACCCATACGCTTCAAGACACCTTTCGGTGTAGCTCCTGCATTTATGATAACAAACTATTCGATGATTTCTAAGGCCACTGCTACATAGAACAGTTATATGAAGAGGTTAAGTTACATACTTTCACTGCCACCAAGGTGACTGACAGCTTCCACAAAGGCCTCATGAAGCTCAGGTGTCCAACGCATACGTTGCTTGTTGGTTGATGCCGAATTAGAAACGAGTTCCGTTGTTTTAGTAACTGGAGCTACTGCTTCAAAAATGGGCTCCACTGCTTTAGCAACAGAAATAATTTCTCTAGACTGTACAGTTTGGTGCTGAGCCTGGGGTTGATGAAGCAATACATTGTCAGAAGACGGTGCCTGGAATATTGGTATGAGGTAAGAACAAGGCATACTACACAGAGTACTTAAAAATGAATCAATTTCTCGTGGGATTTTTGAGATTAGAAAACAATCCTCAACATCCATATGACACAATATCAATTGTGAAATTCCTTTTCTCAGATGAACAGTAGCATGATCAAATTACAGTGAACTGAAAATTAAGTAACATGATTGTTCAGACATTTCTTATCAACTTGATCTGTTTTTTCCTACTCTCACAAGCAAATAATACTGGCAAGAGGGTAAAGAATGTACCTTCAGCTGCTGGTCAACCAAATTAGGATCACTGTAAAAATTACCCCAATCTGGATCTATAGGATCATCATCAAGGTAATGTCCTGAAATCTCTTGCCACTCAGATCTCCGAGGGCAGTCATCGGTTGACATGGCTCCTGTTGCACGATCCACCTGACCGTTAGAGATGGGAAGTTTGTCAGGAAGTTCAAATAAACTCTGTAGTTGATCTGTACTCCAAGAAGTTTCATCTTCATCTTTCGTGTAGCTCATAAACCCTAAATCATGATTGCTCGGAAAAGATGATGGCCCCTCATTTAATGACTGAGAAATGAAAGGAGCGACGTCAGACGGCCTTCCACTGTGTGAGAAAGGGAACTGGACATCATCCAGGAATCTAGAGGTGGGCGGATAAAAGTTTTGGACTGAACTATTATCATGAACCAATTGATTAGCCTCTGTAGGAAAATTTCCCCTTTCTAAAGAAGGATGAAATGTATTTGGATTCTTCGTACTATCTTCCGATATGCTGGGCCACACGGGAAGGGAGGATGACACAGCTGACGCTCTGATGTCGTTAAAACACTTTCCACCTGATGTCGGCATCGGTAATGAAGGACGCATGTTCATCTCTGCTCATCAATAGAGAAAACCAGCTTGACTAGACTCAGCTGGTCAAATCTATGCAACAACAAAGTATATCTTTCAGATGTTTCAGACATGTCAAAGCTAAACACTATTCATTAATTGACAGATTGAAACTCTGATAAAAGTCCATGCTTTTAGCAGATATTCCCTCACAAAAAACGTTTGAACTCCGCACAATGAGTACTTATAAAAGTAAACAACAGATAACAAACAAAAAATTAGGGGCAGCAAATTGCTGAGAATCCTTTCCTTATCCAAAAAAATATTAACGGACTACCTAAATCGTTCTTAGAACACAAACTTCCATGTACAGTAATGAAAGCTTCCTTGCTACAGAATTCTACCTAAAATACCTATTTCACCATTACAGAATGGTGGTCCACTGTCATCCTACATGAAAAACATCACCTTGATTATCACAGCCTTCAATTCCCAATCATTCAACTTTACTGAAACAATAAACACAGCCTAACTAACAGCAAAACCTTACCAATGATGGAAACAGACCTAATCTCTAACTCATAGCCAAAATTCGTACACCAGGGGATTCAGAACAATGAAAAGAAATTGCATGTAAAATCCAATCCTACCACAGAGAATCAAATTCCCTACACCAATCGAAAGGAAAACAACCCAATTGAAAAAAACAACAGAAAGCGGCCATAGACAGTTAAACACGCCCTCGAAACCCGATTTGAAATCAATCCCAAAAAAAAACGAAGAATCGATATGGAAGAATTGGTACCCGAAGGGTTCGCTCGAGGGAGTTGGCTTGTGTGGTTGTCTGACTACACAAAGCACGAAACTTTATGGGATGAGAGAGCAGAGATTCCAACAATCCTGAAAAAGAAAGCGAGAGAAAGCCGTCCTGGCTTCTCTTTTCTCACGCACTCGCTCTCTTCCTACGCACATTCACAGCCGATTTCATTCTCAGCCGTTGATTTAACTCGCAGAGCAAATCATGGACTTTAATAATCAGCTATTTTCAATAAGGGTTTAGCTTGTCGTTTACGGAGTACCCTAATCAGTAATCATCGTAATCAAGTGGATTGATCACAATCGTTTTTCACCTTATACTATAAATTAAATTAAATACTGTATAATATAATGATACAAAAGTGTTTTGTTACATTCAACCAAAAAAAAAAGTGTTTTGTTACAGCAAGTGGCTAGCAAGTTTTACATGCAACTATAATAAAATTTGTATTTTCTTTTCATATATCAATAATTTATGTCTAATATAAATGGAATATATTTCAAATTAAAATATTTAGAAAGATACATTTATATTATTAAATATATGTACGTATTTTTATCTAAGTACATATTATTTTTGCGTTTAACATATTTTGAATGATATAAGATTGTAATTGAACTTATAAGTGTCATCATAGTAAAAGTACAGTATACAACAAATGAAATGCTTATCATCATGAGTTGTTTTAGTGAGTTTGTCATCATGAATTTGAAAAAAAAATCTTTAATTGATTACTTCGTAAGACTTTTAGCCTAATAATAGGCAAATTGAAGGGTGCTGATTGATTGCGAGAGCAGTATTATATAAAAATTGACGGGGTTAGAAAGCAACACAATCATGAATAAGGACAAAACCAATGAGATTGCAAACAAATTTTTTGATCTGATGAGATTGCAAACCCGTTCTTTAACTCCAAAGCCTTGAACCCGTTCTTATCCCCCCACCCCTCACCCCTGCGTACCCCCCTTTCTCACCATGAAATCTTTAACCCCAAAGCCCCGATTGGATCAGATTTTGTGTGAAATTGGAAGAAGATTCTACCTTATTATCATTTATTCATGGCTAATTTCTCCTTGTGCTGGGTTTTTCGAGGCTTTATTTGGAATATCTCTTAACCCTAAGTTTAACAACCATGAGTCTATAGTGAAATGGAGACACCGAAAGGGGCTTTTCTTGGTGGGCTCTAATACGGCAGCTGGGGGGTGCTACGAGTTCCTTCCTCTGGCGAGACCCTGCCGGCGGCAAGAGACCTCACATGTGCGTTCCTCCTCATGGAACTTTGATCAGGAAGGTATAAATATTTCATAAAGGATCTTTGCCTCTTACGAAAACCATCCTTTGAACCCTATCAATTCTGAACAAACAGAACCACTGAAAAATCTGCCCTCTATGGTTGTGAAACCAAAAATAGAGATGCACCTCATTTGAACCTGATATTTGTGATTGTACTATGGGCTGTTATGAACCGTACTGTTGAACAATCCTCTTAACCTAAACCTTTTCAACAACTTTGACTGAAATCCACCATGGTCGAGGAGACCGATAATGGTGGTATTCATGTGAACAAGACCGGGACCAATTCCACTGTTGCTCGAGAGGATGAGTTTCAAGTGGATTTACTAAGACTAACTCTGCTTCCAATGAAATTGTTATAAATGTTGAAGCCCATCTCTTTTTGATTCAAGTGTTGATGAATATTGCTCAAGTACCAACGCTCATATGAAAGATTTTTCTTGGCTTTGCTTGCAGGATGGCCCAAATTTTCTTGCGTATAAATTTCCGATGAGTTGGAGTTGTGTTTGGCATTGGACCGAGTTGTCTTGGCCAGGTCTTTTGTGCTCGGAGACTTCTGAAGATCCTTCATCTAGGTGGAGGGAACGTCAGCTGTCCGTTTCGCACGCCCAAGATGGGTCGACCTGTTGTCCGTGGCGCTATGCTTATAGTGCTTTACTCACCCCGATCCCACACGCGCCTTAGCTCTAGCTTTTCAGAGATTTGTATCTTCTTCTTGGCTATTCTTGCTCGCCTTTTGATTCTTCTAGCCATCTTCGGCTGCCGTCTTGTTACGGCCTCTATGAATACCAATCCTATTTGGTATTCCGAATTCTTACCTTTTCAAAAAAAAAAAAAAAAAAATAGTAATATAAGTATATAGAAACAGATAAAATATTTTGTTTGGATTTAGGTCAATTTAAGTAGGGTAAATTTCAACCAAAAAAAAAGTAGGGTAAATTGATGATGTACGTGGCTTGGCATACCCTTTTTGTCCTATTATGCGTTCACATCATTTTCACTAAACCATCATTCTATCAAAATTTCCAAACTCTTATTTATTTATTGTTATCAATTTCTTCATTAAGTAGTTAAGTGCATTAGTTTATACTCGTTGAAACTTACTACAATAGCTTATTGGACAAAATTTCAGCAAAAATGTTCATTTGAAACTGAATCAATATCAACATATATATATATTATAAAAGTCGACCGTTTTCGAGCAACCACGTTGATTCTGGCCCCGCCAGATATTTAACCAAAATAATTTTTAAAGTCTTTTAATTAACTACCATAATTTTGCTACGTAAATTTTCAATCTTTTAATAACAATATCTATCCATACAATATCTAGGCCGAAAATATAGTACGTAAATAAACCATATACAATATCTATCCATAAATATAGTACGTAAATTTTCAATATCTTTTAATTTTTACTACGATCTATCTATACAATATCTAGCTTTTAATTTTCCTACGTAAATAATTCAAGGAGAAACATGGTTATCTATCCATATTTGCATATCTAGCTTGGTAGTTTTATGTACAGTTGTAAGAAAAGAAATTATTCATCAATATGATAGTTGCATTGACAAAAAATAGACACCTGGTACACATATCAATTACGCACACTTGCATTGACCAAAAAATAGATTTTGTCACTTTATTATTTGATTTATTTATATAAATTTATCTTTTGATACCAAAGTTATTTTCTATGAAATAGATTTAAAATTTATTAGATTTTGCTTCAAATTTATTTATCTTTAGTCAATTAATTAATATCAATAGATATTATAAAAGCCGACCGTTTTCGAGTCACCACGTTGATTCTGGCCCCACTGCATATTTGATAAAAATAACTTTTATTTATGTTATTTCAATTAATCTAATTATATTTCTTATTATCTATTTATGTAAAAGGTATGATCACATTTTCAAACTTTGTTAAGATATTCTATCTTTTTAATATATCACTTATCTTTTCTAAAGTTGATTTTGGACCCACCTTATTTTTGATAAAAACAAAATATTTTTATTTGTGGTATTGCAATTAATGTGATAACATTGTATTATCTATTTATGTGAAAGATATATTCAAATTTTCGAATTTTGGTAAGATATTCTATCTTTTTTAATATATCACTTAATTGAAAAACATGATTCTAATATATATCTTGAATTTTCGAAATATAATTACTATGAACTAATTATATTTGATTTACTTAATTATATTCAGAATTTTAAGATATAATTTTAAAGTATTTTTAACAGAAAGACTAATTTTGTTACTTTATTATTTGATTTACTTGAATAAATTTAGCAATTTTAAGCTTAAGTTAATTATTTTCTATATTACGTGATCTACTATATTTTTTTACCCATTATATTTGATTTTTTTTCTATCATGATAACAAATTTGATTTTTTAGCCAAATAATAATTTTGATTTATATCTTGATAACGTACATCTTTTTTCATAATTTTTACTTATTTACAAAATAATCCCACAATTTTTCTCAAATTATACAAACGCCGTTTATTTTGCTAATATAAACATACAATTGGTCGTTTTTGAACCACCACATTAATTTTGACCCTACCTCATACATAAAAAAAAAACTAATTTTTATTATTCGCATTATATAGGGTTTTCCTATTGAACTTCTTCTTATCTACTTATAAGAAATTAAAAAGCTTTTGTCAATTATTAATTCTTAAAGCATTACAGGGGAAAATCTTTCACAAACAAATTAAGAAAAATCTATATTGGATTCAACTTATATATGTAATACAAGTTAATTGGTGGTTTCCTACAATTTCTATTAAATTTTTATAAACTTTATCAATTTATTAGTTGATGAATTTTTTTAATTATATTTACATTTATGATAGTCGTTATTAAAATATGATAAAAATTATAAGTAAAATATCAATTTATATTCTTATAATCAGGTGTTATAAAAATATGCAAATGAGTGAAAAAATTATGTCTTATATATATTTTTTGGGTTATATGAACTACAAAAACAATATCACTCTTTTAAAAAGATAAAAAACGTGTTCATATAATTAAACGTATATAATATTTTCTATATAAATATATAATTTTGTTTTAATATTTTTAAGTGAAATAGTCGTGCATGACACGACAGGTTAAGCTAGTTGGCATAATAAAGAATTGGAAAACTAGGAAACGTAGATGCCCACATTTAATTCAATAATAATAAAACGTACAAGAAAAATGCGAATAGATACATAAACAGAACTAAAGAGGCCTTGATATCTTACACTTCCCTTCAAATTTCACATTACACAAGTATAACTGTATAAGACTACAGAACTAAAGACGTCTTCAACAACAGCTAATTTCCCAAGTGATAGGTTTTGTGATTCTCATTTCTCCTTTGTGGCAGAAGCTTTCTCCATTGCTCATTGCTTATTCAGTCTCCTCATTCAGCTGATTTCCAACGTCACTATCACTGGCTAGTGTTTGCCCCTTGGGTTGTTTCTTGGTCTTGGCTTTCTTTGCCTTAATGCGACGCTTCTTCTCATTGGCGTCGACCCAGGTGTAGTCCGATGGTATACGAAACGGGTCAGCTTCATCCTTGTGGTGGCCGTCACTGTCGCTTGACTGGCCCCCTTGACTTCCTCTCATCCATGAGATCCAAGAGGTTCCAGATTCATTAGGCTTGGTCTCTTGGAAATGAGTAGGGCTGGAAAGCGGGGTTGAAAACTCTTCTGTCGATTCGAGTTCTTCGAATTTAGTGAATGTTATAATGACCCGAATTGTTGGAACAATGGGGATAGCCAGCTGCAATAATGAGTATATGGAGTGAGCAAAAATAGGCCAAAAAAATCACTGAAAAGGCTACAATGTTTTAATGAAGATAGTAACAAACAAATGAGTTTCCACTACATATTTGCAAATCGTTTACCTTGACAGGAAAGGTTCCTAGCGGTAGCTTAGTAGTTAAAAGCTCCCTTAATCGTCTGATAGCCTTAACTTTGTTGGCTAATATATCAAGCAGAGGTAAGAGCTCCTCGGTTTTCAACGGAAAATCCCGCGTCAACCACAAGACGGGTCTCAAACCCTTCTTGTACTCGCTCTCCAACTTCGTTTCACCAGAAGATCCTCTTTTCTTTTTCTTCTTACCACCCTTAACTTTTTGAGCTTCAAATGAAGCCTTCTTCAGGGCCTTCGAATCATCAGGATCATCAGCTGTTGAAGTTTTCTTACTCCAACCGAACCAACCTTTTTTCCCCTTCCCACCACAGTTAGAGTCACCATTTTCATAAACACCTTCAAAGCCATTTTCATCTTCACATGCACCCAGAGTAGAGTCCAATTGTGTCCTTTCTTCAACAGTTAACACATCATTGAAATCATCAAGCTCGCCACCATTTGCAAGCCTGACATCATCATCGTCGTCCTCATCACCACCAGCAAAAAGCTCTTCATCTGTCATTGCACCAGGAACCCGCCTTGATTTCACACTCATCATCACATTCATCATATCATAAACGTTCGCCTTCCAACTGCCAACCATCTCAGTCTTCTCTTGACGCCTCCAATTGACTTGAGGAACTAGCTCAGCCTGTGTAACATCAATACCTGGTCTATACGTGTTTGTTTGTGACATCATTGCTACTTCACGGGCAACCTCAGATTCAGAAGGTTGAGCACCGGCTCCATCTAGAGCGTTTGTAATTTCTTTCTCCTTATGAGCCAGCACAACCAAAGAACCTAAAGGTAAATTCATACTACCGTCCTCCGAGGAATAACCTTCCCCAAGGAAAAGAACCGTTTGATCAGACCGTTGGATTCGGAACCCATCAAAGCCAGCAAGAGTCATATCAGCACGGAGATTAGACCCGCGTTTCCAAATACGGTAAGTATCTGAGGGGGCGATCCGACCAATGAAAGGAATGACAGAGCTTTCAAAATGAAACGTTATTTCCATGTAAAAATCACGGATTCTAGAAGCTGAGGCAATGATCCTAGGAAGACGACGACACCATTTGGCCCAGGCATGAGGTTGGTAGTGCCTTGCAATTATCATAGTAATTTGCTCTTCTCTAGTGCAAACTGCTTCTTGGAGAGAGTTCCAGCCATTTTCATTCTGTAAGCTCCAATCAGAACCAGCAGCCATCAAAATCTCTGCCGATATAGGATCCCTAAGGCGCACCGCAAGATGCAATGGGGTTTCACGACCAGGAACATCACGCCGATCAATCATGGATGCGAACTCATCAGCTCGTTGCTCAGCTGCTATAGATTCAGCCTCAGTGGTGACTTCGCCAGCCTTGGATAGTTTAGGGAGGGAAGCAATTATCTGGTTTAGACCTGCATAGTCCCGGCGAAGAACTGCCAAATGTACCGGGCTATGAACATACTTTGACACATCTTCCATTTGGGCACAAGCAGAATTGTATATCCTCCTATATCTGAGCTATAATCTCCTCCCTCTTGAACTCATAATTCAAAATGTTTGAGGATGAACCCATGTAATTACCAACAAAATGCACTTTGTAGGGTTTCCAAATTCACGCACAAAGTTCACTGAGCAAACTTTCTAAAAAGAGGGAAACTCAATTGTAAATTCCTCAATTGTTTTTCATGAAATTATTGTGCCCTTCAAACAACAAAGTGAATAATAACAACCCTTTCGCCGATTTGGCTTGGCAATTCCAGGGACAGAACATGCCCTTCACAACAAACTACAAAGAGAGAGAAGAAAACTCCATCACTGTTCTGCAATTACATTTAACAGCTACATGAAAAGTACACTACGGAAAGGGGAAAAAAACACAAGCAAAATCCACAACAGTAGGAAGCAAACAAATCCAACAGCAGTCCCAAAAAAATTGGCTAAACATTGATCAAACACAAATTCGGAGAAAATACGCAAAAGGGTACCTGAAAGGAGGAATCTTTGGCCAGAAACAAGGCAGGAAACTGAAAGGGTCGACCAAGGGCTTTCGAATCTTCTTGCTTGTCCACTAAAGCCCCAATTTTGAGAAAAGAAAGGAACCCCAATTGGAGAAGCAAGGAATCTGGAAAACCCCCAAAACGAATCGAATGGAATCGACCCACCCAATTCAAATGGGGCTATATGTGTGTGGGTGACTAAAAATCTATTAAATGCTGACAGCAGAGATCGAAGTGATTGAAGTCGACCCAGCTTCTTCTCTTCCTCAATTCCTCTCGGGTTTCTCTGATGGGTCTCTTTCTGGATTATAAAGCCAGTTTTTTATTGCATGTTTTCTCTTTTTGGAATTTTTATATTCGCCGTTTGCTTTGTTGAGAAACTATGCAACAAGAAAAATAAGATAAAGTGCGTATGTGTATTATGTAGATAACATGCTTTGTGCAAGATTAGTGTGTCAAAGTGGTTTGTATGATTGTGTTGGTGTGTGTTTGTTTTGTTGTCCGAAGGTCCAAAAGATGGTTCTTCGTTTTCCCATTGATTTCTGAAACCTTTGGCACTATATTACTACATTTATTTAGTATTTATTAATGTGTTTTACCTAGGGTGTTCATTGGTTCGGTTAAACCGAAGAAAACCGAAAACCAAACCGAACCGAGCTTGTTCGGTTCGGTTTTCGGTTTATGTTTTATCTTAGTTTGGTTTTCGGTTTGGATCGGTTTGGTTTTCGGTTCGGTTAAAACCGAACTAATTATATATAAAAAAATTAAAATTAAATTATTCATTATTTAATATAAAAAATATTAAAATAGGTATTTGTTCGGTTTTTTTTGTACATTCGGTTTTGTTTGTTCAGGTATTATTTGGATTTTGGTTTACCTTCTCCAAAAAGAATCACATATTGATCAATCGGTTTATTCGGTTCAAAACCGAACCGAATAAAACCGAAACCGAACCGAACCGCGGTAATTCAGTTTTGTTTTCGGTTCGTATATTTCTGATGTTCGGTTTTCGGTTTGGTTCGGTTTTCTGCGATTCGGTTCGGTTTGAACCGATGAACAACCCTAGTTTTACCAGTATGTTTTTTGTTATGTCCTTTAATAGCATCTCGTCATCTTTCCAAGTTGGAACATTTTGGATTAGCTTTCGACCAGAAAAAAAAAAACATTTTGGATTGGCAGTTTATATATGTAAATAAATATATACATTAATTTGATGTCAGGTTTGTACAAATTGTTACTACAATAAATCAATCCATTAACAATCGTTTTTTACCAAATACGGAGTAATATATAGTAATGTAGCAGTGTTTATTACAAGTGGCTTGGAATTTTACATTAAGCTAAAATAAAAATTATCTTTTGCGGTTGCAGATATAACTAATTTAAATCTACAAAACTTAGAATATTACTCAAATTAAAGATACATTTCAATTATTAAACATATATCTCCACGCAAACCAATGACTTAGTCATTGTCCGCGGGTAAAAAAATTCTATCAGTACATGTGCATCAATATGGTCAACAAGGTTATGCGAGAATAAATCGAAGATGGAGGCGACAGTGCGGTTGCGAGCCACTGTGTGAGGAATTGAGATCGAGAGAGGGAAAAGAGAGAAAAAAAGGATAGAGAGAGATAGGAAAGGGAGAAATCTGTTATTGATCTTCTATAACAAAAAGAATTTCATCTCCCCCTTTAACAAACGCAAGCATCTGTAACAAACTCATTCTCACCTATTTACATTAATTGCCCCATATTTCACATAATTGCACTATTTGCCCCTGCACAATATAATATGACACACTGCTAGAAATTCGACCACGCGGAGGCCCAGATGAACACGTTGGTGTTGACTTTGACTTTGACTGATTTCTCCATAAATATGAAACTCAATGCGTAGGAGTTCAAAGATGGTCTGGTTCGAATTAACCTCTCGTATTGTGTATTTGGTTTTAAAGTCGTTCATCCACAACCCAAGGCTCAGTGGGGACAAGGACGTGAACTCTTTTGATGGCATAACGGACCCACAGAAATACGAGTAGTGCCCGCCCTGACCTTCAACACGATGCTAGTTGAAGTGATCCGTGATCCAAATCATCTTTCAACAACCTGATCGTACATAAGGTACTTGTTTCTGTGTTCGTTCTTTCTTTGTTTTTCGGCAATACAGTATTGTTCTAAGGAACTTGTGCCCTAATACTCCACAAGAATAAAGTTGAATAAGATTGTATATAAATATGCATCACAAGAAAAGTCTCATTTATTTTCTAGGCATGTACGATAGATCACTTTTTTAATCTAATAGTGAAACAAATTTTTCGCCTATCAATTGTCAAACTCATCAACCGAATTGATAAAAAGAAGAAAATATATCAATCGATGCCAAGCTATCCGCCATTCGTTGGATTGATTTTGTCAATATATACACTGAAGAAATGTTATTTATGTTATGTGTCGTTGTATGATATGATTGATTTTTTCTATGTGTAGTCATCACATTTTATTTGCCTATATGGCGTCACAATATAAATACTTAAAAACAATCATGTCTCATCATCTACCCTCTACAAATTAAAATAATTTTTTTAAAAATATCTTAGGTTCGTTCTTATCTCATTTTTCCTATTAAAACTTAAAAGTATCCATATCAAACTTATTTATTACAAAAAAGTGGTTCCATCTTTATCTTTATTAATTTAGAAATTATTTCACCTCAAAAAACACTAAACAAAATTTTAAAAATTATTATGAAATCTCATATTATCATGATAAAATAACTATTTAAACTATAAAATACTTCTAACTTTGAAAAACCATACAAGTATGCTCCGAACACATATTTACATGCAAAACACATTGATGTTTGTAACATATCTATAGTAAAACCTCCATAAATTAATACTCGATAAATTATAAATACTATAAAATAATATTTTGCTTTGGTCCTGACTTGGACCAATGTAAAAAATTTCGAATTTTGATAAAAGAATAAATTTTTAAAAAACCATTATAGAAATATAAGGTCCCATTAAAATCATAAATTAATAATTAAGACAATTTAGAAGAATATGATTATGATGTGTTTGTTTTTTCTCTCAAAGCTAAAATCTATTTGGAGTTTATCTCTAACTCGTCTTATAGCGTTCAACATTTTAATTTCTTCCAAAATTTGAACATCCAAACATGTATCATTTTCGGTTGGATAATCGAATAAGCTATTAGCCTTCATTTTATTGTGATACTCAAGACAATTAATCATGAACTTAAATTTATGATGTTGTTTTCACCAATGTCGGTTCAAAAAATTCTGCTATTTTCGTAAATTCCTGTAAATTAATAAACATTAGTTTATCATTTATTTTTCTATAAATTAATAAAATATCATGGTCTTGATCTTGTTAATTTATAAACTTTAACTATAGTCTAATATGAGGGTGGTGGCTCAGGTGAATTGTTCCCCAAGAGAGAAATAAGAATGAACTTGATTAAAATCATATTACATTGGAGGGTGTATATTTCTGAAAATGTTATGTATAATAGTGTATGTAATAGTGGACTGTCATCTAACATGATATGTATGATAACATGAAAGACCGTGTATACATTTACACCAAGTGTGCATTGTATTACAGGCATACATATACAAACCCATGTACTTGGACGTTCAAGTACAGGGATCTGTATATGTATTCTGCCTTGTATTACATGTAGAAACATTCAATCATGGTAAGTCAAAATAAACAATTGTTCCTCACCCTCATTACCCGCTCGTATTTGTTTTTTTTTTGAAAAGGTAAGATTTGAAGTACCAAATAAATTTGGTAGCTCGAGGGGCCGTTAAAAGGCAACCGAAAAAGGCTAGAAGGGTAAAAAAAAAGAGGCACACATGGCACGCAGAATGTACTAAGGATAGCACAAATTCTCAAAAAATAAAAGCAAAAGAGATTGGAATCGGGGTGAGTCAAGTACTAAGGAAATCTTAGCGTCGCAAGCATCAAGTCGACCCATCCTAGGGTGTGCGAAATGAACAGGTAACGTTCCCTCCACCAAGATGAAGAATCTTCAGAGGCCCCAAGCACCAAACAACCTAATCACCTAGCACAACTCGTTCCGAAAAATTCCAACAAAGCATTTGCTCTTCGAAAAATGTATACGTAATTAAAGTACAAGCAATTCTGTCAAAAGTACAGGTAATTAAATTACAACCTAGCCTAGCACTTGTTAACATTCTTGTTACCATGTAAACATTTCTCACTTATTGGCCTATTAATTTGTACACAATGTAAGCAATTCTTAAGAAAAGTTGTCAGACTTTTCACTAATAGTATGGATAAGTTTCTATGTCTCCACTTCACGTTGGACAAACTAGCATCACCTCCTAGAGTGGAGGATCCATATCTCATGATATCTAGCTTTGAGGTATGTGATGTCATCTTGTAACCTTGTGATTGTTCTTTTTCAATGGGTGGATCCTCAAGAGGCTCAAAGTCAATATCTATGCATCCTGGACAAAAGCTCATCTCAAAACTTATAATTTGCACAAGTTTGTTATAATAACATGTGATAGATTTGGAAACATCAAAATTCCTAAGGGACTTCCTACTACAGTTCAATTCCTTTTTGATAAAGACCAACAGTTCATACATCAGAGTTACAAACAGAATGAACATATTGGTCTATGATGGGCCTGTCACTAAATTGTTGAACACCAATGCATATTGATCATAAGGATGTCTTGTAACCATCCGAGAATTTCAAGAGTGACTTGTATTCATTCTAGTTACTATAGCACAGCGTGCACCATTACACGCTCGTATTAAATAACACAGCGTGCACCATCTCATTCTAGTTACTATAGCACAGCGTGCACCATTACACGCTCGTATTAAATAACACAGCGTGCACCATCTCAATCATGGTTGTAACTTGTAACCTGATAAAACCTCTAAAATTCATTTTCATTCATCTCCTTACACATCATCTTTAAATATCTCATATCATTAACTACTTGCATATTTTGTTAGTTAATTACACATTATCTCTCATATATCATTATCTCTAAAATATGCCATTTATATATAACCAAATCCGTATAGGATAAGGGCACGCATGCTAGTTAAACACGAAAGGTGACCACCCAAAAAGTTGGAAAATTTTACCTAAAATTTTGAAAGAATATAGTATCTTCCCTTAAGATCAGAAAAAGACCAACTTACAAGCGAGAGTAGAAGGGGTTAATAAACAAAGTCCATCAAGACAGACTAATCTACCATTCCATGCCTTCCTTTAAACAGCTGAAAAGATCTCCTAGTTAGAAAATGTGACCATTCTTCAAGCAGACATCATCTTTCTAGGGCCAAAGATGAAAGATGTACATCCTGAAAACAACGCTTGTCGATTTGAACCATCCTTGGCACCATAAAAGACCTTAAGTCCAGCTTCTGTGTCGTCGTGATGAAGATGTTGTATGTCTCGGTAGAACTAGTTCAAGGAATCATCCAAATTGAGATGCATAGCCACCTTCTCTCACCCAATATTTCTCATCGAATTGGCCCCATTAGAATAGAATTCAGATATACTCAGACAGACACCTACAGGTACAGCCAAACACATTTAAGCCATGTCTAACAAAACCCTTTTTGTTTTATTTGTAAATGCAGTTGACAATACAAACCATCAATTTTCTTTAGCAGTAACCATCATATCCTTAAGTGTTAAGATTTATAGATTCAAGGTCAAACAATACATGCTATGGCTAGTAAAAGATTTCACAGAATTTATGCTTTGTAATGTCAATTGACTCAATCTTACTGCATAAGCTAAGTCGGGATTACCTAGATAAACTCAAAATGGAGCCTCGAGTGATTCATCCCAAACTTCAGCGCTTCCATTGGAGACATCCTCGGCATCTTCTTCCATTGAAAGCCTGATATACTCTCTGTGGGCAAAGCGATCCCATTCTGTCAAGGTTGGATTCTCTCGCTCCTGCACGCATCCAACATACAAAATTGTAGAGCCGGAACCCACCAAAATTTTGTCAGGCTCAGAAAGGAGCAATAAAAACTAGACGGTTGATGTACCTGGCGAATAAGGAATGGATCACGTGTTTCAAAGGCCATGAACTTGTTAAGGTTAAAAAGGATGTTGAAGACGTTGCCAGATAGTTTACTGTTCCTCATATCACGTAGCGTTACCATACTATCATCCTGCAAAGAATGATTTATGACTAAGATATACAGGTAATCTTAACCAATATTGTCATTGTTCCAGTAGCAAATAGGTGATGTAACGATTCCAAAAATGCTACAACTCAAGGATCTAATATCTCACAATGCTTCTAGCTTATTCGCTCAGAAAAAGAAGAAGAATGTGGGCCGTCTGCATTTTCATACACTGGTTTTGAGATATGTTGTTCACATGCAACTCAAAAGCACCACACAGTAAATAACAGCAGATCATGCCTAAGCTAAAGAGCACAAATACTGCCTTTATCTACAAAAAAACATCATATGCCAAAGATAGGAGAACCAAGAGCAATAACAAACCCCAAAATAAAAAGTGAAGTCCAATAGAGAAGACAACCTCGGGTCCAATCATGTCAATAATCTGACACAAGATATCCTCAAAAAGCACAGCTTCCTGAGCCATGCACTCCATGCGATGCAACTGCTCCTCATAAAAGAATAGCATCTCATTACGGGTGAGAACACCATTTCCATCCAAATCAATGCACTTAAACCTGATGTATAAAAAGCAACGTGCAATAGAGTTACTAATAAACAATGTGGAAGTTAAAACCCAAATAAATGAATTCAAAAGCAAAGACATGTGTACAGCCTTTTTACATGTAAACCTTAAATGATGACAGAAAAGTACTCATTAATACACCCAACTTCCACTTTCAGAAAGTTGATTACTCTCCAACCCTAAGCCTTCTGCAGAGGTGATAATGTTGCCGCATAGACGTGTTTATCTAACAACTTTACAGATTTCTATAAATCATTCAAACTTCAAACTACAGGAACAAGGGATACACTGACACCTCCAGTACAGAACTTCAATATTTTGAGCGTCTACCATTAAGGATCAATTCTATTCTAAGTGCAAAAATACGACAAAATAAAACCTGAACATACGAAAAAAAATCTGGCCACTCTGCTATAAATGGTTTATCCAAATTAGTCCAACCAAAAAATAAGTTTGCATGCTATTGAAACTATCTATTCATCAAGTACCACAACACTTCTTCCTGCTTTTTCATTTATATCAAAGGAACATCATGAAGTTCAAGCAAATAACAGCAGAGACCTTCATCAAACAATAGTAAAAAAGAGCATACCAGTATTCAAGGCTAGGTTCTGATGACTTGTCCTCCTCTGCAAGAATAAAATAGACAAAATCTTCATATCCCATCTTACCCTCCATCGTAGAAGTGAACTTCCTAGGAGCCTGATACAACATTTTGAAACAAAAGAGCATAGAGAATGGGGATTTGCTGAAAATTAAAAACCTTTGTGCTAAGAAATAAGAACATAACACAACTCAAAGATACTTGTACAAGAATGCTAAAATATATACCTGAGAAAATATTCTATCCACAATTCTATATGTAAGAGCATGGTTCCCATATTTAATTAAGTTCTCTCTGTCAATGAAAAAATCGTGGTCCGTGTCCAGCTCCCAGAACTTGCAGTATATCACATAAAAATGCTCATAAGAGAAGTATCTGTGTTAAGAAAGAGTTAGTAAAATAATCCCATGCAATCAAATAGCCTAGCCTAGATAGTAGATATTTAACAGCAAGACAGTGGAAAAAAGGACGCCAGTACTGCTTTGTGTCTGACCTTAAAACTTTGTTTATGTCCTCTTCTTCATCTGCATGCTGCATTGCAACAGTCAAGTTCCCATGCTTCAGCTCCCTAAGGGTGAGGTTCCCATTTCCAGCTCTATTGATGTAGTAAAAAATTCTATATATCACAGTCTCAGCTGCATAACAGAACAAAGTTCACATGATCAGGCTCTATTAAAGTAACAGCATAAATCTTAACAGAGAAACATTTCTAGAGAGACTAGCGAGCATACAATGTAGGTGATCCCGATCAAATAGACTTTAGAACCTAAACAGCTTGTAGTAAATACATCATAAGGGAGATCTAAGAAACACTGGAGTTGCAATGATTCGCCTGAACCCATAACTTTTAGCTAGAACGAAAAACTGCCAAGAAAATGTATATGACATTTGTACTTGTATTTGTTTGTTTTTTCACACTCCAGCACGAAAGACTATAAAAGACGGTTAACAACAGAGCCTATAGTTAAACAGAGGAGGAACTTAACTTTCTAATCAAGCATGTATTGACAACAAAAGCATGGCCAGGTGATGCAATAATCAGATCTAGATTCCACAACATCAATACCCCGCCTGATGCAATCATGTAAGCCTAATTAAAGACTAGTTCGAATCGAATCAATGTTGCAGGATGGTTTTTTGCCCATATCTTGAGAATAAGAAAGGCCCGTTCAGGAAAAAAGAAGTTAGTATATATTAGTTCAATTACAGATTCCATTAAGCAGCACGTCTATAACTTTCTTTGGTGTGGTTCCCTCCCTCTCTCCCTACCTAACTCTATTACATGACTTATGCACAAGTGTTGGAGTATAACTTTCTTTGCTGCAACTCCTTCCTTCACTACCTACTACTTATTACGGCAGTAAGAGTAGGCATATAGTTTAGCCGCCAATTTAAAGAAAGGGCTAAGAGAAAGGCCCATTACAATGTACAACATGTGACCTATATATATAGCCCTAGAAGTTTAAGAAGCAGCATATCCTCTAAATCACATCATCTGCAGAAGATGGATGCATAACTCATTGGGAAAAAAGTTCCTAGCGGCATCTGATTGAAAACATACCATATCTCTCCTGAAACTCTGGGGTGCTATGCAAGAACTCTAATCCAGGATGTGTTGCCAAAAGTTCACGAAGGATGGGCTTAAAGTCATCCTGAAGTCAAAATCACATGTGGTAAACTTTAGATCCTAAATTGGAAAGAAGGATCGCCAACTTAAAAGTATAGTTAATTTATCAAAACAAGCATATACAGCTATGCCCCGGAGAGGGTTGTTTCCATTTATAAAAGCACAACAAAATCAAAAGTAGAGCCTCCAGAGAGGTGTACAACAATGTACGAACATTGGTAGTACCTGAGTAAGATATCTGCGGTAGGGTTCCTTCATAATTTTGAAAATTTGGGTGGCTGTATCCATGGTCAACATGTTTTCATTAACCCAGTAGTCAACAAATGCATCCCTGCCACAAATTTGTCATCACAGCTAACAGAGTTATGGCAACTAATCAAGTAGTCCACAAGTCACAAATTGTTCGAAGCCGATATCCAATAATAGAACTAAAGGAGTATTAGTTTTGGTTCCAATCTTATGTAGTTTATATACTAGCCTGACATATTATCACCAACTCACAATTATCAATCTACGACCTGAATAACAGCACTACCAAGAGAGGCACCCTATGCTATGTAGGTCAATACATATGTGCAAAAGGGCCAAAATAAAAGAAAATCATGCGTAGCAAAATTCCATCTAGATAACGTTAATCATTAATATAACAAATTGCACTACCCTCACATGCAGAGGTTGCATACCTGCTAACGAACCCAGTGCAATTAACATCAATTTTCCGGAAAAGAGCACTTGAGAAGAATGATGGCAGCTTGCAGATTTCTTTTGTAATAGCTTTAAATTCTGAAAAACAACAAAACTGTCATTGGCTTAGCTCTGAAAAAAATAATGCATATTATCACTATGCAAACCTCACCATTGATTTGCAGCCCATCTGAACGACCATAAAAGAACTGATTTATCCTAAACAAACAACGCTCTTTCAGTTCCTTCGGAGCAGGATTACCATTTTGAAAGTAGAACTGCAGTGAGTATTTGTAAGGAAAGCAACAAATTAGCATTAACCAAATAACTTTTGTATGAAACAAGACGAGAATAAAAGCTCATGCCCTTAAACATAGGTACAAAATCTTACTTGTGGTATCAGCTCCTTCACTGGCTCAGATAGTACTTTAAGAGTAGACCCTAGGGAAGAAGGGCCTGCTCTATGCTTTGTAATACGAGGTGAGCCAGATGAGCTTCTTGGTGAGAGTGGAGGTGTACTCCCAGCAAAAGACAAGGAAGGTATTGCACCAGTAGAAGCATTTGGACTTGAACAATTTCCAGGAAAATTCAAGGGCACCCCTGCTTTTGCATCACTGATCAATGATTTTACCTGTTCCCAAATGAGTAAACTCCATTAGAGTTGTCAAGCTCTACAAATTGGGATACATAACTGTTGAGCCAACAAGAAAAACTAAGAGCATATACTAGACAGAAAGAAAGGTGGAAAGTGAAATGGAAGAAACCAACAAATGCAACTACCCCACCAATATCAAAAAATAAAACTGGGACAATCAAATGAGAATCATAGCTAGAAACTTTACATTCCACAAATTCCTGTTTTATCTTATTCGGTTGGTAAGACCAGTCTCAACGTTTGTTTTGACAATTGAATTTTTTCAATTCCTTACATATATATCAAACAAATAAGGTAAGTGATCAATCTAAAGGCTGGAGTGGAAGTCAAATGTCAAGAAAATTCAGTTAAAATATAATCTGACTTTTCGATAAAAGGTGACCCCACCTCCAATCCCCAAAAAATAAGGAACCATTATTACATTACCCAATAGAAAACAGAAATAGCAGAGATTTGATCTCTTGATTCTTCTCACTTTGTCATGCCTCACAGCCATACCTACCAGATGATAGAGATCCACTTGCTCAGCCTCATATAGGCCAGAAGTGAAAGTTCTACACGCTAACAAGTGTCTACCATGATGAAATTAATGCCTATGAGCTAATGAAAGAGACAAGCAAATCCAATATCTCAAGACAGAAATAGACAAGGAACAACAAATTCAAAACTTTATATGAAGCTAAGAAACAGTTCAGATCTCACTAAGATAAGTTCAATCACTTGATGGAACGGGTGATTTGCCACTTTCTTATCTCGTCATCTCTCCTTTCTTTAAAGGGACTACCAATGTCAATTTAAGAGTCACTAGATTATGCGAAACTACGTTTTACTATTTCACCACATGTATTTCCTTTCAAACACATTTGCTTCCTTCTGTTTCATAATGGGTGCTTGAAATACTAAATCAAGCATAACATCCCCAACAAAATCCAAACCCTTTCTAGCACAGCAGAACTTGAACTTTTACATTTAACCCATTCACACTTCAGGTTTCATGTTACCAAGATGAACAGAATAACATTAAAATCAACTAAGAAAAACAACAAAAGCACGAAGAAAAGCAGAATCCTGAACATGTAACACCACAGCATCCATAGCAGGGAAAGAAAATAAAACCAGATTTGCTTACCTAAAACAAACAAGATTTACTAGAAGAAGAAACCATACCAATCGATTCGTCTCGGGAAGCGAAAGCCACTGATCAAAAAGATCCTGAGCTAGACTAGGGTTCGCTTTGAGCGCCAATGGAGACACCTCAGGAAGCTGCAACAAATCAGCATCCAAACACGCCATATCTCCATTGAAATCCACATCCATCACTTCCGATTCCTCACAATCTCACACCCACAGCGTGCAGAATTACGTAACAACATGCAACCAAAACAAGCAGCTTCGACAGATCTCCCCTCCAAAACCCTAAAATCGCAATCAGGACAAAACGCGAATCTCTGCACTTCCAGCTCTCCTCTTTCTCGCTCCAGACGAAGTCGGCAGTCAAGATAACGCCAAAACTAGGATTCCTGATCGGAAAGATTCAGTCTTGTTGCCCTCACAGACGAAAATCTAGCTGCTCAAGAAGTTATACTTCGACAGATCTTCAAGCATTGGGAGATATTGCAGGTCTGAATCTGAAGCTGATAGATCGAATAGAGATCTTTAGTCAATTGGGGTAAGCGAGGAGGGACACAGATTCCAGGTCTCGGAATCGCAGCCCTAACGATGAGAGAGGAGCGAATACAGCGAAGGGGAGGGACACGTCCTGTTTTCCGTAGCTCAAAAAGTACGTTCTTTCGTCACGTGAATCTAGTTACCCATTATTGCATTTTGGACAAGAAAAATAGTAATTCAATAAATTCTAAATCATTTATGTAATTGGAGTTGAATTTAATGTGTAAGAAGTTAGGCTCTATTCTTCGAGTTCTAAGCGGATAGCGGAATTTCGTTCCGCGAGTTCTAAGCGGATAGCGGAATTTCGTTCCGGTTAACGGATTTGCTCTCCCCTTGTAGACTTGTATCCGTAAGTATGCTATTTTTAGTGAATTTCTTTCCCATTATTGGATTCTGCTACCCAACTTGTTAGTATTGAGCGGAGCGAGCCTAAGGACTTGCTATACTTATGTGAAGTATTTTCTGGACAAAAGTGTAGCAAGCCCTAATTAGTGGTAGATTTGCTGGATTGGAAGTTTGGGATTTCTCTTGAAATAATCTATACTATATACTATATATTAAAGCCGGAGAATTTCGAGCCTCCACGTTAATTCTGGCCCCACTTGATTAACAATTTTATACGTTTTATTTTTTCTAATTATCTAACCTTTAACTTTATCTTTTTTCTTACCCATTAAATATCTATCTTTAAAGGCATATTATTTATCTTTAAAATTTCTTTAATTATCTAAGCCTTAATTTTATCATTTTTCTTATTCATCTATTATCTATCTTTAAAATTTCCTTCTATAAAAGATACATATTAATTAACTTAACTTTTCAATTCCCATTTTAATCTATTTATATATAAGAATTAATATATATAATATAGATCATAGTAGGCACACAAATTAACGAAAAAAATGATCATTACCCGTACATGGTACTGGTCTTCGGCTAGTTAGTATGAAATAGGGAGTGAATTTATGAAAACCCCTAAATTTGGGGAATGTTTTGGTAATGTCCTCGAGCAGCCATCCGAAGAAAAAAACAGAGACAAAAGCTCCAAAATCCACCCACCCACAAAAAGGCAAACCAGAAAACGTAGAACTTTCAAACTCGGATCAACACAAAGACAGATCGATTGATAAGCAGTTTATAGAATCAACCTAGAGCTCCTAATCCGTATCTCAGGCGTAAGAATAAGGTAAAATTCTGCTTTAACAGTTTGTCTACTGATTCTGTGCTGTGCAAGAAGCAGCTCGATCTGAAAGGTTGGATTTTGAGTGGCAGAAAGAAATGAGATTGATTTGGGTGCTTGTAATTTCAGTTTTTCTCTCAACCCTAACCAGAGCTTGCACTTCTGCTACCAACAGAACAGGAGCACAATCATGTCCTATGGATCTTAACTATGTGCTCAGTGTCCCATGGAACACCTCAGATTGCCACAACACGCCTCAGCCAGCTTCAAGAGCTCTGTGTTGTCAAACCCTTTTGAGCTTATATGGCATAGCCTTAGCTCAACACCTCAAAGAGACCTCTCTCTTTAATCTCCAAGACTTGCCCAGCTCAATTTCATGCCTGTCTGATTTCCAATCCAAGCTCACATCTTTGTCCTTGCCCTCCAATTTGACCTCAATTTGCTTTGACCCATTGCAATTTGTGATTACCCGCAATATCTGTGCTGGGATCGAGTCCAAGAAGGATTGGGATGATAAGCTTGGGAGCAATGGATCCCTAATGGACCAGGCTTGCAAGCCTGACCTCACTGATTTGACAAATTGTGATACTTGTGTGGCTGCTGGGTTTAGAACCCAGTCTCAGCTTATAGCAATTGATGGGAACACTTCACACTCAAGGAATTGTTTTTATTTTACAATATTGTATGCTGCTGGAGTTGTTAATGAGTTTGGTCCTCACAGCAATGGGGCAATGACCTGTACATTCAGTCTTCAGTTGCTCGCGCAATCTGGGTCAACTGGAAATGGTCCTTCTTCCCTTGTTTTCGGGCTTATTGGTGCAGGTGGTGCGGTTTTGGTCATGTCTTTCCTCTTGGGGTTATATTTTTGGTATGATAGGAGACGTAAAAAGGAGGGGAATGCTGGTTTTGATATGGAGGAACAAGAGGTTAGGCCGCGTACGCGGCCTAATGCTACTTCAATATGGTTTAAGAAGGAGGATCTTGAAAAGGCAACAAATAATTTTTCCCAAAGGAACTTTATTGGTCGTGGTGGGTCTGGAATGGTTTTCAAGGGAACATTAGCTGATGGGGCGGTTGTTGCTGTGAAAAGGCTGATAGAGTCTGACTTTGAAGGGCATGCTGAGTTTTGTAATGAGGTTGAGATTATTAGCAATTTGAAACACAGGAATCTTGTTCCACTAAGAGGGTGTTGTGTTATTGACGAAGAGGAGACTAAAGTTTATGGGGAAAATGAGCGGTACCTTCTCTATGATTACATGCCTAATGGTAATCTCGAAGATCATCTGTTTTTGAGTCCAGACACTGGAAAAAATGTATTGACATGGCCTCAAAGGAAGAGCATAATATTGGATGTAGCAAAGGGGCTTGCCTATCTTCACTATGGAGTGAAGCCTGCAATTTATCATAGAGATATAAAAGCCACAAATATTCTCTTAGATGCTGATATGAGGGCGAGAGTAGCTGATTTTGGATTGGCTAAACAGAGCAATGAAGGCCAATCTCATCTGACAACTAGAGTGGCTGGTACTCATGGTTACTTGGCTCCTGAATATGCATTATATGGACAGCTGACCGAGAAAAGTGATGTTTATAGTTTCGGGGTTGTGGTTTTGGAGATAATGTGTGGTAGGAAAGCTCTTGATTTTTCCTCGGTTGGACGGGCTCATGCAATATTGCTAACCGACTGGGCGTGGTCTTTGATAAAAGATGGGAAAGTAGAAAAGGCTTTGGATGCTTCATTATTGCAGAAGGGTGAAAACGGAGAGATGAATCCCAGGGGAATAATGGAGAGATTTATTCTTGTCGGAATTCTTTGTGCTCATGTAATGGTCGCTTTGAGACCCACCATATTGGACGCTCTGAAAATGTTGGAGGGTGATCTTGAGGTTCCTACAATTCCTGATCGGCCTATGCCTCTTGGGCATCCTTCATTCGGAGAAGATGCTGCAGATTTTAGCACAATGCCTCCGCTCCGCTGATCATTGTTTGACAAAGGAGATTTTCTGAATTAGACTCAAATGAAAAGTAAGACAGACTTGTCCCCTTTTTTGCCTGAACTAGATTTGTTATAAACAACAGTTTGAACAGTATTACTGCCATATTATGTATCTCTTTTGTACAATACAGCTCTATATGAAAACAAAGACATAATTAAAACATAAAAGGAAAGTTTACACAGCATCGTATATTCTTACAAATGACTCATTCCCTAGTTATCTTATGATAACTACACCTATAAATTATAATCAACATGTATAGATTTCTGATCTTCTGCTTTAACAAGCAGGGGGAAGAGCTCATATCACAGTGGGATTCTGAGAAGTTCAAAATTTGTTACTTCCTCCTGTCTCTGCGGATCTTGAGGAACTCAAAGCTTCTAAGAGTATCATCAAGAAAGGTCCTTGCAGCGGTGGGTCTAGCAGGAGTGCCTAGCCTGCTGGGCTCAGAACCGTGCTTTACTTTGTGGCCACCAGAAAGCCAGCTCGGTGAGGGGATTATCCGGGTTGATCTTTCACTTGCCACAGCATTCGAGCTCATTTTGCTTGTTGAGGCTACAGCTTTCTTTGATGTCCCAAACCGGGTAGACGAACAGCTGCCTTTCATGGTGCTGGTCTGTTGATGAGAAAATTTTAATTACTGTTTTGTAGCTTCCTAGGTTAATCTGTGCAAAGAAGGTGAAAATAAAGAAAAGACAAGCCATTGAATACCCACCAGCTCTCTGCAAAATGGTGCATTATTCTTTGATGAATCGCCTTGCATGGCGCTTCTTCTTGCATTCGCCTCTATTACCTCCTGCCCACCGGCTGCATTTACCATTGAAAGATGAAGATCATTCAGTGCTTATTGTATTGAGAATTCTGTTGTTTGTTTTTAGTTGGGTTGAACTATTTAGTGCATGTATAAAGAGAGAACATACCAGGGGGCTTTGATGCTCTTCCAGAGGATTTATCACTTCCAGGGGATTTGTCGTTTTGGGGATACTTTAGTATAGTCCAATCATACACGTAATCAAGTTGATAGCCTGTCCAAGCAAATGACATAAAAAGTCAAGTAATTTTTTTGTACCGAAAGAAGGTCTCTTTAAGTTAAAAATGACATACCTTCTCTGGTAAACAGGTCTTTGAAGAGCTGCTTCAGATATGTGTAGTCAGGCTTGTCCTCAAAACGCAGTGATCGACAATGATGAAAGTATGTCATGAACTCTGTTGGGTGGGATTTACAAAGCACCTGAAATTCTCACCATTTCTAATCCATGTCAAATTAAGAAAAAAACTTTTGATAAAGCTATTCAGAAAGTCTCCATTTGCTGTTCAGAACATCCAAGTCAAGAATAGAAACTTGAGTAATGTAACAGAAATCCTATACATTGGTCATGTAATTAAGTACCTCAACAGGTGTATTCATCTTCTTGTCACTGATGCCATCATATTTTTGCTTCTTGGTTCCTGCTTTTAACCCCTGCCATGGAAGGCTGGTATACAGAAAAAGTTAAAGAAACTCCCCATTAAAAAATAGATTTTACTCTAAGCATTGATTGATACTTCAGCTGTGGCAGCAATGCCAAGATGTATGAGATTTCTGACCTTCCTCTAAGGAAATACATTAGCACATAGCCGAGCGATTCCATGTCGTCTCTTCGGCTTTGCTCTGCACAATAACACAAAAGATCACATCTGATTTTTTGAAAGAATTGAGTAACAGGGTAAAGAAAGCCTAATTAGGAATCACTACCTACACCAAGGTGAGTGTTATTGCTGGCATAACGAGCCGTGCCTGTGAGATTCTTGTTTTCCCTACAAGACAACATTCCTTGCATTAAATTTGTACACAATTAAAAATTCAAAGACCATAGAACAGGTGTTGGTGTAACAAGATAGCAAAACAGTGATACCTATAAGGAATGTGTTTACGCGTCTGAAGATCCATATACTTCTTTCCGAGACCGTAATCAATAACATACACCTGCAAAAATTTTAAGACTGATCCTTTATATTCACTGTAAACTGAATGTATGTACTAAGTTACATAATAACACAAGTAGATTATAAACAGGATACAAAAGTTTACATGTCCAGATTTTTACCTTACCTATCATCAAGCTCTTAAAATTTTAACAGTAAAAAGGATTTTAAGAAACTCAGCCAAATGAATGGAAGTGTGACATCTATTGGAATTAAGCACTTATAGACCAGCATTTTATCAACAGAAGCTATAAAGAGTTTCAAGACTGTACCCATTTTGAACTACAATTGTAAATGCAATAATGTGATGAAGTCACCAGTCTAAGGAAGTACCTGATTCGCTTTGCGCCCCAAGCCCATAAGAAAGTTATCAGGCTTTATGTCACGGTGTAAAAATCCCTTCGAGTGCATGTACTCAACCCTGCTAATCTATTAAA
The DNA here is from genome assembly GCA_963924305.1 of Polygonum maritimum. Classification (NCBI taxonomy): domain Eukaryota; kingdom Viridiplantae; phylum Streptophyta; class Magnoliopsida; order Caryophyllales; family Polygonaceae; genus Polygonum; species Polygonum maritimum. Next base: position 27,167,137 of record OZ002736.1, read on the forward strand.
AGAAATAAGGTGAGCAAAAGAAGTCTAATTCTAAAACTCCAGAACCAGAAAGAAAGATAAATTAAATGCAAATACCAATTGATCAGCAAGCATCAAGACTGTTTTCAGGGAGAACTTCCTGTTGCAATAGTTAAATAGATCTTCAAGGCTCGGTCCCAGAAGATCAATAACCATTGCATTGTATTCTCCCTCAACTCCAGACCACTTAAGCTGAGGAATCCCAGCTGCAATTGACAACATTCAATGCAAATCAGATTGACAGTTTTCTCAGAGATACAATAAGTGATCATAAAACAGTCAAAGAAGCTCAATAACCATGGACCTTGTATCCAAAACATCATTTTTCAGCAAGTAACAAAGATGAACTTACTTCCACCTTGAAGAAGCATGTACAGTTTGGCTTCATACTGAAGTTGAGGATGTCTTGTCTTTACAGGTTCCTGAGAACGACAATGCCTCAAATTAGCAAATGCATAATAATTGGCTAATTGCAACTGGCTGTTCTTTTGCCTTTGTCATCTATTTCATCACCTGACTAAAACATTCCGCATATTGCATGACATTGCCATATTGTACAACAATATGATGTATGAACATTCAGCAAATCATTAAAACAAAAAAATGTGAGATTTTTACCAATTTGACGCCGACTTCCTCCCCATTTTGTATATGGACCCCTGAATCAAGCTATCGTCAGCATTGTGTAGGTTTGAGAATCATTATAATAACAAACAAAATAACAAAAAAAAAAACAGAAATGATAGAATGTTTCAAACACACATACCCAAATAGAGCTGACCAAAAGAGCCACTTCCAATCTTTCGAACCAACCTATACTTTCCTCCAACAATCTGATCATTCATTTCCCCTAAAGCCTCAGATTTCAACAGAAATATCTTCTACGAAATCGATTCTGTGTTTCGGTCCGCAAGCGTATTATAGCCGAATTCACCAGGAAAAAGAATGAATGTTAAAAAGAAGTCAGATTTTGCATCAACAATCTGATGGGTAATTCCTCATTGATAATGAGACAAGCGATTAAGCCTCGAAGCATAACGAGCCCCGAGCTTCGGATGCTCAAACTGCATTATGCGGAACAAAGAAAATTAGAGCAAGCTGGCCAAGGAGATGATCACAGAAGGGAACGTCGTTGAAATTGTGTAACAAATTAGCAAGCAATGATTTGTGTGGTCAATGGACGAAATTTTGGCAGAGAATTTCCGTGGAGATCGGGGGATTTTCACAGATTAGGAATTTAGATTATGAATTTGGAAGAGGAGAGAGAGAATGGGCATTTGCAAGTTGTTTAAAATTTCATCATCTTGTGTGGTTTTGTAGTCCCTTTTCCCTCGCTCACTTTGGGAGGTGGTTAATAAGGATGGGATGGGAAACAAGATTTTCCCACGTGCTAATCACGTGACATGGCCATGAAGATCAGATACATTTTTTTATAATTTTTGTACGTGTTTGGACGTAATTTCTGCAATATACATACGTGCAATTTGTTATCTGGTTGATATAAGGAATATAACTATGCAATGTAGATTATATTATAACTATTTTCAGGATATAAAGTGACGAAATTTTTAAAAAATTATGGATATATAGTGAAGAAGATGAAGTGATTGGTTGGTGAAGGATTATTGAGCAGGTTTTTACAGTCTTCCATTATTCGCAATAATGCTCTAATTATTAGTCTGACAAAATTTTCCAAGCCTTTTCACAGCTTTCTATGTCGGCAAATATCTTCCATTCAACTTGTTAAACAGAATATGCCCTGAAAAGTGGGGATCCATGCTTGGGGACAGAATGGAAGCATTAGAGCTGTCAACAACATAAATTTCAGAAAGCATAGAACCTACCCCTGATATCCAACTGCTGATATTGATATACTATGTGTACCATGTTCAGAAAACAGAATACAGTTCCATGTGACCTACAAAAAAAACTATACATAAACATGTCATCAACAAAGCAGTAGTATACCTTGTATAAAGCTTCGCCCAGAACTTAAATGACTATCAAGAGAAGGCTCAAAATTTGTGTGTAGCTCAGCAGATTAAACCAACTTTATGTCTTCAGGGAGAACCTTCAATTCAATCAGTTTATCACAAAGCTCGCGAGCTGTTTCTGCCATGCCAGCAGCAGCTATCCCGTTAAGGATGTTCATAAAAATTGGAGGGTCTAATTTACTTTCATTCGACGTCATGATCTCCAGAACTTGAAGTGCAACGTCAACCTTCTCCTCTCTACAGAGCCCGTGAATAATGTGCTTGTAAGCACTGTTCCTGATCTTCTGGTCTTTTCTACCCATTTCTCTCAATATCTCAACTGCACCTTCAGCGTCATCAGACCAACAAAAGCCCCAGACTAGAGAACGGTGTGTAACATCATCCGGGTCAATCCCTTTCTTAATCATCTCTCCATACAACTGAACAGCCTTCTGCATATTCCCCTTCTTGGCCAAACCGTCAATTACTGTGTTGTAAGTAATCCGACTAGGGGAGCAGCTAGATTTACTCAAAAGTTCCATAATATGTAGAGCGTAATCAGCCATTCCTTCTCTGCAAAGAGCACATAGAAGAATGTTGTAAGTAATGATGTCGGGTGTGTATTTTCTGCTGACCATCTCTTCAAGAAAGTCTATGGCACGCTCCAGAAGCCCACACTTACATAGAGCATTTATCAAGACGTTATAAGTTACAACTGTAGCCGGATGACCAGCCTGATTCATGATTGAGAGAATATGATCAACCTCGCTCCAGTAACCATGGCTGCAGAAAGCACTGAGAATAGTGTTATAAGTTACAGCATCTGGATCCAAGTCGTGCAATATCATATCATGTATCACCAAGATGGTATCATCAAAGTCCGGCTTTTTGCAGGTGAACCTCAAAAGTAAATTGTAAATGACAGTATCAGGATAACAACCATCAATAACCAAATCATGAAGACTTCTCAGTGCCCGGGCAACTCCAAACCGCTGGAAGACTTTTTCTATAATGATTGTGTATGTTAGAGTAAAAGGAGGGCATCCCTTCCTAAGTTGTCCACGCCAAAACTCAATTGCTTCATCAAATCTGTTATGATCAAACAAGCCACGGATGATGGTATTACACGTAATAACGTCAGGAGGACAGCCACTGAAGTTCATATCCTCGACAAGATCAATGGCAGACTCTATCTGGCCTTGCTTACAGAAACCATGGATCAGCATGTTGTACGTGATAATATCAGGAACACCGCCAGACATGATTAACACTTTCAAAACCCTGACAGCTTGTTCAACCCAATCTTTCTTGATGAGACCACGAATCAAGTTTATGCAAGATTGGTAGTGAGGAACTTGATTTTGCCGCGACATTAAATCCACAAGATGTGACGCTTTTAATATTAGACCTTTGTGGCAGAATTGCTGCAGAATCATATTGTTTCTCCGCTCGTTATTCCCAGCCAAAGGTCCGTCTATTGATAATTCCGGCCTTTCTAAAGATCTTCTGACATATACTTTTCCCCTCGTACTGCTCTCAGGATCTGTTGCCGAGGTCCAATTGATTAGGTCAGCCTCGATATCATCAATGCAGACACTTCCACCTTGAGCTTTGCATTGCAATGTAAGAGCATTGGGACCAGAGCCAGACCTTGTCCATTGTGAAAACTGATCCTTGCGACTTACTTGAAATAAGCAAGGCAAATTCGATGCAAATGAACAAAAAGAAGAGCAGACAGAGTTTTTACCAACATCCTTTTTCCTGGAGATCAAACTGATGTTATCTGGACAAGGACATGGAGCTAAAAAGTTTTGCGGTGCTATTGCGAAACCCATCTCAGAGCTTAAGTTAAGTGAGAGATAATTTCCTGTCATATTATGCAGATCAATCCCATAGCCAAGCTACGTTGTGCTATTGCCAAAACATCTAGGTACACTCGGCTGCTGTCAAACGGAATGCTCCGATGTAGGTACTGGATGAAAGTGTTTACTAGTTATTTTTGTTACTGCAAGGGAGAAAATGAATAGTAATTAGTTACCAAATCACAAACAGATTAATGCATCACCTTTTTGTTCACATGCTGCAGACAATCAGTCTGAGGAGAAAAAAGAGGTTCAAGAAGAGAGCTTTATCTTATATTATATAGCATCTGGATACTCTAATCTCTAATTTCAACCAAACAGTCAACACTTAACAGCGGCTGTATCAGATGTATGCTTAGACAATAAAAGTATGTCACAAAAACACTACACTTGCTTGCAAATGGATAAATAAACCTTCCTCAAAGGGTAACTTCTGTAAGAATGAGTTGAAACTCAGGTTGAGAGAACCATACTTCCGTAGCATTATTAAACAATATGCATTGGAAAATGTTGTAGCAGTATAATGAATATTAACTCCAAAATCTTGCCAAATCTCAATCACTCAAATGGAAAATATATCTGAATATACCCGAAGGCTAAGACACCAACTATTCAGTGCAGTTGAGCAAATGGACAACTTTTTTTAAGTCAACCACAATCACAGCACAGAGCTTGACCACTAAACAAGAGAGGATAAATGGACCCTTATAAGATCTAAACATTCCTTCAGTATCCAATAATTCTTCTAACCTCTCTATACGAATAACTAAAACATATCACTGTGAGTTAATCTTCATTTCAGATAAATTCTGCTTTATCTTGCACGCCATACTGTCAACTCATCCCAAAACTCAGATTATTCTGGTCTCCTATCAATTTCATGGCTACAGATAGCTCACAAATCAGAAGAATTCACACCTAAGTGGAAAGACAAACTAAACTACAAAGCAAAAAATAAACAAAGGGACAAATTCAGTATTCAAATTATGCAGAAAATCCATACCGAGAAAGGAAACGATGAGTACCTTCACCTGTAAGAACGTTACTGAGATTGGCATCCTTGAAACTCAGGATTGAAGAATTGTGAAGAGGAAGACGAGTGAAAAATGAAAGGGTTTTAGTTTTACCGCCGCCGAGGCAAGGGGGGTTTAGGTGCTCTTTGGCACTTTGGTCACCAATACGCCTCTTCTACTGCTATTTGCCTGCCACCAACAAAACGATGCGTTTAGGAGCTATTTTATTTGTAAAGTCTCTGAGAATGCAATCTCAGAGATGAATGATGAAGAAACGTAACAAACTCAACGACAAGGAAAGAGAGAGAAACACATTTTGGGAATTTCTGTTTATTGAAAAATGAAAGGTGTCTGCTTACAGAGCACGCAAGCCTATTTATACACAACTACTACTAGCTAACTAGCTGCCACATCAGTGACTAAATTACACCACAAGACTATTCTAAAATGCGCCACATAAGTGACATAATACAATCCAAGCTGTCCCATAACCCCCCTCAAGCTGGACGAGATTGAGAAGAAAAATCAAGTCCAAGCTTGACAGCAAGAAAGAAATGCTGCTGAGCTCCAAGAGGTTTGGTGAAAATATCAGCCAATTGCAAACTAGAACGCACATGGATTGTTGAAAGAAAGCCTTGTTGAACCATCTCTCGGACAAAATGACAATCAATACGAAGGTGCTTTGTCCGTTCATGGAAAACTGGATTGGCAGCTAGATGAATTGCAGCTTTATTATCACAATGTAGAGGAATAGGCAAAGGCACTGAAACTGATAAATCCTTCAACAATCCTTCAAGCCAAACTAACTCACTGGCAGTATGAGACATGCTGCGATATTCACTTTCAGCAGTTGATTTTGACACTGTTTTCTGTTTCTTGGTCTTCCAAGAAATCAAGGATCCTCCCAAAAAAACACAATACCCCGTAATAGATCTGCAAGAGAATGAGCAACTACCCCAGTCTGCGTCACAATAAGCCAACAGTGACAAATCAGATTCCCTTGCATTAGATAAAGAACAATGAATTGTTCCTTTAAGGTATCTCAAAAGATATAGAGCAGCATCCATATGAGGCTGCCTAGGAGAAGATATGAACTGACTCAACTGCTGAACAGCAAAAGATATATCAGGTCTAGACAATGTCAAATATAAAAGACGACCAACTAGCCTTCTATATGCCTCTGGATCATCCAAAAATTGACCTTCATCAGGCTGTAATCTGAGATTTTTCTGCATAGGAAATTGAGAGATTTTGCAATCAAGCATCCCTGTATCCTTGAGCAAATCCAGAACATATTTCCTCTGATTGATTCGAATACCAGAAGAATGCCGATCAATCTCCAATCCCAAAAAATAACGAGCAATACCAAGATCTTTGATAGTAAAAGCAAGATGAAGAGAAGACTTGGTTGCCTCAATCTCAGTAATGTTGTCACCAGTCAACAACATATCATCTACATAAACAAGAGCAATAGTAAAACCTGTAGATGTATTCTTAGTAAACAATGAATAATCATTCTTAGACTGAATGAAACCAAGACTTAGCAAATGTCTAGTAAGCTCCACATTCCACTGTCTACTAGCCTGCTTGAGACCATACAATGACCTTCTAAGTCGACATACTTGTCCAGGTTTGGCCTTGTCATAACCTTGAGGAGGAATCATGTAAACTTCCTCATCAAGATAACCATGTAAGAAGGCATTATTAATGTCTAATTGATGAAGCTTCCATTGTCTAGCAGCAGCAAAAGCCATCAATACTCTAACAGTTGTGAACTTAGCAACAGGGGAAAAAGTATGTTTATAATCTTTATCCTTCACCTGATTATATCCCTTAGCCACCAAGCGTGCTTTCAACCTTTCAACTTGACCATTTGGCTGGAATTTGACTTTATAAACCCACTTAGAACCAATAGCATGCTGTCTTGGAGGAAGAGAAGTGAGCTCCCAAGTTGAATTCTGTTCTAGAGCTATTAACTCCTTATGCATAGCTTCAACCCAACCTGGATGTTTCTTAGCTTGAGAATAAGAAGAAGGTTCCTCCACAGTGAGCACATTGAACAAAGAATGAACATAATCATCATCAAACTCACTGAAATCCTTATCTGAAATGACATGAAAAGCTTGAGCAAACTGATCACCAGGCAAAACATCAGGACGAGTAGGAAGATATGAGCAAACATAATCCTTGAATTTTGCTGGTGCCTTAACAATTCTTCCAGAACGTCTAGGCTCAAGCATGGGCTCACTAACCACAGGAACCATAGGAGTTGTAGATCCACTACCAGAACTAGCAGAAACCATAGATGGAATACTGTCAACAACAGCAGATGGCTCTACAGCAACAGGCTGAGAAGGAAAACCTGTACTGGTCCTAGAAGAACTCTGTGGTGAAAAACTAGAAGGAACTTCTTGGGAAGGAAATAACTGTGATGGAGAAAAATCATCACAATCATCTACAAGTTCAGATCTGATCTGTGGAAATATCAATGGACTCTCATGATTAGCAATATTGAACTGATCCTTATAAGGAAAACAATCTTCTCTGAAAACCACATGTCTGGCAATAAGAACCTTGTTAGTAGCAAGATCCAACACCTTGAAAGCCTTTTGATCCTTAGGATATCCTAAGAAGACACATCTGCTAGCTGTTGGATCAAATTTTCCTCTATTCATCTTTTGTTTCAGAGCAAAACATAAACAACCAACTACCTTCAAGTATGAATAAGATGGTTCTTTCCCATAAAGAACACTGTATGGTGTTTTCCATTTCAAAACAGAAGAAGGAAGTATGTTAATGAGATATGTAGCTGATAAAACACAATCTCCCCAAAATTTGATTGGCAATCCTGCATGAATTCGAATAGCCCTGGCTGTTTCTACCAAGTGTCTATGCTTTCGTTCTACTCTACCATTTTGTTGAGGTACTCCTGGAGCAGATCTTTGATGAATTATCCCTTTACTAGATAAAACATCTGACACAAATCTCTGAACAAACTCAGTACCATTATCTGTTCTTAAAGTTTTGACTGTCTTATGAAACTGATTTTCAACATAAGCCAAGAAATCCACTATCAATCGTGGCACCTGTTCCTTATTGTTAAGCAAGAAAGTCCAAGTTGCTCTTGAACAATCATCAACCACTGTAAGAAAATAACGTGCCCCACTATAATCTGCAACCCTATATGGTCCCCATAAATCCATGTGAACCAAATCAAACAACTCACTAGCATGAGAATTACTGATATCAAAAGGAAGACGATGATGCTTAGCCAACACACAAACATCACATTCAAGAGCTGAAAAATCCTTACAAGCAGAAACTGTATCAACCTTACAACCAGAATTCTGTACATGCCTCAATTTAGACCAGGAAACATGCCCTAGTCGTGCATGTAACAACTGAATGTCACTTTTATTACACTTAGAATTCAAAGTCTGAGAAACAATAGGTGTCTCTAAAGTGCCTAAAACATCAACTGCAGCTGCCACTTTCTGAAAGCTTGCAACATCTTTGCTTGTAATCTTATACAGACCTCCAATTCTGCTCCCTGAAACCAGTACCTTACTGCTCAAATGGTCCTGTAAAGTACAATCCCGTGATCCAAACAGAAACATAAGATCTCTGTCATTCATTAGCTGAGAAACAGATAACAGATTATGCTTAAACTGTGGCATATAAAGCACATTGTGCAAAACCAAGCCTGTAGATAACTGAATTTCTCCACACTGATCAACTAATTGTAAGGAACCATCTGGTAAACCAATTTTGATAGGTTTATCAAGATATCTCAATTTAGCAAACAGTTTCTTATCATAAGTCACATGGTCAGTTGCACCTGAATCTACTATCCAAGTAGAATCATGCAATTTAGGTAAATCATTATCAAGCTTAGAGGAAAAATTACCTGCAAAACTGATAGTGTTTACTTGACCACTTCCACTTGCTTCATCAACTACTGATTTGCCTTTCATAGCCCTCATTACCTCTTGTACTACAACATTTATCAATGTAGCATCATGTTTAGTTCCATCATTAGAATCACTGTCAAAAGGTGAGTCAAAAGAACCTCCACCATCAACATTAGCCAGCATCTTGCTACCATTTCCTTGAGGACGTGGACCTTTCCACCACTCTGGATAGCCTACTAGCTTGAAGCAATTCTCCTTGAGATGACCTATCTCTTGACAATAAGAACACTTCCTATCCATCTTTTCAGCTCGCTGTTTCTCTTTGTCCTTACTATAACCTGAATTACTTGTACCTCCCTTATCATAATTTGCACCATTTCCTCCAAATTTGCCTTGATTCCCAAAGCCTCTAGACCTATTGATAGCCAAAGCATCATGATTCTGCATGCTACCTCCTGTAATTGTCTTCTGCCTTTCAATCTGAGCCACCATGTGAAACGCCCTGTTTACACTAGGTAAAGGCTCCATAGACAGTATATTTGTTCTAACATTCTCATAAGAATCTGTCAATCCCATCAAAAATTGCATCAATTTGACAGTAGCTTCCCTTTCTATCATCCTTTTAAGCAAATAGCAAGTACACTGCTCCAAAACTCCACAAGAACACACTGGAAGACTCTCAATAGCTTGAAGTTCATCCCAGACTTTCTTGAGCTTACTGTAATACATGCCTACAGACAGATTTTCTTGCCTAATGTTGCTAAGTTCTCTCTGAAGTTGAAAAACTAGAGGTGCATTGGACTCAGCAAACCTCTCATCTAACTCAGTCCACAACTCTTCAGCAGAATGAACATACATAAAATTTTCAGCCATTTCTCCTACCATGGAATTTATGATCCATGACATGACCATAAAATCACAGCGTTTCCATCTTTCGTAATCTTCTGAATCCCTATGAGGTTTCTTATACATTCCATTGATAAATCCAAGCTTCATTTTAAGCCATTTTAATCCCTCGGCTCCAACTCGCAAAGTTCAAACCATTGAATCTAGTCACAACTAACTGATTCCCAGGATGATCTGAATTTGACAGAAAATAAGGATCAAAGGCGTTAGGATTACCTCTTGACGCCAGATCATACTCCCTCTCACGAGCTCTCCTTGACAATGGAGAACGAGATCTGTGACCTCTTGCTCTGTATCTTCGAGAGACTAGAGTCATCGATCTTCCTCCTCTAGCATCATCTCTCCCGATCGGTGACCTTGAACCTGATCGAGACATCGAACCTCCTCCAATTTCGGAAATATTTCCCTGATTCATACTTCAAACACCAGATCTTACTCCTTCGAACAATAATCTTGTTCAAGAACCTCTGAAATGCTGAAATTCAACTCGAATTTCAACAAAAAATCGTCAAGCGATTTCACCGACTCAATGACCTAGAATTCAACTCGAATTAGCTAGATCAAAATCCAAGGAAGCACGAGTCAATATGAATCAGGATCCTCCTGAGACGCTCTGATACCATGTAAAGTCTCTGAGAATGCAATCTCAGAGATGAATGATCAAGAAACGTAACAAACTCAACGACAAGGAAAGAAAGAGAAACACATTTTGGGAATTTCTGTTTATTAAAAAATGAAAGGTGTCTGCTTCCAGAGCACGCAAGCCTATTTATACACAACTACTACTAGCTAACTAGCTGCCACATCAGTGACTAAATTACACCACAAGACTATTCTAAAATGCGCCACATAAGTGACATAATACAATCCAAGCTGTCCCATATTATTTTATTTTTTTAAATAGCCCAAAAATTCAAAAATAGAAAACAAGATTCTGGTTCCTTCTAGAACTCTCTCGCTCCGTTTCCCGTGTTCATTCTGAAGACGTAAATATTCGCAATTCTGGCTTCGCGGGGTTAACAAGCCATAATTCTTCGTCGGAAATCTCCCAATTCCGTTCGCATCCTACAAGATCAACTCGAATCGATTAGCTGCCGGAAACGATGTCGAACTCGGCTTCTTCGCAGATTTCGTATTCAGCAGGCTCCTATTTTCCGACGCCTTTCCACCTCCAACAGCCTTACATTGGGCCAACTCTTCCGGCTCCCGTTCCGGCGCCGGTCAGCGTTCCCGTCGCCCCAGTCTTGCCGCCTCCGGTCAGTGTTCCCGTCGTACCGGCGCCGGTCAGTGTTCCCGTCGCACCTATCGTACCGCCGGCGTATCCATCCGCTGGCGTGTATGCGATCCCACAGTATCAGCAGGTTTGGCTTTCAATTCCGATCTCAATCTCGTTTAATGCCGTTTTGAATGATCTCGATATTGTAGAGGATGTCTAAGATAGGAGCACTAGGCCGGATTTCAAGAATGACTTTTCCTCAATCAAGAAAGGAACTTAGGCTGGAGGAAGATACTTAAGGCGGATGAATGAGTGATAGTCGGTTTTGCAGTTTCGGATTATCTATTGATGGAATCTGTAGTGATGAATTGATGTTTAATGGGAGATGTGATCCTGTAATGTGCACACATTGCTTTTTTATGAAGAAGCTCCTATTTTCCGGTACCCTCCCATTCTAAGGGAAGATGTCATTGTGCATTTTGATTGTGAAGTTCTAAGTGAAGATGTTTCCCTTATCCAACTCACACAGGGAAGATTGATTGATCAATGTCAATATCCTGTGCTTAGCAACTTGGCAAAAATCACTCTGTATGTATATTGGATATTTCCTTTTTTGTTTGGCAAATCTGTACATATGTGATTGTTTCCTGCTTCAATCAATCTGTTGAGGTAGTTATACAGCTTCAATGGTTTGCTTCTAGTTTGCATTAGCTAACATGCGATTCATGTCTTGTACCTATAGGCCCAACAGCTGTTCCAAAAGGATGCTCAAATAATCACCCCTGAAGCTCTAGAAAGTGTAAAAGCTGCTCTTGCTAACAGTGAAATGGAACAAAAGGCAGAAACAAAAAAGAAAGCGGTTCCTCGCAAAGCTGCTGGACAAACTTGGGAGGATCCTATACTTGCAGAATGGCCCGAAAGTATGATTGTCTTTTCCTGATCTTTGTTTATACAACTATTAGATGTGGATTTAATGTGAATATCACAGACATTGCAATGCCTTGAGGTCAATTGGCTGTTAGTCCGAGTCAAAATTGGTGCAAAATGCTTGTGTTTTTTAAAGATCATCTTCCTTTGGTAACTAAATGTTTATTGCTCTCAGTATTGCTGTCTCTCCTGCTACTGTAGATTGAATCATTGCTTTTATGGCTTATGTTCATCATTGTGATAGGCAAATTTGTCTGTTGATCAATCTGAAGAGTAATAGAAATGGATTTATGAACCAGGGAAAAGCTGGAAATTAAACCTGATACTCTGAAGTTGGGTTGTGGGTGAGTAAAATCCTGTAGAATGGAATGGATCTTTTTCATGTAGATAAGTTTTGTGATTGATACCAGAAAAGATCTGGCTCCTACCCATTTCCTTTTTTGCACAGGCAACATCTTCATGGGTGTGAAGAGGCGTTACCATACTTGATTAGCTGTTTGTGAAATGTCAGAACTTTGGTAACTCTGCTTTAGTAGAATAATGATTATAGCAATTTTCCAAGTGGGAGATTGTTTTTAACAATGCCTGTTTGCTAATTCAATTCTCACTCTTCTGCATGGATGGAAACATTGCAGATGATTTTCGCTTATTTTGTGGAGATCTTGGAAACGAGGTGAATGATGATGTTTTAACAAAAGCCTTTTCAAGATTTCCTTCCTTTAACATGGCTAGGGTAAGTTATTAATAACTTTGTATGGTGTTTAAGAACGTTCAGTCCTGTAATTGTACAGTTTATGAAGCATCTGCTTAGTTTGTCTTTATATTTTACAGGTTGTGAGAGACAAGAGAACAGGGAAAACAAAGGGCTATGGATTTGTTAGCTTTGCTAATCCATCTGATCTTGCTGCAGCACTAAAAGAGATGAATGGTATGGAATCATGTCATGTGTTTAGGGTTTTATTGCTTTTGATTGGTTCTCATTGATTTTCGTTTCTGCGTTGATCTGCAGGTAAATATGTTGGAAATAGGCCCATCAAACTCCGGAAAAGCAACTGGAAGGAAAGGATAGATTTTGAAGCTCTAGAGAAGCAAAAGGTATGATCATGATCTTTTGCTGCCTCCTCATCAGTTCTTATTTTGTGAGTTCCTCTTTATATTTTACACTCCAGATTTTTCATAATTTAAGTTGTGTGTTTGCTCTCTTAAATTTCTTGCAGAGTAACAATCAAAAGAAGCCCAAGCTCCCCAAGAAGAGTGTGTTGCACAAATGAGCAATTGCAAATGTATGGACATGCCTGTCGGTAGATTGATTTTAGCACATTCTCTCTGATCTGTTGTATGGTGTTCCAATATCTGCTTATTCAACTAGTGGTTTGATGCTTATTTGACAACGTATGCCGGGTAGAACTCGATTGACGCTGTCGTTCTCTGCTCTGGCCAATTACTGTTATAAACTTTGTGGCTAAACGTGAATATGGTCCTTGAACAAAATCGAAACTTATTTTCAAGATATATTAGGTAAAAATAGTTTAAACCAATAACTAGTTTGCAAGAAAAGCATTCTTTTTTTTTTTTTTTTTGAGAAAGCAAGAAAAGCATTCAAAATCGAGCAACGAAACAATTTGTATAAATGTGGACTAATATAAAAAGAAATACAAATAATATATTATAATATAATATCTACGACTAATAATAAGATACTATCATTACCAAAGTTAAATTTATGCACAAAATTGTGTCGATGAAACTATCACATTATCATATAATTGATTTTACTATATCCATAATCTACTTATACTTGGTGAAACGAAGTCACATCGTACATAATAAATAGAATGATGTGGCAATCATTTTTCAATGAGTTTTCCTGTAGAATTAATAATATGAAAATCAAAAATATTTTAAACAAGTGACATATATTAGTTGATATTTCAAATTTCCATTTGGTATATCATCGATTCCACCAGAAACTAGTTGAAAAATGATTTTGAATCGTTTTTTATTAATATTGAGATACTCCTTATAATGATTTTTAAACTTTGGATTATTTCGGATTATTTTTGGTTGAAAGTTGATATTTGAAATTATTTTTACTTAAAAAAATACAATAAGATTTTAATTTTTTACCTTACATAATTTTTTTTATTGTGATAACATGGGCCATGATTTAAGTATGAATCCATTTTTGTATTTATTAATAGGAAAAATGATTCAAAATAATATCAAGTATCAACTTTCAATTAAAAATAATACCAAGTTTAAAAATCATCACTAACGATACAAACCATCACGAATTTAACCAAAAATGATCCTGAAGCCTTTTCGGGCGTGATTTCCGGTGGAATCGTTGATATGGTGATCCGAAATATTTTAACTAAGTGTAAAATATCAAGTTGTTATGTCCGATTTTCGATCCCCGCATCATCGATTCCGTCGGAAAACGCTTATGAATCATTTTTTGCTAATTTTGTGATAGTTCGTATCGTTGGTGATGATTTTCAAATGTATGATTATTTTTGGTTGAAAGTTGATAATTGAGATTATTTTGAGTCATTCTTTTTCTTATATATATATTTAGGTATTCTTTAGTTAAATTTGGTTTTGGATTTTTTTGTCGAGGAGGGGCGACCACTTACGCGAACTTAATAGGGCGATGGCACATAAGTGAATTTAACCGTAAGTTGACATATACTACAAACAAAAGTCACTTCTTTAGTATATAAAATAGAGCTTATGTTTAAGGACATACTCCATCTATTAAGCAATATAGAAAATGTCTTGAAACCTAAGATGTCGTATAATTTGACTTGAATATCCTCAATCTTATTAAAAAAAATTCAATTTCTATTTTTTCCACATAGATTATTGAGGAGATACAGCGTGTGGCAGCGATCTACTCTTTAGAGCTGGGCGAGCTCAAGTAGTACTTAGCGACCCTAAAGCTTTCAAAAGACTCTAGATGAGCTCAAGTAGTATTTGTGGCGACCCTAAGCTTCCAAAAGACCCTAGATGAGCCCAAGTAGAGAAAACCCAAAAGCACTTCCAAGCCTCGACTTTTCAAATTCAAGCACTTCCAAGCCTCGACTTTTCAAATTTGAAACATTCCATCCCCATGCTTAGCATAAGAGCTTGTGGGGGTGCAAATATAATGATCTATCCAAAAACCTACAAGGATCTTATGCCTTGATCTTATTGTCCATATCAGTCCTATAACAGCCCTCTCTGCCTTCAGATCACCAAAGAGCGGATCCACAACAAGAGGATTTTTATTATGCATTTTTGCCTAGAGAAGAATATAGCCTCAGGATCAACCACCTGAAAATGAAAAAGAGAAACAATACAGATGAGTGAAAAGAATGAGGAAACCAAGACAAGCAGATGAAAGAAGTTGCTACCATTATGATTTGGAGAAGAGATATAAGGTTTTCGAAGATTAGGGATCTAGATATTTAGAAAAGAGTGGGGAGCCAGCGATTTAGGCTAATGGGGTGAGATAAGATGACCAATCTCGTCCCAAAAGCGACTCGACAAAGAAAAGCCCAAAGATTTAACCACATAATCCAAGAAAGGAACATCTATACAATAGAAATGAATCCAGGACAAAAACTTTCTCCTTAGCTGAACTAGGTATCAACAAACACTTTTTAGAGATAAGTTTGTCATAGTCTGGGGCAAAGATATGAGTTCTTCTTTCACCTGAGAGAATAACCTGTCCAAAAACTCGTTGAATAAGCCACCAGTTTTATGACTTTCTATTATTATTTATGTAAATGTTTTTTTATTAATGGAGATAATTTTGGAAAAAATAAATTAAATGACAAGAATTACTTAAAAACTGTAATCGTATAATGGGAATCCATATATACGGATCCGATTATGTTTAATCAAATCATCAATCTGTTTATATAACGGAAAAATTTGAAGCAATTCGCCGATCAACCCAGTAAGCTATCTTAATACCAATATTAAGTACTAATTCATCCACTTCTTAGTACCCTTCCCATTGTCTTTTTTTTTTTGAAATTGTAGACGTGGGATATAGCTAAGGGAAAGAGTCATGGAAGAAAATTATTATTTGTACCTGTTTTTCGACCAAAAAAAAAATTTGTACTTGTTCCTTAAAACTAATAATTTGATTTAATTAAAAATTTATTTTAAATTTTATATAAATTTATATAAACGAAAAACTTCATATAAAATCGTGTATTATTTTATTTAATTGGCTTCTTATGAAATTTATTTTAATGATACATTAGTTCTATTATAATACTTTTTAATTGAATAAAGATTTGTAGGATTATAATTTTTGTACATGAATTGAATACTTGTTTTTGTCAATAAGTTTCTTTATTTTAAGATAATTGTTATTTTGGAAAAAAATCATATTTTTTACAAATATAATTTATAGATATAATTTCGATAATATATATTCTTTCATATTTTACAGACATGTGAAGTCTACAATCAAATTTCAGCTAATTAAATTATTTTACATAAATGTATGGTTCAATGTGAAGTTGATACGTATCATGATAATTATTCTACTAGTATATAGTTACGAGGACGTGGAGAAGGCACTTTAAGCAATCCCACTAAAAATATGGGGTTTGACCCTATTTTTGGTGTTTTATACTAATATAAACGGTATCATAACTATGTACTAAAGAGGACGTTAAAAATAATAATTATCACGACACGTGTCAATTTCACATTAAACCACATCATTCATCTTTATTAAAATAATTTACTTGATTAAAATTTGATTGTAGATCCCATATGTATGCAAAATATGAAAGAATATATCATTGAAATTATATTTATAAGGTTTCCTTAAAGATATAATTAAATAATCTTACTTTGTACTAAATTGGATATTACAATAATAATATAGAAAAACATGTCAACTCTAGATAAATATATAATTAAATTAATAGTAGTATATTAAAGATATAATAAACCAAATAATTATTTTATTAAATCAATTTGATTGGTTATATTGTAGATTCTACACAAATAAAAGTTATATATATGCATATGATTTAGATTTGAATGTTTTTCCATATTAACTATAAAATAAAAATAAAAACTATAAAATAAAGAGCTTTTTTTTTTGATAAAAACAAGTATTCAATCCTTGTACAAAAATTATAATGTTACAAATCTTTGTTCGATTAAAAGAATATATTATAACAAAAATAATGTTTCATTAATATAAATCCCATAAAAAGTAAATTAAATAATATAATTCAAGAATTTATATCAAACTATTCTTTTGAATAATAAAGTTTAAGTAAGTTTTTATTAAATCAAAATCGTGCCTTCAAGGCACAAGACTAATACTAGTCATAACTATATACTAAAGCGGAGGTTAAAAAAATATTTAGCACGACACATGTGAACTGCTCATTGAATCGCATCACTCGTCTTTATTAAAACAACTTCATTGGTTAAAATTTCATTGGTGAGCCCACATTAGAAAATTTCTTATCTATTGATTTCCATTTTTGTTTTTTTCCAAACAAAAGAAATAAACTTTCAATTTATACATAATTTTTCTAAAAATCTTTATATCTACTAAGACGAAATTGGGCTACTAGCCCAATAGGGGAAATTAATGAACTATATAGTCTACAAGGAAAAAAAATTAACTCCCTAGTCTTTTTTCCAATTTTGCCCTTTTTTTTAAAAAAATTACATGATGACGTCATCATATGCCATTGTTGACGTCAACACCCCTTACCACTATCGGCGTTGACCGTCTTGTCATCAATGATGACAAGTTACTTGTCATCAGTCCACATACAAAAAACTCATCATTCACATACAAAATTTGTCATCAGTGATGACAAGTTGAGTTAAAACCCATCATTCACGTACAAAACTTGAGGTAAACCCCATCATTCACGTACTCAACTTGTCATCAGTGACGACAAGATGAGAAGTTGAGGTAAAACCCATCATTCATGCACTCAACTTGTCCTCAGATTTTATTAGTGTGCCTATGTGGGATTTGAACCCACGTTATTGTGCATTAAGCACATTCGATCTACCATTTGAGCTAATAGGCCATAATTATAAGTAATATTTAGGGTCATCCAAAATCATAAAATCGTCCCAAAACCCCTAAAATCATCTCAAACCCAAAAAATCAACTTGTCATACAGAAAACCCAAAAACCCAACCCTAGATCTAGCTCGAACGAGCGTAGATCTGGCTCGTAGGAGCGTAGATCTGGCTCCTACGAGCCCAGATCTGGCTCGTAGGAGCCCAGATCTGGGAGAGGGTGGACGATCCTAAAATCGACGACGGTGGCGGCGACGACGGTAGCGGAGTTGGTCTCATACGGCGGCGGCGAGGAGAGGGAGGGCGGTGAGAGGGAGGGAGGGATTGAGGTAGGCGGCGAGAGGAAAGGGAAGAGAGGAAAGAAAATGGAGATGAGAGGGAGAGAGGAAACGAAGAGAGGGAGGAGTGAAAAAAAAATGATGAGGGGAGAGAAAAAGAAGAAGAATGAGGGGTTTTTATAGAAAAAGAGAGATTATTTAGATAATTTTTTTTGGGTGGTCTACCCTCTTCAATATCATCCCAAAATCTCTCCCTCACTCACTTCCCTCTATCTACTAATTTCCATTTTAATTTTTTTTTCTAAAATAATTACACTTCAAATTTTATACATAATTTTTCTAGAATTCTACTTATCTACTAATTTTAATTTCACTTCAGTCTTAGTTTTTTTCATTGTAACACCCCTATTTTTAACCCAAGGGTGTTACCGTCAGTGATCTCAGATTTTACCATCCAAGACCACCCGAGGCTGTAGGTAACACAACACGGTTCAAAGTAATATAAAACAGGATAGTTATATTACATTAAAGTGGTTCATCGTTTACCACATACTTAAAAAGGCGTTCAAAGGTTTGAAACGCTAGTGCTTGAAATGGAAACGACATTAGATAATAGTGCAGTGGAAATTAAGACAACAATATTATACAAAGTAGCTTGGCGGACCCAGAATGTCCAAAAGGCTTGAAACCTTCCTTCCTTCAGATCCATGAGTCTTCGGCTTTAATCTGCTACAGTCTTGGCCTTGTTACCTGATATTTCCATAGAAGCAAGAAATACCAGCCGACCAATGTCGGGAAGAAAAGAAAGTGGTATTAGTCTAACGCGAGACTAAGCAAGTGGTAGAATACGACTAGGTTCTTAAAAAGGCCAAGTTGTCGGCATCAAAGTCCAAAAAGGAAACTGAACGATGCGCGACAAATCGGGTTCTTTGGCGGTGAGAGAGAGAAAAAAGTAGTAACGGCTTTATTTGAATGCAACTCAGACGATGATGGAATGAAGAAGAATCGGTGAGAAAAGAAATACGAGATTTCTTTTGAGGATAGGAAATCACAAGGAAATGATTTCCTAAGAAAGATGATTAAGCTTTTGTTGGGAACATTATCAATTCACATCACGTACACAACAAAAGTCTCTATTAGCTAGAGCTACTCAAAGTCGGGAGTCCGGATGGCTTGTCCAAGCTAGTACTAACCATCCTTGTCCCATTAATTAATTAATGTGCATTGGGCACTTATCTTTCATAAGTCGTAACACATAACACTTCAGTGATGACTTTTAATTAAGTTGGCCGCTCAAAGGATGAGGCGTGGCCTTACGGGGACTGAGTCCCTGCACTTAGCTAGAGTGCAACACCCCTCTATTCGGAGAGCAGGTGGAGTCATGACCCAGTATCAGGAGACGATAAATTATTATACCTCCCAATACAGTTTATAAAGAGATGTTGAGGGGCCAAACCCACATCCCTGTTTCCTACACTAGTCCACAACAAAGTCTCAAAAAGAGACTTGAAACAAACAGAGGCCAAACATCGGTCCTAAGTCCATGGGCTAGCGCAGTACGATAAAGTAAATAACAACAGGGTTGTTATCTCTAAACAATAAATAAATCCTAGGTTCATTTTATTTAGCAAACAAGGCGTTCCCAACAAAATGGAGAGGCTAGCAAGACAGGAATTTACGATATATCGAATATCAAGAGAATAGGGAGAAAGAACCATCCACTTGCCTTCGGTTTTTGAGAGTTAAGTCGCTACGATGACGAAATTGGTGAACGAGCGCTCCTAGAAGCTTAACCTAATTCGAGGCACGGAATGGATAACGAAATAAATTAATATTTAATTTATTTCTTAGTCTAGGAACTTCCTCGAATTGTTAGTTTATCGATCGGCTTATAAGAATGTTAGAAGCGAGTTTAGGATTTTTATAAAATCATCGGTTTACGAATATCCCTTCATAAAGTTTATTTATAAAAACGCTTCTTAAAGAAATTAAATAAATACTTAATTAAGATTTATTATTCATCATAAAATAATATTTTATAATTATAAATCTCAATTAAGAAAAGGTTCAAGTTCATTTTTATAAAGAGATTGACTTAATTACATGGGTAAAAATACCTTTAATCAACTTAATAAATTTTATCACTTTATAAAAATAATTATTTTAATGGGCATTAGTCTTTAAATTTATTTAACATCGCTCCTTGGATAAAAATACCATTAGCTCAATTTAATAATGCTCCTTCTAATTAATTAGACGAATTAGGTCTTTTTAATTAACAAATTAGCTAGTTGGCTACGTACACCTTTTTAATTCATTTGCTAATTAACTTTGGTACTCAATTGATTTGCTACGCACAGCTTTGTTTACTAATTGAAACAAAAGCCCATGGCCTCTCTTGTCTTACAAGCCCAGTGAATCAGCCCATGGTAGATTAATTGGCCCAAAACAAAACAAAAGGAGGGGAAAGCTGCTTGCCTTTTCTTGTGGTTACACAGCAGCAAATCAACGACAACCACAACTCAGCACGCCGGCAACCATGGTGGACACCCGACGGCGGCTCCTGGCGGCTTTTCCAGACGGTGGGCGGCCCAGTAGGCTCCGGCGAACCTCTTGATGGCGGTCTCGACGACGACAGGAGGCCGGTGGAGGAGATCGGCGTATGGGAGGCTCGATCGGCGTATTTTTCGGAGGTTGAAAACGGAGCCGATTCAGCTCGGGCTTTGAATGAAAGTTGTAGAGGAGTTGTAGGGGACTTTAGATGTGATTTTTGTTTGCCGAGGAGACTGCTATTTATAGCCGAAAATGGCTCGACAGATCTGAACGAAAAATGTCGTTCATAGCTCGAGGTGGACTGTTTTCACTCAATTGAAAATCAGATTTGGCAGGGTAGAGTAGGGGTAAGGACAAAGGAAAGATGAGTGAATTGAGTGCAGAAGTTCACGGGAGGGGAGAGCTAAAGATGGTGAGTTGAAAGTTGCTAGAAACCCATTTTGACCAAGTTCACGAGCAAGTAGAGATGGATAAGACATGGTAGAATGACTAGGTGTTTGACCGGACTCCCGGGATGAGACGGGAAGTGATGGTGGCGTGAGGCGTGTACGACCGGAAATCCCGGACACCATCTCGTGAAGTTCGGATTTTATGGGTATTTGAGTTTGAACTAAATCAGTTCCGTTGATGGACAGAAAGTTCTCATAGTCCATTCTTGATTAGGTTTTATAAATATAATAATTAATCCAATTTAATTAATTGTTGCTAATTAATAATATTAATCTTCTCAAATTACAATTATGAGTGAAACGACTCAATTTTATCTTTAGACTATAAATCTTTATTTTATACTTTAAAATTATATTGAACGATTAATATGTTTTCTGGAAAGCTTTAAATTTGTCGTTACGAAAACGAATTCATTAGAATTGTTCTTACACTTCTAATAGAATATAGTACATAATATCTTACAAAAATAGCGGGTATTACATCAGTACCCCCTTAAAAATTAGTTTCGTCCCCGAAACTAGGAGAGATTTGGGGTATAATACGGAAGGATAAGTACATCGGAATATTGCTAGGTTACAGAAGAGTCAAACGTCCTAGTACCCCCTTAAAGAACGTCTCGTTCTTTAATTATGGGTCGAACAATTCTGGGAAGCGTGCTCGCATTCCTTGTTCGGTTTCCCATGTCTCCCAAGTCGTTTCTTCGCCACCATTCTTGGACCAAAGTACTCTTACCAACTGTACTTCTTTGTTGCGAAGCTGCTTCACTCGACGCTCTAGGATCTTCACGGGTCTTTCCTCATAAGTGCCATTCGATTGAATTTCAATGTCATCATAGTCGAGTACATGTGATTCATCAGGCACATATTGTCTTAAGAGTGACACGTGGAAGACGTTGTGAACTGGGTGTGCCGACGGTGGCAGTGCAAGACGATATGCTAGCTTGCCTACTCTTTCGAGTATCTCAAAAGGACCGACATAGCGAGGATTAAGCTTTCCTCGCTTCCCAAAGCGAAACACGCCTTTCGAGGGAGATACTCTTACGAATACCTTGTCGCCTATAGAGAACTCGACATCTCTTCTCTTCAAATCGGCATACGACTTCTGTCGACTCTGAGCGGTCAACATTCTTTGTCGAATGAGAGCAACATCAGCAGCTGTTCTCTCTACTAGCTCGGGTCCAAGAAGGATCTTGTCTGCATTGTCGTCCCAACAGATCGGTGAACGACATTTACGGCCATAGAGAGCCTCAAATGGAGCCATCTTGATGGTCGAGTGCCAGCTATTATTGTAGGTGAACTCTATCAAGCTTAAGCTGACATCCCAACTCGTAGTGCGGTCTAACACACAGGCTCGGAGCATATCCTCTAGAGTCTGAATTGTCCTTTCAGATTGACCATCGGTTTGAGGATGAAAAGCAGTACTAAATTTCAACTCGGTTCCCAATGCTTTGTGCAACTCTTGCCAGAACCTTGAAGTGAAACGTCCATCTCTGTCAGAGACAATGGTCTTTGGGGTACCATGGAGACGAACAATCTCATGGATGAAAACTTCTGCTAGCTTTTGGACTCCCCAACTCATTTTGATTGCAATGAAGTGGGCGCTCTTAGTGAGTCGATCGATCACGACCCATATAGCATCCTTTTGCCCTTGAGTCTTAGGAAGGCCAGTAACGAAATCCATGGCAATGTCTTCCCACTTCCATTCAGGCACTGACAGAGACTGTAATTTCCCCCCGGGTCTTCTATGCTCAATTTTAACCTTTTGGCATACCAAACATCTTGAAATGAATTCTGCCACTTCTTGCTTCATGTTTGGCCACCAAAAAGTCTTGCGCAAGTCTTTGTACATCTTACTTGCTCCGGGATGGACTGAATATGCAGATGCATGTGCTTCTTTCAGGATGGTTTTTCGAAGCTCATCCACAGCAGGCACACAAATTCGATTTTGAAACCAAAGCGATCCATCATCTTGTATGATGAATCCAGGTGCCTTGCCGTTCTGCACCTCACCACTAATCTTAATCAACATCACGTCTTCAGATTGTTTCTCTTTAATCTGATCTAATAAGACGGAGTGAATTTCCAATGTGTTCAGGCTTCCTTGCTGCCTTTCAAACCAAACTTCAATCCCTTCTCGAATGAGCTCCTTCTGCAAGCTCGGTTGAACTGTTAACATGGCGATCAGATTCTCCTGAGGTGTCTTGCGACTTAAGGCATCGGCCACGACATTCGCTTTACCAGGGTGATAAAGTAGTTCGATGTCGTAGTCCTTGATCAGTTCAAGCCATCTCCTTTGCCTCATGTTCAACTCTTTCTGTGTGAACACATACTTCAAACTCTTATGATCGGTGAATATTTGGCACTTAACACCATACAGATAGTGTCGCCAAATTTTTAATGCGAACACCACAGCTGCTAACTCCAAGTCGTGTGTCGGGTAGTTCACCTCATAGGTCTTGAGTTGGCGAGACGCGTATGCGATGACCTTGCCATTTTGCATCAGCACACAACCTAGACCTTGCTTGGAGGCATCACTGTACACAACATATCCTTCATGCCCATTTGGTAGAGTTAGCACTGGTGCACTAGTTAGACGTTTCTTGAGTTCTTGGAAACTCTCTTCACATTTCTCATCCCACACAAACTTCTGGTGGGCCTTTCGGAGTAGTTTGGTCATGGGTAGAGCGATTTTAGAAAATCCCTCTACGAACCTTCGGTAGTACCCAGCCAATCCCAGGAAGCTCCGGATTTCTTTCACATTCCGGGGTTGCTTCCATTCAGAGACTGCTTGAATCTTTTGGGGGTCTACCATTACTCCATCTTGGTTAATGACATGGCCTAGGAAT
Source organism: Polygonum maritimum (assembly GCA_963924305.1). Taxonomy (NCBI): domain Eukaryota; kingdom Viridiplantae; phylum Streptophyta; class Magnoliopsida; order Caryophyllales; family Polygonaceae; genus Polygonum; species Polygonum maritimum. The sequence goes on from OZ002736.1 coordinate 27,191,152, forward strand.
GCTACTTCCTTCAGCCATAGTTCACACTTTGACAGCTTAGCATATAACTCGTGTTGCCTGAGGATTTGCAAAACGGTTCTCAGATGCTCTTCATGCTCCGCTTCACTCCTGGAGTAGATCAAGATGTCATCGATGAACACGACCACGAACTTGTCGAGGTACTCATGGAAGCATCGATGCATCAAGTCCATGAACACTGCAGGAGCGTTGGTCAGCCCGAAGGGCATTACTACGAACTCGTAGTGACCATATCGAGTGCGGAAAGCAGTCTTCGGGATGTCCTCCTCTCGGATCCGAAGCTGATGATATCCTGACCTTAGGTCGATCTTAGAGAACACCTTCGCGCCGTGCAATTGATCTAGCAGGTCGTCTATCCTCGGCAGAGGGTACTTATTCTTGATGGTGACTTTATTCAACTCTCGGTAGTCGATGCATAGACGAAAAGTCCCATCTTTCTTCTTCACAAATAACACTGGGGCTCCCCAAGGTGACGCACTTGGTCTAATGAAGCCCTTCTCAAGCAACTCTTCGAGTTGACTCTTGAGTTCTTTCATCTCGATCGGAGCCATTCTATATGGCGCTTTGGAGATCGGTGCGGTTCCTGGCTCCAAACTGATGGAGAATTCGACATCACGCTGAGGTGGCAACCCTGGGAGTTCCTCGGGAAAGACATCAGGAAATTCTCTGGCTATCGGAATTTCCTGAATGTTAACAACCTTCTTCTCAGTTGGTTCCAAATAGCATAGGAAAACAGTACAACCTTATCGAAGCAACTTTCCAGCTCTCATGGCATTGATCAGCTTCCCATTTTCCTCGTCTCTTTTTCCTCTGAACTTACAAACGTGTTTTCCCCCAGAGTTGATGGTCACAATTCGCTCGTTAAAGTCAATCACTGCTCCATGACGCGATAGCCAATCCCTTCCTAGGATTATATCGTATGGAGCCATCGGGATGCATATCAAATTGGAACTAAATTTTCCGCCTTGAATGCCTATAGGGAAATCACTTAATTGTTTCGTCCCTATTATTCTTTCTCCATTGGGAAGATTCACGACAAAGGGCTCACAAATATCAAGACATTTTAATCCTAAGAGGTCTACGCAACTTTCAGAAATAAAGGAGTGTGATGCACCAGAGTCAAATAACAGGAAGGCAGCAGTAGAGCGAACATATAGTGTACCTTGGCATATGGGTGCTCCAGGTTCATCGCTGGCACGCATCTCATAGAGGCGTTGACCTTGGTTCTGCGATGTCGCTGGTCCCTTGCCCTTATTCTGAGCTGTAGACTGAACAGAAGCTGTCATGGCAGATCGGTTTGAGGTCGGGTTGACCTGAGAAGCAGAGGCTGACTTAGACTGTCCTGAACCATTATTGCTTTGCCGACAGTAGGTACGGAGATGACCTTCCTTTCCACAGTTGAAGCAGGTCCTCTTGGGTTTGGTGCATTTTTGGTTGATATGCCCCTGCTCACCACAGTTGTAGCAGGTGATTGGTCCACTCCTGCGTTCGGACCCCTTCGAAGAACTAGTCATGGTTGGCTCAGATTTGCTCTTCTTTGACCAACCTGATTTCTGTGGAGAGGCTGGCCTCTTAAATCCGCCTTGATTTTGATAGTGAGGCTTTCCTCCACCTTGTTTCTTTTTCTCAGACTCGTTCAAGGTGACCTCCATAGAATAGGCATGGTCGACGTACTCCTCAAGGGTCGAGAAGGTACGGTTCATCATCCACGGCTTAATGTCGTTACTCATCCATTTATGGAAACGACGAATCTTCTGCTCCTCAGTGGAGAATTCGATACCAGCATACTTCAGTAACTCATTGAACTTCTTCGCCCTTTCTAAGACGCTCAATCCCTTCACTTTGGGATCATACAGCTCATCCCTCTTCTCGTCGATCATAGCAGGTGAGAAGAAACGTTTTAACATCTTTTCCTTGGACATTTCCCAGGTCAGTTCAGGATGTTCAGGCAGTCTGGAAGTTTCCCACCAATCATTGGCTTCATCCCTCAGTTGAAGGGAGGCAATGTGCACTCTTCCAGCTTCAGTGCAGTGCACATTCCTCAGTAACTTCTCCATGTTGGAAAACCAGTGATAGGCACTAGAAGGTTCTCCAGCACCATTAAAAGTTTCGGGCCTTAGCGAAAGGAAGGTTTTCAATGCCTTGGCATAATTTGACCCCTCGCCTCCATCGCGGGCTTCATTAACCCTCCTATTCACTTCAGGCTCGATCCCAACTGCATTGGCTAGATTCTGAACTGGTGCAGGCATAGCCTCACGCACCATCTGATTGATCATGGTTCGGAAAGCGGTCATAGTTGCTTCATCAAAGACCACAACTTGAGGGTTTGCTGGGTCTCGGTTGTTTCCACCAACCTCAGATCCGACTTCTTCATGATCGCCCCCAGTTGGAACATTGTGCAGGTTGTCCCTAGCAGTGTTTCCTCGAGTGTTAACCATCTGAATGAATGACAAATGTTTCCAAACAATTAACATTTGTTTAAGGAAATATGCAGACACGTTTGAAAGGAAAGTGATCATTATATTAAAGGATCATCATACATGCCGCAGGTACAGGGAAAAGATGGTTACACTTAGTACAAGGAAACTTAAACAACCTTACAACGACCCAACTATTCATGCCATACAAAAGGAATAGTCGACAGCTTAAGTGGGCTTCCTAGAGCTACGCACTTATATGGGTACACGAGGGAAAGGAAATCTAACGGGGATGAGACGGAGGGAAGCAGTACTTGTCAAGGAATCCAGGACTGAACAAATTGCCGTTCAGGACCTCGCCTCCATCTTCCAATAACCACCTGGCCTGCTCGAGATTGCGGTTGAGAATATCAATAGACCGCTGCTCATTGACTATAGCGGCTACGAAATTTTGGATTTGCCAACGATGTTGACGAAGAGCGTTCTCCCATGCTGTCTGATGCCGACGGAGCAAGCGTGTCCTCACTTGGAGGCACGTAAGAGGGATAGGTTCTGGTGCAGGCAGCCGCCCACTTGTGCGTGGCGCTTCGATGCCACGATCCACTTGATCACCTACTGTTTGATAGGTGAGTTCTGGTGGACTCGCCAGAGGGCCCCGGTTTAGATCAAGCGAGGAGGGGTTGTCTTCACGCCTTCGTTCTTGGGACGTCACCTCCTCCCCAATTGTTACCTCAGAATTCCCATCTATAGGGTGGCTATTCGCCTCGAGGTCATTGAAAAGATTTTCCAGTCCGTACTCTTCCAGGTCCGAAAGAGAAAAATTCCAATCATCTCCTAACAGCCCGGGATCCTCTAGTCCGGGGTAGGCCTGTGCTCCCTCACCAGCTCCCCAATCGAAGCCAAGGTCTGGCATTAGCAAGTCCGGGAAGGATTCTCTTGGTTGATCATCGGAGCCTCCACGCTCGGCGGTAGGGGCTCTAGAGGTACTCCCCCTCTGGTGAGAAGCAGATCCGATGGAAGGGTGCATTTTCCTAAAGATGGATTTAGAAGGTTAGGACACGTGGATTTGCATATTTGTATGCAAAGTGAAGACGATCTGAAGGAAGTTTCAAATTTCTAAGCCATAAAATCTCTAGGAACATTTTAAATGATTATAAATTTCTAGGAGGTTTGATAAAAAACCGCTTCTTGAACTCTGTGACAAGAAGGTTTGAAATATAGTTAGTTTCTTGATTTCTGTTACAAGAAACTTTCGAAAGGAAGTAAATAAAAGTTTAGGAACCTTTAGCTCTGATACCATAACTGTAACACCCCTATTTTTAACCCAAGGGTGTTACCGCCAGTGATCTCAGATTTTACCATCCAAGACCACCCGAGGCTGTAGGTAACACAACACGGTTCAAAGTAATATAAAACAGGATAGTTATATTACATTAAAGTGGTTCATCGTTTACCACATACTTAAAAAAGGCGTTCAAAGGTTTGAAACGCTAGTGCTTGAAATGGAAACGACATTAGATAATAGTGCAGCGGAAATTAAGACAAGAATATTATACAAAGTAGCTTGGCGGACCCAGAATGTCCAAAAGGCTTGAAACCTTCCTTCCTTCAGATCCTTGAGTCTTCGGCTTTAATCTGCTACAGTCTTGGCCTTGTTACCTGATATTTCCATAGAATCAAGAAATACCAGCCGACCAATGTCGGGAAGAAAAGAAAGTGGTATTAGTCTAACGCGAGACTAAGCAAGTGGTAGAATACGACTAGGTTCTTAAAAAGGCCAAGTTGTCGGCATCAAAGTCCAAAAAGGAAACTGAACGATGCGCGACAAATCGGGTTCTTTGGCGGTGAGAGAGAGAGAAAAGTAGTAACGGCTTTATTTGAATGCAACTCAGACGATGATGGAATGAAGAAGAATCGGTGAGAAAAGAAATACGAGATTTCTTTTGAGGATAGGAAATCACAAGGAAATGATTTCCTAAGAAAGATGATTAAGCTTTTGTTGGGAACATTATCAATTCACATCACGTACACAACAAAAGTCTCTATTAGCTAGAGCTACTCAAAGTCGGGAGTCCGGATGGCTTGTCCAAGCTAGTACTAACCATCCTTGTCCCATTAATTAATTAATGTGCATTGGGCACTTATCTTTCATAAGTCGTAACACATAACACTTCAGTGATGACTTTTAATTAAGTTGGCCGCTCAAAGGATGAGGCGTGGCCTTACGGGGACTGAGTCCCTGCACTTAGCTAGAGTGCAACACCCCTCTATTCGGAGAGCAGGTGGAGTCATGACCCAGTATCAGGAGACGATAAATTATTATACCTCCCAATACAGTTTATAAAGAGATGTTGAGGGGCCAAACCCGCATCCCTGTTTCCTACACTAGTCCACAACAAAGTCTCAAAAAGAGACTTGAAACAAACAGAGGCCAAACATCGGTCCTAAGTCCATGGGCTAGCGTAGTACGATAAAGTAAATAACAACAGGGTCGTTATCTCTAAACAATAAATAAATCCTAGGTTCATTTTATTTAGCAAACAAGGCGTTCCCAACAAAATGGAGAGGCTAGCAAGACAGGAATTTACGATATATCGAATATCAAGAGAATAGGGAGAAAGAACCATCCACTTGCCTTCGGTTTTTGAGAGTTAAGTCGCTACGATGACGAAATTGGTGAACGAGCGCTCCTAGAAGCTTAATCTAATTCGAGGCACGGAATGGATAACGAAATAAATTAATATTTAATTTATTTCTTAGTCTAGGAACTTCCTCGAATTGTTAGTTTATCGATCGGCTTATAAGAATGTTAGAAGCGAGTTTAGGATTTTTATAAAATCATCGGTTTACGAATATCCCTTCATAAAGTTTATTTATAAAAACGCTTCTTAAAGAAATTAAATAAATACTTAATTAAGATTTATTATTCATAATAAAATAATATTTTATAATTATAAATCTAAATTAAGAAAAGGTTCAAGTTCATTTTTATAAAGAGATTGACTTAATTACATGGGTAAAACTACCTTTAATCAACTTAATAAATTTTATCACTTTATAAAAATAATTATTTTAATGGGCATTAGTCTTTAAATTTATTTAACATCGCTCCTTGGATAAAAATACCATTAGCTCAATTTAATAATGCTCCTTCTAATTAATTAGACGAATTAGGTCTTTTTAATTAACAAATTAGCTAGTTGGCTACGTACACCTTTTTAATTCATTTGCTAATTAACTTTGGTACTCAATTGATTTGCTACGCACAGCTTTGTTTACTAATTGAAACAAAAGCCCATGGCCTCTCTTGTCTTACAAGCCTAGTGAATCAGCCCATGGTAGATTAATTGGCCCAAAACAAAACAAAAGGAGGGGAAAGCTGCTTGCTTTTTCTTGTGGTTACACAGCAGCAAATCAACGACAACCACAACTCAGCACGCCGGCAACCATGGTGGACACCCGACGGCGGCTCCTGGCGGCTTTTCCAGACGGTGGGCGGCCCAGTAGGCTCCGGCGAACCTCTTGATGGCGGTCTCGACGACGACAGGAGGCCGGTGGAGGAGATCGGCGTATGGGAGGCTCGATCGGCGTATTTTTCGGAGGTTGAAAACGGAGCCGATTCAGCTCGGGCTTTGAATGAAAGTTGTAGAGGAGTTGTAGGGGACTTTAGATGTGATTTTTGTTTGCCGAGGAGACTGCTATTTATAGCCGAAAATGGCTCGATAGATCTGAACGAAAAATGTCGTTCATAGCTCGAGGTGGACTGTTTTCACTCAATTGAAAATCAGATTTGGCAGGGTAGAGTAGGGGTAAGGACAAAGGAAAGATGAGTGAATTGAGTGCAGAAGTTCACGGGAGGGGAGAGCTAAAGATGGTGAGTTGAAAGTTGCCAGAAACCCATTTTGACCAAGTTCACGAGCAAGTAGAGATGGATAGGACATGGTAGAATGACTAGGTGTTCGACCGGACTCCCGGGATGAGACGGGAAGTGATGGTGGCGTGAGGCGTGTACGACCGGAAATCCCGGACACCATCTCGTGAAGTTCGGATTTTATGGGTATTTGAGTTTGAACTAAATCAGTTCCGTTGATGGACAGAAAGTTCTCATAGTCCATTCTTGATTAGGTTTTATAAATATAATAATTAATCCAATTTAATTAATTGTTGCTAATTAATAATATTAATCTTCTCAAATTACAATTATGAGTGAAAAGACTCAATTTTATCTTTAGACTATAAATCTTTATTTTATACTTTAAAATTATATTGAACGATTAATATGTTTTCTGGAAAGCTTTAAATTTGTCGTTACGAAAACGAATTCATTAGAATTGTTCTTACACTTCTAATAGAATATAGTACATAATATCTTACAAAAATAGCGGGTATTACATTCATAAAATCGTACCTGAATCAAAATCTTAATTTCAATTCATTGTCTTTTATTAGCCACAATTATATTATTTTAATAAAAAAACTTGATTTCCGACAAATCCAACCACATAATGACATAACCATTTTATCAAATCAATTTGATTTGTTGACAGTTAATTGACTTATTTTTTATTGGTTAAAATTTTTATTATAGATTCTCCATATAAATAAAGTATGTATATATATATGATTTTGATTTGATTTGTTTTCCAAAATAACTATAGAAAAAATAATTAATTAGAAATTAAAGAAACTTATTGATAAAAACAAGTATTCAGTCCTTATATGACAAAATTATAATACTACAAATCATTGCTCGATTAAAAAAATGTATCATAACATAAATAAGATTTGCGATCAGGTGAGATCGCTTGTTAGGGTGTAAAATGCGAACATATCATGACCGTAGGATCTGGAAAAATCAACGGACGGATTTACACGCGGATTTTAAAGGCCTTTTAACTGTTAGGGGTATTTTCGTCTTTTTGCGCATCTGTACTGTTCATCCTTCTTCCTAGGACATTGATCGCACAGAACGAAAATCGCAAATCTCTTCGGCTCTCTTTGCAAATCTCTTCAGCTCTCTTGTTCATTCCACATCCTTCTTCGGCTCTTTTGTTCTTTTCAATTGTATTTTCGTCTTTGGCTCTTGTTCAATTGCTTTTATGGATACATGTAAACAATTTGGGATTTTTGAAAGTGAGAACTTATGTTTTGCTAGTTTTAGGTTTTGTTTGAGTAAGTTAAGTAAGAACTTGTGAATTGGAGATAAGATTTGGGTGTATGATTGGTGTTTACATGAGTTGATTGGATTAGAATGTGATTTTGAAGTTTTCGATTGAACATAGAAGCTGATTATGTACGTTTGCCTGATTGCCCACCATGTGTTCGACAAAATGTCTCAACCAACGTGCCTTAATTTACATGAACCATTTAATGGCTTCCAATGAACCTTTACTCGAAAGTTTATGAACCATACCGATACTCTTTGTGAACCAAAAGAATACTCGTATTCGCCCATTTATAGTACTCATTATGTGTTTTCATGTTTGCTTCACTCATAGCTTTTACGTTTCTTTTGTAGGTTGTTCATCAAGTTCCGACCATCCTAACATTTCTCATTCGGATGGTGATGCTAGTATTGATGGAGTTCCATTGATTTAGGTACCAACATTTTTTGTTTTTGAAGTTGTTTTATTGGTTTTAGTTTGAATTTTGATGAACTCGTCTTTGCAATTTCTGGATAGTTAACCACCACGAATTTGATGTGCCTCTCGATTGTGTATTATAGTCAATTGCTCATGTGGTGTCTTCAATTGGTTGTTGATTCTTAACTTAGCTAGTTTTTAGGTTTTGCATTGTAATTTGAGGGATTCGATTGAAAATAGAGATTGATTGTGTACGCTTGCTTGATTGCCCACCATGTTCGATAAAATGCATCAACACATTCGTGAATTAATTGACATGAACTGCATTGTCATTTTTCAATGATTTTTGCCGTGTAAAATTATGAACCACAACTATAATCTTTGTGAACCAAAAGAAGAATCATATATGCACATTTGTTAGCTCTTAGTATGATTTAGTATATTTGATTCTTATTGAATGTATTGGCTCTTATTCTGATTTAGTAGGTTTGACATTTAGAATGTAGAATTCTTGTTGATGTTGTATAGTTGGAATCTCACTCCAGGTTAACCAAGTTAAGTAAATGTTGGTAAATAGACGGGAAATTACTACTTGGAGGGCGGTGGTTGTATTCCTTGTGTCTCAATATTGCGTGGTTGTTTATGATTGTTTGTTTGGTTTTACCACTGTGATCACTTTTAAAGCCTATTAGCTCAAAGGAAGAGCAATGTGTTTCTTGCATATGATGTGGGTTCGAATCCCACATAGGCTACAAGATCATAATTATGTTGTTCCTTTTGTATTTGCCTCTATAATCATAACACTCGATAGATTAGACATGTATATGATACAAGAGATGAATCATAAGAAGAATTAAAGTGAACCTATGCTTATAAAAATATGAACAAAAAAAAATATTTGAAAAATGACAACTTTATAAACTAGAAGATATGAACTATAAGAAAAACTATCATGAACCCATGCTTACAAAAACATGAACCAATAGAACAATTATCATGTACCAAACAAAAAAAATTAGCCTATGTGGGATTTGAACCCACATCTACGTGCATAAGCACATTGCTCTACCATTTGAGCTAATAGGCTACGAGATGATATGATTTGTGTTGACACTTATAAAGAATCTTAGCATACAAAATCATGAACCATTAGAACAACTATTACGAGCCTTAAGCATGATTCCATGAACCAACAAGTTCAAAACCATGAACCAACAAGTTAAAAACCATGAACGAACAAACAACAATAGAGGACAAGTCGAAGACACACACGTAACATTAGTCAATATTGGATAAGAGTTGAAGAAAATTGGGACATGAATATGAAGATTCATACCTTTACCACAAGGAGAGTTCCTAGTGGGCATTTTAACCGGTCCCTTGACCTTTAGAAGCTTGATCTTGGCCTCACGAACCAAATCACCACAATTTGATTAAAAAAATATCAAAGTTCATAAGGTTTAGTTTCAGTTTTCATTTCATAAGAAAGAATCATAATTTATCTGAAATGGTCAACTGACATCACATATTCACTATGAGCAAAATCAAAATACTACCATGAACTTACAACTCAAAAACCATGAACCAACAAAGTTAAGACCATGAACCATGCAACAAAACAAGGCTCATCATTACAGCCGCACTAGTGTGATGTAATTGCAACAAACTCAACCAACAAATTTAGAACAATTTTATGAAAGGTCAGAAGACTAACACAAAATTTATGCAAGGCTTGAGTTATCTGTTGCAGTATATGTTTTTGCTAGATGATAAAACAAAGTATGCACACAATAGCTAAACTTTTGGCCAACGATGGCACACCTAATCAAAATCTAACATAAGAAATTGAGATGTGGCTAGCGGACATTTTTCCTTTATGAACCTACAAGTGATTCTAAATGAACCGACAAGTGATTTTGAATGAACAGACAAGTTCAGCATAATGAACCGATAACAAAACAAACCAAGCACAATTCAACAGCATAACAACACAATTCGAAGAATCAGAAACCGAATGCACACCACAATCGACAACGAAATCACTGAAAGAGCTCCGAAGAACAAAGACCTATCAATAACAACGACAACACCACATACAGTATTCAAATCACATTTTAAAAGCACGTTTGGCCACTAAAAGCCTAATTTCTCACCAGCATTCAAACCGACTCAATTCAAATCAACAATCCAACAACATAACAACAACAACTCGAACGCATGTCTCAATCGATAACGAAACCACTGAAAGAGCTCGGAACAAGAAAGACCTATCAATAACAACAACGGCATCGGTGACCTTGAGGCCGGACTCTCGGAGAGGAGCAGCCGTTTTCAAGTGACAAGACGACGAGATTCTTACCAGATTTCGCCATGGCTAGCGGCGATGGCGACGGCGACAGCGACAGCCGGCTGAGTGAGGGGACGACGACGCGACGGAGGGAGATCTGGCTCGCGACGGAGGGACGGAGGAGATTTGGCTCACGACGGCGGAGGCGACGGCGGACTCGCGATGGCCGATCGAGATCTGAAATCGCCTCTAAATTCGCCGGTGAGAAAGTCCAATTCCAGCCCAAATCGTACGTGAGATCTGATGGGAATGAATGGGGGCTTAGGGTTTTTATTAGTGGGGGCTTTTTTGTTCTTTTCGGTCAAAAGCTGTTTATTTACAAAAATGTCACCTTATCTACCCTTTTCCTTATTTTCTTCTTTAACGGTAGAGATTGTTTCTCATTTTACACTATAAGGCTTGTTTGCACTAGAACCAAACTCAAATGAATAATGTACCATTAAAATAAATCTCAAAAGAAGTAAATTATATAAAATAATACAAGATTTTATATCAAACTATTATTTTGAATAACTTTATACAAAATTTAAGTAAGTTTTTAGTTAAATCGGACTGATACTAGTTTAATATTATAACGGATGTTACAAATTGATCTCTAAATCCACGGATATATCCGCATTCGGCTTGTAATCCGGGAATAGAGAAATCTGTTGAGTAAAAATATGTAGAAATCACAAAACATATTTTATTTGATTTTTAAACTTGAGTTCGACCCTTTGTTGTTATCCTTTTGATTAAAAGTTGTACAAATACAAATTATTTTGGTTTGTTTTAAGATTTGGGCTGCACCCGCATTTTAACGGGTTGCCTACATATCTCCTTACGGAGAATCAAGCCTCATGTAGTTCGATGTATTTTGTGTTTTTAGTGTGTGTGTGTAAGTTTTCACGCATCAGAGGAACGAGACCAGACCCACCTTCTAGGAAGGGTTGCCTAGGCTCGGTCCAATTATCATCTGCGTGACGCGGATGAGATCAAACACACCTTCTAGGAAGGGTTGTCTAATCTTTCACATTTGGCGTGCACAAAATTTTTAGTGCGTATTTTTTTAATTAGATTTAATTTGGGACATGCGACTGAGCTCGATATATTTTATCGAGTTATCTACGTAGCCCTTTTGTGGACGTCAAGTCTTTACGTAGTTCTTCATAAAAATTTGATTTGGGATTGTGATTGAACTCAACAAACAAATTAGTTTATGTCGAATTTCCTACGTACCCTTTTGAAAGGGATCAAATCTATACGTAGTTCTTGAACTTTGATTTGATTTAGAGTTTGTAACTGAATTCGATATCCATTTGAATTTGGTGTCGAACTTCCTACGTATCCATTTGAATTCGATATCCGTTTTAGATAAGCTGATATGCTTTTAACTTGAGTGGTTAAAATTTTTTAGTAACCAAACAAATTAATTAATTTGATCCAACTTTATCGATCACTTTGTATACGTAGGTTTTTTTTTTCACACATATATAATATATACGTGGATGGATTAAAAAAAACCATTGGAGCATAACCATTCGTTTGCACCCGTATTTCATTTTAGGTTAATTTTAACAAAATCAAATCAATGTATGTTACGGCTTTGTGCAAATCTGAACCAATTAATTTCCAAAGGAAGGCTTTTTTTAAGGAGATCAAAATCTTGATCAGTGTGGTTTTAAATTAAAACTCGTCCACCTGTCATTGTGGCCTTCACAAATTTAAGTGCCTCCTTAAGATCATCCTTTTTTTTTACGATCTCATGTTTGCCTTTGTTAATGGGTAAAACAAAATTTTGTTTGTAAATATTACACACAAAATTTGACAGAATATCAACTTAGATTGGATCATTTCATGATTTTGAGTTTGATTAACCCCTTTGAAAACCTTGAATAAGGTTATTTGAATCCATAAGAATTAATTAATCCTTTAAAGCCTTGATTAAGGCTAATTGATGATCTTGACTGATTAATCAAGAGATTTTAGGAACTCTCGTTCCAACTCGATCGACAAGGAGTACTCTCCTTAATCCAAGCCATATGAGATCCTAATTAGGTTCCCAACTTGAAATTTTTTCAAGAGAGTACTCTCCACTTGACCCCATCTTTATGGATTTAAGACTCTTAAAAATGGTGTTTTTGAATGAGGAAGAAAGGAGGAGGAGACATACTACCTTTGGATTTTTTTCCTCTCAGTTTCTTTCTTCCCTCCTTGTATTTTTTGCTTTTGCCGATCAAGAAGAAAAGCCGGCCTCCTTGGCTCCTTATTGTGTGAAGGGTGTGGGAAGTTACTACATTAACTACCCATTAGGGAGTTACAAATGATAACTTCCACGTTTCCACACATAATAAAAAGACTTTTGTTTGTTTTTTTTTTTTGATTCAAAACAATAAACCCATCTTAAAGATTTGGGTCTTGATCATTCGGTGCTTTTGTTTAAGACCATGATTTGGGCCTTAATGATAAACCTTAAAGGCTTATCTTTTCTATAATTAATTTTTAGCTTATTTGTTTTAAAACATCATCCTTAAAAGATGGTATCTACTATAATACAGTATAAAGCGGAACCTATGTCTTTGTTAAAAATTGCGCCGCCTCATCAACCTTGAATAAAAAAATGCTATTTGCGCCATGTAATCTAGGCTGAATAAAATAATGCCTTTATTTAAACAATTATTAACAAAAGAAAATTATTAACCAAAAATTAATAGGATTGTGTACTATAATTAGATCACATATCAAAATAGAAAATTATGTTACCTAGAATCTCTCTACATGTTTTTCCTTATCAAGAGATCAACTTCTGACCAAAGATGGAAAATTATTAACCAATTAAGATGTTATCAAATTAAGATCTCATTGAAAATTATCTTTTGCATAAATCTCATATAATTTATATCTTTTAATGTACATGTTAGAAATATGAGGATGAAAAATTATCTTATACACGCATATCTTTTTCAAATTTCAACCAAAAAAAAAAAACTTTATACCTTTTAGTTATTAAAATAATCCTCATATACTTTATATAAGTATGAAAAAAATGATCATTACCCGTACATGGTACGGGTTTTCAACTAGTTTGATTTCTAAATATTCCCATGAAATTCATGAAAATTTACACTTCAACAAAATCATTCATCCATTATCCGGCTTGTAATTTACGGGTCAGATCGGATCATTCGGTCTCGGTTCTTTTGCGCCATTCTAATTATTAGTGTGTTCAATTGTAGATTGTAAAGCTTCACTAACTTCTTGCACGATACATTATTAATTTTTCAGCTAGATATGAAATAAGAGTGACATTACACCGTAACCCAAGTATTACACCATAACCCAAGTAATGAGTTAATATACATATTACATGGACGTTCTCTTGTAAATTTTGGCAATATTCATTTCTCTAACCGAGATCTTATGAACGTTCAATCTTCACTTAAAGTCATCACTTGGAATGCCAACAACCGCTTGCTGCTCACCATTCAAGTCATCGTTCAATCACCAACCAAAATTACATGTAAACAAAGTTAAGACTTAATGGGTCAATTACAAAACAAGCATTCATGTGATGGGTCGTGTTTTTACCTCAATGCAAGACAAGGTGTATTGCACATCAACTGCAGAGATTTGGTGGTGGATGACAAACCTAATCCTGCAACTCATAATACAACGATGACAACTTTAGTCACCTTCATTTAGTAAAGCACAATCTGTTACCAAGTAAAACCCGGAAAATGAACCTAAATGATTTATCTGGTATGGCCAAAATGCCATGCTCCTCCAAGTAATTGCACAATTTTGGAGCTGTGATGTTAGCACTTTCTAGTAGATCAGCATAAACCTAACAAAACAAACATGATGGTCAACTTTTTTCTAGGGTAGCAAAACAAACATGTACAGAGCAACATATATTGTACACTTACAATGTTTGTCTCTACAGAGGTTGCATTCACTTTCAACCCTTTGATTTGGTTTAGCCCATCTGGTTAAATGAATTCCAAGTAATGCAAAAGTGTTAGTTTTAAATTGGATTCCTTTTCTTTTGACAAATGAAGAACAGGAAGAGATTAACCTGCTAAGAACTTGGCTTTCTTGTGGTCTTCCTCAAGCTTTGAGACATTCTCATGGAGGGCGACTAGGGCGGCTGCGCAAAGAACACCGATTTGCCTCATCCCGCCGCCCAACGTTTTCCTTAGCTTTCTAGCCTAAACATTAAACCAAGACAAGTCAGTCATTTGTCTTGGAAATTTATACCTCATTCTTGAAAGGGAAAAGAGTCCTTTACCTTGGCTATAAAGCTAGTTGAACCTACAATTACAGTTCCAACTGGAGCTCCAAGGCCCTTTGACAAGCAAACCTGTTTTGTGTGTAGGCACAAGCCATTGAAAGGATCAAAGAGATGATAGACACAAACCATTATTTGTAGTGAGCATAGATGAAAAGCAAACAATAGGGGTTACCGAGACTGAATCTGCAGCTTCCACAAGCCTATGAACCGGAACTCCAAGCGTCTAAGAAGAACAACTCAATAAGAAAAAGTTGAACATAACATAAATCATATGATCAGAAACCTTAACAAAATGTGCTCACCACAGCAGCATGAAAGACGCGAGCGCCGTCGATGTGAAGCTTCAAGCCATACTTCTTAGCAAGCTCACCTACTTCATTTGTGTACTCCACTGTAAGGCATCTACCACCAGTGCTACAAACACATGTAGTATATATATTAGATCTTATGAACAATAAATATGTAACAAATTACAAAGTGCTAAGTCATTGTAAAATTGAATTCTCCTTACTTTGCATGAGAGTTCTCAAGGCAGATGAGCTTAGTGGTGGGGTAATAGACCTCGTCGTTTAGGCCTCTAATGGCGGCCTCGATGGAGTCCAGCTTCATCGTGCCATCCTCCTCATTCTTCACGGTCCTCGGGTGTATGCCCCCAAGAGTTGAAATCCCGCCATTCTCGTACACATGGATGTGACAATTGTCTCCCATAATGGCCTCACTGCCCCTCACATCACAATGCACAAGAACACTAATTAGATTTCCCATAGTGCCCGAAGGCACGAACAGCCCTTCCTCTTTGCCCATGATCCTCGCCACCTCGTTTTCGAGCCTTAAGGCCGTCGGGTCATGACAAAGCACGTCGTCGTCTACCTCAGCACTGGCCATGGCTGCTCTCATGGATTCCGTCGGCCTTGTCACCGTGTCTGATCGGAGATCGATTGGCCTAGTCACCATCTGGGCAAGTGCTGGTTACATAATTGCACATCAGAAACGACTAAATGAGATGTCAAGACAACATTAACAATAGTATTCCGTAAGAGAAATCAGACTGTACTACTTACAAGTGTGTCTTTCTGCAACCATCTTGGTATAGTGTTTGTACAAGAGAGGAAACTGCAACTGTAAGAATAGACAAAAAAGGAACGTTGAATCAAAGTCTGCATTTGCAAAGAAGGGTTCAAAACTTTGATCCAAAAATCAAGCAACAAAGGGAAACATGAGGAGAAAATAATTTGTAAAATACTCCTATATGTTTGAAAAAAAAACTGCAAGACCTATTTTTAAGGGAGAAGCCTGAAAACTGAAAAAGGTTGTTCTTCCTCCTTTGATCTTGTCAACCCAGATGGAGAATTGCAGATTTGGTTATGAACCCACAAGGCCACAAGGGGAAGAACTATACTTTCTTACCCCTTTCAAGATTGTGGAAGAAAATTCAATAAATTGAGCAAATTGAGGATCATACATAAGGCCAAACACATCAGCAAAATCCACGTGACATACTTACAAGCACACAAAAAGAAAAGGAAAAAAAGAAAAAGAAAGCGGTTCAGATCACAGGAAGCGGCAAAGAAGAATCCAAAAGAGTTTTGCGTGATGAAACTTACAAGGTTCCAGATAGAGGAGAGTCAGAAAACAAACTGACCAAGGACAAAACAAATATACAACTGGAAAGGAGAGACAAAATGCAGAGCAGAACAGAGCACTCACTGAATGAAGATGGTAGAGAACTGATGATAAATGGAAAATTGAGTGTGGAATTCTCAGGAAGCTTTTGGTTATAAATGAACCCAACAACGTGAATTGAATCTTGGGTTAGTGGGTGGTGGGCTTACAAATTTATATGGACTCTCTTGTTTTCCTGTCTTATCAGGATATATGGTTATGTGGTACTCGCACAAGAGGTAAAAAGAGGAAAAAAGTTGAGACCTTGACAAGTAATAGAATTTGTGGCTGCAAAAATAAAAGCTATGTACCTTGCACTTGCAAAAGTTGGGTCTGTCTTCCACGAATCTACCAAAGTCTTAGTTACAGAGAAGTATCAAAGAAAGAGAGGAAGGAAATCTGAAGTGAATTCTCTTCTTGCAGAAATGCATGTTTTCATTTTGATAGCGAGGAGTTGGGCTTTTATAGTCTTGTATCTTTGAAGGTGGTGAGCAAAAATGGAGTCAAAGAAAGTAGGATACAAGGTAAGAACGCCACCCGATTCCTACTAATCCTAATAAAGGAAGTACAAAAAAAAAAAAATTAAGAATTAGAGGCCCATTGACTCATTGAATGAGACAGTGGTAGGAATGACACATAGGATCTGAGCATCAATTTTGAAGAGTCCCCTAGGATTGGAATTGAATTTGATTAGGTAAGCTTTCACCTGTGTTAGAGAAAGTGGTAGGAATTGTAGAGATTACAAGGCACCAAGTTATCAAACAATCCAAGGGGATAGGATGGATTAGTAAGCCACACCATGTTCTTTGCTCATTGGTTATATTTTATTTTTTCGATCAGATCATTGGTTATATTTTATATGGGTGTGCCTTGTCCCCGAAATACATCGTATATTTAATCGACAGGAATGGAACACGAGCCGTTTTCTATACTAGAGGTATTCCCAATAATGGCTTCAAAGATACCTTATGACAGGTTGAATGTGAACAGAAAAGATACGGCTTTCACTGAACAGGTTTAGGTATTGGTTTTTATATCTAAAATCAGTATAACGTTGTTCGCGTGGCCTAATGGATAAGGCGCTCGCCTCCGGAGCGGGAGATTGTGGGTTCGAGTCCCACCGTGAACGACTTTTTAAATTTTGATAAAGCCCCCTTTATTGCTGATTTACAACAGCCTGACTTTAGGGTGCTTTTGTGTAATTAGCCCAGATTTTTACGAATTTTTCGTTTGAGAAGAGAAATTAGGGCAACTGACAAACTGAAATCATTTTGGTGCAAATTACAGTCCTTTACGGATAATGCTCTAAAACTAGGGTTGTTTTTGTTTTTTTTTTGGTCGAAGTAGGGTTGTTTTTGTGTAATTACCTCTAATTTAAACCTTATATGGTGAGAGCATCCCCAACAGATGTGCTAAAAGTTTTTCTAAAATGGAGAAGCAAAAACAATATTCTCCAAATTTATTCTACTTCAATTCCAACAGCTTCTCCATTTTACAGAATATAACCTTTCTTATTTAAGTCCAACCACTTATCTATTTTGAAGAATTCAATATTTATTAATTATTATTTTTATTTAACTAACAGAAATGAAAATATAATACAATCTTACTTTAAATATATTTAATTTTTTATTTAAATAATAGTAAAGAAGTAATTATCCTAAAGAATCATAATGTAAATAAGAAAATACGTGCATTCACAATTAGGTGTTGGAAAGACTATGAGTTAGGTTCCGGTGAGGAGTCTCTTATGGTAAGGACAACCCCTTACGGTAAGGAGTAACCTCATCCATTGGATTTACCTCCTTACCTTATAATGAATGGTCCATATAACTTTAATGTTTGTATTTTTCAAAAAATCAAAAAAAAAATTAATTTTTTACTTAATTTTTGAATAATATAAAAATTGAACTTACTTTAATAAAAATTGAACTAACACTAAGAAAAAGTTGAACTTATTGTACGAAAAATTGAACCCGTACAAAACTACAAATTACAAAATTGAACTTCTAGTACACGTAATTGAACTTTTAACATAATAAATTGAACACTTTTGTTGTAAAAATTGAACTACCACATTTCAGGGTTATAATCATTGTATTTGTGAAGAAAGGTATTTTTTATTTTTTTATTTTTTTAGTTTTTATTTATGTATTACAGAAAAAATAATTTTGAATTCATAAATTATTAAACTAAAACAAATTTATTTTTGTGAAAAATTTAATTATACAAAAAATGAACTCAAAAGATATAAAAGTTGAACTCATAGAACAAAAAATTGAACTAATAGTTAAAAAAAAAAAAAAAAAAACTCTATCCTGAAAATATATATTTTTTAAAAAAAGTTTGGACCATTCATTATATAATAAGGAGGTAAATCTAATGAATGAGATCACTCCTTACCATAAGGAGTAGTCCTTACCATAAGAGTAGTTCTCACTTGAACCAAATATATTATTGTTTAATGGTATTAGGATCGGTACCGATCGACTAAAATATTTATGACTTATATATACATAGACTCAATAAAATTAGGACTTATATGATCAAAAAGTTCATGCATTCACGAGAAGCTATAATAATTAAAAATATATATTTTATAATATATATGATGAATTTGCATTATATATCTGACGAAAATAGGTGTGTGGGTGGCGGGCAGCCAAAATTGGACCAAATAGGAGGCGCGGAGATTTAATGAGCTCCTATAGGCGATTTGCCGAAAATGCCCCCATAGAGAGGCGGAAAATAACGGCCATGCTACCGTCACATTTAATGAGCTCCCTCCCCCAAACACTAGCTAGCTTCCCGCAACCCCATCGTCATCCATTGCGGCCAGGGAAAATCGCGAGATTTGGCGCACAAAACACGCGATTCGGGCAGGCGATTGAAACGATGGAGTGATGACGCCGTGAGGAACGATCGATTGAAGCTTGGAAAGACGATGACAGCTTCTTGTGGCGTACGGAGTTGCATGTCGTGAGTCCGCGTCTTGAGTCCGAAATCCAGCGCACTGTCAAGGTAAAAACACTCGAGACCTTGTGAAAACTCGAGGTTATTGGATGACACATTGTGTTCTGCTTATCACTTGAATGGATTATTGTGATAAGTGGATATGTGATGACGAGAAAAGGGTGAATGAGAGCAATGGATGAATGTGATGACAAGATATGGGGACTGTACGTGTTATGTGATGACACATGATGACATGACCTATTTTGCGGACAAAACCCTGGATGTGATGACGTGTTTTTAGTCGTTGTTGTTATGATCCGATGACATGTTTGAATGTGATGACGTGTTTTAGCTGTTTTCCATTAGTTATGACGTCATTTTCATACTTTTTGATGACCTGGCATCATTAAATGAAGTGAGGACAATAGCATATTAAATGCTTTTTTCTTGTTTTATGTATATAGTACATGCTGATGTGATGACAACTTTTGCTTTGTAGTTCATATTCTTTGTTGGTGTGATGACAACATTTGTTTTACTTTCTGCCAATCTGGCAGGACAATAACAATGAAGCTCCTAAGTGTTTGCTTTGGTGGGGAGTGGGACTATGAAGGCAAATATGTTGGTGATGTGAACTACAAAGCAGTGGTCGTCAAAGATGGCATGACATTAGAAGAGTTGACTTCAAAAATCATGAAGAGATGTAATATTGAACCTGGTGGCAATGGATTGTTGTTGACTCACTTGAATCCCTTCCAAGTAGTTGGCAAGCCTTGCACAGTTGAGAATGATGATGACTTGGTGTCATTCCTGGAGATAAATGACTTCCCTGAGGTACAGTGGAAGATGCCCTTGTATGTGACCTTGAAGACTGGGGGGGTGCAACAGATGACAAGGTGCATGGTGAGAGGAATGTCAGGGTGAAAAATATTGATGACAACCCTGCAATGGATGACAGGGTGGAGAATATTGGTGTAGCTGTATCTGATGACAGGTTGATGGTAGTTGGAGAGGAGCCTGAGTTTGTTGAGATGCATGTTTATGGTGATGACGAGATGCTAGAAATACTAGATTATGGTGATGACATGACAGCCAACAATGACTTCTTGAAAGTGGGGCAGCTATATCCATCAAAAGATGAGCTGAAATCTGCTGTTTCCAAGCAAGCCTTAAGAGACAGGTTTGGGTACAAAGTGTACAAGTCCACAACACAGATCTACAAGGTTGTGTGTGTGGTCAAGGAATGCAATTGGTTAATGCTAGCCACAAAGGTGAAAGACGCTGACTACTTCCAAATAAGGAAATACACCTACAAGCACACCTGTCCCTTTGAAACCAGGTTCCAAAAGCACTACAAACCATCCTACCTAACTGTCGCTGAACAGATTAAGACAAGGTGCTTTGTCCTGTCATCAGTTCTTTGATAATTACAATAATACAGCCCCTTTCATCTAATAAAATGTAATGGACAATTGCAGGTTCGAAGGTGTGAAGGATGGCCCTGATGTGCACCAGATTCAGAATGATGTCCAAAAGGAGTTGCATGAGAGAATAAGCTACTGGAAAGCAAGGAAAGCAAGGGAGAAAGCTCAAGAACTAATCAGAGGCTCCCCAGAAGAGAACTACGCATTGCTACCTGCCTATTGCCACGTCCTAACACAAGTGAATCCAGGAACATACACAAAGCTGGTTATAGATGAGGAGACAGACCGCTTCAAATCTATCTTCATCGCATTTGGAGTGTCAATCAAAGGCTTCGCTTTTATGAGAAAGGTATGTATTAATGTTGTCATCACTTCTAATAGCTGTGTGGATATGTCTCATCAGAGGCTTCTATCAGATGCTTCTGATCTCTGTGCTCAATCTGCTCTCTGTATATACTTGTCATCACTTTCTGCTCTCTGTGCTCTCTCTGTTCTCTGTGCATACTTGTCATCGCTTCTGGTCTCTGTGTATACTTGTCATCGCTTCTGCTCTCTCTGTGTTATGTGTGTATACTTGTCATCGCTTCTGCTCTCTCTGTGTTATGTGTGAATACTTGTCATCGCTTCTGGCCTCTGTGTATAATTGTCATCGCTTGTGCTCTCTATGTGTTATCTGTGCATACTTGTCATCGCTTCTGGCCTCTGTGTATAATTGTCATCACTTGTGCTCTCTATGTGTTCTCTTACTTGTCATCGCTTCTGGTCTATGTGTATTCTTGTCATCGCTTCTGCTCTCTTTGTGTTCTCTGTGCATACTTGTCATCGCTTCTGGTCTCCGTGTATTTTTGTCATCGCTTCTGCTCTCTCTGTGGTCTCTGTGCCTACTTGTCATCGCTTCTGTGTTTAAACTAGTCATCACATCTGTGTGAACTCGTCATCACTTCTGTCCATTGTCCTACAAAAAAATGTTGCAGGTCGTGTTTGTGGATGGAACTTTCCTGCATGGTAAGTATGGGGGGACCCTAGTTACAGCTGTGGCGCAAGATGCCAACCACCAAGTGTATCCTCTAGCCTTTGCTATAGTGGAAACAGAAAATGATGTTGGATGGACTTGGTTTTTCCAGCAACTACTGAATGTGGTGCCAAACACTCCAGGGTTGATGATACTATCAGATAGACACAAGAGCATAAAGAAGGCAGTATCGACAGTGTATACCTCAGCTAAGCACATCTGTTGCAAGAGGCATCTACAACAGAATCTTGTAACCAGATTTCATGATAGTGGATTGATGAGTTTGTACAACCAAGCTGCAGATGCTTACACTACATAGGAGTTTGATGGTTATTTGAATGATATATGCAGACTACATCCTGAAATGGGGAAGTATCTCACTGATGCAGACTTCAGGAAGTGGAGCAGGGCACATTGTGAAGGGGATAGGTACAACATGATGACAACAAACAACTCCGAGTGTGTGAACTCAGCTCTAAAGATTGCTAGGTCCTACTAATTGGTTTCACTGTTCGAGTTCATTAGAGATATGGTTACAAGATGGTTCTATGAGCGCAGAACAAAGGCCCTTGCTTATGAGGGACAACCCAGTGAAGTTGTCATCGCCATATTAAATGCAAGACTGGACTTGTCATCAAGGTATGATATCAAACCCCTTAATGATGCGCAGTTCCAAGTTACTGGGGGCACATTTTCTGGAATTGTTGATCTTGCCAAGAAGACCTGCTGTTGTAGGGTGTTTGATTTGGAACACTATCCATGTACACATGCCATATGTGCAATTCAGAAAATGCAATATAGGGTAGGCGACTTCATAGATGACCACTTCAAAAGTAGCTACTGGTTGAATGCATACAAAGAGACCCTGTACCCTTTACCCTACAGGACTACTTGGGATGCGCCAGATGCCATTAAACATATGACATGCTTACCACCAAATAACAGTAGGAAAGTTGGGAGGCCAAGGGTGAAGAGGCTGCCATCTTTAGGAGAGTTCAAAAAGGAGGTCAGGAAAAGGGGGCAGCCCTCAACCTACAGGTGCAGCCTGTGTGGGAAGGATGGACACAACAAGAAGAGATGCCCCTCAGCTCCCCCATCTGCAGGAAAGCTTTGCATCAAGTATAAAACCAAGAAAACATAGGTGCTACCAAGA